>JASAUF010000172.1:0-707500 GCA_030180095.1 Magnolia changhungtana | reverse complement strand
GAATAGTAGTCTTTAACTAAGCATGTTCTATTCTACCACTGAGTCAACTCGGTTAGGTATAATGGGTCCATGTTGCAATGGAAAGAATTTTAGGTGGAACTAATAGGAAAAGAAGGAAAGGAAAAAGAAGTTTGAATCTGAACCATAATCCAACGATGTCTCAGATTCGTTGTGGTTGAGCCAATGATCCAGTGGAGCTCAGGGATCGGTCTGACTCGAGTCTACCTTCCTCTCTCTCTCTCTCTCTCTCTCTCTCTCTCTCTCTCTCTCTCTCTCTCTCTCCGACAACTATCTCCACAACAACAAAAATGGAATCGTGCTTTTTAAATGTCTTGGGAAGCCCATGCACGAAATCCATGCTAATGTCTTGCCACAGAGCATGTGGCACAGGTAATGGCATATATAATCCAGAATTTTTCTTTTGCTGCTTCGCCATCTGACCCGTTTTACACTGCCCTAAAATTTTGGCAACATCTCGCTTAAGACTTGGCTAGTAGAAATGATCCTCTATGAGGGCAATAGTCTTATCGTGGCCAAAGTGGCCAGCTATCCCTCCCGAATGAAGCTCCCAAACGAGGAATTCACGGAGGGACGTACGGGGAATACATAAATGATTTCCTTTAAAAAGGAATCCATCTCTCAACACGAAATCCCCCACACTTTGCTGATCACTCGAGAGTGACGTATAGGTACCCCCAAAATCTGGACACGTGGGGTACTCGTCTCTCAGTTGCTCAAAGCTGACAACTCCTACACTTAAAGAATTGAGCAACGCCACTTTACGGCTAAGGGCATTGGCTGGTTTATTCTCTACTCCGTCCTTGTGTTTCAAGACAAACGAATACTCTTGAAGGAACGCAACCCACTTAGTATGCCTTGGGTTAAGTTTCTTCTAAGAGTGAAGATAACGTAAGGCCTCATGATCAGAGAATAAAACAAAATCTTGCGGTAGGAGGTAGTGGCGCTAATGTCTTAGAGACTGCACTATCGCATAGAATTCCTTATCATAGGTAGAGTATTTTTATTTTGCCTAATTCAGTTTCTCACTAAAATAGGCAACAGGATGACCCTCTTGACTCAAACTCCACCTATACCAACACCAGATGCATCACATGCAACTTCAAAGACTTTAGAAAAGTCAGGAAGGCGTATGACGGGAGCTTCGACCATCTTGCCCTTAATTTCTTTGAAAGCCTTAACTGCGGCTTTCAACCACACAAATTCTCCCTTCATATACTTTGTAATGGGAACCATAATCGTACTAAAAATCCTAATGAACCGACGATAGAATGTGTCTAAGCCTTGGAAGCTTCGCATTTCATGAATGTTCCTCGGTTCAAGCCAATCAACTATGACCTAGGCTTTCTTTGGGTCTGCACGCATCCCTTCTGTTGACACTATAAACCGTAAGAACACAACCGGATTGGATATGAACGAACACTTTTTAAGGTTAGCGTATCATTTCTCCGCCCTAAGGACTCTACAGACCAACTTCGACTTTTTAAGGTGTGATTCTCTAGTGGTTCTATAGATCAAGATATCGTCGAAGTACACCATTAAGAATTTCCCCATGAACGCTCTCAAGATCCGGGTCATCACCTGCATGAAAGTGCTGGGTGCATTAGTCAAGCCAAAATGCATGACCAACCATTCATATAGCCCATCCTTCGTCTTGAAGGCTTTCTTCCATTCCTTACTGGGGTGTATACGAATTTGTTGATATCCACTCTTGAGATCTATTTTGGAAAAAATGGTGGACTTAGCCATCATGTCTAACATGTCATCAAGCCTAAGTATGAGAAACCTATACTTGACCGTGATTTTGTTGATGGCTTTATTGTCCACACACATGTGCCAAGTACTGTCTTTCTTAGGTGTCAGTAAAGCTGGTACGGCACACGGGTTCATGCTCTCCTGGATGAAACCCTTTCGCAGGAGCTCATCTACTTGCTTCTTCAACTCTGCATGCTTTGCAGGGTTCATCCTATAGTGAGGAAGGTTTGGTAGAGTCGACCCAGGGACGAGATCAATGGCATGTTGGATGTCTCTCATGGGTGGTAACTCATCCGGCAAATCCTCAGGGAATACGTCTTTGTACTCCTCCATGATCGGGGCTACCTCGTGGGGTAACTCTACTGGTACTTTTGGTATAGCCTCTTTAGCCACTAAGGCACACACAGTCAAATCATCCTCGGTCTCTCTTTCAAACTCTTTAGTTGTGATGATGTGGAGAGACTTGGGTGTGGATTTCCTCACTTCTTTAGGCTCACTAGACTTCTCACCTTTCTTCTGTGCAGTGTTTGTGGTCGCATAGGATTAATTTTGATATTCTTACCGTTATGCATGAAGGTACACGCATTAGAACGGCCGTAGATTGTGACGTCATTATCGAATAGCCATGGTCTGCCTAGGATGATGTGACCTACATCCATGGGCAACACATCACACCACAGGGACTCATTATAAGACCTGAACTCGATGGGTACAAGACATTGATGGGTGACAGGAAGGGAAGTCTTGTCTACCCTTGAGGCTTTGTACGGATCAGGATGATGGGTGGCCTCTAACTTTAGACGGCCTAAGGCACTAGTGGAAATTACATTATGGTAACTCCCATTGTCCACTATTACCTTACAATTTTTCTCGTCACACTTGGCAATCGTGTAGAAGATAGTGTTACGACGCCAGTCAACACTACTTCTAGTCTGGGCTAGCACACACCTGACAACTGCTAGTGTGACATCATCTCCCACCTCATCCTCATCACTCAATGATCCTACGGGCTGATATTCTTCAACTTCAGAGTTGCCCTGATCATACTCTCTATCCTGGGAATTGCCTATGACTAAGGCTGTTCCTTTGCTCTTAGTGGGACACTGAGTTGCAAAATGGCCAATATTCCCACATTCGTAGCATCGCACATTCTGTCCTCCACATGGACCAGCACCAAGGACGCTTTTTCCCTTGTCATCCCTGGGCATAGGCGGAACATTCGCTTGCGCCCTGGGTTAATTACCAATGTTGGGTCTAGTTCCTAAGAACCAATCCTAACATTAGAGTGTTGGGAATTGAACTGTCTTGTGACAGGAGTATTTGGATACTGCTTTAATTCCTGCACCGCTTGATACATCTCGTCTAAATCTGTCACGGGACGAGCCTAAAGCTCACACTAAAGATCCGATCGAAGGCCCGTCTTGAAACGTGTGAGCGTTACTAGAGGGTCTTCCTCAATGTCACACCACATCATGAATTCCTCAAATTTTGCGATGTATTCCGTGACAAGCATGGATCATTGGCATAAAGATTGCCATTGTTCCAGGAGCTTCTGGCGATAAGAGAGAGGGTGGTACTTCTCTCTTAGCATAGTTTTCATCTCTCTCCGTTGGGTAACGGGAGCTCCTCCCACCCGTTAAATCTTACGCTCTTTATTGGTCCAATACATCTTTGCTTGCCCCACAAGCTTCATTTTGGCAAATCGCACTTGTCGGTTCTCTGACATCTTATGCCACTCAAAATCGTGATCCATGTTAGCTAACCAATTAATGAATGCCTTGGGGTCTAAGCGACCATCAAAGCTCGGGGCATCAATCCTAACATTCTTCACGGCCCTCTTGTCAGGATCAAAGTGGTCCTGATATGCCCGTTCTCTACCCACATGCCCCCCATTGGTGGGGGTTTGTCTAGGGGCTGGCTCTTCACCAACACCACTTGCCTGTGACTACACATCTCCCCCAACAGTGGGGTTCTCCCTTTGGGATGCCTCTAATCGCTCAAGTCTAGCTTCGGTGGCGGTCAATTTTCGTTCAATATTTTTGTTGGATGTCTCTATAACAGTTATCTTTTGAAGTAATCGAGCGAGGTGATCGCTTAATTGCTCGTTTACTCATGATGGGGTGTTGGCCAAAACCCTTACCACTTCTAGTGGGCATACACCAAAAACTCAAACTCGATTTTCCTAAGCCCGACTCAAGGTTTGAACAGACCTTAATATGTATGTATGATCCTATTTCTATATGATGTATGAATGTTGCAGATTTTCAGATTTAACTAGAATGAAAACACAAATCTGGAAATTCAGATTTATATCTCACAGGACCGTGAATCTGAAAAATCAGATTTGCAATTTCTATGGGATGTAGATATGGAATTATCTAGACAATCCTAGATGAGAAAACAGATGATCCTAAGTTCAGATAACTCGATCTAACAAAAACCATGCAAAACCTAAAGCTTTGATACCAAATTTGATACAGGATGGTCTAAACTAGAATGCATGTGTGAGCACAAAAATTATCCAGCGAAATAAACTAAGCAAATCATTTGAAATATTCACATTCCACATCATAGTAAAGATAATAATAAAGGGAACATGCAATGGTTGCAGACCATCATCACAATCCTGCGGTACTGTATTCAAATCATGTGTGGATTGGATCCGACGAGGGATGAGACTTCCCGATTTTGCATGGTTTCAATCCAACAATCCATGTAGCTTCTCTAGTCCAGGAAATCAAAGGATTTCTGAAATAGGGACGACTGGAAAATCTGAGAGAGGGTTGGGATCAATTATCAGATTTTCAGGGTTAATAGCAAAAAATAGACATAGAAAGAGAAGAAGGTTGGAGGGCTAGAAATAGAATTTAGAAGAAGAGGAAATTAGGGGAAGAGAAGAACTTACCACAAAGAGAGAGAGGGGAAGGAGGCACAAGCTTTCATTAAAAAACATTATCAGGTTTAGGGTAGAAATCACCCTATTTATAAAATTCAGATTTAAAAGAAAATGACTAAACTACCCCTATAATAAAAGAAAAAAAATGCGCAAAACAAAGCTTTCTAAAAATAAATAAATAAATAAAAATCCTGCTTAACTGATCGGTCTTCTAACTCATCCTACACGTGTCCTACTAATGTGGGCCTTTAATTAATCCAAGGACACGTGTAAGGTCTTCAAAATCGTCCTTAGTTGTGCCATTGACCAGGTCTTCAAAATCATCCTTGGTTGTGCCATGAACCATCATCGAGCCATAAAGATGTATTTGTCGTCCAACTTCATCTTTGATAAACTTTGAAGGGTCTGATGTCCTCATTAGTGGTTATCCAAGGGTGCTTTGAATTCTCCAGGTAACTGATCCCGATTTCCTTGTTTTGGAGAATTTCCTAATTTCTGCGTCATTTCTCCGGTTGGTTTGGATTTACCTGTATAGCTCAAATTGTTAATGGAGTGTGGTTGTCAAAGTGCAAGACATTCAAATTTTTAGTGCCCCATATCTCCGCACGTATGGCAGAATGAACTTACCTGTCTTTTACTACTTGAGGCAGTTGATTTGATCATTACAAGTGTAGGAGAAGGGTTAGATTGACTAGTTTCATACCCTATCAAGTTTCTGCCCAAGCCTAGAAGTTTTTCTAATTTTTCATTGCTTTGGGAAAACTTATGACTAAGTTGAGAGAGTGGATTTTTTCTACATCTAGTCTCAGATTTTTATTTACATTTTTCAGTTCCTCAATTTCTGATTCTAGGTGATCAATTTTCTTGATTAGTTTCTCAATCATAAAACCATCATCAGCAGCTTCTCTTTCAAGCTTGGCATTTTCAACATAATACTCATCTAGGCTATCAGCCAATTGTGTATTTTTAGCCAATGCTTCATCCAAGTTTGATTGTAGCTACATTTTCATTATCGACTTGACCAAATTTTCTTAGTACATGTAAATTATGTGTATAAAGTTGGTCATAAGCTATTGGGATGCTATCGTTTCCTTTTTCTTCTTCAACTGAGGAATGTGCCTTTTTGATTTGTTGTTCATTCAATTCCTCAATTCCCCTAAGTTTGAAATGACAGTAGTGATGGAGGCCTTGAGTATTTTCAATGATTTCTGGTCTTCATCAACTTCAAACTCACTTGAATTAGATTCAGAGTCTTCAGTGTTGTCCCATGTGGCTGCCATAGCCTTTCCTTTAGATTTCTTTGTGGGACATTCCATGGATATGTGCCCATGCTTATGACAATTGTAACATTGGGGCTCTTTGGACTTGTTGAAAGGTTTGCGTATTTGGCACTTGTAGTCCGATGGTTTCCCCCTTTTGTTGTATGGTTTATGACGATTCTTATTGAAGAATTTTTTCAATCTCTTGGTTAAAGGAGCTACCTCCTCATTTTCATCATTCTCATCACTTTCCTCCTTTGTTTCAATTTTGTTTTTGGAGGTCTTGAGGACATTGTTTTTGGATTTTGATGGGGTTTTGAAATGCAATTCGAAGGTTTGTAAGGAACCTACCAAATCTTTACTTTTAGTTCATCAATGTTCCTACATTCTTCGATGGTAGTAACTTTAGAGTTAAAGCGTTCCGATAGGGATCTCAAGATTTTCCTACAGATTTTAGGTACCGGAACCCTCTCTCCAAGTCCCCACATGGAGTTGCATATGTCATTCAACTTAGTATAAAACTCCATGAAGGTCTCATGTTCTTCCATCTTAATGTTCTCGAATTTTACTATTAAGAGCTATAGCTTTGAGCGTTTTACGGTGCTTGTTCATTCATGATTAGTTTCCAATAAATCCCATGCTTGTTTTAGATGTTTCACACGTATATACTCGATTAAATTCTTCTTGTGAAATAGCACAATAAATCGCATTCATTGCCTTAGCATCACACATTTTTTTTCGTTTCTCATAATTAGTTTAAAATTCTCTTAATTTTGGTCGAGAGATGGTAGTGCCATTTTCATGAATTCCATTGGTGGTGTATAACCGTTCTCGACAATGTTCCAAACATCCTTGTCTAAAGATTCCAAGAATATGGTCATTCTAGCTTTCTAATATGCATAGTTTGATCCATCAAAGCTTGGTGGTCCAGAGACCGCTATCGTAGAAGTATTGAATTATGTCCAAGTGTCTTAGAGGGGGATGAATAAGACTTTTCAAATTTTTTTTACTTATTAAAACCAAACAATGCCTAACTTAAAAGCAATTTACTGGTCGGGGTAAGTAAGGCAAAGTAACTCTAAGGCTTCCAAGCCAATAGAGGATCCAATCACCTAGGCTACATAAAGTTTGCATATAGAACAACTAGCCTATTAACATAGTGTTTATGAGTGTGTGGGATGTGTTTCATATCAATCTTAAACAATCATCTAATCAAGCATCATTACTAAACATTCAAGACATATTAGCATAATTTAATGAATGAGCAAATGACAATCCCAAACATGATCATATATATAGTGGTTCGGCTTTATGCCTACTCTACTCCCGATGGACACACTCTCTCTCCTACAATGTATCGGATTTCACTATGGGATGGTTTTAAACCAGGTTAACCATGAACCTTTACAACCTACACAAGGTTAAACTAAGGAGCCTACACAAGGCAACCTTAGGTGCCTACACAAGGACACTTCTAGGAGCCTACACAAGGCAACCTATGCCTACACAAGGCAATAGGTCCTACACAAGGACACTACACGTATTCTCTCGTCGGAGGCCTACAAAAAAACTTAACGAGTTTGTCAACTTAAACTCTGAATCCCAATCCTACACAAGGAAGGGGCTCCAGACTCAATGGACTCTTGATACTTACTTGAAAGTGGGTGAGCCCCGTTTTTAGCACATGCTGATGATGATCTTCCTTGTGGTGAAGAATCTTCAGCTCCCTTGATCCGCAACAATTGTAGATGCTCCAATGCAAGTCTCCGGTGTTGAGTCAAAGTGTTTTGGTGAATCTTATCTATTGAATGTTGGTCATTAAGTGTGGATGAGATTCCCAAAAGTTAGGCATTTACAGGATTCCAACTCAATGATTTGCCAATAAATGAGCTGCCGGAAGATCCTTGAATGGTGGAGTTCATTCTTCAATCTAATCTATTGATTTTTCAATGATTGCATTTAAGATAGGGTTGAAGGATGAACTCCCATGAGAAAAGGGATTTAAGATGGTGAGTAGTATTCCTATAGCAATAACTCTCTTAAATCTCACTATGTTTCTCACTAAAGAATCAAGAAAACAAACCCTAAAATAAATAGGCAAAAATCCCAACGGTAAAAAAATGGGCAAATTTTTGTCAGGATTCGATGCCATTGAAGGGCTTCGATATCATCAAAGTCTCCTTCGTTGTCATCGAATCTCTTCCGATGATATCGAATCCCTGCACTAAGATTTTCATATAAGTGTTGTATAGATTTGCTCGATGTCATCGAGTGGCGTTCGATGCCATCGAAGGGGACCTTTAATGTCATCGAATGTTGGCTCGATGTTATTGGGATTTTCTTTGAAAACACTTGGAGCATGCTGGATAATTTGGTTCACTTTCTCGATGTCATCGAACGTACATCGATGTCATTGAAATTTGATTTTCGATGCCATAGAAGGCAATTCGATGTCATCGAAGATTTCAAGATTTTTCTTCAAAAACTTGCTAGACAAAACTGGTCCGTTTTTTTTGTCATCGAACGGTCATTCGATTCGATGTCATCGAACATTGTTCGATTCATTAAGAACTTTACTGATTTTCCTTTTAAGCTTGCTGGACCTTTGAGTGCTCATTTTCGATGTCATCGAGATAGGTTCAACGTCATTGAACTTGTAAGTTCGATGTCATCGGGAATTTCTCCAGAATATAGGTTTGGTTGCTGGACAAAATGGAGCACTTTTTCGATGTCATCGAAAGTTGCAGAAAATATGTGCTTATTCAGATTTACTTGCAACTTGAATTTTCTTTTTCTAATCTTACCAAGATGTTTTCCTAGTTGATTTTGGGAAAGATTAGATTACTTCTAAGGGGATTATTACCTAGGGTGTTTTGGTCATGGGATGTGAGGGTTAATTTACCTTTGGAATGCCTTGAACATCTTCACCATGTTGAGTCTTCAATCTTGTAATCTTCATCATGAGGCTCACTAGACTCTTTGTGACTCAACCGTCACATTAATTGACAAACAAGGGCACTTTCATTGTGAACTGTTTTGATCAGTGAATTGTGTGAGTATTCTGTGATTGGATGTATTGAAATATTATTTTAATACTTTCAGATTCAATCTTTGTCGTGAGGAAATTATGCCATTTGAAGATTTACTTACGATGGGAAAAGAAGTTCCCATCAACAACGAGAAAGAGGACTCTAGGATTTGGGATATGCATGGGAATTTGTTTCTTCAAGTCTTTTAAGCGTCTTATCACCTGTTTTGTTTCTTCAAGTCTTTTGAGCATCTTATCCCCTGTAAATAACCTCTCTCTCTCTCTCTCTCATGAGGAAATTCTGCTGGGTGTTGAGGCCTTTCTCATGGAGCCATAATGAAATACTTTATATTCATCATAAGTACCACCGAGTTTTTCCAAACATTGGTTTCATGCGTTGGCAAGAAGAAAAGTCCGACTCCTTTTGATCCAATTCGGTATGATTAGCCAGTTGATCAGTGGTTGAAAGATGTGGTGTGGAGAGTGTTTTCATTTGCTTTGTTATGGCGCATTTGGAAGGAAAGGTCCTTTGATAACATGATTTGACCAACGGGCTCTCTCTCTCTCTCTCTCTCTCTCTCTCTCTCTCTCTCTCTCTCTCTCTCTCTCTCTCTCTCTCTCTCTTCGAAGGCCCTACTTGAATTCCGGAATACCTCCACGAGATCTTCTATGAGAAAATAAAGGAGATTGAAATGTTTCTGGTTGGCAATCAAGAAAAGTAAAACGTTTTTCTCTGATCCAGCAGAAATTCATGATTCGAAGAACTGACTGGACTTCATCAAGACCTTTTCCAGACGTTTGATATTTGAAGCAGAGATTAGAGATCCAAACAAAATTTTGGTCTCCTATCACCTTTCTTCACTAGACCCTTAGACTGAGGAAGGGGACTCCTTGGAAGGAGCTGCAGAGAATTGCTTCATTCATCTGGAGGTGAAGATTTTGTGTTCCAAAACATATCTCATCCTCATGTTCTCAGAGAGGGGATGAGGTTGCCAATTTTCATGCTAGAGATGGGTGACATAAGCATCACTTGTTGGCAACTTTTTCCCAATTGGTCTATTGTTTCTCCTCGTATCTCTTCCTTTCTCAGTAATTCTTTGTTGCTCATTAAAAAGAAAAAGAAAAAAAGAAAAAGAAAACAGTTATTATTCAATATTTGTAAGCAGCTGGATTCGGTGTCCAATATACCATTTAGTATGTGATATCAACCTTCTTCCTATTAAGATTGGCAAATGTTTAGACAACTGAAAATGGGCGTTGGGCCTCCAATTCATATAATTTTTGTGCTGTTGCTCATCCAGAGGTGGTCCACTAATGGACAGTCTGGATCAATCACCAAAGTGCACCACTCGGTTGATACTTGTTACCATATCTCCAGTTGCACTGGACAACATTTGATCCTAAACCTAATTATATAGTCATTCAATATTCTAAATGGCAAATATTATGAAAGCCATGTAAATGACTATAATGCCCTCAAGAATGCATGCACTGTAAATTTTTTCTCATTTTCCCTGATAGGGGGCTGGAGCAGTTCAGCTTTTTTCCTTAAGGATGTTAATGCATGCTTGTCACCTTCTCTGATAGCGGGGCATGTTTGTGCTTCTTTTTTTTTGACTTATTTTTTGTGGCTATTATAGGTAGAGGAGTTGGTCGCGAAGGAGAGAGAGATGCAAGAGAAGCTTATGCTGAAGCACTCAACAGTGGTTGAATGCTACGAGAAGAAATCTGGTGGACGGGAGATAGAGAACCGTGTCGCTTCCCACCAGCAGAAGCTCACAGCCTTACGGCATGAGGTCGATGATCTTCTTGACACCGTTGATGAGATCTGATGGGCCCACCCATCCAATTATTTAGATCTGACAGTCTTTTTCCATCCATGCCACCTCTATGCCGTGTTGGGAAATGTTTACACCAGAATTTTGTTTTCTATTATAGAGTACTCAAGATATAATATGTAGGAAATTAACTGATTGAAAAAGGAGAGAATTACTACATGGACGTGGACAAACATAGTTTTAGAAGCTGTCCATTTTCAAAGGAAAATAGTTCTTCAATCCTTTGAAGAATTCCAGTGGGGAAGATTTCAGGCGTCCTACAAACAAGGTTAGGCCCATCATATAAATGGTTTGGATCATTTACTAACGTCATGATGTCAAATGCCAATACCTTCCCTTTATTATGTAGCATGCCTTGCCACAACCGGACCTCATAGTCTTTTCTGAATGAGGATGCTGTTGGGAGGCCCACATTTTTGTGAACCGGGCCCATATTAGTCGTTCTGAGAAATAGGGCCCATCGGCCAACAATCCAAAGAGTTTGGATGAAGTAGGTAAAGTTTGAGTCTATGGATTTTGAAAATTTCTGTTTTGATGATACCAGAGATTCCATTTTCTTGAAAAGTGCTCCGAGTATATGTTGAAGAGGTAAGCTGTAGAACATGTCTCAACATAACACACGTGCATCAGATGTAGGCCCTTTATAAATGGGTCCTCAATTGTGAACGGCCTTTCTTGTGAAATATGAACAATTAAAGAGATGTGCTGTATTGGGGTGCATTTGTTGGTGTATGATTGCGCTAAGGATTTGGTAGAGGGCATTTTCTGGGGAATCCTTTGTCTTCCATAGACAACTGAGTTACTGCATTCCTATTGAACAACATAATATCCAATTTCATGTAAAGCCCCATCCAAACGAAGCCTTTTTCCATTGGAAAGATACAGCCAAAATACAGAACACTCTTTTGGGCATTAGGTAGGTAGAGTTTCCACCATCTAGACAGCCCTAAATAACAAAATCTATTCAAACACATGAAGAGGCCCAATTGAACACAGGGTCAGAGCAAGTAGGGATCAGAGATGAAACCGTTGGTTTTTTTTTTTTTTTTTTTTTTTTTTAGAAATAAAATAAAATCCAAAACCCTAGTTTATCAGCCTATTCGGAACATCAACATCAAAATAATTAGCCAACAAAATGAACAATGAAAGGCCAGCCCATTGAAAATTGAAAACCAATTGAGGAAGTCAATGAACATATCACCTTTGATAGTAAAAAGCCTTTTATACTGAAGTTGTGTTCCCACGACATACATGCGCATGGGAGCCTCATCCACACACACACACACACACACACACACACACCATGTGGAACATGGGTGCAAGATCAAATCATTACATCGCCGGTACGCACTGTGAATCACCGATCCGACAAAAATGGTCATAACTCCATTGTTATATGTTTGATTTGGGCGATCTTGTACTCGTTGGAAAGTTAATTTGATGAAATTTTAAATGATTTTAGAATTACCTCATTTGGACACCACTTGAATCTCAAAAAGTGGGCCCAAAGTTATAGTGGATCGCCGATACTCACTATAGATCGTCTGTCCCACGAAAATAGTCATAACTCCCTTATTACATATTCTATTTATGTGATCTTATAAATGTTGGAAATATAATTTTATGAACTTTCAGATGACTTTTGAATTACCTTCTTTGGATACTATTTGATTATCTAAAACTGGGCCCAAAGTTCATCTATTTGGATATCTCATTCTGTTATAAATGCCATGATAAACTCTGGGCTTACTTTTGGGCAACCAAATAGTGTCTAAATGAAGTGATTTGAAAGCCATTTGAAAATTTATCAAATTACCTTTCTAACAAGTACAAGATCACCAAAATCGAACATGTAGGGAGGGATTTATGACCATTTTCGTGGGATCCACAACCTATAAGAGTTATGACAACTATGTTTGTTCATTCTTTTCAACATTCTTTCACTACAATATTCATCCATTACAACATTCATCACATTTATCCATTACAACTATTATGGGTAAAAATAGACTGACTGAAGAAAAGAGCTCAGCTTGGACCACTATGCTCATCGTGCTATCTGCCAGCACCAGTCACGAGCAAGGAGCTCCTCAACGGCAATAAATAAATAAATAAATAAATAACTACTGAGGAAACGGCCCACTCCTCGAGCTCAGCCATTAGAAGATGAAATATCTCCACCTCCATCAAATGCCGAGCCCTTCCACGGTCCCATCCATTTTCGAGCTGTTGATTGGAAATATTTCTCAGCAAGGGCCCCAGAGTCATGACCCTGCTCTACATGGTAAGTGTTAATAACTCCAAGTGTAGGGTCGTGATGTAGTAATAATATCATTGAGACCGAGGTCGAATCCACATAGACTAATCTTGTACGCTTCTGAATTTAACTAGAATCAGAACTAGAAGAAGATCTATGAGGCTCGTATCCTAGACCGTACCGTTCCGTAGGCTTCCGCGGTCATCTCAGTCGAATTCTGGGGACCCGCGACACGTAAATAGCATTTGCACGCAACCTTGAGTCGTACCCTGTCAACCCAAGTTGGCTCGACATGAGACTTGTACCCTAGTGACTGCGCCGTCGCTGAGGTTCCGATGCCGCGTTTCACGCGCCGAGGCGATACCCAGGCTAGGAGATGTGGGGCCGTGTCTATTTCGAGAAAATGCCACGCATTTATAAATCAATCACATCACTAGTCAAAGTACAACACCCATCCCCAAAGTCAACTCTCTCTTACACAACCCATACATGTCAAGTACACTAATCACTCACCATCCCTCTCCCTCTCTTACATCATCTCTCTCTCTCTCTCTCTCTCTCTCTCTCTCTTTCTCTCTCTTTCTCAAATCCATCTCTCCAAGCAACACCCATGAGAGAGGCGGATGTCCAAGCTTCCATGGAGAAAGAAGCTTTGTGTGGCCCACCTTCCTACCACCCAATCCCACCCTCCAAGCTTCATCTCAACCGTTGAAATTCATCCCTTGGAGCTCTAGAATGTATCGGTGGAAGTAGGAGTCCAAGATCTAATAGTGGGTGATCTACCGTTGATCTTCAATTCGATGGCCCACTTATGATGGGACCCAATTTGATGTATGTGTTGTAATCATATGAGGGGCCCATAGTGGCGGGGTCCCTCCATCTACACCGCCTCTCTCTCTCTCTCTCTCTCTCTCTCTCTCTCTCTTTTTCCCCTTTTATGGCCCCACCTTGATGTTGATCCACACTGTCCACTTGTGTGGACCGCCATGATGTATATGTTATTCCACACCATCCAGATGCCCTGGACGGTGGTACCCACCTGAGATTAGTGCTGTCCAGCACATGGGCCACCTTGATTTATGTATTTTATCCCAGTCGTCCACTGGCTGGACAGTGGGCCCCACCATGAGGGATGTGTTATAGCCAAACTGTTATCTGTTGTGCAACGTTAGCAAGAACGGTGGGCCACACTGTAATGTATGTGATTTACATCCAGACCGTCCATCTGGATGGTGGGCGTTGACTGGTTGGTGTACGTATACACTAGCTATACAGCTGCTGTATTGACGTCCCCAAGTTCTGCGGGTCCCACGTATGATGGCCCACCCTATAATGTATGTTTTATACACACCGTCCATTTAGAAGGTGCTGGTGGGCCCCTACCCTGATATATGTATTTATCTATGCCGTCCATCCAGCAGCAGATGGCTGTTGGATTAACGTCAGCAAATCCTGTGGGGCCCACACGTGCTGTATAGCACCGTCCGTCTGTTGTTTTGGATGGTGGGGCCCATCTTATGATGTGTTGTATATCTGAGCCATCCAGCAACTCATGCTGCTGTTGATGTCAGCAGTTGTGGGCTGACCATGAGGCATGTCTTTCTCCAAACCGTCCATTGCTGTGAGACACACCCTGATGTATTTGCTGCAGCCATGCCATCCACCCGTTTTCTTGGTGGGTGCAACCCACCCACACGTGTTGCACGTGTGGGATGGGGCCCATGTTGATGAATGTATTCTCTATCCCCACTGTCTATTTGATTGGGATGGTGGGATGGCACCATGATGTATGTGTTTTAGCCGCGCCATCCAGTCCGCTGGACGTGCGGCCCGCTTGATATATGTGTTGTATATCCAAGTTGTTCATCTAGTGGGCCCATTTGAAGGTGCAGGCCTGCCTCCTATATGTGTAGGGCTACCTTGATGTATACCCATCTGTTTTGTTGGACCATGGGCTGCCCCATTAAGCCCACTATAAATATGATGAGGCCAATCTAATGAAGCCCAATGTGATGTATTTATGGCCCATGTGTCGAGGCCCATTGTGATGTATATGTGGCCCATGAGTGAGGCCTGATGTGATGTATTTATGGCCCATGTGTCGAGGTCCATTATGATGTGTATTAGGCCCATGTCATGCAGCCCATTATGATGTGTATTAGGCCCATGTCACGTGGCCCATTATGATGAATTTCCATCCCATATGATGTGGCTAATTGTGATGTATTCGAGGCCCATGCGATGTGGTCCACTTGATGTATATGTGGCCCGTGTGATGCGGCCCATTGTGATGTGTATTTGGCCCATGTGATGAGGCCCGTCGTGATGTATATTAGGCCCTTATGTGAGGCCATGGGCCCACTATATGTATAGGCTCTATGTGGGCCACTCCTTGGGAGTAATGTTGGTTAAATGTCCACATTGATAGACAATGATGGTTAAATGTCCACATTGTGACATTCCCTTAGGCCCTTTGTTAGACCGATTATTGATACCGATTATGAGTACATGATAGTATAGCATCATGACACATGCCCGTACGCATCATCTACATGCTTGATATGATATGTGGTTGACCATTGCATATGCTATTAGGTAGGTTGTTTATGGGACTCTCTGATACGCGGTATGCGCATGTTTGATGCGTGACTGGATGATATGACTCATGCATCTCGTATTTGTGTGATATGTCTACTATAGCCCTAGCGATATTAGGACTGTAGTCTTCATAGGGATATCGTGGATGGCTGGATGGGATACCGAAAATGTTTGGTTCTAGCATAAGGGCTCCATAGATGTCCCTGGTGAAAATCCCTAAACCTCTGTGGCCAAGAGACGCTCCAACGTCTAGACCGAGTAGATACATGAGCGCTCGAGTACCGAATACCAGTAGGTCGCATCTTCCACTGTGTCATGGTTGGTTGGAAGGGGGTGTGGCCTTACCCGCCAGAGGGAGTAAGCATAGCTAGGCTGAGTTTAACCAGCTCATAAATAGGTCTGCTATCGACGTGCCGAGTATATATTAGCTGACTACTGGCCAGGCGAATAGTGATGTCTCTTCCACTTACCCAGTTGTGCGCTTGATGGGGTAGCAGGTGGCGCATAGTGTACTAGACCCCGGTGATGATCCCAGAGATATGCAGTATTGATATGTGGACTTATTGAGCAGGAGTTGCATACTCATTCATTCATTCATTTACTATCCACTAGGGTTGGTAGTGCGCAACTAATTGTTGTGTACCTTTGCAATGGACAGGATTTCGGTTGGGGCACGCGACTAACCTGAGATCAGGAGTCTACCACATTAAGTCTGACTATTCAAATTTAGGTATGAGACTGGTTTGGATAGAAGTCCCTTGTGATGGACTCCATAACCTACGATACTACGTACTATCATCCTGACTTCACACTCTAGTTTGGTCATTTCATTCGCACCTCATATTGCATTACATCCGTGAATATGACATTTTGGGTTGCTATGTTTCTGCATTTATATGGCCTTGATGAGGTTGACGGTATTCGTAGACACGTCAGGATTTGCATATTGCATTATTTCCTCAGTATATGATATTTGGCTTACTATGTCTCTGCATTGCATAGCTGATCTACATTGCTTCCTCAATATATGATATTGGCTTATTATGTTTTTGTATTGCATAGCCTGGATAAGGCTGATGGTATTTATAGACTTACCAGCATGTTTCCACATTACTCTATTATTGTACGATTTATGGATTGCCAGTATTTCAGCTTATTCTGATATCTATAAGCTTGGTACGTGCATCGTAGACACTTGCACCACCCTCTAAGCTTTCTATAAGCTTATGCACAATAGATGCGTGCAGGTGGCATTAGGTCGCAGCAGCGTTGAGTTTGGAGCATGCAGCCATCTTCTGGAGCTTTGATTTTCGATATATGTATTTCTATTTCAGCATTGTATTCAAATGTTTATATTAGCGGATATGTGATGATGATGTTGCCTTTGTGATTTGGGTAAACTTGTGGTTATGCCTCTTACGAGATAAATGTATGTTGAAAAAATCCTCCTTGTAGGATCCTAAGATCAGAATCTGGCGTATGGGCGCTAGGAGCCAAGAATGGGGTACTACGGAGGCTGTCGGTACCGGATTCGGCGATCGGGAATTTTGAGAGCCCGGTTTCCGAGTTTGGGGCATGACAAGATCTAAATCTAAATCTGGAATATTAGAGAGAGTAATTGTGAATGATGTAATTGAAACTTGTGAATTTAAAGGTGAGAACTAAGGTGCCAAGGATCCACTTGTAGCTATCAAGATGCTACCTTACTTGATTCAAGAGATCCAATTGGAATTAGATTCCTATCTTATCCAATTGGAAAGAGAGATGATCAAATCTCTGAACTTCTCATTGATCTAGCTTCAATGGAAGAGGATTGTGAAGATTTGGAAGGGATTCTATCACCAAACCATGCCCAGGAGACGATGGCAGCATCTATTGTAATTTGAGTCACAATAAACCATTAAAAATTGAAAATATTCCTTAAAATCAATTAAAAATCAATGAAGTTCAACATAACCATAAATTAAAGCAAAGCAAACATCCTAATCACGCTACATGCTTCACCTCTTAGCCCTAGCTAAGAGATTTAGCTAACCATAGAGATGATTGAACTAAGAACTCTTAAATAAAACATGAAAACAATTAAGGAAGAAGAAGAAAGGCTCTTGGCGGTAGCTTTACACCCTTTTGCTCCACTCCTCAAACCCTTGATGATCCTTAGGAATGCCCTAGGGACTCCTATTTATACTTGTGAAGCTCCACCTTACGCACCAACTTAGAATTTCTGGAAACTGACTTGAATTACGCAATCCGCAGCTTTTTCGTATTACACTTCGGTCAGACTAAAGTCACCTTCCCGAAGTCGAATCCGAAGTCAAGTCCGAATTTGGAAAGGATTCTGTTTCAGCAGTTGCTTGATTTCAGTCGGACCAAACTTAAGTTGTCGGTTGGACCGAATTAATCTTCGCTCGAGCCGAATTAACTCCTTTCAGCGTTGGAGCTTTTTGCGCACTTTCGGTCACACTGAATCCTGCCTTTGGTTGGACCGAACTGGGTTTTGGTCGGACCGAATTAACTATCGGTTGAACTGAATTAGCTTCTAAATTTCATCATTCGTCGCTGGACTGTTTTGTGCAAGTTCGGTCGGACCAAACATGGGTTCAGTCGGACTTAACCTGTCTATTTTCTGCTACAAATTCTATGATCTTTCAAGTCTTTTCTTTAGCTTTTGTACTTGTTTTCCTTAGATCTTTGACATGTGATTTCTTCACTCTTAGTTTTCCAAGATCCATCTTTCGCCTTGGTGATTCTTGAGCATCAAATTCATGCTTTTAGCATTCTTTTCATTCCAAGCTCTCAAATTCACCTTGCAACACAAACATGTATAAAATATACCATTAAGTAGTATCATGTTCTTAAAACCAAGATATATATAGGGGTGAATATGCAATATTTGGCACTTAACAGTAAGATGAAGAGTGTTACACCCCAAATACGAGAACGGACAACTTCCGTAGTGCTCCAAATCCAGCACCTGACTCCCATACTCCAAGTTTCGAGTTCGACGCACCACAAGGAAGATTCTTGACTGATTTTTTTTTTTTAAAAAATACCTGAGCTTGATGATCCATGATCACAATACCAAGCAACAGTCTTCATTATAAATCTAGACGGCTACAAGTACAATGCTTTCTAAAAGGTACAAAACGTAGACATTGCTAAATCACAAAATAGATAAAATGCATCCAAAAAGCTAAGTCATCCAAGCTACTCTTGCCCTGAAAAATGGAAAAAGGAAGACTTATACTAAAAAGTCCAGTGAGTACACTCGTGTGTGCGTAGTGTACAAGCATGCAGTAACGATCAAAATATCATAGTACTCAAACTAAAGTATGGTGACATGTAATGCTACATAAAGTTAAAGATGATAGGATGCAATGCAAGAGATGGTATGCAAAATTATGCAGGGTGTATGCAAGCATGCAAGTCTTCCTCTAAAAGTCCACATCTCAATATAGTTGTCAATATTGGGAATTACCGGGGCGTGGTATCCAGAGCAAGTTCGAAACTTGTTGAATACATGCCTCGCATACCCGCCATGTCAACAGGGGGCCCTATAGCCATGCTAATACCCACTCAGCATGCCGGTAGCAGACCCATTTCAGGGGCTGGTCAAACCCAACCACATTCGCTCCAACTCTTCAGCTAGGCGTGACCAAACCTCTTCTCACCCAACTACATCGGCGGGAGTCAGGCCTACTATGGTCTTTGGCACTAAGTGACCCATGGTATCCGCTCAGTCTTGACGATAAGGCTCGAGGGTACCATTCAAGGTTTAGGGAATTTCACTAAGGGGTCTGGGACCCAATATATAAAAAATATTTGAATTTCCGGTGTCCATTATTACTAACCACGATGTTGCTGTGGTGGCCTCATCAATATGACCATGATGTTGTTGTGGTGTTCCATCCGTCACACATGTATGCTATGATATACACAAGCACACCAGGCAATATAATTGCACGCAAGCAATGTTATGCACTCACATCATGTATGCACCCAAGGTAGCCCTAAGGCCAATCAGGCTCCTCTCCCATCCACATCCAACCTCAATCCACGGTCATCCTAGATTAGATGTATGTGCAACATCCACACAAAAAGTACCACCATCATTCTGTGATCTCAACATGCACATGCTCCATGCATGATCACGTTGCACATGGTATGTATCTCAAGTCCATGATGCATGTATATGTAAATGTGCATACAACCCAATATGTGCAACATGCAGGGGCTAGCCAGAAATTACCACGGTGCCAAATAAGTAAAACAGTGGCTTGATGAGCACTTCTCACATATAGTCAAAGAGGCTTTACGAGTGCTCCTACCTTTCATGTCTAAGGTGTGTACAATCCGTACCATAGTATAGCTAGTCACATAGTATTAATTACACTAAAATAATGTACAGTCTCACTACCTTATGTTATACATCAATCTCATGCAAGGAGTATCCCTTTATCCCTAACATATAACAAATTCATTTATTCTTCCAAGGGGACCAACGCCTAGCCCGATACCCCACTCAAGTGGGCCGATTAGTGCATCACTAAAAACCCACTCTCTCGGCTTATTAGGTGGCCTATTTGATTTCCATGATCGGTCCATTCATGGGCTAAATCACCATCGCTTGATAAGCCTCGAATGAGGTTTCGACATACATACATCACATGGTGGTTACAAAATCTAGCAAAAAAGGCCCAAGTATTGGCCCAAATAAGACTACAACTAATTGGTCTGTAGGGTACATGCTCAGGATGGACCTTAAAGCTAATGGGCCTACCACTTTAATGCCTTTATGAACACATTAGTAAGGTCCCCAAGTGGGCTCAATATGAGTTACTAGAGGAGCTTACATTCAGCCCATCACACAACCAATGACGGACCTAACCATATACATGAAACACATATGTTAAGGTGAGATTGCAGCCCTATACTAGCCTTCACATCATGTCAGGCCATGGATAGATGGGAAAATATCCACACATCATATGGTATAACATCCCTAAGGCCTAGCAGGTTTGAATGTGTCCAGGGTCGATGGACCCCTGGACAGTATAGGATTCTAGACCGTTGGGCCCTGAAAATGGACAAGCAACATGGTTTAAGCACACGAATCCCAGTGTGGCACATGCATCTCAGTAGGGTCCACGCATGGACTGTGTATATACTACATATACATCAAGACAGGGCCTACAATGGGCCCCACGACGTGGTCAAATGACACGATTATAGTGAGTTTGGAAGACTTTCCATCAAAGGCCGTTCAATCATCAATGCTATCCTCTGTGGTAGTATCCAATTGAAATTTAGATCTACCTCATTTCCTTGGTGTAGCCAAACACAAATTGTGGCCCACCAGATTCTGAGAAATAGATGGACGGTGTTGGTGAATGCCTGTAGGTCATGGTGGTCCCAAACGGGACCCTCAGATGAACAACGAGGATGAAATCCATGCATCATGGTGTCGCCCAGCAAACCCATGGCAGCCGTCATTCCTTCCTGTGGTTGCCACAGTATGGAGAGCACATGTAACGTCTCGAAAAAATCCGTACTGAGACCCGAGTGCCACCTCAGCCAGAAATCATTTAGGACCAAATCCTTTAAAAATTAGGTGAGAGTTAACTAGTGTTAAACTAGATTTCATTCGAAATTAGCACTAATCACTTTAAATACGATCTGCAAGATCCAAAACTTGTAAAATCATTGACGCCAGGTTACCCTAAAATCTAGGATCAATCTCATTACCCAGTTGTTCTCGGGAGCACATTGAAACTTCGTATCGGACCTGGACCACACGTTGAAAGTTCGATTACTACAAAATTATATAATCAAGACCGCCTCACTGGACTTGACCACCACCTTGGAAATCATGTCCAGATAGTATCTCGAAGCTATTCGCTTGAGCCTGGAGTGAAGTGTGTGAGAAACGTGGATATCTTAGAAATAAAAAGATAAATTTAAGTAATCTGAGATGCATCGCTTGCGGACCAGATATAAGGATTCAGACCATCAGAATCTGACCCAATTACACCCTTGGATCAAGAAAAAAATTCATACACACGTCAGTGCACTTGTGACGCTGATCGAGTATCGGTGACCATTGACCTGAAACTGGTCCACCACGGTCGATCTGTGAATCCGATTGGACTAAAAACTCAACTTGACCTAGGTCCAACATAGGGGAGCTTAAGTCCGACCTTAGACTCAAGGGGGGGCTCCAAAAGTGCTCTGTTGAGCTGAAACAGCCGAGTTTTAGCTGAAACCTAAGTATACCATGACCCTGGGGTCATTTCCATCACTTCCAAGCCTATATAAACACCTTAAAACCCCTCTCTCTATCTTCACATACGAATTTTTAACCCTAAGGAGGAAAGAGAGAGAAAGTGTGAGAGAGAGAAAGAGTTGGTGATTGATCCAGGGCTTCTTCCCTGCCAGTCTACGTGCTCAACTATTGTATTTGTATCATTTTTTCGGCGATACCGATCCTATTCTTAGGTAAGAAAACCTAACCCTAACCAGTTTTAGAGTACCAAATAGCGTAAGTGATGAAATAGCTAACCTATTTCATGATTTAGGTTGCCGTTCTGCCGTAGACAAAGACTCGGTATACAAACTGAGTTCGAAACTTGTTTATCGGCGTAAGGTGCAGACTATAAACGTATAGGTTATGGTTTTCAAGGCTTTCAATGTCAGTTAATGATATATTACTGACGTGGATGCTATTTCACATGCATAAAGTGATGTCCGTTTCATTTTTTGGTTATACGTTAGCTACGTTGAATATACTGTATTCCTCGTATTTGTAGAAATATCGTATACGTATGAAATTTGGATTTGTGCTTGCCATGATTAATTGCTGTCTATGTATGCTAGATGCATGTGTATCAACTTCTGGATGAACGGATTAGCCTAATACATGTTATATTAACATACGTTGTGTATATTACAATGCATAGCCCAAGTGTTTGAGTAAAAGACTAAATGAGAATAAACCTTGCGTTAGTGTATGCCATGACTAACTATCGAGGCTATGCGATTGTTGTGTAGGCGGCAATCATTTGACGAAAGGACTTGCCCTAATACGTATGCTAACCAATACATACCATGTATGATATAATGTGTATGCTAAGTGTTTGTAAACATGTCTGTATGAATAAATACTTGTAAACTGTTCTTTAAATGGGTGTTGAAATAGGACTCTCAGCCACTCTAATGATGTGTATGATTTCCTCCATATGCCTTGTTTCATATTCATTGCTTTTACCTAGAAATGCATAAGTGTAGATTCATGTTTATGTTGTACTTCATAACATGTTCAACTGATTATATGATTTGAATCATTGCTCCATTACTGCTTGAGTATCTCATATGCTAGATCGTTGTAATTGAATGTGTTTGGGGCTATTATATAGTCCAGGCAATCAGTAATAGGCCTCGAAGTAGTGGATGACTTTGTCCCACCACATGAGACGCGCCTGATGAATCCGAGTCGTATATCGATTGGCGACAGTGGTTAGGCCACACAGAGTGCTTATACGCTTCATGTCGATTAGCTCGATGTGCGCTCATGCTAGTCGAACCTGTCAAATAACCCGATTGACCCGATGTATGTTAACCATGTTTGGACACTACTGCTTGAACCTAGGGTACCAAACTCACCAGTGAAATCCCTATTAACCTTGGTACCTTGATCTGCTAAGACTCATGAGCCGGACATGGTGGTATGGGACACCGTGGTCGAGTTGTCGACCTATGCTGAGGCGACGAGCCTCCCCGTAGTGACCAGTGAGCAATCCAGACTCGTGAGCTGAATACGGTGGTATGAGATACTGTATTCGAGCTGTCGGCCTACACTGATAAGGTGACGAGCCCTTTGTAGTGACCTCGAGCATACTCTGAGTCTGCGGCGAGGCAATGAGCCTTTCCGTAGCAACTCGAGTATAACTAGGCCTGCACTGATAAGGCGACGAGCCCTTTTGCAGTGACCTAAAACCGTATCATCGTATGAGTTTACTAGGACTGATGACCCTAGAATGGATCCTTATTTGGGAAGTGATATAAGGGAGGTACCTTATTTCCCAATCCTGCTGTATGAAAATGACTAATAAGGGACTGACAATCACGTTCATGCACCATATTACGTGTGCATTTGGCATTGATGGTCAAGCACTGAGGGAGTGTGGCATGCCGCGATCGTAAGGAGTCGCTGAGGGAGCGTACGCGAGGGCATGCATCATACATACATACCATACTTACATTAATAAGAGTACTTAGGGATGTGTGAAGTACTGCTTTATCATTACCGCTTGATTGAATTGATAACATGTTAACCTTTGCTTTATTGTTCCACTGAGTTGATCACTCAATCCCATGTTACAGGACGGTGTTGTACACACCAACCAAACCCTGTCTTAGAGGCAGGTGGTGGCGATGCCTACGAGGTGGAGCCAGACTTTGAGGATGACGAGGACGCCTACTCTTATATGTAGTATTCAGGTGGATTCATTTAGACCGTTCTGATCGACGGGGCTCCAGGGTTTTACTTGTAGCAGAATACCACAATTTTGACATTTTGTATTTTAAAACAGTACTTGTAATTATTGACCTGGCAATGCATACATATTTTGGGGACCTGAAATGGTTTATAAGGTTATACATATTCTTTTCAGTCTTCCACTTGTGTATTATAACTGTCCCTGGATTATGTTTGCTGTTTTGGTTTAATCTCACTCATGTTTTACGCATCAATACATACAACATACAATCATCATTAAATGTGTTGCATAAGTGATGTGTTGGAACTCGGGTGTTGAGTTTCTACTCGACCCTTGATTTTCAGGGCGTTACAGCACATGACCATCAATATTACTGAGGTACTGGGAAAGGTCCAACGGTGGACATTTCTGTCCACCGATTCCAAGAATGTGGCCCACCTAGAATGTAGATCAACTCCATTCTCTAGCTCATGCCTTAAAATGGTCTGAATAGATGGATGAATGGACCAATATACATTTTATCATCAAGGTGGGCCTCAGAAAAATCTGTGCATTTTGGGTGCTATTCCCGCTGTCAAAGTGGTATGGCGTACATGAGCTTCTAATCAGCCTGATTTTTGGTACCAAGTGATAAATGGGGATGGAAAGATGGATGAACGGTGTGGATTTAGCACATATATCATGGTGTGGCCATGGTTAGCCCTACCACACTTTAGCCCAAAAGTGGCCTCATGCCCTTTTCTTTTTCTTTTCTTTTTCTTATACACACACACACACACACACACACACACAGACACACACTACATATATACAGGAGGTATGTGGTGCCTGTGGGTTTACACCATAATGTGGTCCACAGATTGAACGGTTTGGATGAAATAGGTGCATCACGGTTGCACAGTGGGCTTGATCAAACTGATATATGTATAACCTCTCCATCCAAGTTATTATAACCACGTAAATAGGTTGGATGGCTGATGATCATCATGGTGGGGTCCACGGTTAGTGGGTCCCACACAATCTTGGGATCAAGTTGATTTTTGTGCTTTCCCTTCATCCAACCCATCTTATACCATGGATCACTACACTAAAATCATCATTTAGGAACGGTTTTAAACCGTTCCTAAATGCTTCAGGAACAGTTTAATACCATTCCTAAATGAGGCGTCGCAGAAAATCAGGAATGGTTCAGAACCGTTTTGGGTACCATTTCAATTTTTAGAAATGGAATTTTAGGAACGGTTTTAAACCGTTCTGGTGCCAACGGTTATATTTGAGAACGGTATTTTTTTTCTTATTTCGGAACAATTTTAAACAAAAAAAAAAACCAGCTATATAAAATAAAATAAAATAAAATTTATTTAAGCCATATTCATTAAAGAATTAAAAGATGGTAAAAACGACCATGATGTAATTTGAAACATTATTTATCTGACTTGGCAAATCTAACAGTAAAAACTAAAATCTACAATGGAAGACTTCAAAATAAAAAGACAATTCAATAAAAGTCCATCAAGCAGATGAAGAGCTCCACAATGTGATGACCTTTTATGTACCTAACTAACAAGCAACAAATAAATAAGAACAAAAACATGTGAATAGATTGAAAGAACAACAATCAACTATCAAAATTGTGACAATTGAACATACATATGGGGGACTATTGTTAGTTGACTCACCTGGTTTTTGGATATGCTCGATGCACACCAGACCTGAGGGGAGCTCGTTCTAGACCAAGCGAGGCAAACTTATTCACTTGCTAGGTGCGAAAATGCATCTCCTGTGAAATCTATAATAACATGAGAACACCACCTATGGTAGTTCAACAAGTAAACTCCGACAATCATCTTAACTGAAACTTGTAATGCATATAGAACTAGCAAAAGGTAGAGATGCTGAAAATTTCTGCTAAGGAATGTTCAAAATCCAGAATGGAATACTCTAGATTCTTATGAGAAATGCATCATGTACATTGTAAAAAGATATTTCGAATGACATTGCAGGTATAATTGGACTTACTATCCAAGCTGATTTGGAATGACATTGCAGGTATAATCAAGAATAGAAATTAGACCAAGGTTCTGAAGTTTTCTAGAATGTATTTCTGAAGAGGAATGGGTTAGAAGCATTGCCTTCAACTTCATCTTCCCATCATTAGCCATAAACCTGCAAATTACATTAAAATACTAGTTGTCAATGCACACATATCTCCCATAATCCAAAAAGAACCAGGCTAGCAAACTGAGAGCCCCTTGGGTGCAACTTTCATAAGATCCACCCCATTAAAATATTAGTTGTCAATGCACACGTATCTCCCACAAACCTGTAGATTACATTAAAACCATTCTTTTAATGTTCCTTGTCAAGATGAAAGAACTACCTAAAAAGTGCAGTATTCCCAAAACTAGGTAGGCCACACCATAGGAAATAAAAGAATATTGATGACTTGGAAAGAAGAGAAGGAACACTGTGGGGCTCCACAATGAGTTCCCTAGTTATTAAACTTTCAAATCCCAAAAGCGGCATATGCATGAAGTTGAAAATTATCATTAGTATGGTTTCTATAATTTAAAGGACAAAAAAAGAAACAAAAATTATCATTAGTATGAACCAGACCTGCTTCAAAATGGATTAAGGAAAAACCACATTGAAAGCGACTCCAATACTGATTCCAAGCATAAGCATCAGTTGGAAAAGCAACGCCAAGTCGTTGTCTATGAAGGGCATATCTAGAGTTGGATGCCTTAGCTTAAGATTGTAGTAGACAGTAGAGGCTACTGTTCCCATGATCATACCTGTTCAAACAGAGGCTAGGACCCCAGCACTTGCATTAGGCAGTTCAACAAATATCTCCAGCCTGAAATTTGGATTGAAAGATCTTCCATCTATTTTTTATGGTCCATTTAGGACTGGTTACCTAGAATGGCTCAAGCGACATACAAATGAAACACCTATACAAAAACCCAGTACATTTAGGTCCATTGGGGACTAAGCACCTAAAACCAGTTGCATTGACTGCAGAAGCCATGTCTTGCATCTGGAGAAGAGGCTGACAGATTGACAGTGTCATGCCCCAAACCCAGTAATCGGATTCACAGGAATCCAGATCACCGAATTCGGTGCCGACAACCTCCGTAGTACCCCATTCTCGGCTCCTAGCGTCCATACGCCAGATTCTAATCCTGGGATCCTACAAGGAGGATTTTTTTTTTTTGTACATTTAACTCGCAATAAGCATAACCACAAGATTACCCATTTCACAAAGGCAACATCATCATCACATATCCACTAATATAATCATTTGAGTACAACGCTGAAAGGGAAATACATAAATCGAAAATCAAGCTCCAGAAGACCGTTGTACGCTCCAAGCTCAACAATGCTGCAACCTAACATCACCTGCACACATCTATCGTGCATAAGCTTATAGAAAGCTTAGAGGGTGGTGTAAGTGTGTGCACAAGGTAAGTGCCAAGTAAGTAATATCAGAGTAATCAGAGTAAGCGGTAATACTAGCAAGCCCATAAATCATACAATATCAGAATACACATTTAAGACATCTATGCAAATGAAGAGTCATAAAGAGTCAAACATCAGATGCTAAGGACGCGATGCAGTACACAATTCCTAATGAGTGCACGAATACCGTCAGTCATATGTAGACTGTATAAACGCATAAACATAGTAACCTGGAATGTCATATGCAGTAGATGTAATGCGATGTGCGGTGCGAATGGAATGATCATGCTGGAGTGTGAAGTTGGGATGATAGTACGTAGTATCGCAGGCTATGAGGTCCATCACAAGGGCCTTCTATCCAAACCAGTCCTATACCTAAATTTGGATAGTCAGACTTAATGTGGTAAACTCCTGATCTCAGGTTAGTCGCGCGCCCAACCGAAATCCTAGCCATGCGAAGGTGCACGTAACAAATAGTTGCGCACCACCAGCCCGAGTGAATAGTGAAGGAAGGAATGAATGAATGAGTATGTAACTCCTGCTCAATAAGTCCACATATCAGTACGGTTCATCTCTGAGATCATCACCAGGGTCTATTACACTACACGCCAGCTTGCCGCCCCTATCCGAGCGCACAACTGGGTAAGTGGAAGAGACCTCACTATCCGCCTGCCAATATCGGGCCCGGCTCGTCGATAGCGGACCCATTCCTCAAGCTGGTCAAACTCAACCTAGATATTGCCCCCTCACTCAGGCGGGTAAGGTCACACCCCCTTCCAACCGACCACGACACAGTGGGAGACGCGGCCTCCTGGTATTCGACCCTCGTGCGCTCATATATCCACTCGGTCTCGACGTTGGAGTCATCTCCTGGCCACGGAGGTTTAGAGATTTTCACCCAGGGACATCTATGGCGCCCGTATGCTAGAACCAAACATTTCCGGTGTCCCATCTGGCCATCCACGATATGCCTGTGGAGGCTACGGCCCTGATGTCGCTAGGGCGTACAGTAATCATAATGCAAGATGCATGAGTATACAATCCAGTCATGCATCAATCCTACGCATGCCGTGCGCTCATGTGAGATAACCTCCGCCTATCAGGGAATCTCATATCAACATGCTCAATGACATATGCAATGGTCAACCACGTCTCATAACCAACATGCAGATGATGCGTATGGGCATGTATCATGATGTTATGCTATCACATACTCATAATCGGTATCAATAACCGGCATCAACAATCTGCCTCGATCGGTAATCGGTCAATCGGCCACGACAAGCAGAATCGACAATCGGCCACGTCAATCGATAATCGGCCACGATCGGTAATCGGTCATGATAATCGGCCTCGATCGGCAATCGGTCAATCGGCCACGACAAGCAGAGTCAGCAATCAGCCACGTCAATCGATAATCGGCCACGATCGGTAATCGGTCAATAATCGGCAGATAAACAAAACGAGGTTCATAGATGATCAGCTGATAAACTATGGTATAAAGATCAGTACTCGGCCGTGGTTATATCAAATCTGATAACATGGAGTCATCCGTCTACAACGAATGGGGCCCACTTATTTGGGTTAACCCATTGAAGGAATGATTAGAATGGGCCTAACAAGGCCTAAGGGAAGGTCACAATGTGGACATTCAACCATCATTAGCCATAATGTAGACATCCAACCAACATCTCTCCCAAGCAATGGCTGTCATAAACATCATTGCATACATCATGGTGAAATCTCACATCGCAATGGCCTCATATACATCACATTCGACCCGCATAAAGGCCTCACATACATCTCAATGGGCCTCATACCTCGGCCTCATGCACATCAAAGCGGGTCGCATCCCATGGGTCAGAAATACATAACAATGGGCCACATCATATGGCTCATGAATACACAATAGGTGGACCCTGCACATAGGCCTAAAATGCATAACATTGGCCTCATCGCACGGGCCTCAAATACATAACAACGGGCCGCACCATATGTAACACGTACATCATGGTAGGCCCCATGATCCGGATGGTCTGGGTGATCCAGATGGCTAGGCGGTTTGGATACAACACGTACCTCAAGGTTGGCCACACGTCTAAGGGGCGGACAACGGAGATATACAATACATGCATCAATGGTAGGCCCCACATGGCACTGTCCAGCAATGGACGATGTGAACATAGAATACATGTACCAAGGTGGGCCGTATTGCATAAGATGGACGGCGTGGATAACAATTATATCATGGTGTATCTCAGATGGGCGGTAAGATGAAACACATATATCATGGTGTGGGTCACACACACTGTCCAGATGGATGGTGTGGTGATAAAACATATACATCAAGGTGGGTCCCACCAGCCCACACGTGTCACACGTGTGGGGTGGGCTCACCTCTAAACAGATGGACGACATGAATAATACACATATATTGTGGTGGGGTCCATCAGATGGATGGTCAGGATGATCAGACCCTAGTGCCAATGCAAGTACAGTTGGCCCACCGTCCACAAATCGGATGTACGGCGTGGGTGAAACACATGAATTAGGGTGGATATCCACCGTCCAATGTCTTGACGGTGTGATTGCAACATATGCATTGAGGTGGTGTTCCACCGTCCTGGCATATGGACGGTGAGAATCCAAAACATACATCATGTGTCCACGGCAAAATGGATGAACGGTTGGATGGAACACCTGCATCACGCGGTCCCACAGGACCTGCTGACGACAGTGCAGCAGCTGCTGCTGGTGGGCCACGCCCTTAGATGGACGGTGTGTGAATCACATACAAACAAGGTGGCCCCCATCCGCTGCCAAAACAGACGGACGGTGATGATGCAACAAATACATCAGGGGCCCACGTCCTAGCAGATGGACGGTATGGATACAACATAGCATCATGGTGGGGCCGTACCTGGCATGCCAGACCTACCATGATGTTTTTATAATATAAAAATATTATATTATATTATAATATATATCATATATGATATGTATGGGGAGTGCCAGTGGTGTCAGCGCCCAGCGTCCAGAGACGCTGGACGTGCGGCTGATGGTGGGCCCCATAGGTATGGATGGTTTGGATAGAGAGCATATACATGAAGGTGGGTCCACGTACTCCAATGGACGGATGGCTAAGATGTAGCACATACATCATGGAAGGACCCACTAGAGATTTGAATCTGCTTTATTTTTTTTTGTCTCCAGCGTTAAGAAGATCTCTCCTTTGGGTTGACGGTTTGGATGTAACACACATCATATGGTGGGGCCCACACTACACCGTCCAACTGTTGGACTGCTGGGCTACTGGCCCAGCCTCCAGCAGATGGACGGCTCAGATATATCATGATGGCCATGGATCTGCTGAGTACAGCAGCTATATGCTGGCTACCATATACACCTGTGTGTATACATATAAATAAAATATATTATAATATTACATTCCAATGAGGGAGTCCAGCGTCCATACTTTCTGGACACTCAGGACTGACGGTGTGGATTTAAACCACGTACACATAGGTGGAACCCCACCCTCACATGAACCACACGTGTGAGGTGGCCCATGTCCATAGAAAACGGACGGAAGGTGTGGAAACACACATACATCGCGCCGGAGGGCCACAACACCATCCAGAATGGTGTCCAGCACCGTCCAAATCTGTGGACGGTGTGGATCTCTCACGTACAGCAAGGTGGGCTCCCCCATGCCCTTATCTCCACCACACATCAGGTGGGCCATCAAACGACCAAGGAAAAGGGAGAGAGAGAGAGAGAGAGAGAGAGAGAGAGAGAGAGAGAGAGAGAGAGAGAGAGAGAGAGAGAGAGAGACACGGATGGAGGAGGGGACCCGCCACTATGGACCCCTCAAGACAATGCATACATCATGATGGGTCCCACTATGTGTGGGCCCTCAAATTATAAATCAAATGAATAAAATCACCCACCTTAGATCTTCTTGGACTTCTTCTTCCATCAACACGTCTTAGAGCTCCGGGAGATGCATTTCAACGGTGGAGATGATCTTTGGGTTGTGGGATTGTGTGGTAGGGAGGCGGGCCACACCTAGTTTTCTCCTCTCCCTTGGACGTGGGTTGCTCTCATGGAGCTTGGGAGAAAAATGAGAGAGAGAGAAAGGATGGGATGGATTGATAAAGTGTGGTTGTTGTAAGAGATGGGAAAGAGGAGGTATGGGTTGGTTTGAAAATAGTGTAAAAAGTATGGGTTGGTAGAGAGAGAGTTGACTTGTGAGGGGTGAGGTGGTATGGAGCATGGGTGGTGTACTTAACCTTTGAAATGATGGATTGATGTGATGTGCCATAGAGATTCCCTTGTAATCCGCAACGTGCGGCGTTTCTTCGGACTGAACGTAGGTCCACAACTTCTAACCTGGGTATTGGTTTGGTGCGTGAGTCGCGGCGTTAGAACCGCGACGACGGCACGATCACTAAGATATAAGTTTCGGGTTGAGCCGACTTTGGCATGCAAGTCTCGTCTTAGGATCATGCACAACGTTGACTTTAGGTTGAGGATTACCGAAATTCGATCAGAAGGATAGCGGAAGCCTTCGGAACAGTACGGACTAGGATACGGGTCTTACAGACAGATAGGTGGCATGGCATGCAACAAGGTTATTAAATGCCATCTCACAATGACTACACAAAAGGGTGGGCTAAATCAGATGATCCCAGCCCTTTGAGTGTGGGTTCATTTTCTCACCACCATCTGTTTTTACATATCATAGATAATTAACATCATCAAAACCAAAGTGCTATGGAATTATTCCTACTGAATAGATGTTAGCATTATACATATAAGTATACATGTTAGCATTATACAGATTGGGAAGCAGTGGACCCACTTAGCAATCTCTTGCAGACCTTAACAGATTGATATCAAACCAATTCAACAGAGCAAGGATTGATCCAGTGGACTAACACCAATCACTAATTTCATTTTTAGTATAAAGACCAATAAAATGAAGATGTATGGATACTCACATCTGGTCAAGCAGCTGGGGAACTGATAGAAATGAATGGTGTAAGTAAGATCTAGAAGCCCAAATAAGGAGCCAAAACTAACCATAAATCAGTATTCAACTATATACTGGTTGAGGTTTAGCTACAGAGAAAAGCAGAGGAAAAACGTAATTCCCAAACAAGGAATTAAAACTAGATTTTGGAGTGCAACTGGCTCAGGTATTAAAAGCCGTTGTTTGTGATATTAAAGATCATAGAAACAAAAGCTATTAATAAAGACAGAAAAACCATAATAACAGCACACCAAAGTCCAAGTCCAACTCGGAAGGAATGGCCAACCCTCCAGATAATGATATTATCCAAAAAAAGTGATGAAGGCGGACACAAACTGATCATAAGAATTTTGAAGCAGCTCTAATGATGGAAATAGAAGTGTTAAAAACCAACTATGAATCTGCAACATATCAAAGATTACTAGCAACATAGCCAGAAGAAGATTGCATATGATGCCATAATCCAAACATTCAATGTTCCATCAATAGAACCTGGCCACCAGAATGCTCAACTAACACCATTATTAGACAATCATTGAAATGCAACCATAAAATGCATACAAATGGTCCAAAACCAGAATTGCTGCTCCACTAATGACTGAAAAGTGAAATACCTTCATAAATTTTTACAACCATCTGCATCCAAAAGGTAAAGCTCCTCTAGATTTTCTAGCCCTGCTATGGAATCAGGAATTACTTGTTTCCTTGGACAAAAACATAGCAAATTAAGACTGATGCAGGAGGCTGAATCCCAATGAACAAGAATTCAACCAAGTAATTTACCAATATCACAACCAGTTAATGCATTCTCTTCCCAACCATTTGTGTGATATCAAGTCTCAAACAAGTATCAAATAAAAATAAATAGAACTACTCTAACTAATTAGCCTATAATCTTTTTGAAAGGGTAAGTAAACACACTATATAATATGGTTGGCTACATGGGGTGCAGCTGCAGTCATGGAATCTGAAGTTTCATAAGCGACCTGATATAATGCATTAATTTTTCATTTTTATTTTTGAAAAGCCACATAATGTATTACAAGGAAAGAAAGAAAAATGATACCAGAAATACAGGAGACCTTCAGAAGTAGAAGAAACAATAATCCATTATGTGCTTATGTCATGTTCTTCAGAATATCAATGTCAAACATGGATGCCAATGCACGCATCATGCATGTAGATGGATGATTTCACAGTATGGAATTTTGGATGCATAACTGCATTGAAAGGAAGGATGCATGAAGGCAATGGCAGGGAATGCCTATACAAGTAGAGCTGCATTCAGTCAGAATATTCTTACATCACGACATGAGAAAAGGAAAATCCTAATAATGTTGCACAATTTTTTTGTGAAAGGACACATGAGTTATCCAAACAAATAAGGTATAAATGCATGGGAGAAAGAGAAGAGTAGGGCTTGGTCCATTAGATTAGGTCATCAAAATCGAGATTAGAGCTTAATCCTAATTCTGCAGGATCCCTATCTAGGACTTTCAATTTCATGTGGAAAAAAAATTCAGTTCAGGTTAGAGCAAACCATAAATGATACAAAATCTACTTGTTTCTTGGACAACACAAGTATACAAGGAAAAGTCAAACAAGAACATTAAAAAAATAAAGGACATCAAAAAAATAAACACGAATTATATTTCAACTGTAAAAACATGAAAAAAAAACTAACTAATATAGATACTAAAAGAAGTCAGATATAAAAGAATCACAATTTCTTAACAAGGAAATATCTAGCAAATTAAGGATCGAAAGAATCTTACCATTCGGAAAGACATGGCTACAAATCAAGAGCAGAAGGAAATGGAGAAGAGAATAAGAGAAACTACTGTTTAAAAAGATATTTTGAAACAAATAGACGATATCTGCAATGCAAAGGGCTGGTTTAGAGAGGCCTTCATAAGCTGAAATAGTTATACTATGTCAACCCATAAGCTGAAAAAATGAAGGAAATGCAAGTTCTTAAAAGATAGATTGATAACATTGACTCTTCACAGAGGAAAATCTATGTCAACCAATAAAACTAAGGTATCAAACTCTTAATGCTAGATCAAAAGGGAAACAACCAATATATTTATAAATTCAAGGCCAAAGACAAGTTAATAATGAAAATTACATCTCACAAACCTTTTCTGCTAGTGCTTTGGTAAGTGATTGCCGCCCAATTTCATCCGGTACATATAGACCAGCCCATCCAATCCATTTTGCCTCAAGCTCCTTCACAACTTTGAGAAAATGTGAGAAAAGTGAAGTGCTGCTGTCTTATCCCATTATGTAAAAAGGTATACTGGGAAGACTAAATTCTGCTCTTTAGCATATATTCCTAATTGATTAGTTTAAAACATGTTAAGAGACCATCCTTAAACACTAACAGCCAGCAGTTGGAAAAGGGGGAGTTTAGCATTAAACCTTGCCACAAGGAAAAGATTTTATTTTCCAGAGCAACGCATCATTTTCAAGTGCGTATGCTGCAAAACCCATGGAAGTCCTTACATTGGGGGGTTGTTGCATCTGCAGGTACAGGCAGCTCAATCTCCACATTTGTAGTTGTGCTGTATAATGAAGCAGAGCAAAATCAGGAGAGTAACAAATCAAATTTCCCCTATTAACACTAAGAAGAAACAATGTCCAACAGCAAAAACCATTGGCCAGTGACAATATAAATGCACTTGCGCTCCTTGAACTGACTCCTCGCCTTTACCATGATCTCTATACGACTTCTCAAATGCCTTTCAACTTGAGCTTCCACCCAGATCAAAGGTTTGACCTGAGATCAAAGATGGAATTAGCCTCAATAAACATTGTAAGTTCTGAAACTGGGTTGGCGGTAGTAGCAGCATTAGCCAATATACATTGCAGAAGCAAAACATAAACCTGAGTACTAAGTCTGTAGGTCAACGTAGAGATACATGATTCAAACAGAATTTTTTTTTAAAAATCCATCTCAAAGAACTGCAGAAGATAAAGATGCAGGTCTCACATGCTTCAAACAAATCAACAGCTCAAAATCCACAACACAAAAGGAAAAAAATAATAATAATAAATAAATGATCTTTCACGAAGAAAAATCCACCCGATCTGAAACAATCCCCACCTATGCCATCACAAATAACAACACACACACCAAACGAGAATGGATCAAACCCTAATTTTCTATGATCCAAACCAAAACCCCACTGATTTCAAAGAATCCAAGCGATACGCCATCAGATCTGATCAAATCAACATCGAATAAAAAAAAACTCACAAATCAACAGATTTTCCAGTAGAAAGAGGGGGGAAAGCAAAGATCGAAGGGATCTGACTGTCTCCATCCTTGTCAAACAAGCTAAAGGCCTCATTGAACTCAGAGATCTGGTCGTCCGTGAGCTGATCCGCCATTTTTCTCTGAAATCAAGCATAAAATGAGAGAGATGAAAGGAGAAAGAAAATCGCACGGAAGGAAAGGGCCCTTTACTTCTCTCTCTGTAAGGAAATCGTACGATACGCTTCTGGAATCTTTTCATTTCGTAAATGATCTAGTAGTCTATGACAAATTTACGTAAATGTGGCCTCAAGCCATGTGGGGTCCACTTAGAGGGTTCTAATAGAATCCATTCCGTCCATCTATTTCAAAATAATATAATAAGCTATAATAATAAGAAATAAGAATATCCAACACTCAATCTAGACACACCAACAAAAAAGCGAAAGTAACAATGTACAACAGCAACTAGTCGAGTACAGTTAGATACCGTTTCAAATCAGGAACGGCTTAAAGCCGTTTTTGAACCAAAATGCCAACTGTACCAGTTAGGCGATTTTGGTGTAGTGGATGGTCCGGATGGTACATGATCCACATAATAGGGCCCACAATAATGGGTCCCATAGCTACATTACAATGAAAAAGAACATGAGAATCAAGTAGGTAAAAGTGAGGGAGGGAACTCACCTTGATGGACTAAATGGATGGTTGAGATGGATGGATGGAGTTGAAGATGGAAGGGATGGGGTTGATGGTCCACCTAGATCACTTCACCCTCTCCTCTCTCTCTCAGTGTAGAAAAATGGTGAAAATGTTAAGGATTGAAGGGGTATTTGTAGAGAAATTGCTAAAATGTGGTTAGATTAAATTAATGTGATTTTGGTTAGCTTAGACTAGGATTATGACAATTGATTCATGATTAGGAATTAATGTGGATTAATGGAGGCATAAGATGGCATGATATGATGATATCATGCATAATGTGTGGTATGGAGAAGAGTTGACTTGGTGCTACATATGAGAGAGGGGTGATATGGGAGGGTGACATCACACACATGGGTAGAGATTCTCTCACCCATGTGTGTGATGGTGCATGTGTGTGTAACATGTATTGTACATGTGTGGAATGGAATATATGGCCTCATGCGCACATGATATACAAATGATTCTTCGCAGTATATCTCATCAATGGAGCGTCGCACGAACGTGCAGGTGGTACATCCGCGACCGTGGTGACGGGGCGGTCGATATAACAGGGGTTTCAATGACTCGAGGTCCGGGTCAGTCTAACGCGTACTATAAAAAAATAATCGTGGCTGGCCAAAAGCACTGGGCATCGTGCACACATGTGTAAAATGGACGGGGTCTTACAAAGAGAATGGTTGTCCCCGATTTCGTCTATATTCTACTTAGGAGAGGGTTTTGGTCTCAGTGCTCGGATGCGAATCCTAAGGACAGGTTGGCAGGTAGACCATCTGAAAAGGCAGTGAAGACCGCACAAGTTGAAGAAGGAATATGCCAATATGTCCTAGAGGGGGGTGAATAGGACTTTTTAAAGTTTTTATGGTTTATTTCAAATCCTATTACACTAATCCTAACAACAGACATACATTAGGATTACTCAAGAATAATTCTACTGACTTCCAAGCCTAGTAGAGGATCCAATCACAAACTGTTTTAAAAAGTAAACAATAGGCAACCTAGTTTATGAAGGATATGACTATGTAGGTGTGTGAGGTGTGCTCAGATATTCAGATATGGAAGTATTAAAGTAAATCACACAATCAGAAGAATAACAATCTCAAACACAGTCATTTTTATAGTGGTTCGACGATAAGTCTACTCCACTCCCAGTAACCGCACTCAACCCTTGAGTGTACCGGATTTTACTAAGGAGGTTTCAAAATGGTTTACCTCAAACCTAAGGTTTTAAATCAGGTTCACCTTCAACCTTTACAACCTACACTGTAAGACCCGTATCCTACACCGTACCGTTCCATAAGCTTCCGCGGTCTTTCCAGTCAAATTTCAGCAACCTTCGACTCTTAATCGGCGTTTGCGCACGACCCTGATTCACACGCCGTCAACCTGAGTCGACTCAACCTAGGACTGGTACCTTTGCACTGCGTCGTCGCCGCGGTTTCGATGCCGCGACTCGTGCGCCGAGGCGATACCCAGGTCAGGAGATGTGGGCCCGCACCCAGTTTGAGGATAAATGACGCATGTTGCAATCCCTAGAAAACATCACATCAATCCTATCAATCACATCAATCAAGTACCCATCACTCCCATCACTCACACCCATCCCCAAGTACAACTACCTTTCCCTTAAAGTCAACATTTTCTTACAACAAAGTACATACTTACATCACTCGCCATCACTTCTCTCTCATCTCTCTCTCTCTCTCTCTCTCTCTCTCTCTCATTTCTCTTATATTTTTTTCAAGCAACTCCCATGGAGCAATCGTCCATGACTTCCATGGAGAGCAAATGTGGCCCACCTTCCTACCTCCCATCTTCACCCTCCAATGATCATCTCTACCGTTGAAATGCATCCCTTGGAGCTTTAAGATGTGTTGATGGAAGTGGAGGACCAAGAAGATCTTGAGGTGGGTGATTTTTTTTATTATTTGATTTGTGATTGAGGGCCCACACATGGTGGGACCCATCTTGATGTATGATTTGAAAGAGGGACCCATAGTGGCGGGGTCCCTCCTCTCTTCCCATCTCTATCTCTCTCTCTCTCCCTCATTCTTTCTCATGTTTTGGGACCCACCTGATGAATGGGTTGTACCCACGTTGACCAGGCCTTAGGGCCGTGTTGCTGTCCACCAGATGGTCCGCCTTGCTGGACTATTTAGACCGGTGTGGCCGGACGGCCACATAAGGCCCAGATCGGACGGTAAGCATAAGTTTTAGCTTCATTCAAAACTGTTAGTTGGCCACACCACGTAGCCCCACCTGATGTATATGTTCCACCCGTGCCATCCACCGTCCAGTCCCCCCTCTGGACGGTGGAACTTGCGGTGATGCTTGCACACCATCCATCTGCCTTTCATCTGGGCCGTCCATCTGATTGGACGGTCAGCAGCCTACAGCTGCTGACCTGACGCAGCAAGGGCCGTAGGGCCGCCCTGATGTATATATTGTATACATACCGTCCATTCATTTTCCCTATGACGTGGGACCACCCACACGTGTGACACGTGTGGGGTGGGACCCTTGATGCATGCGTTAAATCCACTCCGTCCGTTTGGATGGTGGCCAGTGCTGAAGGCGTCAGCGATTTCCGTGGAAGCCCACCTTGATGCATCATCTCTTTCATCCACGCCTTCCCTGGTGAGGGACGTAGATACCCACCGTGATGTGATCTGCACCGTCCATCTGGACGGTGCTATGCGCAGGCCACCATGATGTACGTGTCTCCTGCACCGTCCATTGCAGGACGGTGCTGTGCAGGGACCACCTTAATGTATTTTGTCCCAGCCGTCCCTACTTAATGCGTGTATTCTATATACGGTCCGTCCATTTCAATTGGTGAGTCACATGTGTAGTGTGGACCCCACCATGAAGTATGTGTTTTATCCTTACCGGCCAGATAAGCTGGACGGTGAGGCCCGCTAAGATGTATCTGTAACACCCACCTGCCACGTGTGGGTGGGACCCACCTTGACGTCTGCATCTGGATGTCCAAACCGTTTAATAAACGGTCGTCCAGCCCCGCACATTGCAGTGCTTTCAAAAAAATAAAATATAATAATGATAATATATATATTATAATACATATAATATATTATGGTGGTCCCACGTGGGACCCACCTTTAAAGTAAGCTGATTGGCTGGCGTATCTACAGTAGCTATGTTGCTATTGTATTATCGTCAGCAAATCTCCATCCCTTGGTACGAGTTATATCCCAACCACTCATCCATTTTCTGGTGAGGCCCACCTTATAGGTTGTATCCACGCCAACCATCCATCCACGGGTCCTATCATGAGGTGTGTGTTAAATCCACCGTCTAGCTGTAAGAACGGTGGGACACACCTTGAGGTTATGTATTGAAATTCGCACCGGCCAGCCTATGGACGGTGGGAGTTGATCGGCTGGTGTACCTCTTACAGCTACATAGCTGTTCTTTTGACGTCATCAGGGTGTGGGGCCTGCTTGGTGGCACGTATGGTCCACTTGATGAGATCCACACCGTCCAGACCATGGACGGTGGGTCCCACACAATCCTCTCACCTGCTGAGATAGCGTCAGCAAGTTATGTGGGTCATCATGATGCTTGTGTTATATCCCTACCGACCATCTGTTTTATGCATGGGCCGCCCCCACACGTGTGGCACATGTGGGAGTGGGACCCACCTGGAGGTACATGCCCTGTATTCACACCGTCAAGACATTGGACGGTGGCAACCACCTTGGTGTATTTATCCTGTATTCATTCGGCCCATCTGTGAGGCCCACATGATATATATGTTATATCCACACCGGCCAGATCATGCTGGACGGTGCTGGATATGTTTGGATGGTGCTGATCATCATTAGTGGCCATGTGTCCCATGGAATGGTGTGTACAGTGGTCCACGTGTGCACCTGTAACTTTTTAAATGATTTTAGATGTAGTACAAGCTCCCACTTGTCGCCCATTTGAGAGGCCCACTTTGATATACTTGTGGCTCATTTGTGAAGCCTACCTTGATGTATTTTATGGTCCAATCGTCAGGCCCACTTGATGTGTATGAGGCTCATTAGTGTGGCCCATTGATGAAGCCCACTTGACATGTATGAGGCCCATGTACAGGGCCTACCTGTGATGTATATTAGGCCCATGTGTAGGGCCCACCTATTGTGTGTTTGAAGCTCATGGGTTGTGGCCATTGTGATGTATTCGAGGCCCATGGGCGAGGCCCGTTATGATGTATTCGAAGCACATGGGCAAGGCCTGATGTGATGAACTTATGGCCCCCGTGTTGAGGCCCATCGTTATGTATTTGTGGCCTGTTTAGTGAGGCCCATTGGTGCGGCCCGTGGATGCGCCCCGCTTGATGTAATGCGGCCCACTTGATGTATATGAGGCCCATGTTTAAGGCCCAATATGATGTATACCCGACCCATGTGTTGGGGCCCGATGTGATGTATTTATGGCCCATGTGCCGAGGCCCATCGTGATGTATATGCAGTCCATGAGTGAGGCCCATAGTGATGTGTATTAAGTCCTTGTGTGAGGCCATGGGCCCACTATACGTTTGACTCTAGGTGGGCAACTCCTTGGGAGCAATGTTGGTAAATGGCCACATTGTTGGGCAATGATGGTTTAATGTCCACATCGTGACCTTCCCTTAGGCCTTGTTAGGCCCATTCTCGTCATTCCCTCAATAGGTTAACCCAAATAAGTGGGCCCCATTCACCGCAGATGGATGGCTCCGTATTATCGGATTTGATATAACAACGGTCGAGTGTTGATCTTTATGCCATAGTTGATTGTCTGATCATCTATGGACCCCATTTTATTTATCTGCTGATTACCGATTCTGATTATCGACCGATTCTGCTTATCATGGCCGATTTACCGATTCTGATTATCAATCGATCTGATCGTCGTGACCGATTTACCGATTTTAATTATCGATCGATTCCGATTGTCGTGACCGATTATCGACTCCGATTGCCACGACTGATTTGCCGATTTTGATTATCTATCAATCCGATCGTCGTGACCGATTTACCGATTCTGATTATCGATCGATTTCGATTGTCGTGACCGATTACCGACTCCGATTGCCATGACCGATTTGCCGATTCTGATTATCGATCGATCCGATCGTCATGACCAATTTGCTGATTTTGATTATCGATCGATCCAATCGTCATGACCGATTTACCGATTCTGATTATTGATCGATTCCGATTATCGTGACCGATTACCGACTCCAATTGCCATGACTAATTTGCCGATTCTGATTATCGATCGATTCGATCGTCGTGACCGATTTGCCGATTCTGATTATCGATCGATCTGATCGTCATGACCGAATTGCTGATCCCGATTATCAATCGATCCTGATTGTCGTGGCCGATTGCCGATTCCGATTGACGTGACCGATTTGCCGATTTTGATTATCGATCGATCCCGATTGTCGAGGCCAAGTATCGAGGCCGATTGTCGAGACCTATATGGTGTATATGCGACTCGTAGTTGAGGCCCATGGTGATGTATGTTAGGTCATGTGAAAGGCCCATCGGGATGTGTATTAAGCTCTTGAGTGAGGCCCATGGTGTTGTATATTTGGCCCTTGTGTGAATTCATGGGTCCACTATATGTTAGGATCTATGAGGGTCATTCCTTGGGGGCAATGTTAGTTAAATGTCCACATTGTCGAGGTCGTTGTCGATGCCAGTTATTGATTCCAGTTTTGAGTTGAGACAGCATAACATTATGATACATGCCCATATGCATCATCTGCATGTTTGATATGAGATGTGATTGACAATTACATATCTCATTGAGCAGGTTGTTTTGAGACTCCCTGATAAGCGGAGTTGTCCCACATGAGCGCATGGTATGCGCAGGATTGATGCATGATTGGACTGTGTGACTTATGCATATCGCATTTGTGTGACATGACCACCGTACGCCCTAGCGACATCAGGGCCGTAGCCTCCACAGGTATTTCATGGATGGCCAGATGGGACACCGAAAATCTGTTCTACATAGGGTGTTATAGATATCCCTGGGTGAAAGTCCCTAAACCCTCTTGGTTCCAGAGGTTGCTCCAACGTCTAGATCGAGTGGATGCATGAGAGCATGAGGGCTGCAAACCGTTAGGCCGTGTCTCCCACTGTTTCGTGGTCGGTTGGAAGGAGTTACGACCTTACCTGCCTGAGAGGAGGGGGCAATGCTAGGCTGAGTCTGACCAGCTGGAGGAATGGGTCCGCTATTGACGAGCCGGGCCCGATATTGGCAGGCGGATAATGAGGTCTCTTCCACTCACCTTGTTGCACGCGATGGGGCGGCAATCTGATTTGGAGTGTAATAGACCCCGGTGATTTTCCAGAGAGGAACCGTACTGATATGTAGACTTATTGAGTAGGAGTTGCATACTCATGCATTCATTTCATTCACTATCCACTCAGGTTGGTGGTGCGCAAATGATAATTGTGTACCTTCGCATGGCCAGGATTTCGGTTGGGGGCGCGACTAACCTGAGATCAGGAGTTTACCACATTGAATCTAACTATCCAAATTTAGGTGTGGGACTAGTTTGGATAGAAGTCCTTTGTGATGGACTCCATAGCGTGCGATACTACGTACTATCATCCCAACTTCACTCCAGCTTGGTCATTTCATTCACATTACATATTACATTGCATCCGTAGTACTGAGCATTTTGGGTTTCCATGTTTCTGCATCGATATGGCCGTTAGTACTCATGCCTTGCATCGCATAGCCTTGGTACGGCTGATGGCACTCATAGACTTATCAGTATATTTCCGCTTATTTCGGTATTGTATGATTTATGGCATTGTATCCTCGACATTTAATATTTGGTTCGCTTTAACTCCTCATTTGCATAGCTGATTTGCATTGTGTACCCTGATACTGTATGACTCATTGACTTGTCAGTACTTTTGCTTACTCTGATTACTCTGATATTGCTTACTTGACACTTACTTTGTGGACACACTTACACCACCCTCTAAGCTTTCTATAAGCTTATGCACGATAGATGCGTGCAGGTGATGTTAGGTTGCAGCAGTGTTGAGCTTAGAGCGTGCAGCGGTCGTCTGGAGCTTGATTTTTTATCTATGTATTTCCCTTTCAGTATTGTACTCAAATGATTATATTAGTGGATATGTGATGATGATGTTGCCTTTGTGAATTGGGTAATCTTGTGGTTATGCTTATTATGAGTTAAATGTACATTGAAAAATCCTCCTTGTAGGATCCTAGGATCGGAATCTGGCGTATGGACGCTAGGAGCCGAGAATGGGGTATTACGGAGGCTGTCGGCACCGGATTTCGGCGATCGGGATTCTAGTGAATCCGATTTCCTGATTTGGGGCATGACATACACTGAGGTTGACTGTTTATGCTCTCACGAGCAAGGGTCAACACAACGCACCCACTTTTAGGCACACTGGCCAAGGATCTTCCATAAGACCCTACTGGAGGTTTTTCCACGGTTCACCTCAAACCTGAGGTTTCACCCGGTTCACCTTAAACCCAAGGTTTTACACGGTTCACCTAAAACCTAGAGTTTTACTGGTTCACTCCTAACCAGATGTTTATGCTCTCCACAGAGCAAGGGTCCACACAACGTACCCACTACGTACACTCCCGTCGGAGGCCTCCTTGAGGACTTCAAAGGGTGAGAACCACTTAAGACCCAATCCTAAAAGGAATGATCGAAAGTGTCCTCTTAGACTCTAGATACTTACAAATAAGTTGATGAGTCCCGTTTAGCTCAATGTCGAAGATCTCCTCCTCCTTGTTGACGAAGAGTCTTCTACTCCCTTGATCCGCAACACAAAATGATATACCAGTACTTGGCATTCAAGGCATCCCGTTTAGCTCAATATTTTCCTATTAGGAAGATAGAGCGATTCCAATCTTATGCATTCAAGGCATCCCAGCTTAATGATTTGCCATTAAGGTAGTAGCTGGAGGATCCTTGAATGCAGAAGTTCATTCCCCAATCCACTCTATTGAATATCAATGATGAGGGTGGATTGGAGGATGAACTCCCTTGAGAGAAAGGGCTTTGGATATAAGATATAAGTTGAAACACACAAAAGCTTTCTCTTCTTTCTCTCACAGCAACAAAAGACAAGTCCTCTATATATAGGCAAAAAGTTCTAACGGATATAAAACGGTCACATTTATGACAGAGTTCGATATCATCGAGCAGGTTCGATAGCATCGATGGTCTGTTCGATGACTCGAACTCATTGTCATACGCTTTTGAAACTTTTGCCAGATGGTCGATGAATCGAAACTATTGTCGATGTCATCGGATTTCAAACTCCGATTTCATCGATGACAGGTTCCATCCACCGACACTTGGAAAATGAGAGACTTGACTTTGAATTATTTCAGGATTTCATAAATGATCGGGGGACCATCGAGATCATCGAAATTTGAATGTCAATGATATTGATATCAGAGTCGAGGCATCGATAAGTCCAGCGGATTTTTCGTTAAGCTTGCTGGACAATTTATAACCGTGTTCGATATAATCGATTTGGTACCGATAACATTGATATTTGAATATCGATTCTATCGAAGGGCCCCCAATCATATTTAAAAATATCCTGAAATATCTGCTGTAAGATATGCACGCCCACGATCGATATCATTGATGGACGATATTTGATTTCAGATCATATCGGAAGATCATCGATATATCGGAGGAATTTGAGATTTTCATTAAAAAATAGGGGCGCCGAAAATCTACCTGTCGATCTTATCGAGTCACTTTCGATGGGTTCAAGATTTGTATATCGATAGGGGAATCGATATATTGATAAATCAGTCCAGATGAGTATTTAATTGCTGGACACTTTTAGTCCTTATATTGATGATATCGATAGGTATATCAATAGATCGATAAATCCGTCCAGATGAACATTCAATTGCTGGACACTTTTGGTCCTTATATCGATAATATCGTTAACGTATTGAGGACATTGACAGAGCAGGTCGATCATATAGAGGCTGTTTCAATAAAATCGACAAGGCGAGAAAAACTTAGAGATTTTCCTGTTTTGAAAAAAAGTTTTCTCACCTTAAAACCTTATGATTTCTAACATGTTTTTAAGGGTTTTATTTACCTGGTGTTTTGGATCGTGGGATGTGAGGCTTTAGTTTTACCTGTGACGAGCTTACACACATCTGGTTGAGGCAGACGCTTGAATTGATCTTCCTATCAGTCTCTGTATACAATCTGACTCAATACTCACGTAACTTGACAAACCAGGGCACTTTCACCATCTACTCAATACCAAGGGAAAACTCAACCACAACTTACTGGAGAATTCAGGTCAGCGAGCCCTTCTTCAGAACTGCTGTCACCTTAGTGTCTCCACCTCGGGCTCTTATCACATGCTCCCACTGTTCGATTGTATCCACTTGAGATCTCAACCGAGGATCTCGGGAGACGACTGCAACACGGGTTTGCCCGAGATCTTAGCCGAGGATCTCGGGAGATAACCTGCGACATGTTCAGGATAAGAATCCCTCTGCAAAACGCACCAACTAAGTAGGGAGATCACGATCTATGCCACTGCCCTCTTTCAACTATAAATAGGAGCATCCTCAATGGTGAAAGGTATGCACAATCTTATGCATGAATCACCCCAAAAAAACTCCACGTTCAACTAGACCTAGCTTGCCTGTCAAACTTTGGCATCGGAGGGTCCCTTGTAGTAGCTAGGGTCTCTATCTGTTTTCTATTGTAGGTAAGGAGCAATCTAAGGAGGACATCCAGATTTCTGCATTAACAGTTTGACGCATCTGTGGGAACGCCATTAAAAGCTGTTCTCATCATCTGCAATATTCAATAATGGCGATAAGGAGAAAGAAAGCCTAGACCGTTGCTACTACACGCAATCCTACGCTGCTAGAAAAGTCTGTGTACTATCGGGACTCATCTTCCCAACCTCAGCCAATTTTGCACCCTCAGGCCCAGTGCAGTGGTCTCGGAACTGGGGAGTTCGACTTGTCTCTCTCAAGTGTTAAGTTAAAGAACTAACCAGCAACATCAATCAAATAAGGCGAATGTTAGAGCGACAGAATCCTCCCCCTGACCAAGGGACTTAGGAGGCTGTTGCTTGGGTAACCATTGAAGTTTCAGCACCATCTCAAGCACCTGCTAGCTCCTGGAGGAGCAAATTGGCCTGTGAAGTACCAAACATGCACCCTCCCATGCCTCGGGCACTGTTGCGCTGGCTGTCTTCGATCTGTGTCATGAGTTGGAGAAGAAAAAGAGTGACAAAGCCCCCAAGATGGTGGTCGAGAATGAGGAACCCTGGGAGGCCGAGCTCAATGAACTATGATGTCAGATCAGTGACATACGATAGGCTTATCGCACACATGCTCCGACCTCGATAGAAGTTATGTCGGAAGAGACTTAGCCGTCGTTCACTGACGATATTATGCAAGCTCAGCTCCCTTCCAGATTTAGGATGCCCAAATTACTCCCTATTTCGGGCCCACCGACCTAACCGAGCATCTAGAATCTTTTAGGGCCTGGATGGAGCTCCATGGTGCGTCGACCGCGGTAATGTGCCGAGCATTCTCCTTAACTCTATCAGAAGTAACTCGTAAGTAGTTTCAAAAATTGAAACCGCAATCCATCAACTCATTCACACATCTTAGCAAGGCCTTAATTACCAATTTCATCGGAAGTAAAGAGAGGCTGAAGCCAACAACTTACCTCCTCACTATCACTCAAAAGGAAAACGAGCTGCTGAAGGACTACATCAAACGCTTCAACTTAGAAGCAATGCAAGTAGAGGGCTATTTATATCAGATCACCTTAATCGCTATGATGGCTGGTGTTAAGGCATAAAAAGAAATCAAGGAAAAAAATTAAAGGAGTTATTTCTGAAAGGAGGTTGTGCACTAGACAAACAGAAGGTCGCGATCAGGGGTTGTGAGCTACACCAGGCTGGGCTGCACAAAGGATATCACAAGGAGATCCACAAAAAGTGGTCTGCAAAAAGGAGGTCCGCACAAGGTGGTCCTCACAATGGTGTTCCGCACATAGTGGTCTGCACAGTGGTGTTCCACACAAAGGAGGTCCGCACAATGTGGTCCTCACAAAGGGGCTGGGCGCACAACGAAGGTGTTCACACATGCGAAAGGCTATATATACCCTATCACCCCTCTATAATTCATTCATTAGAGCAAGATTCAAGCAGAGGAGAGAGATGTAGACTTCAGAAGAACACATGTATTGTCCACCCCTGTTGTGAGAAACAAGGCTTGTGGGACGCATAATCATGGTAGCGCACAATGAGTGCCAACGCACAACGAGCAAGAGCGCATAACGTCCGTGTGCCCACAACATCATTGATGCATAGTGGCTATGTGCGCACAACCCTCTTAGTGGTGTATTGTTCTCCCTTGTGAACGTGGGATAACTCTATTCGTGTCAGGGATTCATTGATTATCAATCAAGATCAACGAAAAGCCCTAATTCGGAGCATGAGATCAATCAAGATATACGCCATGCCAGCACATCAATATCACTACATTGAAAATCATGATGCAATTTAATACTTGTATTGTGTTTATATAAATGTTCTACTTTATAATCAAAGGAGATAAAGGATGTAAATGAGTTCAGAATGAATAAATATTGTGATTATTCTCTTTATTTTTCTTTTGTTACCTATTGAGTGAATGAATTCCTCCAAATCGAATGTATTTATTTCTTGTCAAAACAAAATGGCGACTCCACTAGGGACTTTTATTTTACTTAGTACTAACTTAAGAATTATACTGAGAATTTTCACCCCTGACTCTCAACGGAAACATCCTTCCTTTCATCTCCAAAGTAGAGCATAACCTTTTTCAAGTACTGATTCATATCATTTTATTTTAAAATTTATACAACTGACAGAGATTCGGAAAAACTACAATCAATCGATGGCGATTACTAAGAAAAAGACTGTTTTCTACTTCACGACAAAAGGATTTGTTGTCGAATATGTCGGCCAACAAAATAACTGTCGCAAAGAGGAACCTGTATCAGTCAAATAAAGGGAACCACGAACAACTGTTGTAGTTATAACCGCCTCGCTGGTAACACAAGAAGAAAGAAATGACTGGATCGTTGTTACACACAGGAGAACAAAAACCCAGAATGTCACTGCAGCCAGGACAAGCTCACCATCGAGAACAATTAAGGGACCGATAACGCGAAACGTAGCCAGGAAATACCCCAAACTCACCCTACCGGCAATCTACCCCGAGAAAGCCACTGTCCCTTCAGCGATGTGAGATTTTCCTGCTCTGCCTACCAGGGGCGCTCGATGGACAAAGGAACAAAAAGGCAAGTCGTTGCTGACAGGCTCGGCAGTCTTTGCATAACCTCAATCAACTGGCTACTCCGGAAACACAAGGAAATCAGACGAGACCTCTCTTTCAGCGACCCCCATTGTGCTGATGCATTCTCATTTAGCCCCGACCACAGCTTCATCAGGAAACGGAGAGGCCGCTGTCTATATGGCCGGAACAAATCAAGGACCATCGCCAACCACAGAAGATTGTATGGCTGAAATGGCTCAGGCACAAAAGACGTTGACGAAAGAGTGCAGAAATCTCCGAGAGGCCCTAACAACTCTCACACATAATGTAGCTCAAATGACAGCCCCTCCAATGACTGACAACGAAAAAGAATAGTAGCCTAAGGGATCACAACCACCGAGGATGGGATCACTCAGCTCTACCCTTACAGCCAGAGTGATAACTCAAAAAGAAGTGCGACAAGTCATCGAAAAAGCTGTCAGGATAGAAAGGGAGCGTGAGAATACTGGAAGGTTCAGATATCGGACGCCATACCCAAGGGAGGTAGAAGATATCCCCTTCTCGAACAATTTCAAACACCCTGACTTCCAGAAATCCGATGGTGACAGATCACCGGAAGAACATCTAATGTACTTTACCACTAGCATGGGGAACTTCTCTATAGTGCCCCAATACTGTCTTCAATTGTTCAGATCTTCTCTGACAGGCAAAGCGTTCAGATGGTACTCAAGTTTAGCACTGGGATCGATGAGAACTTGGGAGCAAATGTAAGATGCGTTCATGTCAAATTTCTTCTCGTCGAAACATGACGTCAATATCATGGAATTAACATCAGTACGACAAAGGGAAGGAGACCCCGTAGAAAAACTTATAGACAGATGGAAGACATTGGGAGCTCTTATAGGCAATTACTAGAAGAGAAAGAGCAGGTGAAGATGTGCCTGAATTCTATGGAGACAGGAATCACGTTCGTTCTCACTAGTGCTGATATCAAGACCTTCCATGACCTAGCCACAAAGGCACATGCTCTGGAGCTGATAACCAGGAAGATGCCAGTATTCAACTACAAAATAGCCAGACGAGAGCCTAAAAAATTGATTACAAATGTAGTCGATCATGAGAAGAAAGGTATTGATACAAGAGAAATAAAAGGCAAAAGAACAAAAAGGAGAGAAGAGTTGAATCATCTTAAAGGAAGATTTTATGGCAAAAGACCTAGATCACTGAATTCTCATGAGGGTTTTGCATTTGAGAAAGAGGACATACTCCCCATGATGAATCAGTTGCTGAAGGCCGAGACAATTGAACTGCCTCCATTAAAGCGTCTTGAAGAATCATCAAAAACAAAAGAAAGAGATTTCTCTCATTATCACCGTCTGGTAGGACATCCGACAGAAATTATTACACGTTGAAATGTATTATATAGAGAATGATAAATAAGGGTGAGATAATAGTTGGAAAGGAGAAAGAGAGAGACAGAAGAGCGACAGTGAATGTGCTTACTGTGCGAGAGATTCTCAGGGAAGAACGAAAGCAGAGCATAAAAAAACAACAGGGAAAGTGGTAGTAATGACATTACAATCGGGGAAGAAAGTAGCTAGTTTGCCAAATACAAAGGTAGAAAAACTAATGGTGGAAATGATCAAGGATCACTCTAGCAGCAGTAATGTTAAGAAAGAAGAAAAAAAGGAAGCAGGAAAGGTGACTTATGACATCGTAAGTCACCCGAAAGGTGTACCAGCTCGACTTAGTGTTTACGATGCCCTAAGATTGTCAGAAGACTCTCGACGAAGTCTGATTAAAGCATTATCCGATGATGATGTTAGAGAGACATTGTAGACAGAAATGGAGGATGAAGAGCGCAGGGAATAGAAAGATTGTATACCAGTTGTCTCCTTTTCCGACGACAATCTAACTTGTGATAGAGAACACAATAGGCCGCTAATGATTGTAGGACATATTCGCAGAAAGCAGGTCAAGCGGATAATGCTCAATAATGGCTCTGCAGTGAATCTATTGCCACTAATAGTACTGAATGAATTAGAATATCGCTGCTCTAATCTGTGCCCTAGTGGAATGATGATACAGGGCTTTAATCAAGATGGGCCGCGTGCACTCGGTAAAGTCACAATAATGCTGGAAATAAGAGAGTTAACCACGAATGTCATTTGCCATGTTATAAATGCAGTGATGATGTATAACCTCCTTCTGGGAAGACTGTGGATGCATTAGTATGGCATCATACCTTCCACCTTACACCAGTGGTTCAAATACTGTAAAGACAGGGTGCAATATAAAGTGCTAGCTGAAGTAAGGCTATATACAGAAGTTGAAGCCTTCTTCGTAGACGGCAGTTATTATGACGGATTCGCCAATGAAGAAGAAAACATGAATGATGAAAATGAGGCCCTAGGGAATGCTTACATGGAAATAATGAGGGAAGAAAAGACAGAATCATCAGGGGCGGTGAAAACAAGAAAGAAATTATATTTTGTGCTAAAGCATCTGCGACAATCGGGACAACCACCGTTAACATTATTATCGCTGGAATAATTAGAAACTTTGCAATCAAATTATACGGTACCATTACCTTATGCTGAAAGAAGCAAACCATTTTCAATCATCTTGAAGAGATTTTACGTCAAGTCCAGCACGAAGTACCCAGAGCCAATTGAATTTTATGCCCCTTCAGAAGTAAAGATAGAAGAAATGGCCGATGATAACATGGATCCCGGGAAGTTAACGTTTGAAGATTTCAGAAAGTACAGCTCAACCAGTAAGAAACTTATGAAGAATATGGGTTTCGACTATGAAGAACCGACTGGGTTAAACTACGGGAAGGGAATTCAAATCCCGATTGGTGTGAATCAGAAAAAGCGAGAGAAATTTCGAGGATTGGGGGCATAATCTTCAGTAAATATGGTTACGGTTGACCAGGCAGAGAGATGAGATTCTGAGATGGTCAAGAATCCTGAGACAGCTCTGAAGCAGATGGAAGACGGGGGGCAACCGACAATTGACAGCTTGCAAGAAAAAAATTTGGGCACACAAGAAGAACCGCAAAATACATTTATAAGTGCCAGCATTCCCGAACAAGAAATCAACCAGTATGTCAAGCTCTTAAAAGAGAATAAAGACGTCTTCGCTTGGACATATGCGGAAATGCCTGGCCTAGAACCGTCAGTGGCAATGCACCGATTGAACATCTCTAAAGACAAGAGGCCAATTAAGCAAGCACAGAGGCGGTTTCACCCGGATCTAATCCCCTTGATAGAGGAGGAAATAAGTAAGTTAGTAAAAGTCGGGTTCATTAGGGAAGTTAAATATCCTAAATAGATATCGAATATTGTCCCAATGAAAAAGAAGAATGGGCAGATCAGGGTATGGATTGACTTCATAGACCTAAACGAGGCTTGTCCGAAAGATGATTTTTCGCTACCGATAACCGAGCTGCTAATTGATAGTACAACGGAATATGCTGTCATGTCCTTCATGGACGGGTATGCAGGTTACAACTAAATAAGAATGGCTCCTGAAGACGAAGAAGAAACAACATTCAAAACTTTGTTAGGAATTTATTGCTATAAACTTATGTCGTTCGGTCTCAAGAACACGGGTGCAACATATCAATGGGCGATGCAGAATATATTTCAAGACATGATGTATAAACATGTTGAGTGTTACGTGAATGATTTGCTAGTTAGATCAAACGGCCACGAGGAACACCGTGGGCATTTGGCTTCAGTTTTCCGTTGACTCAGAAAGAAACAACTAAAGATGAATCCAGCTAAATGCGCCTTCGGGGTGTCGTCGGGGAAATTTCTCGATTTTGTCGTAAGACACAGGGGAATCGAGATCGATCCAGGAAAGATCAAGGCCATTCGAGATATGCTACCCCCAAAAATGTTGAAGGAATTAAAAAGCCTGCAAGGGAAACTGACATACTTTCACCATTTCATTTCAAACCTAGCAGGAAGGTGCCAGCCATTTTCTCATCTAATGAAGAAAGGAACGGGGTTTATATGGGACGAGTCTTGTCAAAATGCATCCGATTCGATAAAGGAATTGTTAAAACAGCCTCCACTGTTAGCTACTCCTGTGAAGGGTAAACCTCTTATTCTATACATATTTACAACTGAAAATTCATTGGGGGTCTTATTGGCACGAACAAATGAAGAGGGGAAAGAAACAACTCTTTATTATCTGAGTCGAACTCTAATAGGCACAGAATGCAGTTACTCTCCGATCGAAAAAGTATGTTTGACATTAATATTTGCGGTTCAGAAACTAAGACATTATTGCTTGTCCCATGACATAATTTTGATATCTCGAGCAGACCCTATCAAGTTCCTAATGAGGAGGCCGATGTTATCAGGAAGATTGGCGAAATGGATTTATTATTGTCAGAATATACGATTACTTATGAGCCAGTGAAAGCAGTTAAGGGGTAAGTAGTGGCGGGCTTCTTGGCAGCTCACCCAGTGACAAATAATGAAATTATTGTCGATGAATTTCCTGATGAACAAGTCATGATGATTGAATCGCCAAGTTTATGGTAGATGTTTTTCGATGGTGCATCCCGAGTGATAGGAGCAGGGCCGGGAGTGATATTTATCACTCCTCAAGGCGATCTATTACTTTATTCCTTCACATTGGGTACCGTATGCACAAATAATGAAGCTGAGTATAATGCCCTCATCATTGGAATAGAGATAGCTGGCGAAATGAAGATAAAGACGTTGCGAATTTTTGAGGACTCCAAGTTGATTATAAATCAATTAACAACTGAGTTTAAAACAAGAAAGCAAGAGTTTCTGCCATATTGTTGAACAGCGCAGCAATTGCTAGAATAATTCCATCATGTAGAAATCCAGCATGGGTCGCGATGTGAGAATGCAAAGGCAGATACTTTAGCTAGCTTAACAGTAGCTTTGTCTTATCCAGATAGGAGCCCCCTGCAGGTAACAATAGAAGAAAGAAGATTCTTGCCCTCATTAAAGATCATTAACGAGGTCATTGAAGCTCTCCCCATATCATGTCTGGAGGTGACAACAGACGATTGGTGTCAACCTTTTGTTGATTATCTCAAATATGATATCCTGCCGGAAGATCAAACAATAAAATAACAAATTAAGCAGAGATCGAAAAGATTCATTATGTGTAATGAGATATTATACAGAAGATCTTAGAATGAAAATTTGTTGTAATGTCTGGATGAGCGAGAAGCAAGCCAAGTGTTGCAAGAGGCTCATTTCGAGGAATGTGGAACGCATCAAGCTGGCCGAAGTTTATTTCATCGAGTGCATCAAATGGGGTATTATTGGTCTACAATGTTTAAAGATGCTATAGATTATGCAAAGCAATGCCACGAATGTCAGATTCATGGGGATATCATACATATACCTCCCAAAGACCTCCATCAGACAACTACTTCCTGGCCTTTTATTGCATGGGGACTCGATGTTATTGGTCCCATAAATCCACCGTCATCCAAAGGAAAGTAGTATATACTAGCAGCAACAGATTATTTCTCTAAATGGACAGAGGCAATTGCATTGCGAAATGTTAAAGAGAAAGACGTTGTCAATTTTATCTGACATGCGATAATCTATCGTCACGGCATCCCGAAGAAAATCATCACTAACAATGGTACTCCTTTCAAGAACAGGGGTATGGAAAAGCTATGTCTCAAATTCAATATCCATCATTCATTCTTAACGCCCTACTATCCACCGACTAATGGATTAGCAGAGGCATTCAACAAGATGATTGTAAAAATATTGAAGAAGATAGTGACTGGGAATAAGCATGATTGGGATGAAAAGTTACAAGAAGCTCTATGGGCCTACATGACCACTCACTGAATGGCAACGAAAGCTACACCATATTCGCTAGTCTATGGTGTAGAGGCTGTCATTCCAATTGAAACACAAGTTACCTCACTCAGAGTAGCGGTACACCAGTCGATTACAGATGATCAGAATGTAAGAATAAGGTTGACAGAATTAGACTTGCTTGATGAAAAATGACTAGCAGCTTAGCAGCGGTTGTAATTGTATCAGGTGAGGATTTCTTTGGCATATGATAAGAAAGTTAAGCATCGATCTTTCAAGAAAGGCAACCTGGTTTTGATGTTGAAAAGGCCAATAGTGGTCACCCTTAGAACAGGGGGTAAGTTCGATCTTAAATGGGATGGACCATATGTCATAACCAAAGTATATTCCAATGGGGCATATAGAGTTACAGATCAAGATGGATGAGGCATCAATATACCAGTCAATGCCCACTTCATCAAGAAATATCATCCCTGACAGAGGAAGTAGTTTTGATCCAGAAGGTTATCCAAATAATTCTTCTCAATCAAAAGGGGGCAATGATGAGTGAAATGATGAAATGTAACGACCTGAAAATTTCCGTACATTGGGTCGAGTACCACCTCGACCAGAAATCACGTAGGATTAAATTCTTTAGAAATTTAACAAAGTTAACTAAGTACTAAACTCGATTAGCCATGAAATCCGTTAGGATCGCTTTAAATACGATCCGCAAGACCCAAAAGTTGCATAATCATTGACGCTGGGTTACCCTAAAGTTTAGAACCAAACTCATTTCCCGTCCGCTCTCGGGAATGAAATGAAACTTCGATTAGGTCAGATCGCACATCGAGTCCGATTAACCCGGCTAAGGAACTAGGACCGCCCACCGGGCTTAACAATCATCTCAAAAATCAGCTCCATCCGATGTTCCATGGCCATTCTTTTCGATTCGGAGCGAGGGAGTGTGAAAAACACTATTCCCATGCCAAAATAAATATCTGAATAGTGATCAAATCATTCGTTGGACGTGGATAAGCAACCCGACCGTAATCAGACCAAATTACACCCTCGGATTAAGAAAAATTTCAGAACATTTACATGTACTTGGCATTTCGATCGTGGCCAATACTGACCGTCGAACTGAAAGTGGTCCGCCACGTGCGATCTGGGAATCCGATCGAGTCAAAAACGTAATCCCACGTAGATCCATCGATGGTGAGCTTAAGTCTGACGTTTGGTTCAAAGAGGGCTACCAGAACTCCCCTTTTGAGCTGGAAAAGCGACGAATATCGTATATTAGCAGTACCCCTTGAACCTAAGTCTAATTTCGTAATGTTTTTGGCTATAAAAGGAGCTTAGAACAGCCCCTCTCACAGCCATACGAATTTTGGAGAAAACCCTAGAGGGAGAGAGAGAAAAGAGAGAGAAAGACTTGGAGTTTGTTGCCGATTTCCCTCCTCCTGCTTTAGCTTGTTACACGGCCTACACCGCCCTATTCTAGGCGCTTTCCCGGCGGTATCCATCCCATTTGAAGGTAAGAAACCCTAACCCTAGGTCTGATTTGAAGTGGGATCGATGTGGGATGTGTACCGACTAACCGATTCCGCTCTTTAGGCTAGAAATCTCCCGTAGACGGAAGTTCTACTACCTTTGCTGATTCGTTTTGTTTCCAAAGGCAAAGGTGAGGACTTTAAGTGTATAAGTTACGGTTTTCAACGCTTTCAATGTCAGATAATGGTAGATTCATGATCTGCATGCAATTGCACATGTACAAAGTGCTTTCCGTTTCCTGTTTCGATTAACGTTGTAGAAATTGGAATTTCACATACTCTAGGTATACGTAGAAATACCGTATACGTATTTTTTTTTGAAAAACGTTTGACATGTTTATTTAATGTATGATTATATGATATGTGGATAAAATACTAATTTGGCGAAAGGAATCACTGAAATACATGTTCATGTGTAAATGCTACGTATGTTGAAATAGTGTATTCTAGAAATACCGTATGTTTTTTTTTTGGAAAAATGTATGACATGTTTATTTAATGTATGATTATACAATATATGTATAAAATACTAGTTTGGCGAAAGGAGTCGCTGAAATACATGTTCGCTTGTAAATGCCTAGTATGTTGAAATTGTGTATTCTAGAAGTACCGCATATGTGTGAATTTTGGAAATACAATTGTAATGATTATTTGCTTTGTATGATTATGATATACATGGGTAAAATACTCACGTGGCGAAGGGACAAATTCTAACACGTATTTTGCTAACATACATCATGTATGTTGGAATAGGGTATTCTAAGTTTTGCGTAGATGCTTGTGTGCGTAAATGCTTGAGTGTTAGTGCCTTAGAGAGGTGCTGATATGGGATTCCCGACTCCCTTAGAGACATGTAGGATCCCTCCATGCGGTGGTTCGCTATAACCACTCACTTGTGATGTGTATGTAATCGTATCCCTATGTGTATAGTGCTTTACAACGAACATGCTTTACTTCATGCTTTACTTCATGCTTTATAACATGCCTGCTAACATGCTTGTATTGATTGTTTATCATGCTTTACTCCACATGTTATTGATGAAAACTGTTTGAGTTTGGGACTATGTCTATAGTCCAAACATTCGGTACCAGACTTGCGGTTGTGGCTGAGATTCATATCGCCACAACGGACGTGTCTGGCGAACCCGAGTCATACTTCGGTTGGCGATAGTGGTTGGCCACACGGAGTGCTTTTGCGCTCCATATCGCTCAACTTGTGGTGCGCTCGAGCTAGTCAGGCTCGTCAAGCAAACCGATATGTGTATGTGTGTTCACCATGTTTGGTCGCTACTGCTTGAACCTAGGGTACCAAACTTACCAGTGGCGATCCCGTTTAACCATGGTACCTCGATCCGCTAAGTCGCATGAGCGGGCATGGTGGTATGGGACACCGTGGTCGAGTGTCGCCTACGCTCGGGGCCATGTGCCTCCCGTAGTGACCATTGCGCAACCAAACTCGTGGCCGATTATGGTGGTATGGGACACTATATTCGAGTTATCGATACTTGCGGCGAGAGCCGAGTACGGTGAGACTCGTGCTCGTGCTTGACGGCGACGAGTCCTCCGTAGTATCTTCGAGTATACTCCAAGTGTCTCGTGATTGGCGACGAGTCTTTCACAAAGAACTAGAGTATGAGTTGAGCCGAGTACGGTGAGACCAGTACTGAGCCGACGGCTAGTGATTGAGCCAAGTACGTGAGATATGTACTTGAGCCGACGGCCGCAATTGAGTCCGCATACGGTGAGATCTCAGTATCCGTCCGACGGGTGACGAGCCCTTTGCGATGCCTTCACTACGCTTCTCAAACCATAATATCGTATGAGATTAGCTAGGATTGACGACCCTAGAATGGATCATGTTTGGGAATGATATAAGGGAGGTACCTTAGTTTTCCAATACTGCTGGTTGAAATGGATTAATAAAAACTTGGTAATCATGAGCATCATCGCACCGCATGTGCTTTGTAGATGTGGCGCACTGAGGGAGTTAGCATTCGCGAACGTAAGATGATGTCGCTTGAGGGTGGTTTGGCAAGGGCATACAGCATCATGTCATATCATTTTTGCATTTAACAAGAGTAGTTAGGAATGTTTGAATTGTACTATGTTATCATTACTGCTTGATTGATTTGATAACATGTTAACCTATGCTTTATTGTTCCAGTTAGCTACTCACTCCCACGTTACGGGATGGTGTTTGCACACCCACCGACTCTGTCGCAGTGTGTAGATGGCGCCTCTGCTCAGAGCCGGGCAGTCGACTTCGAGGAGGATCGGGAGGAGTTCTCCTTTATGCAAGATACTCACGGCTATGCTTAGGCCGACTGCATCGCGGGGATTCCAGGGCTTATCTACGAGTTGTCTTTTGATTTTTGACTTAGAAATAATACATGTATATTGGTACTCAGTTAGTACTCATACTCTGGAGTTCACAAAATTTTGATACTCTACATATTTTAAATATAAAATTTCAGTCTTCCGCTTGCCTTTATACAATTGAACTGGAGTATGAATTACTGTTTTGGTATAATCTCATTCATGTTTATTGCGCTAACTCAAACAACATTTAACCATCATTGTGTATGTTGCATAAGTGATGCGTTGGAACTCGGGAGTTGAGTTCATACTCGACCCCCGAATTTCAGGGCGTTACATGAAACAACCTTAAAAGGTGAAGCCTTTTATTTTTTCTTTCATGTACGAATAAAGGGAAAATTTTCAAGTATATCAAGGTTAAGCATCAACGACTATCGCTGAAATCAGCAACCATCCCTATCGTCATTGACAGTCTATCAAAATTGTTATCATCGCTAAGCTAATTCAATATGAAGACGGATCTCGTCGGAGCATTATCGACAATATGAAGACGGATCTCGTCAGAACATTATCGACAATAGCAAGTAATGGCGATGTATTAATTATTAATTTACCATTCAGAGCAGTGGGATAACTTATACAACCCAGCACATACCGATTTTTATGGCAACAGTGGTAGCTCATTATTTAAGGCAAGCCTATCCATGCCCTATACGGCCAACTATGCATAAGACCTATACATTATTCGAGCAGCAGTGTGGAGCCAGTGGCCCTAAAAATTTTGTATCGGACACATCACATGCATACCTATGCGGGTAGCAGACGGAGCCGGTGACTAAAAGCCTTAAAAGGCCAAAAAGTCCTCAACGGCCAGTCACGCATGAGACCAATGCCGTCTGTATAGCTTCCAACAGTATCACGGACGAGGATGAAAATACCCTCCCGTGAATGGGTCTGACCTTGCAAACGAAGAAAAACGGGGAGCATGATAAGACCCTTCAAATCCCTGGCTTGATTTTAGTAGTAACTCATGAGGACAGGGTTTAAAATACCCCTCATTGATGGACTAGCGGACTTGGATTTGGTACTAAAGGTAGCCTTGCTCACCCCATGAACTCTAGAGAGTTACCTTGGCCAACCCTGTGCGTAAATCCTACTGAGTTCACGGCCCCGATAGCTTCACTGGGCCCCTCTGATGGATCGCGGTTTGTGAACTCCCTGACAGTGATAAGCCCTGTGAACTCTAGAGAGTTACAGAGGCCATTCACATAGGACCTGACTCCAACTACTCATGAGTCTAAAAAACTGTGTTTGCACCACTACTCAAGAGCTTAAACTGTGTGCAAAACTAACTCTATTAATTCTAAAATGGAAATAACTCCTCACATTAGAATAGACATCGCATAGGGATACTTTATGATTCATGATCATGATAGATTTTATAGATATAATGAAGTCGATGATTAATTATGAATGGATAGTCAATAAAATTGAAGCTGTATAGATATAAAATTGAAGATGAAGTCAATAGTTTTATAGATATAAAGAAGATGATTAATTATGAATGGATAGTCATGATCACCACCCCACCGTCACTACACCGTCGATTTTAGCTTCGATTTGGGTATGAAATCCTAACCATAATCTCGTTTTAGGAATCCAAATAGAGGAATCGGTGAAATAGCTAACCTATTTCATGATTTAAGTAACCGTTGTGCTGTAAACGGAGGCGTAGTGTACGAACTGAGTTCGTATCGGGCGTACCGACAAAAGGTGTGGACTATAAACGTTTAGGTTATGGTTTTCAAGTCTTTCAATGTCAGCAATGATTTATGTCTGACTTGATTGCTTCTATATGATCTTAGTTACAATGTATTCGATAAACTATACATGTGTGTGAACTATGTGAATATAAAATGCATTTCATGTGTTTGTTGAAATGTTTGAATGAAAGTGAGATTTTGATTTATGCTTGCCATGACTATTAATCTAGAATACATGTTTGTTGTGTGGATGAGAACTCCTTTGTGAAAGGATTTGCCATAATATATGCTATAACTAATTTAGTTTATATATATAGTATTATGTAGGCTAAGTGTTTGATAAAATGTCTGAATGGGTAATTGTTTGATAAATTGAAATGATTAAGGGTGTTGAGATAGGATTCTCAACTACCTTATCTATATGTATAAATTCCTTCATGTAACCTTAATTTCACATACGTGATTTATGGATAAAAATGCCTATGTATAGTAACATGCCTTATGTGTTTGATAAAATGCTCAAAGGAATATTGTATTTGAATTGATTGTTAAATGATGTTATGAATATCACCTGTATCCACATGCTGCATCTGAGTATGATTGGGACTACAATGTGGTCCAGGCAATTGGTAACGATTCTCGATTGGGTGGCCGAACTAGTTTCACCACATTGGATACGTTTGACGAATCCAAGCCGTACGGTGATTGTCGACAGTGGTTAGGCCACGTGGAGTGCTTATGCACTCCATGTCGGTTAACTCAACGTACGCTCGTACTAATCGAACTTGTTAAGTAATCCGATTGGCCTAATGTGTGTTTACCATGTATGGATGCTGCTGCTTGAATCTAACGTACCACTTACTAATGTAAAACCTGTTTCAGCCATGGTACCAAGATCCGCTAAGACTCATGAGCTAGGCATGGTGGTGTATGGGACACCATGGTCGAGCTATCGGCCTACGCTGGGGTGATGAGCCTCCCCGTAGTGACCAGTGAGCAACTCAAACTCATAAGCTATATGGTAGTGTATGGGACACTATATTTGAGCTGTCTGCCTATAATAAGGTGACAAGCCTTTTCGTAGTGACCTCGAGTATAAACTAGGCCTACGTTGAGGTGACAAGCCTCCCGTAGCGACCTGAACTTGCCTATCCACTGCTTTTCAATCAGGGGTGATGTTGCCCTATAACTTGCCTATCATATGTGATTAACTAGGATTGACGACCCTAGATGGATCATCGTTTGGATAAATGATATACAGGGAGGTACCTTAGCTTCCTGAATCTGCTGTATAAATAAGCCTAATTAAGAACTTGGCTAACACGACCATACACCGCATTGCATGCGCTTAGGTGAGAAAGGCGCACATTTAAGGAGTTTGCCATGTGCGACCGTGAGACGAAGTCACTGAGGAAGTGGAGGAGAGGACAAGCATCATTATAGCATACCATTTTGCATTACCAAGAGTACTTTGGACAGGATTGTTTTACTACTTTATCATTACTGCTTGACTGAATTGATGACATGTTAACCTTTGCCTTATAGTACCACTGAGTTGATCACTCACTCCCACTCTAGGATGGTGTTTTAAAACACTAACCAGACTCTGTTTTAGATGTAGATGATGGCGAGGCTTACGAAGCAGAACCTAACTTCTACAACGATGAGGAGGAGTTCTCCTATATGCAGCTATCAGGCAGGTCTCTGTAGACCATGTACTGATCGACGGGATTACATTATACGAATTAGTTGGACATTACACTTTATTATTTTGTATATTTTGGAACATACATGTATATATATTTAGCCTGGTGACATAATTATACTCTGGGGGTTTATAACCACTTATATACTTTATATATCTATCACAGTCTTCCGCTTGCTTAGTTTAATCTTCTCTGGAGTATGATATGCGGATTTAGAGTGTTCCCGTTCATGTTTAACGCACTAATACAGACAACAATTAATTATCATTATCTATGTTGCATAAGTGATGCGTTGGAACTCAGGAGTTGAGCTTCTACTCGACCCCCGATTTTCGGGGCATTACAATCATTCATTAAGACATCGCTTTGCATAGATTATCACTTTTGGCGGTTCTTTCATTATATCTTTTATGTTAAAATATCTTGCGTACTTATAATGAGGACTTTGCACTTGTTAAGTTATGAGAGACTTACTTGTCTTTTAACCACTCAGGTAAAGGATCTAAAGAAGAAAAAAAGTAGAGACCACGAGTTAGGTGCCAGGTCGAGGGGACTGATTTGACTTTTGGAATTTTGAATTGTATATGATGTATATATGTGTCGCGTAGACAGATGATGTACTTTTGGAATTTTCTAGTACCCAGTTTACTTGTATACAAATGTTACCTATCTTGTCTCTGATGTTCCTTTTGTGAAGAATGAATGGTGAGATTTATCCTTTACATTACCTTGCCGGACGCCGAGCTTAGGACTTAGTGTGTGGGTATTGGATACCAATCCTGGAGTTCGGCTTGTCGCGTGCCAGACCCGATAGATATAGCGGTAGTATAAGACTATTGGGTCTGGGGTGTGAAAAGTTGGTATCAGAGCATGAGATAAGGGATTACCTGTGGACAAGTAACTATTTAGGAGAAAGCTAGAGTTCTAAAACTTGAAAACCGACTTAACAACTTAGAAACACTAGGTTTCCCCTTAAGGAACTTAGGAAAAGTTACTTAGATAAGAAGTCAGGAAGATACACTTCTTGTTATTTGACCTTAAGAGACTATTTTAGGTTGTAACTAACCTAGGTGTCCATTTTCTATTGTAGATCATGGCGCCTAAGAAGGCCACTAAAACGAAACAACAGTAGAGCACGAGCCATCTGAGGATCACCAGGCCAAGGCACTAGATACTCCTCAGGACGCCGCTTCGATTCAGGAAATCCTTCGTTTCATGGCATCTCTGATGGAACGTCAGTAGAGGAGGTCTGCAGAGGCATCTTCCATATCAGAGCAGTCAACTTTGATTTGGGAATTCCAGGCATTACGACCCCCTCGATTTAAAGGGCATCCAGATCCGTTTGAGGCCGACCGATGAAGGACCTAGGTTATCAAGATTTTAGATGTGATGGGGTGTCCTGATTCCTAGAGAGTGTCGCTTGCTACCTTCATACTTGAGGGAGAAGCAGAGTTATGGTGGTAGTTAATTAAGAAGGAAGTTGGGTCGAGTATAGTTTAGAGTTGGAGCATGTTCAGCGACGAGTTCGACCAAAAGTATTTTCCTGATAGTATTTGAGAAAATGTGGTGTCTGAATTTATATCTCTTGAGCAAGGAGCTTTATCGGTGGCCCAGTACGAGGCCAGATTCGTTGAACTATCTCGTTTCGCATCAAATTTGTTTTTGACCCCCAGTATGAAAGCTCATAAATTTGAGAATGGACTTCGTCCTGACTTGAGGAGTAGGGTAGTACCTTTGTGACTCCCTACATTTGAGGAGGTGACAGACCAAGCTAAGATCATAGAAGCAGATTTCTTAGAGATGAACAAGACTCGTGAGCAGCCGCTTCGGAGACAAGATAATAGGAACAAGAGGAAGGGAGGCCCAACTCAGCAGTTTTGTCCTTCGAAAAGGTTTGCTAGGCAAGGACCAACCGTTCGGGAACTCCAGCAAGATTCGCAACGATTAACATTTCAAGGGACATGTTTTAGGTGTGGTGGAGTAGGCCATCAGGTTAGGTCTTGCCCCAATCCGCCAGATGTCTCTGTAGAGCGGAAGCATAGGTCTTCTTTCAGGTAGCAGCCTCATGGTCACCTCCAGCAGAGACCTTTTCAACAACATCAGACTCAACAATACCATCCTCAACAACAGACTCAGCAGTATCAGCCTCAACAACAACCTCAACAACGCTAGCATCAGCAGTCATCGCAAGGTCGAGATTACTCTCAGTAGTAACAAAGACTGCCCCAGAGATAATAGGCAGGATTTGCAGCGACTGCCCAACCTCGCGTATATGTTATTCAGCAGATTGATCCTCAATCATCAGCAATGATACTAGAGGGTATGTCTACTCTCTTCTCATCATTTGCACACACCTTATTCAACTTAGGCGCATCCCATTCATTCATATCATCATCACTTGTAAACACGTTAGGGTTAGAGCCAGAAAGGGTAGTAGAAGAGTTATCAATAGCCACACCATTAGGAGAGCATTCTAACCTAAGCCTTATCTGCAAGGATTGCCCAGTGATGATTGGAGATCACATCCTACCTGTCGATTTATTTATTATGAAGATGTCGAAGCTGGATGTTATTTTGGGTATGGATTGGATGGTCGCATATCATGCCTCATTAGATTATTTTGAAAGGACAATCACCTTCTCTATAATCGGCCAGCCACAGTTCCGGTTCAGGATTCTGCCAGCAGAGCAGACAGGCACATCCTTGGCCTACTTAGTAAAATAAGAAAGGACCTTAAGGATTGAGGAGATCTCAATTGTATGCAAGTATCTTAACGTCTTTCAGGACATCCTAGGCCTACCTCCTCAAAGTGCAGTGGATTTCTGTATTGACTTGATTCCAGGTACCGCACCCATCTCAAAGGCACCGTATTGAATGACACTCATGGAGTTGGAAGAATTGAAGAAGCAGTTCGAGGAACTTTAGGCTTTGGGCTTTATTCGCCCAAGTAGTTCTCCTTAGGGAGCACCGGTCCTATTCATTAAGAAGAAGGATGGGTCGTTGAGACTTTGTGTGGATTACAGGGAGCTAAATAAAGTGACCATCAAGAATAAGTATCCATTACCAAGGATTGACGATCTGTTCGATTAGCATAGGGAGGCGCAGTTCTTCTCGAAGATCGATCTACGTTCTGGATACCATTAAGTTTGAGTTCGAGAGGAGAACATCCCTAAGACGGCTTTTCGTACCAGATATGGCCACTTCGAGACCATTTTGTGGTAGTATTCATAGATGATATTTTGATATATTCGCGTACCCAGGAGGAGCATGAGCATCATCTACGTGTCGCTCTACACACGCTTCGCGATCATCAGTTATATGCTAAATTGGAAAAGTGTGAATTTAGGTAGGAAGAACTAAAGTTTCTTGGTCACGTCATTACTAGAGAAGGAGTGGCCGTAGATCCGGCTAAAGTTGAACCCGTGCTTAAGTGGCAGCAACCCACTAATGTCATGGAAATTCAGAGCTTTCTAGGTCTAGTGGAATATTACAGATGGTTTATTCGAGGATTTTCTCATAGAGCGGCACCACTGACACAACTGACCCATAAAGGATCACCTTTTGATCGGAGTGAAGCCTGCGAGAAGCCATTTGTGGAGTTGAAAGATAAGTTGACAACCACACCAGTTCTCACCCTACCATCTGGAAATGAATGGTTCGTAGTATACACAGATGCCTCACAAGTTGGATTGGGTTGTGTGTTGATGCATCATGACAAAGTTATAGCATACGCATCTCGACAGTTGATGGCCTATGAGAAGAATTACCCCACGCATGACTTAGAGTTCACCGCAGTAGTGTTTGCAGTAAAGATAGACGACATTATCTATACGGGGTCAACTTTCAGTTGTTCATGGACCACAAGAGTATTAATATTTATTCTCTCAGAAGGAGCTTAATCTGTGGCAGAGAAGGTGGTTAGAGTTGTTAAAGGATTATGATTTTTCTCTTCAATACCACCCAGGTAAGGCCAATGTTGTAGCTGATGCCCTTAGTCATTAGCCACGAGGAATTATTGCTCACCTTATAGTTCGAAGTGGCAAATGTTGGAAGAAATAAGGGACTTTGATTTCCAGTGGAGCTTACAGTCAGCTACTATGCATCCTGCAAGCTTATCCATTCACTTATATCCCGAGTCATTAAGGCACAACAGGCTGACCTAGCGATCATCAATCGCCATAAGGAAATAACTGATGATGGTTCATCCGAGTGGCTAGTCGTTGTAGATGGCAGAGTTCTCTATAAAGGGTGACTGTATGTGCCAGAAGATGCAAAGCTGACACAAGAAATATTGACTGACGCATACTAGTCCAAATTCACGATCCACCCAGGCAGTACAAAGATGTACCACGATGTTAAGAGACAATATTGATAGCCAAGGATTAAGCGTCACATTTCTGAATTTGTTGCCTAATGCAATACATGTAAAAGGGTCAAGGCAGAGCATCAACAACCCTCTGGTACCTTGTAACAACTAGAGATTCCTTAGTGGAAGTGAGTGCACATTACAATTGATTTCATTATAGGATTGCCGCGGACTCCTCAAGGTCATGATGCCATCTGGGTCATCGTCGATCAACCGACAAAGTCAGCGCATTTCCTACCTATATGTGCTACCTACTCCATGGATCGACTTAGTCAGTTATTTGGTAGTGAGATCGTCAAGCTGCATGGAGTGCCAGTATCAATAGTATCCCACCGTGACCCAAGGTTCACGTTGCAATTTTGGAAGAGCTTTCAGTGAGCCTCGGGTGTGTCTTTGAAGTGCAGCACCGCCTACCACCCCTAGACAGATGGGCAGACTGAGAGAGTCAATCGGATTCTGGAGGATATGCTTAGAGTGTGTGTGATGGATTTCCAGGGTAGCTGGGATAATCATTTACTGTTGGCTGAATTTACCTATAATAATAGTTATCAAGCAACTATCGGCATAGCTTTGTATGAGGCCTTGTATGGCCGACCTTGCAGGTCACCCAGTTGTTGGACAGAAGTCGAAGAGCGGAGTTTGCTCGAGCTTGAAATTTTTCAGCAAACCTCAGAAAAAATAGAGCTTATCAGAAAAAGTATGCGCACCGCTCAAAGCCAATAGAAGAGTTATGCTGATCACCGATATAGGGAATTGGAATTTACTATCAGAGATTTTATCTACCTCAAGGTCTCGCCCATGAAGGGCATATTTCGATTTGGCAAGTAAGGGAAACTCGCCCTGTGTTATATAGGTCCCTTCGAGATAGTAGAGCGGATTAGCCAAGTGGCATATTGACTAGCCTTGCCTCCCCAGCTGTCAGGTGTTCACAATGAATGTCATGTATCCATGTTGAGGAGGTGTGAGAAGGAGATAAAAAAATATTATCGACTGGCAACTGATCGAAATCCATGAGGACGTGTCATACATAGAACATCTGATTCGTGTCTTAGATCAAAAGGATCAGATCCTTCGGTCAAAGACGATTCCATTGGTGAAAGTTCAATGGGGCCACCATAACGAAGCAGAGGTCTCGTGGGAACATGAGGACATTCGAAAGAAATATCCCCATTTGTTTTAATGAACTTTATAAACATTGTAAAAACATCACCGATGTATGATATCCTTTTTGCAATAAAAAGGGTTTTCTGTCATTTCACTTTTTCGATCATGAAGCCCGCATTTTATCCAATATAGTAGAAATTTTGAGGAAGAAATTTTTATAAGGAGAGGAGAATTGTAATACCCGATCTAGATTATAAGTAACCGATTGGTTAGTAGATGAGACTCACCTTCTGAAATAAAACTCGGTAATGCCTGCATGTACAATTCAAATACTCAAAAGAACTCCTTATGGTACACCTCTCATAATGCTACCGTAAATAACTGAAACCGATACCATGATGACCACCGTGACCATTTCGTACCATTTCTATGCCTATGTACACGATGATCGACTCCCTTGGCCAGACCTAGATCGGCCGTGCATAGTACACACCCGACTAACCGGAACCCCAAGACTTTGAAACCGATTTCATATCGACCACCCCAGCGCCGCGATCGCGTAGGAACCACCTGTGCGTCTGTACGACGCTCCATTAGTGAGATACGCCGTGAAGTGTCATTAATGTATCATATGCGCATGGCTCCATATACTCAATTCCACATTATAACGCCCTGAAAATCGGGGGTCGAGCATAAACTCAACTCCCGAGTTCCAGAACATCACTTATGCAACAAAATGAATGATGATTGAATGTTGACTGTATTCGTGCATTGAACATGAGTGAGATTAAGCCAAAACAGCATATCATACTCCAGAGACAGTTAATTTTACAAGCGGAAGACTATGATAGATAGATAAAATATATAAACTATGATGAGTCTCCAGAGTGTGATAACATTACCAGGTTAAATAAATACAAGTACAATTCTAAAATATACCAAATGTGTAAGTTTACTGTCTTCTATCCCCAGTACCACAGCCCCGACAATACAGTACCAGGTCTTCAGAGACCCGTCAGAGGGTTACATGATAGGAGAACTCCTCATCACCATAGAAGTAGTCCGGCTCTGCTTCATAAGCATCGCCATCATCTGAAATTCAACAAATCTGTTTGGTGTGTACAACACCGTCCCGTAACGTGGGAGTGAGTAGCTAACTCAGTGGAACAATAAAGCATAGGTTAACATGTTATCGATGAGGTCAAGCGATGATGATAAAGCAATAAATCAAGCACTCCTAGTTACCTGATTAATGCAAGTATGAATGCGAGTATGGATGCCCTCACCGACATACTCCTCATGCGACACCATCTCACGTTCGCGGCATGCTTACATCCCACAAGTGCTCCACATCTTCCAGGCACATGCGATGCATGATGAGCATGATTACCGAGTTTTTAATTAGTCCATTTCAAACAAGGGATTGGGAAACTAAGGTACCTCCCTTGTATCATTCCCAAACATGATCCATTCTAGGGTCGTCAGTCCTAGTTAATATCAGACGATGGTGTATTTTCTAGGTCACTGCAGAGGCTGCCAGGGCTGTTACACACAAAGGTTACACCACTCCCCCATCACCCCTTAAACGATTCATCACTCTACAGAAACAGGCTTAGTTCATACTCTATATATCGCGGCGAACCCTAAGGCGCACTGCGACTTCAGAATATGCTCGCGGTCACTACAAAGGGCTGCCAGGGCTGTTACGCACAAAGGTTGCACCACTCCCCCATCACCTTATCAATGTAGGCCGACAGCGCGAATATAGTGTCTCATACCACCATAATCGGCTCACGAGTTAAGTTGCTCACTGGTCACTACGGGGAGGCACGTAGCCCCAGCGTAGGCCGACAGCTTGACCACGGTGTCCCATACCACCATGCCCGGCTCATGAGTCTTAGCGGATCGAGGTACCATGGTTAAAAGGGTTTTCACTGGTACGTTTGGTACCCTAGGTTCAAGCAGTAGCGACCAAACATGGTGAACATACATTAGACAAATCGGGTTACATGACGAGCTCGGCTAGCTCGAGCGCACAACAAGTTGAACGACATGAAGTGCATAAGTACTTCGCGTGGCCAACCACTATCGCCAACCGAAGTACGACTCGAGTTCGTCGAACACATCTTACGTGACAAATGAATCACAGCCACGAATTCAATTCTGGTACCGATTGTCTGGACTATAAACATAGCCCCAAACACAATCAATTTCAAATAGTAAAGCAGTAATGGATCAAGGTTCAGATCATACAATCAAAGTTTGATAATGTCCGTTTAGGGCTGCCAGGGCTATTGCACGCATTCGTTGCTCCACTTCCCCATCACCCATGACGGATCGTACAACGTAAACATGAATTTAACATATGCATTACATAAATAAAATCATAAAAGCAGTTGAGCATGTTATAAAGCACAACACAAGCATGAGTTTGTATATATTCAATTCCTAATCACATAGCTATTCAAGGAAATCATACACATAGTTAAAGGAGTTGAGAATCATATCTCAACACCCTTAAACATTACAATTTACTAACTACTACTCATTCAGACATTTCAACAAACACTTTAAAATACGAAATCAACATACATGACATATGTTGATCACAGAGGTATAAGGCCAAATCCTTTCACTAGGAGTTACCCCAATCATAACACGCATACACCCATGACGGATAGTCATGGCAAGCGAGAAACCAAGTTCCATATTCATTCACATTTCCACAAACACTTGGGCCACACATTTTAGCATATATAGTGTGTATTGGCCGTGGCGTGATTTAGGCAAATCCTTTCGTCAAAGGGGTATTGCCAATACAACAATCAATTATCCATGACAATTAGTCATATGGCGAGCACGAATGAGAATTCTATACTCATTCAAATCATTTTCACAACACTTAGAATACACTATTACAACATACATGGTGTATGTTAGCAAAACATGTATTAGGGCTATCCTTTAGCCAAGTGAGTATTTTATCCATGTATAATATATTACTACAGCAAATAATCATGATAAATACATCTCCAAAATTTATACGTATACAGTATTTTCTAGAATACGCATTTTCAACATACATAGTGTATACAAACAAACATGTATTACGGCGATTCTTTTCGCCAAATAAGTAATTTATCCATATGTCATATAATCATACGATACATAATCATGGCAAACACATTTTCAAAATATACATGTATACGGCACTCCTTACAATACAGTATTTCTACATACATAGTATATATTAGTAAAACATGTATTTCGGCGAATCCTTTCACCAAATAAGTCTTTTATCCATATATCGTATATCCATACGACAAATAAACATGTCAAACACATTTCCAAAAAAATACGTATACGGTATTTTATACGAATACCTAGAGTATGTGAAATTCTAAATTCTACAATTCTAATCGAAACAGAAAACAGAAAGCACTTTGTACATGTGCAATTGCATGCAGATCATGAATCTACCATTATCTGAAATTGAAAGCATTGAAAATCGCAACCTATACACCTAAAGTCCTCACCTTGTGTCGTAGAATCGTAACGGAGTCGATAGGTTCGCTAAGGTTCCGTATACGGGAGTTTAGCAGCCTAAAGAACGAAACAGGTTAGCTATTCCATAATCTACAACCTATACAACCCTAAAACAGATTAGGGTTAGGGTTTCTTACCTAGAAACGACGCCGAATCGCCGGGAAAGCGATGAGAATCAGGCGGTGGAGCCCGAATAGTGGCAGGGAACAGCAGTAGGGAATTCCTCCCACATCTCCCTCACTTTCTCTCTCTTTTTTCTCTCTCAAATCCAAATTCGTATGGCTGGAATGGGAGAGGGTTTAAGGTCCTTTTATAGCCTAAAACCTTCCCAAAATAGACTCAGAGTTCAAGGGTTACTTGCTAATATAGGTATTTTGTCACTTTTCCAGCTCAAAAGAGTGTTTCTGGTGGCCCCCCTTAAGCCAAACGTCAGACTTAAGCTCTCTACTCACAGATCTACATGGGACTACGTTTTCGACTCGAACGGATTCCCAGATCGCACGTGGCGGACCAGTTTCAGTTCAATGGTCAGTGGGCCACGATCCGAAATTTCAAGTACATGTAAATGTTCCTGAAATTTTCTCTAATCCGAGGGTGTAATTTGGTCGATTCGACGGTCGGGTTGCTTATCTTGTGCGTAAACGAATGGTGCCAGATCACTATTCCTGATATTTATTTTGGAATGGGAATAGTATTTTTCACACTCCCTCGCTCCAGATCCAAACGAATGGTCAGTGAGACATCGGTGGACCGATTTTTGAGATGATAGTCGTGCCCAAGGTGAGGCGGTCCTAGTTCCTTAACTTCGTGTTAATCGGACTTCGATGTGCGACCTAGACCTAATACTGAAGTTTCGTTTCATTCCCGAGAGCAACCGGGGAAATGAGTTTGGTTCTAAACTTCAGGGTAACCTAGCGTCAATGATTCTACAAGTTTTGGGTCTTGCAGATCGTATTTAAAGTGATTCAAACGGATTTCGTAGCTAATCTGGTTTCGCACTTAGTTACTTTGTCTCATTTCTAAAGGATTTAGTCCTAAGTGAATTCTGGTCGAGGTGGTACTCAGGCCTTTGGAGTTTGTATATAAAGTGATTCAAGTTATACTACTTAGCTAGTTTAAGATAGTGTCTAGGGTGAAAGTTCTTAAAAAAATTGGAAGATCAAGGTGATGAAGGGTGAGGTTTGTGAAGGAAATGAGTTCAAAGGCGGCTTTAGACTTTGGGATTCAGTTCTGACAAGTTAATGAGGTATTAGGATCGACCCACTGCCTAAGGACATCTAATCCCAGGTTGGCAAAAATCTGGGGCGTTACACACATATGTGCACAACACATGTCATGCACACATGCATATGCCACACATGGGTGAGAGAATCTTTACCCATGTGTGTGATGTCACCCTCCCATGCCATCCCTCTCTCATGTGCCCCCCAAAGCCAACTTCTCTCCATACCATACCCTATGCATGACATCATCACACCATGTCATCCCATGCCCCTTAATCTACCATTAATTCATAATCATGCATAAATTCCCATAATCCTAGCCTAAGCTAACATTAATCACATTAGCCTAACTTAACCAAAATTTTATCCATTTCTCTATAAATATCACTCCATCCCTTGGTATTTTCACCAATTTCCTACCATAAGAGAGAGAGAAAGAAAGGAGTGATCTTGGTGGGCCATCAATCCCATCTCCTCCATCCATCTCAACCATCCATCTCATCAATTCCATCCCTGTCATGCCCCAAACTCGGAAACCGGGCTCACAAAATTTCCGGTCGCCGAATCTGGTGCCGACAGCCTCCGTAGTACCCTATTCTCATCTCCCAGTGCCATACGCTAGATTCCGATCCTGGGATCCTATAAGGAGGATTTTTAACATGAATTTCTTTGAAGATAAGCATAACCACAAGTATACCCAAATCACAAAGGCAATCATCATCATCACATATCCACTAATATAAACATTTGAGTACAATGCTGAAAGGGAAATACATATGTCAAAATCAAAGCTCTAGGAATCTGCTGCACGCTCCAAGCTCAATGCTGCTGCGACCTAACGTCACTTGCACGCATGTATCGTGCATAAGCTTTTAGAAAGCTTAGAGGGTGGTGAAAGTGTGTGTGCAAGCTAAGTGTCAAGCACGCAAATATCAGAGTAAGCAGAAATACTGGCAATCCATAAATCGTACAATATCAGAGTAATGCGGAAACATGCTAGCAAGTTCATAAATATCATCAGCCTTATCTAGGCTATGCGATATAAAAACATAATAAGCCAATATCATATACTGAGAAAGCAATGTAGATCAGCTATGCAATGAGGAGATATAGTAAGCCAAATATTAATACTGAGGATGTAATGCAATATACAAATCCTGACGAGCCTTCGAATACCATCAACCTCATCTATGTCATACAAGTGCAGAGACATAGCAACCCAAAATGCCTTATGCCGCAGATGTAATGCAATATACGGTGTGAATGAAATGACCAAGCAGGAGTGTGAAATCAGGATGATAGTATGTAGTATTGCAGGCTATGGGGTCCACTACAAGGGACTTCTATCTAAACCAGTCTCATACCTAAATTTGGATAGTTAAACTCAATGTGGTAAACTCCTGATCTCAGGTTAGTCGCGTGCTCCAACTCAAATCCTGGTCATTGCGAAGGTACACGTAACAAATAGTTGCACACCACCAGCACAAGTGGATAGTGAATGAATGAATGAATGAGTATATAACTCCTGCTCAATAAGTCCACATATCAGTACCGTGTATCTCTGGGATCATCAACGGGGTCTAGTACACTCCAAACCAGATTGTCGCCCCATCGTACGCAACAAGGTGAGTGGAAGAGACCTCACTATCCGCCTACCAATATCGGACCCGGCTCGTCGATAGTGGACCCATTCCTCGAGCTGGTCAAACTCAACCTAGTTATGCCCCCTCCTCTTGGGCAGGTAAGGCTGCACCCCCTTCCAACCGACCACGATATAGTGGGAGATGAGGCCTAACAGTGTACAGCCCTCATGCGCTCATGCATCCACTCAGTCTAGATGTTGGAGCAACACTTGGAACCAAGAGGGTTTATGAAATTTCACCCAGGGATATCTATAGCACCCGATGTAGAATAGATTTTTGGTGTCTCATCTAGCCATCCACGATATGTCTATGGAGGCTATGGCCCTGATGTCGCTAGGGCGTACGGTGGTCATATCATAAAATGTGATATGCATGAGTCATACCATCCAGTCATGCATCAAACCTATGCGTACTACGCGCTCATGTGGATAACTTCCCCTATTAGGGAGTCCCATAATAATCTGCGCAATGACATATGCTATAATCAATCATTCCTCATATCAAGCATACATATGATGCGCATGGGCATGGATCGTGAAGCTATACTAAGCATGTTATATGATGATGGTGTACTCTCCTCATATTAAGGATGGGCCTAGACAGTCTACTTATAATAAGAATGGGCCTCACAATGGGCCCAAGGGAAGGTTACAATGTGGATATCTAACCATCATTGCCCATCAATGTGGACATTTAACCAACATCGCTCTCAAGTAGTGGCTCACATGAGCATCATTACATACATTATAGTGAAATCATACATTACATCGGTCCACACATTCATTGCATTGGGCCTTACTCAAGGGCCACATACACACCACATCGGGCCTCGCCATACGGACCATAAATACATCACAATGGTCCTTATCAAATGTAACACCCTGAATTTCGAGGGTCGAGCAAAGCTTTACTCCTGAGATTCAAAACATCACTAATGCAGCTTGGATGATGATATTCAGATTTTTTCCATGTTAATGAGTCAAGCATGCATGGGATTATACCAAACAACACATCATACTCCGGATATAATTAAGTTAAGCAAGCAAAAGTCTAAAACATATCTATTTAAGTATGCAGGTGTTTCACAAAACTCCAGAGTATGAGTATGTAATCGGGTTCAATATATACATGTATTATTTCAAAATGAATAAAATGAATATGTAAAAGTGTTCGACTAAGCCCAGATGCCCCAGTGGTCCCTGTGTATCTGCACAAGGTCTACATCGACCCGCCCGAGAGTTAGAAGTAGGAGAATTCCTCCTCCTCATCCAAGAAGTCTTGCTCCATTGCATAGACTTCATTGCACATGTATCTAAATCCAAGTCTAATTGGTATTTTAAAACACCGTCCTAGAGTGGGAGTGAGTGATCAACTCAGTGGTTCTATAAGGCAAAAGTTACATATGTTATCAAGTCAATCAAAGCAGTAATGATAAGGCAATCATAACAATCACTTCCTAATTACTCTTTTTAATGCAGAAATGGAGTGCAAGTAATGATGTATGCCCTCACATCAAAGCTCCCTCCCAAGCGACTCCAACAACCTATTTTGCATATGACAACACTTCCTCAAAACGGTGCAACTCTAACGCCTTCTTGATATATCCTAACTAACGCAGTGCAATGCATGGTCGTGTTAGCCAAATAATTAATTATGCTCATTCATACAGTAAGTTTAGGAAGCTAGGGTACCGCCCTTTATATCATTGACTCGAATCGAACATTAGACATCGGACTGCCGCAGTGGTCTTACTCCTCTATTTTAGATTCATCTAGGTTCGTCACTCCTAGTTAAACACATACGATAGACAAGTTGTAGGGTCATCACTCCTAGTTAAACACATACGATAGGCAAGTTACAAAAAGTTGTGCTCGCAGTCACTATGAGGAGGCTCGTCACCCCAACGTAAGCCAACAGCTTGGACACGGGCCCCATACCACCATGCCCGGCTCAATAGTCTTAGTTGCTCATTGGTTACTACGGGGAGACTCGTCACCCCAGTGTAGGCTGATAGCTCGGACACGATGTCCCATACCACCATGCCCGGCTTATAAGTCTGAGTGGATCGTGGTACCATGGTTAAAGTGGGTCTTTACATTGGTGAGGGGTACCTTAGATTCAAGCAATCATGTCCATACATGGTAAACACACAATAGGTCAATCAGTTCATTAGGTAAGCTTGATTGGTACGAGCACACGCTGACTTAATCGACATGGAGCGCATAAGCACCCCTCGTGGCCTAGCCATTGTTGACAATCGTCGTGCGACTCGGATTCATCTAGTTTACCTAAGGTAGTGAGACTAATTTGGCCACCCGAACGAGGATTTTACCGATTGCCTGGGCTATGTTTGTAGCCCCAATCCTATCTAAATGCTGCTACAACCACGGGTAATATCCATCTCAGCATTTAACAAAACAATTCAAGTGGATTGTCATTTGGGCATTTCATCAAACACATAGACCATGTCAAATATAACTTACATTTTATCAATCGATTTCATGGAGGAAAACATACATATGCATAAGACAACAGGAAATCCTATCTTAATACTTATTGTAAATACAAATCATCAACAATTTCTCATTCAAACATTTTATAAAGCACATAGATTACATTAGTCACAACATATCTTTTATCAATTATTCATATAGAGAAATCTATATGCATATGACAATGATGAATCCTAGATTAGAAATCATAGCAAGCACTAATCATAGAAAGCACCAATCATCAACAATTTCCCGTTTAGACATTTCAACAAACACATAGGGTACATCATTTATTTATCATAGTTCATAGGTGTAACTCATTCAGAAATCAATGTATTTATGACAATACAGTAACAATCAAGATAAACATAAATCATTAGCTGTCATTAAAGCATTGATAAATCACAACCTAAGCATTTATAGTCCGCACCATTCATTAGAATGCTCAATTCAGACTCGGTCCAAATTCTACGTTTCCAAAATGGAACGTCGGGCACCTAAATGGTGAAACTGGTTAGCGAGGTTGATGAACAACTATCTTGGATCTCTACAACGATATTAGGGTTAGTATTTCTTACCCAAAATTATAGCGAATGAGATTTGGTAGCGCAAAGGAGGGTGATCTGGTGAGTAGGTTCATGGGAGAAGGTTTCTGCAGCAATCTCCTAACATATCTCCTCTCTTTCTTCTTTTCTCCTCTCTCTCCCTTAGGGTTTTTACAAAATTCGTATATGGGAGTGAGGGAGAGAAATAAGGGCTATTTATAAGCCCAAAAATGATGCAAATGGCCCCAGGGCCGCTTTATACGTTGTTTATACCCTTTGGGCGGCTGTTTCTGACGAATAGGGCTCATAGGGAGGCCCATGACCCATCTACATTATAGGGTATGTTCCCTAACAATGGATCCATGCTAGGACATGATTTTGGTACGATCAGATAAGCCGATCGACCGTGGAGAGCCTGCATCAGATCAATGATCATACTTACTCAATCGGGGCCACATTCATACGGATATGTGCAGGGAAATTTCCTTTCCCCATGCGTGAAGTTTGGTCACAAATTAACAGTCAGAAATCTTCAACTTTACGTGAGAGTGAATGGCCCAATTCACTTAAGTTTCATTTCATTTTCTAAAAATATTCGCGTTTCTCACGCACTTCACTCATGGTTCAAGTTGGGCCTTTCTGGACACTATCTGGGCTTAATTCCCGCGATGGTTGTCAAGCCCAGTAGGACGGACATCAACCTATAGTTTTGTGGTCATCAGATCCCTGACATGTGGTCTAGGTCTATTATAGAGTTTCAATGTACTCCCGAGAGGGACAGGCCCTTGGGATTTCTCTTGAGTCTTAAGATGATATTGAGTCAATGGTACTCATGGTTTTAGGCCTTCCCATTTGTGAAAATGGTGGCCCAAGCTTAATCCACCGATTATTTAGTACTTAACTAAATTCCATCTAAGTTATATATAATCAAACGCGGTCCTTGGGTAGTTCACTACGCTAAAACAGTGAAAAAAGGATGGTCCAAAACCGTCTCAAATGGCCAAAAAGGATAGTCATGGACCGTCGCATAGGCCGTCAAATTTTGACGTGTCCTATTACTTAAAGGACGGTTGAAAACTGTCATTCTTATTGACGAAAAAAAATATGGTCATGGACCGTCCTAAAAAAGGACGGTCATGGACCGTCCTTAAAAAGGACTGTCATGGACCATCTCTTATGAGCCTTAAAAGGACGGCCATAGACCGTCCTTTAAAAGGACTGTCATGGACCATCCTTAAAAAGGACTGTCATGGACCGTCTCTTATGAGCCTTAAAAGGACGGCCATGGACCGTCCTTTAAAAGGACTGTTATGGACCGTCCTTAAAAAGGACTGTCATAGACCGTCTCTTATGAGCCTTCAAAGGACGGCCATGGACCGTCCTTTAAAAGGGCTGTCATGGACCGTCCTTTAAAAGGGCTGTCATGGACCGTCCTTAAAAAGGACTGTCATGGACCGTCTCTTATTAGCCTTCAAAGAACGGCCATGGACTGTCCTTTAAAAGCACGGTCATGAACCGTCCTTTAAAAGGACTGCTATGGACCGTCTCTTATGACCCTTAAAGGACATTTTCAAATTTGACTTGTACAATATATTTTATCGTATTCTTCCTGATATACACCTGTTATACAATATATTTCATCACATTCACATTCACATCCATCTAAACCCAAACTACGTAAATCCATCTAAACATAAACTACATCTATCCAAACACAAACAATCTTATCCACATAACATTCATCCACGCATAATACATATAAGTTTAACTTCATAAGTAAAAAAAGAAAAAAAATCAGCAACAATTTTCTTTGTCTTTCATCTAATAAAAAAATATTCAACCAACAAAACATTATAATTCAGAATCATGAAGAATTGCAGAAACTTCTTCAAAAAAAGTGGGCACTTTTTAAAAATAAAACTAATCATTAAAATAAAACTAATACAAGCAAATAATGCAAAAAAGTGTTTCAATTAATAGAAACAATAACAAAAATTAAAGCTTTGTAAAAAGGGGTATGTGTTAAAAGGGGCATGTTATTGGGCTACATTATTACAGCAATCAGGTTCGGGTTCGGGATCGGGATCGGGTTTAGGTTTGGGTTTTCAAGTTTAGGTTTAGGTTAGGGAGTTGAGATTAGGATTAGGTGTAGGTCTAAGTTTAGGGATTTGAGAATACATTTAGGTTTTAGGTTTAGGTTTAGGTTTAGGATAGGTTATAGGTTATAGGTTTAGGTTTAGGTTTAGGTTTTAAGTTTAGGTTAAGGTTTAGGTTTAGGGAATTGAGAATAGGTTAAGGTTTAGGTTTAGGAAATCGGTTTGGGTTCGGGATCGGGTTTAGGTTTGGGTTTTCAAGTTTAGGTTTAGGTTTAGGTTTAGGTTAGGGAGTTGAGATTAGGATTATGTGTAGGTTTAGGTTTAGGGATTTGAGAATACATTTAGGTTTTAGGTTTAGGTTTAGGTTTTAGGTTATTAGTTAAGGTTTAGGTTAAGGTTAGGTTATAGGTTATAGGTTATAGGTTAAGGTTTTAGGTCATAGGTTTTGGTTTCAAGGTTATAGGTTTAGGTTAAGGTTAAGGTTTTAGGTCTTATAAGCTATAGGTTTATGGAATTGAGAATATGTTAAGGTTTAGGTTTAGGAAATCGGGATCGGGTTTAGGTTTGGGTTTTCAAGTTTAGGTTTAGGTTTAAGTTAGGGAGTTGAGATTAGGATTAGGTGTAGGTTTAGGTTTAGGGATTTGAGAATACATTTGGGTTTTAGGTTTAGGTTTAGGTTTTAGGTTATTGGTTAAGGTTTTAGGTTTAGGTTAAGATTAGGTTATAGGTTATAAGTTTAGGTTATAGGTTATAGGTTAAGGTTTCAGGTCATATGTTTTGGTTTTAAGGATATAGGTTTAGGTTAAGGTTAAGGTTTTAGGTCTTATAAGCCATATGTTTAGGGAATTGAGAATATGTTAAGGTTTAGGTTTAGGAAATCGGGTTTGGGTTCGGGATCGGGTTTAGGTTTGGTTTTCAAGTTTAGGTTTAGGTTTAGGTTAGGGAGTTGAGATTAGGATTAGGTGTAGGTTTAGGTTTAGGGATTTGAGAATACATTTAGGTTTTAGGTTTAGGTTTAGGTTTTAGGTTATTGGTTAAGGTTTAGGTTTTAGGTTTAGGTTAGGTCATAGGTTTAGGTTTTAGGCTTAGGTTTAGGTTATAAGTTTAGGTTTAGGTTATAAGTGTAGGTTATAGGTTTAGGTTTAAGTTAAGTTATAGGTTAAGGTATAGGGAATTGAGAATAGGTTAAGGTTTAGGTTTAGGAAATCGGGTTTAGGTTCGGGATCGGGTTTAGGTTTGGGTTTTTAAGTTAGGTTTAGGTTTAGGTTAGGGAGTTGAGATTAGGATTAGGTGTAGGTTTAGGTTTAGGGATTTGAAAATAGGTTAAGGTTTAAGTTTAGGAATTCGGGTTCGGGTTCGGGATTGGGTTTAGGTTTGGGTTTTCAAGTTTAGGTTTAGGTTAGAGAGTTTAGATTAGGATTAGGTATAGGTTTAGGTTTAGGGATTTGATAATCTAACATCCCGAAAAATCGAGGGTCGAGTAGTAACTCAACTCTCGAGTTCCAGAACATCACTTATGCAACATAGATAATGATGATTAAATGTTGTCTGTGTTAGTACAATAAACATGAGTGAGATTCTACCAAAACTAATTTATACTCCAGATCCATGTATAAAGCGTAAGCGGAAGATTGAAAGGTGTATATAGATATATATAAAACAAAACATTCTCGACCTCCAGAGTATGAACACTAAGTCACCGTATATATACATGTTGGTTCTGAATCAAAATGTCAAAATAGTACAACTGAAATTATCAACCCTGTAGCCCCATAGCACTGGACAACCTATGCGAAGCCTCCAGCGAACTGCATGTAGAAGAACTCCCCCTGATCGTCATAGAAGTCGGGCTCAGTCTCCTGTGCTCCAGTGATACCTGCATCTGATACAGGGTCTGGTGGGTGTTTTAAATCACCGTCCCATAACGTGGGAATGAGTGGCCAACTCAGTGGAACAATAAAGCATAGGTTAACATGTTATCAATTCAGTCAAGCAGTAATGATAAAGCAGTACAATCAAACAATTCTAACTACTCTTATTTAATGCAAGTATGAAATAACATGATGTATGCCCTTGCCAAACCACCCTCATGTGACACCATCTTACGTTCGGGAATGCGTTCATCCCTCAGTGCTCCACATCTACCAGGCACATGCAGTGCGATGATAAGCATGATTACCGAGTAGTTATTAGTCCATTTCAAACAGCAGTATTAGGAAACTAAGGTACCTCCCTTGTATCATTTCCAAACATGATCCATTCTAGGGTCGTCAATCCTAGTAATCTCATACGATGGTGTGTTTTTAAGTCGCTGCAAAGGTCGCTGTGGTCACATTACTCACAAAGGTTACACCACTCCCCCATCACCCTTTTAACGGTTCATCACTATATAGATACAGGCCTAGTTCATACTCTATATATTGCGGCAAAACTCGTCGCCTCACCGCAAATTCAGAGTATGCTCGAGGTCACTACAAAGGGCTGCCGGGGCAGTTGCTCGCAATCGTTGCACCACTCCCCCATCACCTTATCAATGTAGGCCGACAACATGAATATAGTGTCCCATACCACCATAATCGGCTCACGAGTTTGGTTGCTCAATGGACACTACGGGGAGGAACGTGGCCCCAGCGTAGGCCGACAGCTCGACCACGGTGTCCCATACCACCATGCCCGGCTCATGAGTCTTAGCGGATCGAGGTACTATGGTTAGAAGGGATTTCACTGGTAAGTTTGGTACCCTAGGTTCAAGCAGTAGCGTCCAAACACGGTGAACATACATAAGACAGATCGGGTTGCTTGACGAGCTCGGCTAGCTCGAGCGCACAACAAGTTAAACGATATGAAGCGCATAAACACTTCGTGTGTGAAAGGGCCAAGCTATATGCCCTGGAGGGGGGGTGAATAGGGCAATGCCAAATAAAACTTAAAACAGCGGAATAATTAAAGATATAAATAACAATGCTGAAATAATAACAATCTCAAAGCACATGAAATATGAGAATGATACTGAATCTTGTTCTAAGGATAACCTTACACCAAAACCAATGGCTTATGGTAGGACAACCTTATTTCTAGAACAAACAAGTAATTACAAATGATATGGAAAATAAATCAAGAATAACTTAAAGAAATAAATCCTAAGTTATTACACCATTCAACCACACTTGCTTGAAATGAAAATTACAACATTCATCCACATAAGCAATCCATAATACTGAAGGAATAAATGAATAAAGAAATCAAGCACATCCACAACACAACGATATATAGTGGTTCGCCTGTGTGTTCACCAACTGTTAGCCAACAGCCACACAGAATGCTACTCCACTCCTAATATCCTCACACAAGGGATATTAGCATGCACTCTCAAAATAGGTTTTCACAGGTTCACCAAAAACCTTCACAATTGTGTCTTTTTATCTCGGGCTTACACAATCCAAAACCCCCACAATCTGAGTTTTCTGGCTCTCCTCAGATAACCAATACAATGAGATTTTTCTGGCAAATCTCAAACAAAACCAGAGAAAGTAAATTACAAAGTAAAATACCTGGATCTCCTTTTGAAGTAGCCCAGTAGAACCAATCAGAGTAGATGAATGATACGTCGTTCAATGTCCAATACTCACTTAAAGAATGGTTCTATGTCTAATTGATTTTAGATTAAATCAAGAAGAGCAAGGTCTATTTGATTTTGATCCGAGAAGAAGGAATATCACAAGTTCCTCTTTTCTAAATAAGATTGGAATGTGGATCAAAATCACAATAGAATAATGCTATCAAAAGGAATATTAAATATGTACAATAGCTTAAAAAATAATCACAACTTATCTCAGAGTATAGCCTTAAATTGCTTGAATTGAATGGAATGGAATGAATAAACTCTGAAATTCGTGCACTATTTATTGCCTAAAAAATCCCATCTTCGACTGGTCTTAGGATCCCTAGGACTGGTCGTAGCATCAAAGATTTTGAAAGATTTCCGCGGGATTAGATTAGCTGTTCTCACGACTGGTCTTAGGCAGCCTACGACCGGTCGTGGACCACCTACGACTGGTCGTGAGTCACCTACGACTGGTCGTAGGACTCGAGATAGGTCGCTGGAGTTCGAGTTGTAGGACTACGACCAGTCGAAAGATGAGTCGTAGGACTTCCCAGGGCTGGTCGAAGCAAGTCCAGGACTGGTCGAAGGACAACCAGGAAAATTTGAAAATCTGTAACAACCTAGGACTGGTCCTGAGAAACGTAAGACTGGTCAAAGCAGACCTAGGACTGGTCTTAAGATTTCTAGCACTGGTCTTAGAACAGTCACACCAACTAAATTAAAATATTCGGATTATGTATCCAGAATGGCCTATCAAATAAACCAACCTAAGGCCAATCTATGGTCAAACAAACCTTGAAGTGAGATGGACATTGAAGTCTTGAAGGTCTGTATTCTCAAATGATCTTGAAGTAGAAGCTTGAATCGAGTTGACGGCTTCCTAGAGCTTGGTACTTTCTTGACTTGTCTTGATGAAGTCTTTTAATCTTGAACTTGTTAGAAGCAAACTTGAAGTCTTCTATTCTTGTAGACTTCATCCATGACATGTCTTGCAAACATTCTTCATTTATGATCTTGTCTTGAAAACATTCTTCATTCATGATCTTATCTTGAAGCAGTGTGTAGTCACAAACAAGAAACATAAGAAGTACAAGACATATAGGTTTTGGCACTATAAAATTTGACAACCAAAAGGATATGAAATCATAGCACTAACAATCTCCTCCTTTGTCAAATTTGTGACAAAACACATTTATAAATATAAGAGTAAAATGAAGAAGAATCATGAGCCATCAGAGCTATCAAAAATACTCTACTCCTACTCCCCCTAAGTGAGTAGAAATAATCAATCAACCATATTAATCAATCAACCATATTAAATTACTCACTCTCTCCCTTTCACCCATTCTCCCCCTTTCCGTACTACTCCCCCTTTTTGTCACAAAATGACAAGGGAAGGCCAAAGGAGAGAAAGAACACCATATGAAGAGTCAAGATTAATTATCAAATTAGTACAACACTTCAATGTCATCAATCCAAATCATACAACCAAAGTCATCAACCGTAATAGAAATACAGAATCCATCATATAAAAACTAAAAAATCCACCTAATCAGATCCAAATGAAGGAGCAGGGATGGTTGGATCAATCTGATGTAAACCCCTATTAATGCGACGAAGATATTTTCGCATATATTTAAATTGCATATCATGGGCTACACTCAGGTTATCAACCTTCTCCTCCAATGCACTTAGACGTGCATCATAACTAGAAGATGGATCGTAATCAGAATCATTTTGGGGTCAGTTTCAATGTCGTCAAATATATCATCCATATTTATATCCGCCTGTGGAGGAAGATCAGCTGCTTCCCCTTCATTTTCTGCTTCAGCACCTTCACCACCACCTTCATAGAATTGACCAGGAAGCAAATCCAACTTCATCTTATTTAAATTAGTATTATTGAATGAAAGATGATGAATTGGTGCCTCATTCTCAGGTAAAGCAACAAGCATATTTGTGGCTAAACAAGTCATAAGATAACCAAATGGAATATCACTATGACCCGGATGAAGACGAAACTGAATGATAAAATGACATATCAAAGAAGGTAAACAGACAACGATGCCGGACACAACAGAGTGCAATACCCGAACCATGAAGGCAGTCAACTCAGTTTTATTGCCAGACCGAGGATACAAGTTTGAAGTGAAGATCCGGTGCAAAACTCTGTATCTGGGTAATAAAAATTTTGAGGGGAGCACATTTCCTTTGTGCGTCCAATGCACTTCCATATTGCATAAATCTCTTGTCAACATTTGTTTTTCTGATTCTGATGGTTTGTCATATAATGTATGGATTGGAATACCTTCATCCTTGACAGGTATATCCATAATACCTGATATCAAATGTCGATCTATTAGAAATTTCCCTTCTCTAGTAGCAATGAGAACGTTAAATTATCAAGGGAAAAATCAGAGATACATGCAACCATAGATTGTGCAATGGATTGGTATGCAGGCCACCCCAAAACAAAATGTTAGCCCAGCCAACAGATTCAAGGAGAGGGACAATCCCAAATTGTTTAATGTGATTGAGACTTACAGGATGCTCAACAATAACTTTACGGCTACGTAAATCCCGTACATCATTGGGATCATCTTCAGGTGACCGAAGGTGCCGTTTTGTTATAGATGTAGATCTAGATGAAGATGGACCACAGGATGTTTTCTTTTTCCCTCTAACATCCATTTTCAACAAGATTTACCAAGGAGCAAGCACAAAGAACACAAGAGGTGGTGGGTTTCTCTAGATCAGATTTTTAGAGAGGAAACCCTAAACAATCAACAAAAAACAAGATCTAGCTTATGGAATTTACAAATCAAAGCATAGAAGTCATAAATCTTCAATAAAAATGAAGAAAAATGACTTATCTTGAAGAAAATCATGAACTCTCAAGACTGGTCGAGCCACGACTCGTCGAAGGAAGAAGAGGAAATGAAGAACAAAGTGATTTTCCCCAAATTATATGATGCTCACGATCTCTACGATCGGTTGAGTGCAGTCTACGACGGGTCGAATCAGGATCGGTCGTGTAAGGCAAAGGCCGGTCGAGCATCGACAAAAATAAATATTTTTATGCAGAAATTTAAATTTATACACATAAAAATTTAAAATATAGTACACTATGATACATGCAGACAAGTATATTCAATTTAAAATGCACATACCAAGATCAAATTTCATTTTAGTAAACCTGCTTTTGTCGAGCGGTTTAGTAAATATATCAGCAAGTTGGACATCGGTTGGAATATATTCCAAAGAGATAGCTTTTTCTTCAACTAATTCACGAATGTAATGATACCTAATGTCAATATGCTTAGTACGCGAATGCTGAATTGGATTTTTGAAAATATTGATAGCACTGGAATTATCACAATGTAAGATCATTGAATCTTGATTAATTCCATAATCGCTTAACATGCGTTTCATCCATACGAGTTGAGTACATGCATATCCTGCTGCAATATACTCAGCCTCAGCAATGGAAAGTGATATTGAACTTTGCTTCTTACTAAACCAAGAAACCAAATAGTTTCCAATGTAAAAACAACCACCACTAATTGATTTTCTATTATCAACATTACCAGCCCAATCAGCATCTGAATACCCAGCTAATTTAACATTAGTATCAAAAGGATACCAAAGACCCAACTCAGTTGTGCTTGCAACATATCTAATAATCCGTTTGACAGCAGTGAGATGTGAATCTTTAGGATTAGACTGATATCTCGCACAAATTCCAACGCTAAAAGCAATATCAGGTCTACTAGCAGTTAGATATAATAAACTACCAATCATACTATGATATAGCTTAGGATCTACATCTTTACATGTAGAGTCTTTTGAGAGTCTCAAGGTTGTACTCATAGGAGTATCAAATTTTTTACCATTTTCAAATCTAAACCTTTTAACCAAGTTTGTAGCATACTTGGTTTGAGAAATGAAGATTTCATCAGGTTGTTGTTTTACTTGTAACCCTAGGAAGTAATTTAGTTCACCAACCATGCTCATTTCGAATCTTGATTTCATCAACTCTGCAAACTCAACAGAAATGTTAGAACAAGTTGATCCATAAATAATATTGTCTACATAGATTTGAACAATTAAAATCTCATTATTATGTTTTTTAACAAATAGCGTCTTATCCACACTTCCCACTTGAAAACTATGACTAAGTAAGAATTTAGTCAATTTTTCATACCATGCCCTGGGCGCTTGTTTCAGACCATAGAGAGCCTTTTTGAGATGAAAAACATGATCAGAAAGCTTGGGGTCTTTAAACCCAGAGGGTTGTTCTACATAAACTTCTTCATGTAAATCACCATTTAAGAAGGCACTCTTTGCATCCATCTGATAAATTTTAAACTTTCTAAAGCAAGCGATGGAAATAAAAAGTCTGATAGATTCAAGACGAGCGACTGGAGCAAAGGTTTCATCGTAATCGATGCCTTCAATCTGAGTGTACCCTTGTACAACCAGTCTAGCCTTGTTTCGTATAATATTTCCAAGTTCATCAGACTTGTTTTTAAAGATCCATTTTGTTCCAATAATGTGTTTATCTTTAGGTCTAGGAACAAGATACCAGACATCATTACGAACAAATTGATTAAGTTCATCCTGCATAGCTACTATCCAATTTTCGTCAGAAAGAGCTTCTTTCACATTGACCGGTTCTATTTGGGATATAAAACAAACATAATTACATATGTTTTCAAGTTGTTTGCGTGTACGAGCTCCAGTGAGAGGGTTTCAAGGATTTGATTGGTTGGATGATCTTTGACAGTCCTAGGTTCAGATTGAGATGAAGAGGTATCTTGATTGTCGATTATAAGAATTTCATCATCATCTGAACTCGGAGCAAGTGTATTAAAATGATCATCAATGACCACATTGATGGACTCTTGAATCACACCTGTTCTTTTATTTAGAACCCTATAGGCTCGACTGTTTAAGTAATATCCAAGGAAAATACCTTCATCACTCTTCGTATCAAAATTTCCCAAATTTTCACTATCTCGTAAAATGTAACACTTACTGCAAAAAATTTGAAAGTATTTGACAGTAGGTTTCTTTTTGAACCATAACTCATAAGCAGTCTTATTTTCAGATTTACTAGTATAAACACGGTTAATAATGTAGTAAGCAGTATTAATTGCTTCAGCCCAAAGATTTTTGGAGAGCTTCATACTATTCATCATGACATTAGCCATATCTTGAAGCACTCTATTTTTTCTCTCAACTATACCATTTTGTTGAGGAGTTTTGGGTGCAGAGAATTCATGTGATATTCCCTGATCGCTACATAATTTCTCAAAACTGCTATTTTCGAATTCAGAATCATGATCACTACGGATCTTATAAACTTGAGAACCTTTTTCATTTTGGATTCGTTTGATGATCTTCTTTACTTCATCTAGGGTTTCAGATTTGTCTTTTAAGAACGATACCCAAGTGAATCTAGTAAAGTCATCTACGATAACCAATATGTATTTTTTGCCACCTCGACTCTCCGTTCTAGTTGGTCCAATGAGATCCATGTGGAGAAGCTCGAGAGGTCTAAATGTGGTATAGGAGTTCACTTTCTTGTGAGAGCTCCTAATCTGTTTGCCCAACTGGCATTCACCACATATTTTGTCTACTTTTTGTAATTTGGGTAGACCTCTTATAAGTTCTCTTTTGCTCAATCTAAACAAGTTCCGGTAGTGTACATGTCTAAGGCGTTTATGCCATAATTCAGTCTTATCAGTATGGTCCATGTAAAATGATTGAGTAGATGAGCTAGCATCACTAACGATGTAGCAGTTTTCAGAAGTTCTGCGACCAGTTAATATAACAGAACCCTCTTTATCAATAATCTCACAACCTTGATTAGAAAACTTTACATTATGATTGTTGTCGCATATCTGAGATATACTCAGTAGATTGTGTTTCAAGCCCTCAACATATAAAACATTTTGAAATAAGGGAAGGTTATAAAGCTGAACCGTACCTTGGCCAATGATTTTGCAATTGCTTCTATCACCAAAAGTGACTGACCCATCAGTCCTATCTTTTAGATTGGTGAATAAAGCTTTATCGCCTGTCATATGCCTGGAGTAACCACTATCAAGGTACCACTTTGAATGACTTGTAGCTTTGAAAGTAGTGTGGGCAACCAAGCAGCCAACTTTAGGAACTCATTTTAGTATTGTTTTGGGTTTGGGAGTGTAGTTGGACTTTTCCTGTCTGTTGTTATATGAATGACCTATAGAGTTAAATTTCAATAGCTCCTTGAGAAGATCAATAATCTTTTCAACCAAAGGATTTCGGTTTTGAAGATTGAAGTTGGCATGACAATTTTTAGATTTTTGAAGGGTCGTCGAATTTTTTGAAAAACCTTGATAAGTATTCTTTATTTTTGAGTTCGAAGACTCTCCTTTCACAAACTTAGGAGCAGTATTCTTTTGTTTAGGAGAAGTATTCTTATCGTAGCCCAACCCGGATCTATCACCACATTTTCTTAAACTGGATAACAATTTTTCTAATTTAGGATCACCTTGGGCATATCTCCAAGTCTCTTTCAAACTTAAAAGAGAAGCTACTTCATTTTTGAGTTTCTCGTTCTCGGATTTCAAATCATCAACTTGGGAGGTTTTGATTTTTAAATCACATTTGGTCTTTTCAAAAAAATCAGAAATATGAGATTTTTCTAAAATAAGAGACTCATAATCTTCTTTAAGTTTAGAAAATTTTTCCTTTTGTAATTTAAGCTTGACAGCAATTTTACAACTCTCCTTATAAAGGGCATTGTATGCATCCTGAAGATCATCTTCATTGTCGCAATCACTATTTAGATTCTCTTTGCTAGTTACTTCATCATAATCTGAAAAAGTGACTTTGGCTAGAGTCATAAGGGCTTTAATATCATCTCCCGACTCGTTTTCAGAATCTTCTGATTTCGAAGAGGATTCTGAATCAGATGATTCATCCCAAGTAGCCAACATACTCTTTCTTTTTAATTTATCCTTTTTAGGACATTTGTTAGCCAAGTGCCCATACTCTTGACAGTTGTAACATTTGAAAATCTACTTTTTTCTTATTTTTGAAAATTTTATAAAACCTTTTTACAAAAAGTGCCATATCATCTTTGGAATTTTCAAAGTCTGAAGTGCTCTCTTGTGGAATATTTTTAGATGACTTGAGAGCAATTGATTTTCCTTTTGGAGCTTTAAAGTTCAATTCATAGGTCTGTAAAGAACCAACTAGTTCCTCAACCCTCATGTTATCCGTATCACGAAGTTCCTGAATCGCAGTTACTTTTGAATTGAACTGTTCAGGAAGTGAGCGTAGTATCTTTGCACACACTTTACTTTCTGGGATTCTATCACCAAGACCCCACATTGAGTTTACAATGTCATTCAATCTAGTGTAGAAGTCCATAAACATTTCATTCTCCTCCATATGAATTTCTTCAAATTTAGTTGTGAGGAGTTGGACTTTAGATTTCTTGACAATAGATGTATCCTCGTATGTCATTTCTAAGAGATCCCATGCTCGTTTAGCATTTTCACACGAGATGATTCTTTTGAATTCATCTGGTGACAATGCACAAGTAATTGCATTTAGTGCTTTTGCATTGGCACTACTCTCAGTTTTCTGAAGTGTGGTCCAAAGAGCATAAGATATTACTTTCATTGATTTTGAACCATCTTCATCAGTTACTTCAGTGATAGGTAGTTTCCATCCATTCACTGTGGCCAGCCACACACTTTCATCCATGGATTTGAGAAAGATTCTCATCCTTGCTTTCCAATAGGCATAGTTTATGCCATTAAAGGGTGGTGGCCTAGTGACAGATAGGCTATCAAAATTTGACATCTTAATATAGCTTAGATCGTTAGCTCAAGAAATAAATCTAATAAATAAGCAATAAGCATGAGCTATTTGGCTCTGATACCACTTGAAAGGGCCAAGCTATATGCCCTAGAGGGGGGGTGAATAGGGCAATGCCAAATAAAACTTAAAACAGCGGAATAATAAAAGATATAAATAACAATGCTGAAACAATAACAATCTCAAAGCACATGAAATATGAGAATGATACTAAATCTTGTTCTAAGGACAACCTTACACCAAAACCAATGGCTTATGGTAGGACAACCTTATTTCTAGAACAAACGAGCAATCACAAATGATATGGAAAATAAATCAAGAATAACTTAAAGAAATAAATCCTAAGTTATTACACCATTCAACCACACTTGCTTGAAATGAAAATTACAACATTCATCCACATAAGCAATCCACAATACTGAAGGAATAAATGAATAAAGAAATCAAGCACATCCACAACACAACGATATATAGTGGTTCGCCTGTGTGTTCACCAACTGTTAGCCAACAGCCACACAGAATGCTACTCCACTCCTAATATCCTCACACAGGGGATATTAGCATGCACTCTCAAAATAGGTTTTCACAGGTTCACCAAAAACCTTCACAATTGTGTCTTTTTATCTCGGGCTTACACAATCCAAAAACCCCCACAATTTGAGTTTTCTGGCTCTCCTCAGATAACCAATACAATGAGATTTTTCTGGCAAATCTCAAACAAAACCAGAGAAAATAAATTACAAAGTAAAATACCTGGATCTCCTTTTGAAGTAGCCCAGTAGAACTAATTGGAGTAGATGAATGATACGCCGTTCAATGTCCAATACTCACTTAAAGAATGTTCTATGTCTAATTGATTTTAGATTAAATCAAGATGAGCAAGGTCTATTTGATTTTGATCCGAGAAGAAGGAATATCACAAGTTCCTCTTTTCTAAATAAGATTGGAATGTGGATCAAAATTATAATAGAATAATGCTATCAAAAGGAATATTAAATATGCACAATAGCTTAAAAAATAATCACAACTTATCTCAGAGTATAGCCTTAAATCGCTTGAATTGAATGGAATGGAATGGAATGAATAAACTCTGAAATTCGTGCACTATTTATAGCCTAAAAAATCCCATCTTCGACTGGTCTTAGGATCCCTAGGACTGGTCATAACATCAAAGATTTTGAAAGATTTTCGCGGGATTAGATTAGCTGTTCTTACGACTGGTCTTAGGTAGCTTACGACCGGTCGTGGACCGCCTACGACCGGTCGTTGACCACCTACGACTGGTCGTGAGTCACCTACGACTGGTCGTAGGACTCGAGATAGGTCACTGGAGTTCGAGTCGTAGGACTACGATCGGTCGAAGGATGAGTCGTAGGACTTCCCAGGACTGGTCAAAGCAAGTCCAGGACTGGTCGAAGGACAACCAAGAAAATCTAAAAATCTGTAACAACCTAGGACTGGTCCTAAGAAACGTAAGACTAGTCGAAGTAGACCTAGGACTGGTCTTAAGATTTCTAGGACTGGTCTTAGAACAGTCACACCAAGTAAATTAAAATATTCGGATTATGCATCCAGAATGACCTATCAAATAAACCAACCTAAGGTCAATCTAAGGTCAAACAAACCTTGAAGTGAGATGGACACTGAAGTCTTGAAGGTCTGTATTCTCAGATGATCTTGAAGTAGAAGCTTGAATCGAGTTGACGGCTTCCTAGAGCTTGGTACTTTCCTGACTTGTCTTGATGAAGTCTTTTAATCTTTAACTTGTTAGAAGCAAACTTGAAGTCTTCTATTCTTGTAGACTTCATCCATGACATGTCTTGCAAACATTCTTCATTTATGATCTTGTCTTGAAAACATTCTTCATTCATGATCTTGTCTTGAAGCAGTGTGTAGTCACAAACAAGAAACGCAAAAAGTACAAGACATATAGGTTTTAGCACTACAAAATTTGACAACCAAAGGGATATGAAATCATAGCACTAACAGTGTGGCCAACCACTATCGCCAACCAAAGTACGACTTGGGTTCATCGAACACATCTCACGTGGCAAATGAATCTCAGCCATGAATTTAATCCCGTTACCGATTTCCTGGACTATAATCATAGCCCCAATCACATTCAATTATAGATAGTTAAAGCAGTAATGGATCAAGATTCAAATCATACAATCAAAGTCTGATATTATCCGTTTAGGGCTGCCAGGGCCGTTGCACGCACTTGTTGCTCCACTCCCCCATCACCCATGATGGATCATACAACGTAAACATGAATTTAAACATATGCATTACATAGGTAAAATCATACAATCAATTGAGCATGTTATGAAGTACAACATAAGCATGAGTTTGTACATATTCAATTCCTAATCACACAGATATCTAAAGAAGTCATACACATAGTTAAGGAAGTTGAGAATCATATCTTAACACCCTTAAACATTACAATTTACTAACTACTACACATTCAGGCGTTTCAACGAACACTTTAAAATACATATAACAACATACATGACATATGTTGATCACATAGGCATTAGGCCAAATCCCTTCACTAGGGAGTTGCCCCAATTATAACACGCGTGCACCCACGACGGATAGTCATGGCAAGCAGGAATCCAAGTTCCATGTTCATTCAGTCATTTCCACAAACACTTAGGCTACACGTTTTAGCATATATAGTGTATATCGGCCGTGGCGTGATTTAGGGCAAATCCTTTCGTCAAAGGGGTGTCGCTTATACAACAATCATGTATCCATGACAATCAGTCATGGCGAGCATGAATGCAAATTCTATATTCATTCGGTCTTTTTCACAAACACTTAGAATACACTATTTTTAACATAGATAGTGTACATTAACAAAACAAGTATTAGGGCGAGCCCTTTCGCCAAGCAAGTATTTTACGCATATATAATATATTCATATAGCAAATAATTATAGCAAACACATCTCCAAAATTTATACGTATACGGTACTTTCTAGAATATACTATTTCTACATACATAGTGTATATTAGCAAATCATGTATTAGGGCGAGTCCTTTCGCCAAATAAGCATTTTATCCATATATAATATATTCATACAACAAATAATCATGGCAAACACATTTTCAAAATTTATACGTATACGGTATTTTCTACGAATACCTAGAATATGTAAAATTCCATATTCTACATCTTTAATCGAAACAGAAAACAGAAAGTACTTTGTACATGTGCAATTGCATGCAGATCATGAATCTATCATTATCTGACATTGAAAGCGTTGAAAACCATAACCTATACACCTAAAGTCCTCACCTTTTGTCGTAGAATCGTCACAAATCAGGTAGGTTTGTTAAGCTTCCGTATTCGGTAATTTGGTAACCTATAGAATGAAATAGGTTAGCTATTTCATAACCTACAACCTACACAACCCCAAAACAGATTAGGGCTAGGGTTTCTTACCTATAAATGGAGCCGGAATCGCCGGGAAAGTGATTAGATCGGAGTGATTGAACACGTATAGCGGCAGGGAAGAGTGGCAGGGAGATTCTCCCACTGCTCCCACACATTCTCTCTCTTTTCTCTCTTCTCTCTCTAGGGTTTCTCTCAAATTCGTATGGCTGTGAGAGAGAGGGTTCTAAGGTCCTTATATAGCCTAAAATGTCTCCAAAATAGACTTAAGGTCAAGGTATACTTAGGTTATAACCAAAACGAGCTGGTTTCAGCTCAACGGAGGACTTCTGGCGGGCCTCCTTGAGCCAAAGGTCAGACTTAAGCTCACCAACCTTGGATCTAGGTGGAGTTACATTTTTGTTTCGGTCGGATTCCCAGATCACGCGTGGCGGACCAGTTTCAGTTCAACGGTCAGTGGATCACGATCGGAAATTTCGAGTATACTGACCTGTGTTGGAATTTTTCCCTGATCTGAGGGTGTAATCTGGTCAGATTCTGACGGTCTGGTTGCTTAATACTGACCTACAAGCGACAAGTCTCAGATTACTATTTGAGATATTTATTTTGTAAAGAAAACAAGTGTTTTCACACTCTCTCACTCCGGACTCAAGCGAACAGTCGTGGGACATCGTCTGAATTTGATTTTCGAGATGGTTGTCAAGCCCAACGAGGCGGTCCCAAGTCTTTAACCTCGTATTATTCGGACTCACGATGTGCGGTCCAGACCGATACGGAGTTTCAATGTGCTCCCAAGAGCAGTCGGGTAATGAAATTGATCCTAGATTTTAGGGTAACCTAGCGTCAATGATTCTATAAGTTTTGGACTTGCAGATCGTATTTAAAGCGATTCAAACAGATTTCGTAGCTAATCTAGTTTAGCACTTAGTTACTTTATCTCATTTCTAAAGGATTTAATCCTAAGTGATTTCTGGTCGAGGTGGTACTCAGGCCTTTGTAGTTTGTATATAAGGTGATCCAAGTTATAACACTTAGTTAGTTTAAGATAGTGTTTAGGGTGAAAGTACTTAGAAAAATTGAAAGAACAAGGTGGCGAAGGGTGGGATTTGTAAAGGAAATGGGTTCAAACGCGGCTTTGGACTTTGGGATTGAGTTCTGACAAGTTAATAAGGTGTCAGGAGCGACCCATTGCCTAAGGACGTCTAATTCCAGATTGGCAAAAATCTGGGATGTTACAATAGGTTAAGGTTTAGGTTTAGGAAATCGGGTTCGGGTTCGGGATCGAGTTGTAGGTTTAGGTTTTCAAGTTTAGGTTTAGGTTTAGGTTAGGGAGTTGAGATTAGGATTATGTGGAGGTTTAGGTTTAGATATTTGAGAATACATTTAGGTTTTAGGTCATAGGTTTTAGTTTAGGTTAAGGTTATAGGTTTAGGTTAAGGTTTAGGTTTAGGTTATAAGCTATAGGTTTAGGGAATTGAGAATAGGTTAAGGTTTAGTTTAGAAATCGGGTTCGGGTTCTGGATCGGGTTTAGGTTTGGGTTTTCAAGTTTAGGTTTCGGTTTAGGTTAGGGAGTTGAGATTAGGATTAGGTGTAGGTTTAGGTTTAGGGATTTGAGAATACATTTAGATTTTAGGTCATAGGTTTAGGTTTTAGGCTTAGGTTTAGGTTATAGGTTTAGGTTTAGGTTATAAGTGTAGGTTATAGGTTTAGGTTTAGGTTAGGTTATAGGTTAAGGTTTAGGGAATTGAGAATAGGTTAAGGTTTGGTTTAGGAAATCGGGTTCGGGTTCGGGATCGGGTTTAGTTTTGGGTTTTCAAGTTAAGTTTAGGTTTAGGTTAAGGAGTTGAGATTAGGATTAGGTGTAGGTTTAGGTTTAGGATTTGAGAATAGGTTATGGTTTAGGTTTAGGAAATCGGGTTCGGGTTTAGGTTTGGTTTTCAAGTTTAGGTTTAGGTTTAGGTTAGGGAGTCTAGATTAGGATTAGGTTTAGAGATTTAAGAATACATTTAGGTTTTAGGTCATAGGTTTTGGTTTAGGTTAAGGTTATAGGTTTAGGTTATGGTTTAGGTTAATGTTTAGGTTTAGGTTATAAGCTATAGGTTTAGGGAATTGAGAATAGGTTAAGGTTTAGGTTTAGGTTTAGGAAATCGGGTTCGGGTTTAGGTTTGGGTTTTCAAGTTAGGTTTAGGTTTAGGTTAGGGAGTTGAGATTAGGATTAGGTATAGGTATAGGTTTAGGGATTTGAAAATAGGTTAAGGTTTAGGTTTAGGAATTCTGTTCGGGTTTGGGATTGGGTTTTGGTTTGGGTTTTCAAGTTTAGGTTTAGGTTTAGGTTAGGGAGTTTAGATTAGGATTAGGTGTAGGTTTAGGTTTAGGGTTTAGTTTGATAATAGGTTAAGGTTTAGGTTTAGAAAATCCGGTTCGGGTTTTAGGTTTGGGTTTTCAAGTTTAGGTTTAGGTTTAGGTTAGGGAGTTGAGATTAGGTTTAGGTGTAGGTTTAGGTTTAGAGATTTGAGAATACATTTAGGTTTTAGGTCATAGGTTTTGGTTTAGGTTAAGGTTATAGGTTTAGGTTAAGGTTTAGGTTATAAGCTATATGTTTAGGGGAATTGAGAATAGGTTAAGGTTTAGGTTTAGGAAATTAGGTTCGGGTTCTGGATCGGGTTTACGTTTGGGTTTTCAAGTTTAGGTTTAGGTTTAGATTAGGGAGTTGAGATTAGGATTAGGTGTAGGTTTAGGTTTAGGGATTTGAGAATACATTTAGGTTTTAGGTCATAGGTTTAGGTTTTAGGCTTAGGTTTAGGTTATAGGTGTAGGTTATAGGTTTAGGTTAAGGTTAGGTTATAAGTTAAGGTTTAAGTAATTGAGAATAGGTTAAGGTTTAGGTTTAGGAAATCAGGTTCGGGTTCGAGATTGGGTTTAGGTTTGAGTTTTCAAGTTAGGTTTAGGTTTAGGTTAGGGAGTTGAGATTAGGATTAGGTGTAGGTTTAGGTTTAGGGATTTGAGAATTGGTTAAGGTATAGGTTTAGGAAATCCGGTTCGAGTTCGTGATCGGGTTTAGGTTTTGGTTTTCAAGTTTAGTTTTAAGTTTAGGTTAGGGAGTTGAGATTAGGATTAGGTTTAGAGATTTGAGAATACATTTAGGTTTTAGGTCATAGGTTTTGGTTTAGGTTAAGGTTATAGGTTTAGGTTAAGGTTTAGGTTTAGGTTATAAGCTATAGGTTTAGGGAATTGAGAATAGGTTAAGGTTTAGGTTTAGGAAATCGGGTTTGGGTTCGGATCGTGTTTAGGTTTGGGTTTTCAAGTTTAGGTTTAGGTTTAGGTTAGGGAGTTGAGATTAGGATTAGGTGTAGGTTTAGGGATTTGAGAATAAATTTAGGTTTTAGGTTTAGGTTTAGGTTATAGTTGATAGGTTTAGTTTAGGTTTAGGAATTGAGAATAGGTTAAGGTTTAGGTTTAGGAATTCGGGTTCGGGTTCTGGGATCGGGTTTAGGTTTGGGTTTTCAAGTTTAGGTTTAGGTTTTGGTTAGGGAGTTGAGATTAGGATTAGGTGTAGGTTTAGGGATTTGAGAATACATTTAGGTTTTAGGTTTAGGTTTAGGTTTTAGGTTATAGGTTAAGGTTTAGGTTTTGGGATTTGAGAATAGGTTTAGGTTAAGGTTATAAGTTTAGGTTAAGGTTGTAAGTATAGGTTATAGGTTTAGGTTTAAGTTATAAGTATAGGTTTTGGGATTTGAGAATAGGTTTAGGTTAAGGTTATAAGTTTAGGTTAAGGTTATAAGTATAGGTTTAGGTTATAGGTTAAGGTTTCGGTTATAAGTATAGGTTTTGGGATTTGAGAAATGGTTTAGGTTAAGGTTATAAGTTTAGGTTAAGGTTCTAAGTATAGGTTATAGGTTTAGGTTATGGTTTAGGTTTAGGTTATAAGTATAGGTTTTGGGATTTGAGAATAGGTTTAGGTTAAGGTTATAAGTTTAGGTTAAGGTTATAAGTATAAGTTTAGGTTATAAGTATAGGTTTTGGGTTTGAGAATAGGTTTAAGTTAAGGTTATAAGTTTAGGTTAAGGTTAAAAGTATAAGTTTAGGTTATAAGTATAGGTTTTGGGATTTGAGAATAGGTTTAGGTTAAGGTTATAAGTTTAGGTAAAGGTTATAAGTATAACTTTTAGGATTTGAGAATAGGTTTAGGTTATAGGTTATAAGTTTAGTTAATGGTTTCATGTAAATAATAATGCTACTTTTATCTTTAAAAATAATAATTATATCATTTGATCGCGTCAATTGCAGTACTTGAGATGCAGCTGTATCAAGGGATCAATGAAGTAGTTGGCTTTGATTAATTTGTTGTCTAAGTTCAGCAAATTCTTGCCTAAGTTCAGTAAATTGAGTCATTGATGCTTCAAATTTAGCCTCAATGGACATACGTGCATTCCTCTCTGACCGAGCTTCTATAATGTAGGGGGTGGCAACCTTCATAATAGTCTTAGAAATACCCAAACCCATGCCCCTAACCCGGCCTCTGCTATCACGACCACAAACCTAAACAATAATTTTTAAGTTTAGTGATGTGTGTATATTATTATTAAAAAAAAACCAACGACAATTTATGTATGAGTAGAATTGATGGAAAACCTGTGAAACTGGGTCGTGGTCTAAATCCTTGTGCTTACTGGAAGGATCACTGCTAGCTATCAATAATATTCTTTCTTGTTAGAGGATAATTGTTACAATAAATCCTTCATTGTACTTAAATAAAAAAATGATTAAAAACTGAAAAATTATTCTCACCGCTGTTTCAAGATGTGTTTATGTTGGGTAAGACCCATCAGGTCTGCTATGAGTGGCAACAAACAAGTCGGTCCTGGTGATGATAGTATTTGGATTTTCCTTTCGCTGTAATTATATAAGCAAATTAGTTAACAAGAATTTATATTCATCAATTAAATTGTCAAAAAATGTAGTACAAATCACCATTTTCTCTAATGTCCTAGCAACACCTCGTCTTCCAGACATGTGAGGGCATTTCACCTGTGCTCTGGAAGTCTTCCCCTTCTTACGAAGATTGATTAATAATTCTGTGGATTGTAAATTAATGAAAATGTCCCAATCCTCTTTCTTTACACTAATGGGACATTTTCTTCTTCTTTCTACATCATTATCAAATTTATCATATTCCTTTCGCAGATTGTATTTCCATACCTTCTAAGCTTTGCTTACTTTTGAAAATGCATATTCTTTTAAATCATCATCGATGTCGTACGTGACCTATTTCATTAAATTTATAATCAAACAATCTTATTGAGTAAGAATTAAAAATAAAATCAAGAACAAACATGCTCACCAAAACTATAGACTAGATATTATCTTTAATTGCACCAGGCACTTTGCGCCAATCAACAAATGAAATTGGACAGTGTGTCCTACCAAGTTGCCCTAAAAATGTGTTGAAAGGTGCTGATGTTTCTCCGATTGGTTGTTTATATTCATTTAATTTAAGTCTCTTCCTTGTATTGCTTCCTTGGGCTGAAGCTGATGAACCACCAATCCGACATAATTCCTGCAATTTTATAAAACAAAACAATATCTCATTATTATGTAATTAGCATTCTATTAATATTTTGATAGTTAAAAGATTGTAATAATCATTACTAAATATAATTCAACTCGCTTTCAAACTGATTTGAATCTTATTAGTTTCTTTTCCGTTTCCTATGACGTGAGGTACTCGGCTCACTCTCTACCCATGATTTTTCCTGTACATCTTCATCGTCATCATTTAAATCATCAATTAATGAAAGTGCTGAAGAACCTACATTCCTTGTGGCCTCAAAATCAAGTGGATCTTTAAATGCATATGCATCTTTTGTCAATCTCTTAGGAGCATCCAGTACAACATGCTAGTCATCTCTAGTTGGATCCTTACAGTAGAAGACCTGAGCTGCCTGAGATGCAAGAATAAATGGCTCATCGTCTTCCTTTAAGTTCCGTCTAAACCTTCCTAGATTGACAAATATCAAATTTATTTCGGGATCTATGAAACATCCATTCACTTTATCTTCAATATGCACCCAATCACAGTAGAAGAGTACTACTCTGAAGTCGAAGTAGTTCAATTTGAGAATTTGTCTAATGATGCCATAATAGGTGACTTCTTTTTCTATAGGATTCCTATCCTTGGCACTTGCCCTGAAGCTAGTTAGCGCTTTCACTGAGACTCCACTGTTTTGTATTGTTCTGTTCATTTCAGAATTTGCAGTGCTAAAAACATATCCATTTACTGAATAAGTATTATATGATATGCATTTGAAGTCAGGACCATCGGCAATTCTCTTAAATTGAGTCATTTCTTGATTATGTAGTTGATTTCTTAACTAAGGAATGTATTCCATTGGTTTTCCTGCTGACAGATTACCCTTTCGATTTTGTCCCGTACGTGTTTGGCCCTGGATGTATGTTTGGTACTTCCTACAAATTCCAAATCATAGCAATTAATTATATATATATATAACAATATTTATTACCATAAGCTATTTATAAATATAAAAAAGAATAATATACTTCATTAACTTACTCCTCCCATTGATGATTTTCAACGTGATGTTGCAAAAGCCATCTGTGTGCTTATTGGTATTGCACTGTAGTAAGATCATAAACTTTTCCTTTCTTATCATTCTAGGAATCACCAGCATTTTCATCAGCATTGAATATTTTTAGTCCTTGCTTAAGACCTCCTATTATATTATTAGGATAGTATTCCATGCAGTACATCATAGATTCCTCTATAATGTAGCGTTCCGCAATACAACCCTCTGGGTAAGCTTGATTCATCACATACTTCTTGTATGTTCTGATCATCCTATTAAATATTAAAATTAGGTATTGATGAAAAAATATAAGCTATTTTGAAAAAGTTAATAAATTAAAACAGTTAAAGTTACCTCTCAAAAGGATACATCCATCGATATCTGACAGGTCCGCAAACTTGTGCCTCCTCCGCCAAGTGCACAACAAGGTGTGTCATAGAAATAAAAAACGATGGTGGAAAATACTTTTTAAAATCACATAATGTTTTCACTATTTTATTTTTCATTTCTTGAAGTTCCATACGATGAATTTCTTTAGAACATATGACGTTAAAGAATCTTGACAGTTATATAATGGTGGCGCGCAGTGACTTTTCTTTCTTGAATGAATGCATCAATAATATGGGTAGTAATTGCTCCATTAGAATATGATAATCATGTGACTTAAGGCCCTTGAGGTGATAGTCATCCATACTGATATGATGTTTCCAGTTTGTACTATACCCTCTCGGAACTTTCAAATCACTCAAGGTTCGATAAATGAGTTCTCTTTCAGATTTAGATAATGTGAAACGAGCCTTAGGCAAAACAACTTACCATTTTTTTTCCTTTGGCCAATATTTTAATCTTATCTTCATAGCCATAAGATCTTGACGGGCTTGTAAACCATCCTTAGACTTGTCCTTCATATTCATGATTGTTGCAATAAGGTTCTCAGTAACATTTTTCTCAACACGCATCACATCCAAATTATGACGAATGGGCATATGCTCCCAATATGGCAATGTAAAGAAGATTCATCTCTTCGACTAAGCAGTAAGGTTAGACTCCTCATCCATGGTCTTCTTCCTCTTATTTCCTATATGCTTTCTGAACTTGGTTTGTATATTATTCATTTTAACCATTACCTGTTCTCCAGACAAATGCTTTGGAGCTTGCCGATGTTCATCATTCCCATTGAATCGAGATCTTTAGCTCCTAAAGATATGAGCTCTTGGGAGGAATCTTCTGTGCCCCATATAAGCAAACTTCTTTCCATGTTTTAGACAAACAGAGTCAGTCTCCTCACTATAAATAGGACATGCATAGTTTCCTCCTGTCCTACACCCAGAAAGATGTCCATAGGCTGGAAATCATGTATTGCCCATAATAAAATCGCCTTCATTGTAAACCTGTTCTTCCCGAACGAGTCATATGTTATCGACCCTTTCCACAATTCATTTAATTCTTCAATTAATGGTTGTAAATATATGTCGATGTCATGCCCTGGACCATTTTTTCTGAGAATTAAAAGTGTTAACATAATAAATTCCTTCCGCATGCATAAATGAGGTGAAAGATTGTATGGAACAACCATAACAGGCTAGCAACTATATGAGATGCTCATATGCCCAAAGGGGTTGAATCCATCTGTTGCAAGTCCCAACCGAACATTACGTGGATCCGCAACAAAATCACTAAAATTTCTATCTACAAACTTCCACATAGAAGAATCCACAAGATGACACTATAAAGTCTTTGTAACCTTGGTGGTAATGAGAAGTATCTTAGCACCTTCCATGGTACATGTGAGACTCTTGATCGTACAACACTATTCACTTTCCATCTGCTTGCTTTACATGTAGGACAACTTTCCCTATTAGCAAGCTCCTTCCATTACAGAATACAATCATTACGGCATGCATGAATCACCTCATAGTTCATACCCAACGAACTGATCAATCTCTTTGCATTATAGGTAGTATCTGGCAAAGAGTTCTCGCTTGGAAAAATCTTCTTGAGCAGTTGCAACAAACTCGTAAAGTTATTATCTGACCACTAATATCTAGCCTTCATGCTCATCAACTCAACTGTCACTGACAACTTTGTATACTCATGTTTACAAGATGGATATAGGGGTTGTATCGGATCCTCCCTTAATTTATTGTACTGAGTATCATTGTCTATGTCATCTTGAGGTTGACTACCATGTTCCTCATTGACCTGATTCATACATGCATCTAAGTCATCCGGTTGAACACGACCAAAAGTATCATTAACCAAATCAACCATTCTGGGCAACAACTCTTCATTACAATTAGTGGCAGATGTATTAGGAGCTTTGGCATTGACACCCATATTGGGAAGTTGTTATCCATGAAAAAACTAAGTTGTGTATGTCTGATCTATACCATTCATAATCAAATGCTCAGAAACTGTACTTAGTATTTCTTCCCACGCACATTACGACATCTAGCACAAGGACAACTATACCAATCAACACCTCTCGAATTCCTTTTCACAAAAATAATAAACGATTCAACGCCTTTAATGTATTCATCACTCAATATATCTTTCGTCATCCAATTCTTGCTTGGGGGCGTCAAATCCATTTCTGATATCACCTGCATGTAGCATATAAAAAGTGAGATACAATAAAAAAAAGAGGCTTTTCATAAACTGTCAAAACATGCTACACATGTGGTCACCAATCACAAAAAAATATAGATCTATATATATCCACAAATATATGCACATGATTAGGTGTAGGTTTTAGGTTATAGGTTATAGCTTTAGGGAATTAAGAATAAGTTAAGGTTTAGGTTTAGGAAATCGGGTTCGGGTTTGGGATCGGGTTTAGGTTTGGGATCACGCATACATAGATACATGCATACAAACATGCATGATGATACATCCATCCATCCATGCATGCATACATACATAAACACATGCATGATGATCCATCCACCATGATCTAACAATCCATCCATCTATCCATGCATGCATATACACATACACACACATGCGTGATGATCCATCCATCCAGTCTTCCTTCCATGCATGCATACATACATACATATACACACATAAATCCATCCATGCATGTATGTGTGCATACACACATGCATAATCTGTCCATCCATGCATGCATGCATATGTTTCATCCATCCATGTGTGCATGCATACATATACACACACACATACATGTGTTTTATCATAAAACCATGCATGATGCATCCATACAAAAAAATCAAATGGAAATTTTTTTTGTACAAACAAATTTTTTTTAATATTATTATAAACAAAAATAGATTTTTTTTTCATATTATTATAAACAACTATAAATGATTTACGGTTAACCCCAACAAAGAGTTTGAATTTCATTTGATAATACAATTGATAGCAAAGATGTAAATGATTATAAAATGATCTGTAAAAATGTATAAGATGCAATAAATTGCAGTCCAACTGGTTGGACTTGAGACTTCTTAATTCTAAATACTTAAGATGCATTAGATACTTTAGTATCTTTGGTTTTTCTCAATCCTTCTGTCATCCTCTGTCTCTGCAACTTGAAAGTATTTGGCCCATTCATCAGGTGTAACCTGCTGAGAACATGCCTTAGAAAAGAAGAAGAAGAAGAACGCTGGTCTACTATCAGGTGGGACCCACATGTACGAGAAAAATAGATGAATAGAAAGAAGATAAAGGAAGGGTCCATATTCAACACACATGATTTGCTCGCTTGATGTGCGGACTAGATTGTAAAAAGGCTTAGCTATATGTCCTAGAGAGGGGGGGGGGGGAATAGGACTATGCCAAATAAAACTTATAACAAACAAATTTAAAAAGAATATGATAACCAAAATAAAACACAATGCAGGAAAGTAAAACAACCTCAAAAATTAGATCTTGAGAGGTTGATACAAATGTTGTTCTAAGGATAACCTTTCACCAAAAACCTGAGTTTATGGTAGGACAACCTTATTTCTAGAAAGATCTTTGTATCAAATCTCAAATCAAAGAGGAATACAGAATTAAGCACAAACTGAAATAAATTGTAATCACAAATGTATTGTTCTAGGGACAGCCATACACCATAAAAATGGCAGGGCAACCTTGCTGGAACAACTTTTAAAGGAAATTGAATTTCAAGCAGATAAAGGAATAGTAGAAAGTAAATTCTACTTTATTACAAAATTCCCACAATGCTTGAATTAAATGATTACAATATTCACCAACATACATACATCCCACAAATAAATAATTAAAGATTAGAAATGTAAATCATTCAATCACAACATAAGGGATTATAGTGGTTCACCTGTGTGTTCACCAACTGTTAAACAACAGCCACACAGAATGCTACTCCACTCCTAATATCCTCACATAGGGGATATTAGCGTTCACTAACAAAACAGGTTTTCCAAGGTTCACCCAAAACCTTTACAATTGTGTCTTGTCTGTGGGCTTACACAATTAAAAAAACCCCACTTCTGAGTTTTCCTGGCTCTCCTCAAATAACCAATACAACAAGATTTTTCTGGCAAATCTTGAAATAAACCAAAACAGAAAGGAATTTACAATTAAATGTAAAATACCTGATTATCTCCTTCATTGTAGCAGCCTGGTAGAACCAAGTCAGAGTAGATGATTGAATGTCTAAGTTCAATGTCCAGTACTCAATTACAATGGTTCTAGTTCTAATAGATTTTAAATTAAACCAAATAGAGCTTGCCTTAATTGATTTTGATTCCAAAGAAGGGAATAGCAATTCCTCTTATCAAATTAGATTGGAATAACTGAAACAAAATCAATTAGATAAAGCTAAAGAAAGAGAATATTAAATAAGCACACTTAGCTTAGATGAAGCACAGAATTATCACTCAGAAGTTTGACGAAGATTGGCTTGAAATAGATTAATTAATTCCTTAAATTCTTCTGAGATTCGTGCTCTATTTATAGGTGAGCAGATCGCGTCTTCGACTGGTCTAGGGAGCTCTTCGACTAGTCGAAGAAGTAACAGATTTGAAAAAAATCAGGCGCGATAAGCTTTAACCGTTCTACGACTGGTCGAAGGTCACCTTTGACTGGTCGAAGGTCTCCTTCGACAGGTCGAAGATCCTGTAATTAATCGTTGGACTTTGAGTCAAAGAAATTCGACTGGTCGAAGAAGCAGTCGACACTATTCCTTCGACTAGTCGAACAGATTCTTGGACTGGTCGAAGCTTAGTAGAAATTATCCGAATTTTGTAACAAACTCATGACTGATCGAGAAATTTCTTGGACTAGTCGAAGCAGAGCTAGGACTAGTCGAAGAAAGCCTAGGACAAGTCCTTGAATAGCTCAAACTCATCTGACATATACATATGACTTATGTATCCAAAATGGCTTACTCCTAAGGTCAACCTACGGTCAATCAAACCCCAATCATGAAGTAAGGACATTGAAACATTAGGAACAAGTGACCTTGAAGTTTAAGCCTTAAAGTCTTGATGTAGCTCAATCTTGAAAGAGTCTTGAGTTCTTTACGAACTGCCTTGTACTCTTCTTGAAGTCTTGCATTCTTGAGTCTTGTCTTGTGAGCAATACTTACAGTCAAGGTTGATCTTTGTACTTGTGATCTTTGCTTGTTGTGAGCTTTGCTTGTTCATGAATGTTGATCTTTGATAGAGCTTCACTTATGCAAGTTATATACTAGTGATTTTGGCATCACAAATTTGACAACCGATAGGGATAAAGACTATAGCACTTACAATCTCCCCCTTTGTCAAATTAGTGACAAAACACATAACCAAGATAAACATAAAGTAGAACAACTGGTTAAAGAAACATGAACCAGTTAATATCAACTGGCTTACCTGCAAATTAATATTCAATATCTGCAAATTAATATTCAATATTCAACATTGGCTTACCTGCAAATTAATATTCAATATTCAACATTCGACTACTCCTCTCACAATCACAATGTTACTCCCCTTGAGTAACATAACCAATGCTACTCGACATCGTTAAGAACAAACCATTCTCCCCCTTTTTATCACAATATGACAAAGGAAATAACAAATGAGAACTAAATAAAGGAATATACGAGAGTAAACATGAGGAGTTACGAGATTATAGCAGAAAAACAGATAGTATCTAACTCAAAATCAGCATAGTTACACAAAGAACAAATACCCAGCATAAAACAAAACAGAAAATAGTATCCAACTCCAAAACAGTCAACTTAGTGCTAAGTTTTAAAGTTATTACAGACCAAAAAATCCCATATAAACTAATCAGAATTAGAACCAGATGACGGAGCAGGAATAGAGGGATCAAGTTGGTGCATGCCTTTGTTCAATCGCCTAAGATATTTGCGCATGTATTTGAATTGTAAATCATGAGCAACCGACATGTTTTCCATCTTTTCATTTATATTCTCAACTTTACCCTCCAATGCACTCAGACGTGCATCAAAATTAGATGGTTCAAAATCTGGATCGTTTGTTGAATCAGAATCCAGTTCTCAAAGATGTCATCCATATTAATGTCATAACCAGCTTCTTTATGACCACCACTACCATCACCACCTTGTTCAGGAAGTAATTCTAGCTTCATCTTATTGAGATTAGAGTTGTTGAAAATCAGATGATGGATAGGTGCCTCATCAACCGGCATATCGACTAACATATGTGTAGCCAATACAGTCATTAAATAGCCAAAAGGAATGTCACTATGACTAGGATGGAGTCTAAACTGAAGAATGAAATGACAGATTAAGGATGGTAAATAAATCTGAGTACCACTGGCAATAGCATGGATAACACGAACCATAAACGAAGTCAAGTCAGTTTTATTACCCGAACGAGGATACAAATTAGACACAAAGATTCTGTGGAGAACTCTGCATTTGGGTAATAAATACCTTGCGGGAAGCACATTCCCTTTTTTTAGTCCAGTGTACATCCATGTTACACAAGTCTCTAGTGAGCATACGTTTTTCAGAAACTGATGGTTTATCAGTCAAATAATGAATAGGAATACCCTCATCATTCACAGGAATGTCCATAAGGGCTGAAATTAAATGATGATCAATGTCAAAAGGCCCTTCACTTGTAGATATTTTAAAAGTTAAATTATCCTGTGAGAAATCACTAATACATGTAAACATGGATTGGGCAATGGACCGGTATGCTGGCCCACCCCAATGTAATAAGTTAACCCAACCTACAGCTTCAAGCATAGGAAGGATGTCAAAAGGAGCAATATGATTAATATCAACAGGATGTTCAACAATAACATTACGTGATCTAATGTCCGTAACATAAGATGGATCATTATTGGGCACAAGAAGATGACGTTTGGTCGATCTGGAGGAAGAAGAAGGACCATGGGAAGTAGTTTTTCTACCTCTAGTAGCCATTTTCAACAACAATAACAAAGAAATAAGAAGTTGCAAAGGATTGAGAAGTGGGTTTACTCAAGACAGATTTTTCTTAATCCAAACCCCAAATCTCAATGAAATCAAAAATAGAAAGCTTCAAGCTAGAAAAGGAAACAATCTAGACACAGATCTGCAAGAAAAATGCAAATGGAATACTAACCTTGAAGAACAAGAACAGTGGGTTTGACAAGTCGAAGCTCGGCCCCTTAGAAAAGAAAAATGAAATGAGGAAGAAAGCAAAATCCACAATTTTTAAGTGATTCCCGAGATCTACGACTGGTCGTGGGTATCTACGACCGGTCGAAGGTCAACTGGTCGAGTATATTCACGACTGGTCGAAGAATGTCTAAAAATTCATATTTCTTGCAAATTATACAAAAATTGGATTTCTACTTAGTAAATATATACACTATGATACAAGTAGGCATAAATAATCATTTTAAAGTGCACATGCCAAGATCAAATTTCATCTTTTTGAACCTGCTCTTATCGAGAGGTTTTATGAAAATGCCAGCTCGTTGATCTTCAATAGGAATATATTCCAGAGATATAACTTTTTCTTCTACCAATTCTCGAATATAATGAAATCTAATGTCAATGTGCTTAGTACGAGAATGCTGAATAGGATTTTTTGAAATATTTATCGCACTGGAATTATCACAATGTAATAACATAGAATCCTGTTTAATTCCATAATCACTTAGCATTCGTTACATCCAAACAAGCTGTGTACATGCGTTACCAGCTGCGATATACTCAGCTTCAGCTGTTGAAAGTGATATAGAATTTTGTTTCTTACTAAACTAGGAAACTAGACAATTTCCAATGTAAAAACAACTACCACTGGTTGATTTTCTATCATCTAGATTACCAGCCCAGTCAGCATCCGAGTACCCAGCTAATTGGATACTAGTCTCATGAGGATACCAAAGACCGAGATTTAAATACTTGCGACATATCTAATAATCCGCTTGACAGCAATCAAGTGAGATTCTTTTGGATCAGATTGAAATCTTGCGCACATACCAACACTTAGAGAAATATCAGGTCTACTAGCAGTTAAATATAACAAACTACCAATCATACTCTGATAAAGTTTTGAATCAACATTTTTACCATTAGAGTCTTTTGAGAGTTTCAGGGTAGTACTCATGGGAGTATCAAATTTCTTGCTATTCTCAAATCCAAATCTCTTGATTAGATTCAAAGCATACTTAGATTGAGAAATGAATATTCCTTTAGGTTGCTGCTTTACTTGCAATCCAAGGAAATAAGTCAATTCCCCAACCATGCTCATTTCGAACTGTGATTTCATCAAATCTGCAAGCTCAGTAGTTAAGTTAGTACAGGTTGATCCATAAATGATGTCATCAACATAAATCTGTACCATTAAGATATGATCATTATGTTTTTTAACAAACAGAGTTTTATCAACAGATCCCATTCGAAAATTATGACTTAAAAGAAATTTTGTTAGTTTCTCATATCATGCCCTAGGTGCTTGTTTTAATCCATAAAGTGCCTTTTTAAGCCGATACACATGATCAATATTTTTAGGATCTTCAAAACCCATTGGCTGTTCAACATATACTTCTTCATATAAATCACCATTTAGAAAAGCACTTTTCACATCCATTTGATATATCTTTATCTTTTTAAAACATGCAATGGATATAAATAGTCTGATAGATTCAAGACGTGCTATTGGCGCAAAAGTTTCATCAAAATCAATTCCTTCAATTTGAGTATAACCTTGTACCACTAGTCTAGCCTTGTTTCTAATTATATTTCCACACTCGTCAGACTTATTTTTGAAAATCCATTTTGTTCTAATGATGTGTTTATCTTTAGGTCTTGGTACGAGATACCAAACATCATTTCTTATAAATTGGTTAAGTTCTTCTTGCATCGCAACAATCCAGTTCTCATCAGCAAGAGCTTCTTTTACATTAGAAGGTTCTATTTGGGATATAAAACATACATAATTACATATATCCTCAAGTTGTCTATGGGTGCGAACACCAGTGAGAGGGTTTCCAAGAATTTGAGTGGTTGGATGATCTTTAACAATTCTCAACTCAGAGTCAGTCTGATTCGATGAAGTATCGGGTTTATCAATGATTAGAACTTCATCATTATCTGAATTAGGGATTGACATATTTAAGTGATCATCAATGACAACATTGATGGACTCTTGAATCACACCAGTTCTTTTGTTCAGAACCCTATAAGCATGACTGTTTAAGGAATATCCTAGAAAAATCCCTTCATCACTCTTTGTATCAAATTTTCCCAAATTTTCACGATCTCGTAAAATATAGCACTTGCTGCCAAAAACTCGAAAGTATTTGACAGTAGGCTTTTTATTGAACCACAATTCGTAATCCATTTTACTATTATCTTTGCTAGTGTAAACTCGGTTAATAATATAGCAAGTCAGTTGATGACTTAAATTTCAAAGATTTTTAGAGAGCTTTATGCTATTCAACATGACATTAGCCATTTCTTGAAGTACCCTATTCTTTCTTTCCACAATTCCATTTTGTTATGGAGTTTTGGGAGCAGAGAATTCATGTAATATTCCTTGGTCTGTACAGAACTTCTCAAAATTGCTATTCTCAAATTCAGATCCATGATCACTACGAATCTTACTGATTTGAGAAGATTTTTCAGTTTGAATCCTTTTGAGAACTTTTCTTACTTCTTCAAGGGTTTCAGATTTATCCCTTAAGAAGACTACCCAAGTGAATCTGGTAAAGTCATCAACTATTACCAAGATATACTTTTTCCCACCATGACTTTCCATTCTGGTAGGTCCTATTAGATTCATGTGGAGAAGTTCGAGTGGTCTTGATGTGGTATTTGAATTCACCTTTTTGTGTGAGTTCCTTGTTTGTTTGCCTATCTGGCACTCACCACATATTTTATCTAATTTCTGAAGTTTGGGTAAACCTCTTATAAGTTCTTGTTTGCTCAATCTATATAGATTTCGATAATGTACATGTCCAAGACGTTTGTGCCATAAATCAGTCTCGTCTGTATGGACCATGTAACATGTTTGATTAGATGAGCTGGATTCACTAATAATATAGCAATTTTCAGATGTTCTACGTCCAGTTAATATTACCGAACACTATGGTTATTATCACATATTTGAGATATGCTAAGCAAGTTATGTTTTAAGCCTTCAACATATAAAACGTTTTTAAACAGCGGAAGATTAAAAAGTTGAACCGTACCTTGGCCTATAATCTTGCAGTTGCTACCATCACCAAATGTGACTGACCCATCAGTCATATCTTTTAGATCTGTGAATAAAGTTTTGTCACCTGTCATATGCCTGGAGCATCCACTGTCTAGGTACCACTTTGAATGACTTGTTGCTTTGAAAGCAGTGTGAGCAACCAAGCAAGTGACTTTAAGAACCCATTTCATAACTGTTTTGGGTTTAGGAACATAGTTGGTCTTTTTTTATTTATAGTTGTAAGAATAACCTATAGAGTTAGATTTTAGGAGCTCCTTGAGTAAATCTACTATCTTTTCAGCTAGTGGATTTCGTTTCTGATTAAAGTTGACATGGCTGCTTCTAGGTTTTTGAAGAGTTTTTGAATTTCTAGAAAAACCTTGATAATTATTTTTTCCTTTTGATTTTGAGGACTCTCCTTTCACAAACATAGGAGGAGTATACTTTTGTTTAGGAGATAAATTTTTATCATAGCCCAACCCGGATAGATCGCCACATTTTCTTGATCCGAATAAAAGTTTTTCTAACTTTGGATCACCTTGGGCATATTTCCATGTGTCCTTTAGACTCAGTAGAGAAGCTACTTCATTTTTGAGTTTCTCAATTTCAGATTTCAAATCAATAATTAGGGAGTTTTTGAATTCCAAATCGCATTTTGATTTTTCAAAACAATTTGAAATTTGTGATTTTTCTAAAACAAGTGATTCAAAATATTCTTTGAGTTTAGAAAACTTTTCTTTTTGAAGTTTAAGTTTGACAACAATTTTACAACTTTCCTTATATAGGGCATTGTAAGCGTCTTGAAGATCATCTTCATTTTTACATTCATTACTCAGATTTTCTTCACTTATTGAGTCATTATCTAAAAATGTGAATTTGGCTAGAGTCATAAGTGCTTTAACTTCATTGCCTGACTCAGTTTCAGAATCTTCTGATTTTGATGAAGCTTCAGAATCAGATGATTCATCCCATGTAGCTAACATACCCTTCTTCTTGGGTTTGTCCTTTTTAGGACATCTATTTGCTAAGTGCCCATATTCTTGACAGTTGTAACATTGACTATCTTTCAAAGATTTTCGAGTTTTGAGTCTAAACTTCTTTTATCATTTGATTTTTGAAGATCAACCCTTTTCTTGCTTTTGAAAATTTTGTAGATTTCTTAGCTAAAAGAGCCATATCATCTTCTGAATCAGAATTTTCTTCTGAATTATATTTAGAGGATTTTAGTGCGATAGATTTACCTTTAGGAGCTTTAAAGTTTAACTCGTAGGTTTGTAAAGAACTAACTAGTTCTTCTACCCTCATATTATTTGTATCACGAAGTTCATGGATCGCGGTTACTTTAGAATTGAACCATTCAGGAAGTGAGCGTAATATCGTTGCACACACTTTACTTTCTGGGATTTTATCGCCAAGACCCCACATTGAGTTTACAATGTCATTTAGTCTAGTATAAAGTCTATAAATATTTCATTTTCCTTCATATGAATTTCTTCAAATTTGGTTGTGAGGAGTTGGACTTTAGACTTTTTGACAATTGATGTACCCTCGTGTGTCATTTCTAGTATATCCCAGGCTTGCTTTGCAGTATCACAGGATATAATTCTTTTGAACTCATCCGGTGATAGTGCGCAAGTGATGGCATTTAGTGCTTTAGCATTGGCACTATACTCACTTTTCTGAAGGGTGGTCCATAAATAATAAGCAGGTACAGACATAGTTTTTGAACCGTCGGATTCAGTTACTTCAATGGTAGGAGTTTTCCATTCAGTCATTGTGGCTCGCCACACACTCTCATCCATTGATTTTAGGAAGATCCTCATTCTGGCTTTCCAATAGGCATAGTTGGAGCCATCAAATGGTGGAGGCCTAGTGACTGAAGGGCTATCAAAATTTGACATCTTTTTATATAGCTTAGATCGTTAGCTCAGGAAATAAATCCAAATAAAAAGCAATAAGAACGAGCTATTAAGCTCTGATACCACTTGAAAAGGCTTAGCTATATGTCCTAGAGGGGGGGGGTGAATAGGACTATGCCAAATAAAACTTATAACAGCGGAATTAAAAAGAATATGATAACCAAAATAAAACACAATGCAGGAAAGTAAAACAACCTCAAAAATTAGATCTTGAGAGGTTGATACAAATGTTGTTCTAAGGATAACCTTTCACCAAAAACCAGAGTTTATGGTAGGACAACCTTATTTCTAGAAAGATCTTTGTATCAAATCTCAAATCAAAGAGGAATACAAAATTAAGCACAAACTGAAATAAATTGTAATCACAAATGTATTGTTCTAGGGACAGCCATACACCATAAAAATGGCAGGGCAACCTTGCTGGAACAACTTTTAAAGGAAATTGAATTTCAAGCAGATAAAGGAATAGTAGAAAGTAAATTCTAAATTATTACAAAATTCCCACAATGCTTGAATTAAATGATTACAACATTCACCAACATACATACATCCCATGAATAAATAATTAAAGATTAGAAATGTAAATTATTCAATCACAACATGAGGGATTATAGTGGTTCACCTGTGTGTTCACCAACTGTTAAACAACAGCCACACAGAATGCTACTCCACTCCTAATATCCTCACACAGGGGATATTAACGTTCACAAACAAAACAGGTTTTCACAGGTTCACCCAAAACCTTTACAATTGTGTCTTTGTCTGTGGGCTTACACAATTAAAAAAACCCCACTTCTGAGTTTTCCGAGCTCTCCTCAGATAACCAATACAACAAGATTTTTCTGGTAAATCTTGAAAGAAACTAAAACAGAAAGGAATTTACAATTAAATGTAAAATACCTCATTATCTCCTTTGTTGTAGCAGCCCGGTAGAACCAAGTCAGAGTAGATGATTGAATGTCCAAGTTCAATGTCCAGTACTCAATTACAATGGTTCTAGTTCTAATAGATTTTAAATTAAACCAAATAGAGCTTGCCTTAATTGATTTTGATTCCAAAGAAGGGAATAGCAATTCCTCTTATCAAATTAGATTGGAATAACTGAAACAAAATCAATTAGATAAAGCTAAAGAAAGAGAATATTAAATAAGCACACTTAACTTAGATGGAGCATAGAAGTATCACTCAGAAGTTTGACGAAGATTGGCTTGAAATAGATTAATTAATTCCTTAAATTCTTCTGAGATTCGTGCTCTATTTATAGGTGAGCAGATCACGTCTTTGATTGGTCTAGGGAGCTCTTCGACTAGTCGAAGAAGTAACAGATTTGAAAAAAATCGGGCGTGATAAGCTTTGACCGTTCTATGACTGGTCGAAGGTCTCCTTCGACTGGTCGAAGACCCTGTAAATAATCCCTGGACTTTGAGTCAAAGATATTCGACTGGTCGAAGATGCAGTCAACACTGTTCCTTCGACTGGTCGAAGGCTAACTGAAAATATCCAAAGTTTGTAACAAACTCACGACTGATCGAGGAATTTCTTGGACTGGTCGAAGCAAGGCTAGGACTAGTCGAAGAAAGCCTAGGACAAGTCTTCCGACTTCCCAAACACATGTGACATATACATATGACTTATGTATCCAAAGTGGCCTACTCCTAAGGTTAACCTGTGGTCAATCAAACCTCAACAAGAAGTAAGGACATTGAAACATTAGGAACAAGTGACCTTGAAGTTTAATCCTTGATGTCTTGATGTAGTTCAATCTGATGTAGTTCAATCTTGAAATCTTGATGTAGCTCAGCCTTGAAAGTGTCTTGAGTTCTTTATGAACTGCCTTGTACACTTCGTGAATCATACATTCTTGAGACTTGTCTTGTGAGCAATACTTGCAGTTAAGGTTGATCTTTGTACTTGTGATCTTTGCTTATTGTGAACTTTGCTTGTTCTGATCTTTTGAGAGAGCTTCACTTATCCAAGTTATATAACAGTGATTTTGGCATCACAAATTTGACAACCGATAGGAATATAGACTTAACACTTACAGATTGAACTTGGGTTGGGGGATTTTAAGGTGGACCACACCTGATGAGTTGGCTGATAATGTTGTATGTACAGAAAGATTTGGGAAGTTTGGAAACAGAAATATTGTTGTTATAGCTCTTAAGAACAAAAGAGTACAGACCTGTTAATATTTTATATCTAGAAAAGTACAAATGGCCAATGTGAAATGGGGTAGTGGGCCCAATGAACGTGCGTGATGAACGTGAGTAAGAGTTCATTGAGTGTTGTCCTTTCTAAAGTGGGCCACATGCATACTTTGCTTACTTTGGCGGGAAAGGAAATTTCATGATTTAAGCCCCACTTGTGTTCTTTTGGTGCCTTCTTTTATTATCCTCGATGAAGCAATCTTTCTGTGGGGCCTGTTTGGATGAACCACAAATTTCAATCCTTTGGCCTTACCGTGGGAATAGATGTTTTTTTTCCCAATGTGCTTTTGGAGTGACGCGGAGTAGAAACCAAATTCCATGGATTATGATTTTCTATCAATTTTGATAAAAAATGACTATAAAACATAAATAACCCAGCATTTGTACTTTTGATTTTCTGTAAATGCTAACATCCTATTTAGCATCTTAGATCTGGTAATAAATGGGTATATTTCAAATGCAAGTAACTGTTTTGTTTTATTTTTTTTAAAATTTTTTTTTTTTAATTTTAAGGATAGGAAAGTCATATGTGTAACAAAAGTGACTCTATGCTTCTAATATATTAGACATATAACATGCTAATGATACTTCAATTCTATCCAATTATTCAAACTCTTTGTTGAGGTTAACTGTAAATCATTAATAACTTAAAGCCAAACAAGACAGGCTGTAAAGATGTAAATCGTTTATAACTTAAACCATTAACATGCATCCAAAGCTCAGCAATCTCATGTGTCATAGTAATAAATTATTGGTCATTGTATTATTGGTTAAAATAAAATTATTCATCTCCGTACTTTGTTCATATGGTTCTTGCTCACTGGTGAGTAGTAATAGTCATGTGTAGAATAAACTTGCTCTCATGAAGCTTGATGATCTGAAATTGTTTCTCTGATATTCCATGATTCGTCTCACTACTAGGATTCCCTATTATCATAGTTCATGTGGAAATGCAACCCTGATATTGATTACTACAATACCATGGATGATATTACTAATATTACATTTGTTCTACATGATAGAAAAGAAAACCGATAAACAATCAGCACTAAAAATGAAAAGATAAAGAAAAATTGTGTTTTGATTTATATAACATGTTAAATTCATTGGCATTTTGGTTTCCCCGGTGGTTCAAAAGAATTTATTTTGTACCATCCAACAAGAATTTTCTTGAATTATCATAACTAGCAGAAGGAATATACCTAATTCACATTCTACATTGGCAAGCTCAACAAAAAGAATTTATTTTGTACATACCAGCAGAGACCAGCAATCCTCATTTTATCCAAAGCTCAACTGGCCCCATAGAGTTTACTTGCATGCTTGAGTTACAAAGTATGCAATCCACCTTCTCCAGCAGAGACATTTCATCAAACACATGTTGTGCACACCTTAAACATTCACAACAAATGATGAATGACAAGACTATTCTATGTCTGCATCCATTGTATACATGGTATACATCTATAGCAACCCAGGCCATCTAGATCATTGGTCCCATTATTTACCAGACATGGCTAATGAACCCCCACTGTGGATTTACAGATTTAAAAATTAAAAACCTAAATAGAGAAATGAGTACCTAGCCGGGGAAGAGATGAAGGGCAGGGGCTGCTGGCCGCACCAGATCTGGAGATGATGCAAGTGAGGAAGAGAGAGAGAGAGAGAGAGAGAGAGAGAGAGAGAGAGAGATGGGCAGCCTGTTGAAATTGAGGGGGGGGGGGGACATTGGGCACACGACTCTGTTTTGAGCGCGCGCCCAAATTTTTTTTTGGGGGGGGACCTTGGTTGGTGGTCGATGCTCTGTGGGCCCCACCATGATGTACATGTTTCATCCATTCGGTTCATCCATTTTTACAGATCATTTTAGTGCTTGATGCAAAAAATGATAGGGATATAAATCCTAGGTGGGCTACACCACAGGACAAAATTAATGAATGGATATTCACAATTAAAATCCTCCTAAGGCCCACTGTACTGTTTATTTGACATCCAATCTGTTGATTTGGTCATAAAGACCTAGATGAAGGGAAAAAATAAATATCAACTTGATCCAGAACTTTTATGGCCCCCAAAACATTTTTAATGGTAAAAAATCATTCAACACTATTTCCTGTAATGTGGTCCACTTGAGATTGAGATATAACTCATTTTTTTATCATTTCATAAAATGATATATAAAAATAGATGGACAGCATGGATTATACACATACATCATGGTGGGCCCCACAGAGCACCGACCACCAGCCATTGGTCAGTGTCAGGGGGAGTAGCCAATTTGTTCCCACCATAGCAAATACGTATGATTTAATCTCCATGTTTCCTACCGTATGGTCCACTTTAGCCTTCGATCTAGATGATTTATGGTTTCATGCCCTATAATAATATTTTAAAATATATAGACGGCTTAGATAAGACATATTTTTTTAGGCCCTATAGGGCCCCTTATACCCTAAGCGTCCTGTGGGGCCCACTATGATTTATTCAATTTATCCACTTCGTCCATCCATTTTAACATATAATTTTATTACGTAAGGTCAAAATTGAAGCCTATAAAAATCTGAAGTGGACCACATCATAGGAAACAGTATAAATTGAACGTCTACCATTGAAAATTTTTGGGAGGCCACTGAAGTTTTGGATCAAGTTGATATTTTAGTTTTCCCTTCATCCATGTATTTGTGATCTATTGAATAGGTTGGATGAAAAATAAAAATCATTGTAGGCCATAGGAAGATTTCAACGGTGGAAATCATTATTCCCACTGTTTCCTGTGGTATGGTCCACTTGAGCTTTGTATATACTTTGATTGTGGACTCAACCACTAAGGGCCTGTTTGGATGGGTGGATTGGAAGGGATTGAATGGTATTAAGATGGATGGCATGGATATGGCATTGTCAATGGGTTGTCTTAAGATCCATGGGATTGCTATATCCCCCCGGATTGCTATATCAAGTCTGTTTGGCACACTCGTCCAATCCCGGGATTAAACCTTCCCATCCCTTCCAATCCCTCGAACCAAACACAAATTTGAATGGATTAGGGTGGATTGGATGGGATTTAAAGGTAATGATGGTGTTGTCAGTGGATTGTCTTAAGATCCATGGGATTGCTATATATCCTAGGATCAGATCACCCAGTTTGTTTTGCACGCCCGACCAATCTACGGATTTAACTTCCAATCCACCTATCCAAACGGGCCCTAAAATGATCTGGAAAAATGGATTGACGATGTGGATATCATAAACCATGACTTTGGGCCACGAGCTTAAAAATAAAGTCAATCCATGACTTGGTTGGGCCACACCACATACTATAGTTGAGAGGGTTACCCTCCCATTAAAACATTCATAATCATTTATTGGGCCCACCTAGATGTGGTTCATAGATCTAGCCCATTCATTATATACGTGTGTCCCACTTGGATGAGGAGTCAGCCCAAGTTTCATACACATCCAAAACTCACGTGGGTCCCACCAATTAAATGTTTTTATATGTTTTAGGGATGTCTTCACATAGTTTTAGATGCTATGGCTCACCTGAGTTTTGTTTACGACAGATTTTTGGACTTAAATGGGACACATCAAATGCATGGTGTTGATGTTCTACATACATCATGGTGGGGCAGACACAAATTAACCTTATGGGAAGTTCCCATGAGGTGACCTTATAGTACCATTTCACTATTTAGGTAACTCCTTCATGGGTGTTACTCTAACCGTGTAGGGCCCACCTTGATATATTTTATGTATATCGACATCGTCCATATATTTTTCCATCATATTTTAGGATGTGATTTCGAATCATAAGAACTCAATAATCTCAGGTAGGTCATGAAATCGCTCTTATGATGATTTTTTCACCTTTGGATTTTGCTATTTTGATGAGGCTGTATGTTGAATTCTAGGGGTTGTAGGGTTTGATTTTGTTTTCTTGTTAAAGATTGTTCGATTCTACTAGTGGTGTTTGGAAACTAACCTCTGATATTAAATTGATTCCATTTGGGAAAAATATTGTCTGTGTCAATGTCATGTGTTTTTGCAAGTTTTAGGATTTCTAGTGAGACTTATGTGTTGTGTTTTACTGTTTTGGAGTCCTTGGAGGTAATATGTGGGGGCCGACTGTGGATGGGTGGAGGGCTGGGAATGCCTTTCATGGAACAACTCTGCCGCCTGATTGGTGGACTTGGTACGATTGGACGGATGTCGGTTGTCTTTTTTTTTTTTTTTTTTTTTTAAATTTTCTTTGAGATTCCATTTGGCTCAAACTATATTCCAATTCCTTTTTAACAAGCAGCTTAAACTATATCTAAGCTATGCAAGTTTACATCTCATTGCTTCAGAGACGAGTTAATAGCCAAAAAATGATAACATGAGAATGGCCTATACTAATGTATGCATTTGGTACCAATTCTTAATGTTGGCAACTCACCTAACTTGGCATACCTGTACCTCTCCAAAGGTCACACTGATTGGATGATCTTAACTGTCTGAAATTACCGTTGGATTAATTTGGACCATTTTCTTTTTGACTATCTTGAGGAACATTGAGTTGTACTATTCTTTTTAAACATCTATATGCTTCAATCTCCTTTGGTCTACACTCCTATTGTGTTGAAGGGCACATGCTATTCTGTTGGGTAGAACACTTATTTTAATATCACAATGATTGGATAATCTCAACCATCTGATATTACCATTGAATTTAGACCATTTTCTTTTTGACCAAGGTATTGAGGAACTTTGATTTGCACTCCTCTTTCTTAAATGTGTATATTTTTTCTTAACCTCGAGTTGCACTCTTCTTCTTCTTCTTTTTCTTTTTTCTTTTCATGTTTACATGTTTTAATCCCACCTAGTGTATTGTAGGCCACATCCATTCAATTTGGTATAGATCCCTTCTTTTTTTTTTTTTTTTTTTTTTTTTTTTTTTTGTTTTTTTTCTTGTCAAAATACAAAATCTAATTTTCTTTTTTAAAAAATATATATATTTTTTACAATTTGTCAAATTTTTCACAATTTTGTTTAATTTTTTAAATTTTCTTTTTCAAAATATCATTTTTTAAATATTACTTTTGTTATATAACTTTTTAATTTTTCTTTTCAAAATACAAAATCTAGTTTTTTTTTTTTTAAATATATATTTTTTTTATAATTTGTCAATTTTTTCACAAATTTGTTTAATTTTTTAAATTTTCTTTTTCAAAATATCATTTTCTTATCGAAATCTTTTTTTTTTTTCCCAAAATTATCAACATTATTCAAAGTTCTTAATTTTTTTTTTCAAAATCTAGATTTTTATAAAATTAATTTTTTTTTTTCAAAATCTAATTTTTTTCTTAAACATTGTTAGTTATTTTTCTAAGCTTTTTAACTTTTTTTTTTTTTTTTCGAAATTCATAAATTTTTTTGTTCTTAATTTTTGACTTGAGCATTAGAGACGGTTTAGGACCGTCTCTCATGCAGACGGTCTTTGACAGTCTCAAATGACCACGATAAGATGGCTAAGGACCGTCTTTAATAGAAACGGTCTTTGACAGTCTCAAATGGAGATGACTAAGGACCGTCCCTAATACAGAATATTTTTTGACTGGATCAAATAACCACTAAAAGACGGCCGATGACCGTCTATAATTGAGACGGTCCTTGACAGTCTCAAATTACCAATAAAAGATGGCCAATGACCGTCTCTAATACGGACAGTCTTTGACCGTCTTAAATGACCACATATGAGACGGTCTTTGACCGTCTCTAATAGAGACGGTCCTTGATAGTCTTAAATGGAAACAACTAAGGATCGTCCCTAATACAGACTATTTTTGACTGTCTCGTATTACAGGAAAAGATGACCAATGACCGTCTCTAATTGAGACGGTCCTTGACAGTCTCAGATTACCAGTAAGAGACAGCCAATGACCGTCTCTAATATGGACGGTCTTTGACCGTCTGAAATGGCCACATATAAGATGGTCAGAGACTGTCTCGTATTCCAGACGGTTAATGGCCATCCTTTATCTACAGTTAACGATGGTTTTTTACGGTCTTAAATGATTTGTGGACGTTCAAATTTTTGAGACAATATTAATGATGGTCAAGGGGCGTCTAAAAGTTTAGAGACGGTTTACGACCGTCTCTAAAGCATCTTTAAACCAAGCAATTTTAGAGACGGTCCAGAACCGTCTATAAATCTGTTATTTTTTTCCCATTTTCACATAGTGGTTCTGCCTGAGGTGGTACTCGGGTCTTTGCATGGATTTTTTCAGGACGTTACAATCTACCTCCCTTAAAGAAAAAATTTCATCCTCAAAATTTGTACCTTTTGTACTCCTTGAGAATTTGTGGGTAGTTCTTATGGACTTCAGCTTCCGTTTCCCAAGTAGCCTCCTCCTTGGTGTGGTGTCCATAATACTTTCACAAGTGGGATGACCTTGCTGCACAATACTTGCTCTTTCTTATCTAGAACACGTGTGGGCCACAATACATAGGTGGCGTGTAACGCCCCGGATTTTTGCCAACCTGGGATTAGATGACCTTAGGCAATGGGTCGATCGTAATACCTCATTAACTTGTCAGAACTGAATCCCAAAGTCTAAAGCCGCCTTTGAACTCATTTCCTTCACAAACCTCACCCTTCATCACCTTGATCTTCCAATTTTTCTAATAACTTTCACCCTAGACACTATCTTAAACTAGCTAAGTAGCATAACTTGGATCACTTTATATACAAACTACAATGGACTAAGTTCCACCTCAGACGAAAATCACTTAGGATTAAATCCTTTAGAAATTTGACAAAGTGAACTAGGTGCTAAACTCGATTAGTCATGAAATCCGTTAGGATCGCTTTAAATACGATCTGCAAGACCCAAAAGTTGCAGAATCATTGACGCTAGGTTACCCTAAAGTTTAGAACCAAACTCATTTCCCGTCTGCTCTCGGGAATGAACGAAACTTAGATTAGGTCTAGATCGCACATCGGGAGTCCGATTAAACCGAAGCTAAGGAACTAGGACCGCCCCACTGGGCTTAACAATCATCTCAAAAATCAGCTCCATCCGATGTTCCACGGCCATTCGCTTCGATCCGGAGCGAGGGTGTGTGAAAATCACTATTCCCATTCCAAAATAAATATCTGGAATAGTGATCTGACATCATTCGTTGACGCGTCGGTATTAAGCAACGGTCGAATCGAGACCAAATTACACCCTCGGATTAAGAAAAATTTCAGGAACATTTACCTGTACTTGGAATTTCGGATCGTGGCCCACTGACCGTTGAACTGAAAGTGGTCTGCCACGTGCGATCTGGGAATCCAATCGGGTCGAAAACATAATCCCACGTAGATCCATGGATGGAGAGCTTAAGTCTGACGTTTGGTTCAAGGAGGGCCACCAGAACCTCTCTTTTGAGCTGGAAAAGTGACGAATATCCTATATTAGCAGTAACCCTTGAACCTGAGTCTATTTTGGGAATGTTTTAGGCTATATAAGGGCCTTAGAGCACCCTCTCTCACAGCCATACGAATTTGAGTTTTGGGAGAGAGAAAAGAGAGAGAAAGTGAGGGAGAAGTGGGAGGATCTTCCTCCTATCATTTGCAAATCACCCCACGTGCTGCACCACCTCTTTTCGGTGCTTTCCCGCCGATATCAACTCCGTTTTAAGGTAGGAAACCCTAACCCTAATCTGATTTGGGGCTTGGGTGGTTGTAGGTTATGAAATAGCTAACCTATTTCGTTCTATAGGTTGTCAAACTGCCGAATACGGAAGAGTAGCAAACCTATCAACTCCGTTACGATTCTACGACTAAAGGTGAGGACTTTAAGTGTATAAGTTACGGTTTTCAACGCTTTCAATGTCAGATAATGGTAGATTCATGATCTGCTTGCAATTGCACATGTACAAAGTGCTTTCCGTTTCCTGTTTCGATTAACGTTGTGAAATATGGAATTTCACATATTCTAGGTATACGTAGAAATACCTATTTTTTGGATAAATGTTTGACATGTTTATTTAATGTATTTTTTGGATAAATACATATTCTAGGTATACGTATTTTTTTTGGATAAATGTTTGACATGTTTATTTAATGTATGATTATATAATATATGAATAAAATACTAGTTTAGCGAAAGGAACCGCCAAAATATATGTTCACTTGTAAATGCGACGTATGTCGAAATTACGTATTTTAGAAATACCGTATACGTATTTCTTTTGGAATAATGTTTGACATATTTATTTAATATATGATTATACAATACATGATTAAAATACTAGTTTGGCGAAAGGAATCGCCGCAATCTATGTTCCTTTGTAGACACTATGTATGTAGAAATACGGTATTGTACGAAGTACCATATACATGTATATTTTAGCGATGTGTTTGTCATGATTAATTGTCGTATAAATATATTATGTGCGTATAAAATATTTGCTTGGCGAAGGGAATCGCCGTAATACATGTTTTACTAACATACACCATGTATGTTGTAATAGTGTATTCTAAGTGTTGTGAAAATGACTGAATGAGTATAGAATTCTCATTCGTGCTCGCCATGACTAATTGTCATGGATAATTGATTGTTGTATTGGCAACACCCCTTTTGACGAAAGGATTTGCCCTAAATCACGCCACGGCCAATACACACTATATATGCTAAAATGTGTGGCCCAAGTGTTTGTGGAAATGACTGAATAAATATGGAATTTGGTTTCCTGCTTGCCATGACTATCCGTCATGGGTGTATGCGTGTTATGATTGGGGTAACTCCCTAGTGAAAGGATTTGGCCTTATACCTCTGTGATCAACATATGTCATGTATGTTGATTCCTGTATTTTAAAGTGTTTGTTGAAATGTCTGAATGAGTAGTAGTTAGTAAATTGTAATGTTTAAGGGTGTTGAGGTATGATTCTCAACTCCTTTAACTATGTGTATGATTTCCTTGAATAGCTATGTGATTAGGAATTGAATATATACAAACTCATGCTTGTGTTGTTCTTTACAACATGCTTTATATCATGCTCTATAATATGCTTATAACATGCCTACTAGCATGTTTGAATTACTTTATTTATCATGCTTGAATTACTTTGTCTATCATGCTTTACTCCATATGCTAAGGATGACAAGTGATTGTGCTTGGGGCTATGATTATAGTCCGGACAATCGATTAGAATTGAATTCGTGGTGTGATTCATTTGCCACGTGAGATGTGTTCGACGAACTCGAGTCGTACTTCGGTTGGCGATAGTGGTTGGCCACGCGAAGTGCTTATGCACTTCATGTCGTTAACTTGTTGTGCGCTCGGGCTAGTGAGCTCGTCAGCAACCCGATCTGTCTTTGTATGTTCACCATGTTTGGTCACTAATGCTTGAACCTAGGGTACCAAACTTACTAGTGAAAACCCTTTTAACCATGGTACCTCGATCCGCTAAGACTCATGAGCCGTGCATGGTGGTATGGGACACCGTGGTCGAGTCTCGACTTGCCGGGGCTACGTGCCTCCCGTAGTGACCAAAGTGAGCAACTTAACTCGTGAGCCGATTATGGTGGTATGGGACACTATATTCGCGCCGTCGGCCCTATATTGATAAGGTGATGGGGAGTGGTGCAACCTTTGTGCGTAATACCACAACGGCCCTTTGTAGTGACCGCGAGCATATTCTGAAGTCGCAGTGCGCCTTAGGGTTCGCCGCGATATATAGAGTATAAACTAGGCCTATTTCTGTATAGTGATGAATCGTTTAAGGGGTGATGGGGGAGTGGTGCAACCTTTTGTGCGTAATGCTCTCACCAAGCGTCCTCTGCGGTGACCTAGAAAATACATCATCGTCTGATATTAACTAGGACTGACGACCCTAGAATGGATCATGTTTGGGAATGATACAAGGGAGGTACCTTAGTTTCCCAATCCTGCTGTTTGAAATGGACTAATTAAAAACTCGGTAATCATGCTCATCATGCATCGCATGTACCTGGAAGATGTGGAGCACTGTGGGATGTAAGCATGCGTGAACGTGAGATGGTGTCGCATGAGGGAGTATGTCGGTGAGGGCATCCATCATACCTGCATTCATACTTGCATTAATCAGAGTAACTAGGAGTGCTTGATTTACTGCTTTATCATTACTGCTTGACTGCATCGATAACATGTTAACTTATGCTTTATTGTTCCACTGAGTTAGCTACTCACTCCCACGTTACGGGACGGTGTTGTACACACCAAACAGATTTGTTGAATTTCAGATGATGGCGATGCTTATGAAGCAGAGCCGGACTACTTCTATGGTGATGAGGAGGAGTTCTCCTATCATGTAACCCTCTGACGGGTCTCTGAAGACCTGGTACTGTATTGTCGGGGCTGTGGTACTGGGGATAGAAGACATTAAACTGACACATTTGGTATATTTTAGAACTATACTTGTATTTATTTAACCTGGTAATGTTATCACACTCTGGAGACTCATCATAGTTTATATATTTTATCTATCTATCATAGTCTTCCGCTTGCAAAATTAACTGCTCACAGTATGATATGTCAAGTTTTGGCTTAATCTCACTCATGTTCAATGCACGAATACAGTCAACATTCAATCATCATTCATTTTGTTGCATAAGTGATGTTCTGGAACTCGGGAGTTGAGTTTATGCTCGACCCCCGATTTTCAGGGCGTTACATGGCGTCTTCCCTTAGTTGTACTTACTCCCACATAATAATATGAGTGGGGTTGGAAACGGTACGGTCTAGGATACGGGCCTCACAATCCCTTTCATCCATCTCAACCATCCATCTAGTTCATTAAGGTGAGTACACCCCCCCTCTCACTTGTCTTTGGAATGTTTTATTTACTTTAGAGTGTGATGTTGAAGTGATGATGATGATTTGAACCCATTGATGGTAGGGCCCATTTTGATAAATGGTTACACACATATAGATGATGGGACGAAACAAATATTAACTTGATCTAAAGCTTGTGTAGGACCCACTAGCTGTGGGCCCACCGTGATGTATACTAACCATCATACATGTGTATTTGGTCACAAGGATGTGGATGAAGAGAAAACATAAATATCAGCTCGGTCAACAAGACATGGCCCCACAATGAGCCATTGTGATGTTCATACACAATCTAACCGTATAGATTATGGACCCCTAAACTAGACCTTCACTCTCTCACACACTCTCACACATGTGCATAATATATATATATATATATATATATATATATATATATATATATATATCAGACGCTGCTACTACTAGAGTCCAAAGGACGCAGCAGCAAAGCAACGTCCCTGCTGCATGACATAAGGGGAGGGGCTGTGGGACCATAACAGGCCCCACCATGATGTATGTATCTGATCCACACCATCCATTTGATTTCCCAGATCATTTTAGGCATTGAGCCAAAAAATGAAGCCAATCCAAATCTCTGGTAGGCCACACCATCAAAAATCATTTTAATAGTAATATTTACTATCAAAACTGTTAGGGCCTGCTGTGGTGTTTCTATACACCGAAATATATCGAATATTGGGCTCATTATATCTGTCACGAGCCCGGGAACCCTGTAGATGGAGTAGATCATCATGATGAGGGCCCCACTTATGAAAATCCATATATATTTATATAATCATATATATAACAGTTGGATGTTGTTGCTACCAGCGTCCAGAGGACGCTGCAGCAAGCAGTGTCTGCTGCTTGGAATAGAGGTAGGGACAGTGGGTCCCACCATAAGCCCCACCGTGATATATGGCGAGTATCAACACTGTGCATTTGATGGGTTCCCTTTAAAAATTGGGATATCCCAAAAATTAGCCATACACGGAACTCATGTGGCCCACACCATCTAAAATAAAGTGAAGACATGCTAAAAGATATAAAGGCACTTGCTGGGGGCCCACTTGAAATTTGGATGCATTTGAAACTTGATCTGACCCCTTAACCAAGTGGGACACACATAATGGATGGGCTGGATTTGTGAACCAGTTCTCAGTGGGCTCAACAAATGATTATGCATGTTTTAATGAAGGGTGACCCCTCTCAACCTTTGTATGTGGTGTGGCCGACACAAGTCATTGATTGACTTGATTTTTAAGCTCTAGGCCCACCATGGAATGGTGCATCTAACTGATAGGGTAGATGTTCAACACGCATCACGCTGGACCCACACAACTATCTAACTGATGGGGTAGGTGTTTGACACGCATCATGCTGGACCCACACATCTATCTAACTGATGGGGTTCAACACACATCACGTTGGGCCCATATAGCTCGACGTCATAGGAAGTCCCCATTTGCTGGACCGCAGGGTGTATATACATAAGAAATCTCTAGTGGAACTAAATTTTGGGCCTCTCAATAACTATATGTTCTCCTCATCAAAGCCCAAACCAAAACCCATATAAGCCCACTATGAATACTTCGGTGTGTATTGGACTTAAGGCCACCCTATATGACAGGAATTTGTGGCCTAACTTCATGGATGTCTTAAATAGTCATACTGGGCATCTAAATTACCCAATACAATGCAATGATCAAATCGTGCAGTATGCAATTAGATTGTTAATAGGGCATTCATACCTAAGAAGGGATGTTAATTTATAGAAATGAGTAATAACTAAAATTACGATCAAGTACCCTAGTTTAGAAATTACAAGGACTACGATTTGATTTGTCATGAATAAGCAAGAAGAGAAAAGTATTTTGTAGTTGAAAGTATCAAGCTATGAGGCCACAAGTTGACGACATCACATAGGGATTGGTTACCCAGGTACACGGGTCTTTAATAATTTGAAACCTGTATATCGGCATACATTGAGTTCTAGTTATCCTTAAGTCGCTTGTCGTTAGCATCACCATGCATTCCATGGCATGATATATGATGAAAAATAGTATCCAAATTCTTTACAACATCACAGATTGACCGTATTATGATAATGATGATGATATTGAATCATGGACACCGAAAATATGAAAATAGTAGGGGATGATGTGCCCCTTGGGTTGAGAGACCTTAAACCCCAATGGTACCTTGGGATGCCTCATCGTTGGGCCGGGTGGATAATTTGACTCCCACTGACGAGGCCAGGTTGAGAAGGGGTATGTCCGACCCGCCTTAGGGCTGAGGTGGCAAACGAGAACCGGTTTGACCCGCGAGCGAGGGGAAGCACGAACGAGGTCTGCTTCTAGTGTACACAATGGACGTTGTAACCCCATTGGTGGGTAGTGAGGTCAATTGCTGGTGTCTGGTGCATGGGCATAGACCTTGGTGGATCCTAAGTTCCAACAATATATTGATCATAATCGATACAATGATGTTCACGAGTAGTGAAGTCAAATCTGTGGTGAGAGGACTATTGGCAGGTATTTCTATAGTTAGCATACAGTTATTTTATACATCTCACACATGATCACCCTCCGTCATTCATTAAGACATTGCTTTGCATAGATTATCACTTTTGGCGGTTCTTTCATTATATCTTTTATGTTAAAATATCCTACGTACTTATCATGAGGACTTTGCACTTGTTAAGTTATGAGACTTACTTGTCTTTTAACCACTCAGGTAAAGGATCTAAAGAAGAAAAAAAGTAGTGACTGCGAGTTAGGTGCCACGTCGAGGGGACTGATTTGACTTTTGAAATTTTGAAATTTTGAATTGTATATGATGTATATATGTATCGTGCAGACAAATGATATACTTTTGGAATTTTGTAGTACCCAGTTTACTTGTATGCAGATGTTACATATCTTATCTCTGATGTTCCTTTTATGAAGAATGAATGGTGAGATTTATCCTTTACATTACCTTGCCGAACGCCGAGCTTGGGACTTAGTGTGTGGGCATTGGATACCAATCCTTGAGTTCGGCTTGTCGCGCACCAGACCCGATAGATATAGTGGTAGTATAAGACTATTGGGTCAAGGTTATGATAGGCAACGATGCTAAAAACTTGTTCACAACCCCAAGTCTAAGGTGACATTGTAGTAATAATCTTGGTGAGACCGAGGTCGAATCCACAGGGACTATTCTTGCGTATATTCTGAAAATAACTAGGTGTAGAGCTAGAAGAAGATCTAAAACTAAATCTGAATAATTGAAAGAGTAATTGTAAATTTTTTAATTAAAACTTGTGAATTTAAATGTGGGAACTAGGGTGCTAAGGATCCACTTGTAGCAATCTGGAAGCTACCTTACATGATTCAAAGGATCCAACTGGAATCAGAGTTCTATCTTATCTAGTTGGAGAAAGAAGAGGCGGTCAGATCTCTAAACTTCTCATGAACCTAGTCTTAACGGGTGAGAGTTGTGAGGATTGGAATCGATTCCATCACCCAACCATGCTTAGGATACAATGGCAAACAACAGGATAAAGCAATCATAGGAGAATTGTGAAGATTAGGAAGGATTTTATCACCAAACCATGCCCAAGGGACGATGGTGAACAACTGGACTTACTAATTTCACAATCTCAATTCAAGGAAAGAAGATATTTAAAGAAATTGCAGATCCATTGTAATTTGAGTCACAACAAACCATTAAACATTAAAAATATTTCTTAATAAAGAACTAAAATCCATGAGGTTCAATAAAAGCATGAACCAGAATAAAACAAACATCCCAATCATTCTACAAGCTTCACCCCTTAGCCTTAGCTAAGAGGTTTAGCCAACCATAGACATGATTGGATTTAAAATCCTCAAAGAAAAGCATAAAAAACTAGGAAGAAGGGAAGAAGAAACTCTTGGGTGATGGTTCCACCCCATTGCTCTGCTCCTCAAAACCCTAGATACCATAAAAAGTGCTTGAGAAACCCATATTTATAGCTTAGTTTCCATAAAATCACAAAACCGTATCAAATTTACGAAGTCTGCGTAGCTCTGCGTAATGCGTTCGATGACATTGAACAGCCTTCGATGTCATCGAACGTAAGTTGGTTTCAGGAAGTTGTGCCTTTATCACTGCGTAACTCCTTTCAAACTACATAAGTCTCCGTGTCATCGAACTTTCCTTCGATGTCATCGAACTGCCTTCGATGTCATCGAATGGTCTTTGAGTAATTGAAACAGTGTCCAAAACAATCTAGTGAGTTTCTCTATAATTCTGTAAAAAGATCGATGTCATCGAATGGTCTTCGATGTCATCGAGTAGGTCTTCGAGTCATCGAACAAGTCTTCGATCCATCGAGAAATGCATCTAATTCGTCCAGCGACCAAACTTGGTTTTCATGTAATTCTTTATTGTCATCGAACTGTAGTCGATGTCATCGAACAGTGGATTCGATGACATCAACAGGTGGTCGATGACGCAGATTTTGTGGATTCTGAACTTTACAATGCGAACTTCCTTCCTTCTTCACTTAGTTTCCTTGGATCTTGGGGTCTTGAAATCTTCAATCTTGGTTTCCAAAGATCCATTCATTGCTTTGACAATTCTTAAGCCTTAAATCCATGCTTTTAGCATTCTTTTCAATCCAAGTTCTTAAACTCACCTTGCAACACAAACATCTATAAAATATACCATTAAGCATTATCATGTTCATAAAACCAAGATATAAATGGGAGAAAATATGCAATATTTGAGTCTCAACGATGAGTGGGCTCGACATCTCACACACAGGTAGGTCCGACCTCACTTAACCGACTTACATCCAGAGCCTGCACGTAAGCTCAAAAGTAGGGGGCTACTGTTATGGGTAAAAATAACTTGATTAAAGAAAAGCGTTTAGCTCAGACCTCTACCCTCGCCATGCGATTTGCCAACACCAATCATGACCAAGGAGCTCCTCAACGGCTAAAAAGTAATAACAATACTACTGAGTAAATGGCCTACTCCTCGAGCTCGGTCATCAGAAGATGAAATATCTCCACCTCCATCAGATGTCGAGCCCTTCCACGGTCCCATCCATTTTTAAGTTGCTGATCGTAAGAACAAGGGCCCCCGAGGCATGACCTTGCTCCACATGGTAAGATGAAGAGAATGGTCATCCCTGATTTTATCTATATTCTACTATGGAGTGGAGCTCAGTCTTAATGCTAGGACGTGAATCCTAAGGGCAGGTCGGTAGGTTGGTCATCTACTCAATACCATGGGAAAACTTAACCACAACTCACTAGAGAACCTAGGTCAGCGAACACCTCTTCGGAATGGCCATCACCTTAAACTCTCCACCTCGACCTCCTATCATGTCCTCCCACTGGTTTCGACCTGGTTCCGACTATATCCACCCGAGATCCCAGCCAAAGATCTTAGGAGATGACTACAACATGGGTCTGCCTGAGATCTCAGCTGAGGATCTCGGGAGATACCCACAACATATTCAGGGTAAGAATCCCTTTACAACACGTGCATACTAAGTGAGCAGATCACGATCTACGCCACTGTCCTCTTTCAACTATAAATAGGAGCATTCCTAATGGTGAAAGGTATGCACAACCTTACGCAGCGGGATCACCCCCAAGAAACGCTACGTTCTACTAAACCTAGCTTGCATGTCTGACTTTTGCATGGGAGGGTCCCCTGCAGTAGCCATGGTCTCCATCTAGCTTCTCTTATAGGTAACGAGTGATTTAAGGAGGACGTCCAGATTTTTATATCAATAATAACATTATTCAATTTCAAAATTCATCCATCACAACATTCTTCTATTACAAAATTAATCAATTACAACATTCTTCAATTACAAAATTTATCCCCTTCACAAACTCCTACCCTTTGTACATGTGTACTATATAAGACCTGGGGCTCATGACTAATGAGGTCTACTCATCATCGATACCTGCAAACTTGAATATTGAATGCAGACCAGTAGCCATCTTACCTCTAACCATCTATGTTTGTATCATAATGTGCCCACCTAAACAGTGGCCTTGTCAGACTTTTCAGTCATGATGGTCCCCACCTGATGTTTGGTCTTGATGACACCTAAACTAGCACTTGTCTATAAGAAGAGTGTCCACTCTCAACTTGTGCTAGTCATAAAATGTAGTTTAGTCAAAAAAGTTGATGCACACGATTTAATAACAACATGTTAAGTAGGGGTCATGTTTATGGATTTTGAAATTTTCAGTTTGGATGACACCAAAGAGTCCATTTTCTTAAAAAGTGCTCCCAGTACATGTTGAAGATGTGAGTTGTCACACATATCCCAACATGACACATGTGCATCTGATGTAAGCCCTTTATAAATGGGTCCTCAATTGTGAACATCTATTCTTGTGAAATATGAGTACTTCAGTTCATGTACTATATTGGGGTGCATCTGTTGGAGTATGATTACAGTAAGAATTTGGTAGAGAGGGCATTTTCTAGGGAAGCCTTTGTCTTCCATAGACAGTTGAGTTACTACCTCCCTATTGAATAACATAATATCCAATTTCATTGAAAGCCCTGTCCAAACGAAGCCTTTTTCCAAGGGAAAGATACAACCAATAAAGAACACTCCTATGGGCATTAGGTAGGTAGAGTTTCCACCATCTAGACTGCCCTAAATACCAAAATCTATTCAAACACGTGAAGAGGACCATTTGAACACAGAGTCAAAGTAAGGGATCAGAGATGAAAGCCTTGGTTTTTTAATTCCAAAACCCTAGTTTTTCAGCCCATTGGAATCATCAACATCAAAATAATTAGCCCACAAAATACGCACTAAAATGCAAGCCCACTGAAAACTAATTGAGTAAGTCAATGAAAATATCACCTTTGACAGTAAAAGATTTTTACTGAAGTTGCGTTCCCATGTCATACATGTGCACGGGAGCCTCATCCACACCCACATGCAACATGTTGAACATGTGTGAAAGATCAAGTCATTTCATCATAGGTATGCACTTTTAATTGTCGATCCGATAAAAATGGTCATAACTCCCTCGTTACATGTCCGATTTAGGTGATCTTATACTCGTTTGAAAGGTAATTCGATGAAATTTCAAATAGATTTAGAATTAAATTACTTTAATACCATTTAATTGGCCAAAAGTGGTCCCAATGTTTATCTATTTGTATATCTCATTTTATGATAAATGTCATGATAAAATTTGCACCTACTTTTAGGCAATCAAATTATGTCCAAATGAAGTGATTCTAAAGCCATTTGAAATTGCATCAAATTAAGTTTTCGACAAGTATAAAATTACCCAAATTGGACATATAACGAAGGAGTTATGGCCATTTTCTTGGGATCTGCAATTCAAAGGAGTTATGATAGCTATGTCTATTCATACATTTCAACACATTTTCACATCAACATTCATCCATTACAACATTTATCACATTTATCCACTTTAAAAACCATTCGTTATAACATTCTTTTATTGCAAAATTCATCAATTACAACATTCTTCCATTACAAAATTTATCCCTTTCACAAACTCCCACCATTCATACATGTGTATGTGTATAATACATGAAGCTCATAACTAATAATGTCTACTCATGATCGATACCTCCAGACTTGAATATTGAATGTAAACTAGTAGCCATCTTACCTCTAACCATCTATGTTTGTATCATTATGTGCCCACCTAAATAATGGCCTTGTCAGACTTTTCAATCATGATTGCCCACACTTGATGAGTGGTCTTGATGACACCCAAACCAACAATTGTTTAGAAAAGGAGTGTCCACTCTCAACTTGTGCTAGTCATATCCTGTAGTTTGGACAAAGAAGTTCATGCACATGATTTAACAACATGTTGAGTAGGGGTCTTGTTTATGGATTTTGAAAATTTCAGTTTGGATGACCAGAGAGTCCATTTTCTTGAAAAGTGCTCTGAATATATGTTGAAGAGGTGAGTTTGAAAAGGCCAAGCTATATGTCCTAGAGGGGGGGGGGGGGAATAGGACTATGCCAAATTAAAAAAATAAATGCAGAATTTGAAGAATCATAGCACAAGTAAATAAATAAAGAAGCACAAGTAAATAACAACCTCAAAAATACTAGTCTTAAAAGGTTGATACAAACTTAGTTCTAAGGATAACCTAACACCAAAAACTAAAGGCTTATGGTAGGACAACCTTACTAGAACGTTTGTAAGTATAAAAAACCCAAACCAATAAAGAGGCAAAGGATATTGCAAATAAAATAAACTAAGTTATTACAACATTCCCACAAGTGCATAAAAATAAATTACACCATTCACCATAAGTGCTGAAAATAAATTACTACATTCACACACATAGGCACATTCAATCATCCACCACAACACTGAAAATTATAGTGGTTCGCTTGTGTGTACACCAACGGTTAGAAAACAGCCACACAACTACTTCACTCCTACTATCCTCTCTCTTGGGATATTAGCGTTCACTATGAAAAAAGTTTAGCAATGTTCACCTTAAAACCTTCACAATTATGTCTTTGATTGGGCTTACACAATTCCAAAAACCCCACACTCTGAGATTTTCTAGATCACCTCAGACAAAACCAAATAAAGATTTTTCTGGCACAACCTCAAAAACCAAAAAGAAGAATGTACAAAATGTAAATGTACTTATCTGGAAATTCTTCTTTGAAGAAGCCCATTAGAACTGATCCAGTGTAGATGAAGATGTTCAATGTCCAGTCTCACAAATGAAAAGGTTCTAGTTCTAAATGATTTTTAATTAAATCAACCTGGGATAGCTTGATTTAATTTTGATCTCGAGAAAGGGGAAAACTCAAATCCCTTCTCAATATAAGATTGGATTAAAGATCTCAAAATCAAATAACAAAAGCAAATTAAAGAGAATATTAAATGAGCACAATATAGCTTAAAAATATCACAAACTTATCTCTCAGAGTGGTGTCTTGATTTTGCTTTAATGAATGAATAAACTCTTAAATTCGTGATCTATTTATAAGTGAAAATACTATTCTCTCAACTGGTCTAAGGGTCGGTTTGACTGGTCGAAGGACCAACAAAATTTTAAATTTTCTGATGCCATAAGATAAGGTCGTTACTCGACTGGTCGAGTGGCTTGCTTGATTGGTTGAGTGTCCTACTCGACTGGTCGAGACCTACACTCGATTGGTCGAGTGGGACCAGAAATGTTTTCTCGACTTTGAGTCGAGCCTGCACGATCGATCGATCACTGTTCACTTGACTGGTCGAGCAGTCTCCAAGACTGGTCGAGGATCCAATAGAAAATTTCAAAAATTAGCAACAAACCTTGGACTAGTCGAGAAAACTCTTAGACTAGTTGAGCCAGTACTTGGAGTAATCGAACAAGGTCTACGACTAGTCGAGAAAATGACCTATAAACATACAAAATGACCCACAAAGAATATGCAATGAATATGACACAACCTAAGGTCAATCTAGGGTAAGCCAAACCCGTTTGTGAGTACGAACACTTGAAACATCATACGCTTCAAATTCTTAAATACTTGTGATACTTGAAGCTTGAGTTTGATGTTTTGAACTCGAGCTTGAGTCACGTTTGAGTTCTTGAGTCTTTAGCGTACAATAGCTGGACTTCAAACTTGAACTTGAGTTCTTGAATATGATATTGAAACCATGAACTTCAACATGCTTCACTTCAACTTGAAGATGTGGGCAAGTTCGATGAAGATCCAGAGAATTTTGAAATGTACGAACCTGATCACTTCAACTCAAAGCATGATACAAATACTATATGGTTTGGCACAACAGAATTTAACAACACAATGGGTGATGTTAGGTTTACACAATAGCATTTACAATCTCCCTCTTTGTCAAATTTGTGACAAAACCAAGTAAATAAAATTATGCAATAAAGAATCATGCACCAGTTATATGCACAGTAAAGAATCATGTACCATACATGCACAATAAAGAATCATGCACCATTTGAGTAACAATTGATCAACAGACACATCTCCTCACATTCCATTACTCCCCATCAATTCAAGAGAGGTGATTTGACTTGTACAAAAAAATTACACTCCATATTCCACATGCCACAATCACACATCTCAACAAATTCTCCCCCTTTTTATCACAAAAAGACTAAGGAAGGAAAGATAAAGATAAGAGAAGTAAATGAAGTGAGATAAGAAATAGTATCACCATGATAATCAAAATAACAATGGAATGCACAATATCATGTCCACATACTAAAAAGTAAAATCATGTCTAAGAAATATCTCAACACACATGATCCCAACTAAAATCCAAGAGTAGAAAATATTAATACATGACCAGAATGAAATAAACATCTAATCAGATCCAGATGAAGGAGTAGGAATAGAAGGATCTATCTGATGCAGTCCCTTGTTGATGCGCCTAAGATATTTATGCATATATTTAAATTGAGTTTGTTGGGACACATGCATACCCTCTACGTTCTCCTTAAGGAATCGTAAACGCTCATCAAAATCAGATGGCTGAAAGTCAGGATCAGCCACAGAGTCTGACTCAATATCATCAAATATGTCATCCATATTGACATCATCTGGTGGTAAAGCATCCTCCTCTTCAGTTGCTTCAGCTGCTCCTCCAGCACCCACATCAACTTGGCCTGGAGCCAACCTCAAATTCATCTTATTTATGTTCGAGTTGTTGAAGGGAAGATGGTTAATGAGAGCTTCTCCAACAGCCATAGCCACATGACTATGGGTGGCTAGGACAGTCATAAGATAGGCAAATGCTATGTCACTATGACCTGGATGGAGACGGAATTGAATCATGATGTAATAGATAAGTGATGGAAGACATACAGAGATACCAGTAGCAATAGAGTGAAGGATGTGAACCATGAAAGGAGTGAGCCCAGTCTTGTTACTAGACCGAGGATAGACATTAGAGATGAAAATTCTATGAAGAATCCTGTATCTGGGTAACGTAAATTTGGAACTGAGCGCATTCCCAGAACTCCATTCTACATTCATGTTGCATAACACTCTAGTGAGTATTCTTTTCTTAGATTCAGACGGTTTTGCTACAAGAGTATAAATAGAAATATCGTCATCAATAACTAGAAGATCCATCAATCCAGAAATTAAGTGAAGTCCACATCAATAGGACCTTCTCTAGTAGTAATAGTAAACATCAGATTCTCAGAAGAGAAGTCAGTTATGCAAGCAAACATGGCCTATGCAATGGAACGGTATGCCGGACCACCCCAATTTAAAATGTTATCCCATCCTACAGATTGAAGGAGTGGAATAATACCAAAAGGTGCCAAAAGATCAGAGCTGACCATCCGCTCAACAATCACGTTGCATAATTGAATATCCCGCACATACTCGGGATCTTCTTCGGGTGACCGAAGATGGCACACTGTGATTGGAACGAGATGAGAAGAAAGAGAAACACGAGAACCTTTCTTCTTATTTCTACTTTCCATTGCAATAAGAAAGACAAGGAATACAAGTAATGCAAGAAAGGAAAGAAGGGTTTTAAGAAAATCAGATTTTTAGCTAGAAAACCCAACAAACTACCATAAACCTTAAAATAAACAACAAAAACAAGGAATAGAAGAGCAAAAAACTAAAATCTAAAAGGAAATCGAAAAAAATGCACTAATCATGAAGGAATCGAAGGTGGATTTGATCGGTCGTGGTAGGGTTGGTTAGGGAAGATGAAGCAAATGAAAAAAGAATGATTTTTAGGCAATAAAACCCCCAAACTCGAGTAGGTTGACTGGTCGAGTACATACTCGACCGGTCGTGCCACGACTAGTCGAGTGCGTACTCGACTGGTCGTGCACCATAAAAATTTAGTAATTTTACATATTTTTAAAATTAAAACTTTACAAAAATAAATAGAGTAAAAATATGTAATATATTACAAATAAATGTAAACATTTCAGTTCATATTGCACATACCCATATCCAATTTCAACTTAGCAAACCTATTTCTGTCAAGCGGCTTTGTAAATATGTCAGCAAGTTGATTTTCAGTCTGAATATAACCACTGAAATAATCTCATCTTCAACTAATTCATGAATATAATGATATCTAATGTCAATATGCTTAGTTCGTGAATGCTGAATTAGATTTTTAGAAATGTTAATCGTGCTAGAATTGTCACAATACAAAACCATAGTTTCTTACACAAATCCGTAATCACTTAACATTCTCTTCATCCACATAAGTTGGGTACAAGCATTACCAGCTGCAATATACTCAGTCTCAGCTGTGGAAAGTGATACGGAACTCTGTTTCTTACTATGCTATGAAACTAGATAGTTTCCGACATAAAAACATCCACCGCTGGTAGACTTGCGGTCATCAATATTACCAGCCCAATCAGCATCCGAATAACCGGCTAATTGAACATTAGTATCATGAGGATACTAAAGGCCAAGTTTTACCGAACTTGCGACATATCGCAAAATGCACTTTATAACAATCAGGTGGGACTCTTTAGGGTCCGATTGATATTTGGCACAAATTCCTATGCTAAATGGAATATTAGGTAGGCTTGCAGTTAAGTATAATAAACTACCTATCATGCTACAATACAACTTAAGATCTACACTTTTACTTGTCAAATCCTTAGAAAGTTTAAGTGTTGTACTCATAGGAGTATCGGAATTTTTACCGCTCTCAAAGCTAAATTTTTTAATCAAATTTAGAGTGTATTTGGTTTGAGAGATAAAGAACCCATTAAGAAGCTGTTTTACTTGCAAACCTAAGAAATAGTTCAGTTCTCCAATCATACTCATTTCAAATTTCAACTTCATTAAATCTGCAAACTCAACAGTCATGCTAGAACAGGTAGATCCATAGATAATGTTGTCAACATAAATCTGTACTATCAGTATGTGATCATTGTGTTTCTTTACAAAAAAGTGTCTTATCAACACTTCCCATTATAAAGTTATGACTTAGTAAAAACTTAGTCAATTTCTCATACCATGCCCTATGAGCTTGTTTCAATCCATAGAGTGCCTTTTTCAGGCGATAAACATGAACAATATGTTTAGGGTCTTTAAAACCCTTAGGTTGTTCAACATATACTTCCTCATGTAAATCACTGTTCAAGAATGCACTCTTAACATCCATTTGATAAATTTTGAATTTTTTATAACAAGTAATGGATATAAACAGTCTAATAAATTCAAGACGAGCTACTGGGGCAAAGGTTTCATCATAATCTATGCCTTCTATTTGAGTGTACCCTTGTACAACCAGTCTAGCTTTGTTTCTTATAATGTTACCAAGTTCATCAGACATATTTTTAAAGATCCATTTAGTTCCAGTAATGTGTTTATCATTAGGTCTAGGAACTAAGTACCATACATTATTCCTTATGAATTGATTAAGTTCATCTTGCATAGCTACTATCCAGTTTTCATCAGCAAGAGCTTCTTTTACATTGGTTGGTTCAATCTGGGATGTGAAGTACACATAATTATAAATATTTTCTAATTGTCTATGAGTGTGCACACTAGTGAGAGGATTCCCAAGAATTTGATCAGTTGGATGGTCTTTAATTGATCACAGTTTAGGGTCATTTCGACTAGACAAAGAGTCTGGTTTATCAAATAAAGAGACTTCATCATCTTCTGAACTTGAGACAGGTGTATTCAAGTGATCATCTATTACCACATTAATGGATTCTTGAATAACACCGGCCCTCTTGTTGAGAACACGATACACACGACTATTTAGCGCATATCCTAGGAAAATACCATCGTCACTCTTAGTGTCAAATTTTCCCAGATTTTCTCGGTCACGTAAAATATAGCACTTGCTGCCAAAAATTCGAAAGTATTTAACAGTAGGCTTCTTATTGAACCATAGTTCATATGCGGTCTTATTTTAGACTTTCTAGTATAAACACGGTTAGTGTTATAACACGCCATATTCACAGCTTCAGCCCAAAGATTTTTAGGAAGTTTCATACTATTTAGCATCACATTGGCCATTTCTTGAAGTACCTGATTTTTTCTTTCAACTACACCATTCTGTTGAGGTGTCTTGGGTGCAGAATACTCATGCGATATTCCATGATTACTATAGAACTTCTCAAAACTGCTATTATCGAATTCAGAACTATGATCACTATGGATTTTGGTGACATGTGATTCCTTTTTAATTTGGAAACGCTTGAGTACCCTTTTCACTTCATCGACAGTCTCAGATCTCTCTCATGAAAACTACCCATGTAAACCTGGTAAAATCATCTACTATGACCAATATATATTTCTTACCGCCTCGACTCTTCGTTCTAGTCAGTCCAACGAGATCCATGTGAAGAAGTTCAAGAGGTTTGGATGTGGTATTGGGGTTCACTTTCTTATGAGGACTCCTAGTTTGTTTTCCAATCTGGCATTCGCTACAAACTTTATCCAATTTCTTAATCTTAGGTAGACTTCTTATTACTTCACTTTTGCTTAGTCTATAAAGATTACGGTAGTGTACATGTCCTAGGCATTTATGTCATAGTTCTATCTCATCAGTTTGGACCATGTAACACGATAACTTAGACGAGCTTGAATCACAGACTATATAGCAGTTCTTAGATGTTCTGTGACTGGTTAATATCACAGAACCAATCTCATTAGAAATTTCACACCCTAAGTTGGTGAATTTTAGCTATGTTTATTATCGCAGTTTTGAGAAATGCTTAAGAGATTATACTTAAGGCCATCTACAAACAAGACATTCTCAAATGGAGGAAGATTAAAGAGTTGAACCATACCTTGGCTAATAATCCCGCAGTTACTACCATCACCAAATGTGACTGAACCATCAGTCATATCTTTAAGATTGGTAAACAAGTCTTTATCACCTATCATGTGTCTAGAACAACCACTATCTACGTACCACTTTGATTGATTTGAAGCCTTGAAAGCGGTGTGGGCAACCAAACAAGCAACCTTAGGAATCCATTTCATTACAGTTTTAGGTTTTGGTGTATAGTTGGTCTTTCTATGCTTATAGTTGTTATATATTCTACCATTTGAGTTAGATTTTATAAGCTCCTTAAGTAGATCCACAATTTTCTCAGCTAAGAGGTTATGATTCTAATTTCTATAGTTGATATGATTGCTTTTAGGTTTCATAGCCTGAAAAGTTTTAGAATTTTTAAAACTATTTTGATTTAGACTTTTCCCTTTTGAGTTAGAGGACTCTCCTTTAACAAATTTAGGAGGAGTGGACTTATATTTAGGAGGGGTATTTTTATCGTAGCCTAGACCAGATCGATCACCACATTTCCTTGATCTGGTTAGGAGTCTTTCTGGTTTATGATTACCCTGGGCATACCTCCAAGTATCCTTCATACTCAAGAGAGAAGAGACTTCTAGTTTTAGTTTTTCATTTTCAGATTTTAGGTTTTCAATTAGTGAAGTTTTGAAATATAAATCACAATTAGCTTTTTTAAAACAATCTGAAAAATGTGATTTTTTTAAGACTAGATTATCAAAATTTTCTTTTATTTTAAAAACTTTTCTTTTTGAAGTTTTAATTTTATAGCTATCTTGCAACTTTCCCTGTATAGGGCATCATAGGCATCTTGTAAATCCTCATCATTTTCAGGATCACTTCTCAGATTTTCTTCCCTAGTTGAATCATAACTGTCTGAGAAAGTGAATTTGGTTAGAGTCATTAAGGTTTTGACTTCATTAGCAGACTCAGGTTCAAAATCATCTGACTCAGAAGAGGCTTCAGAACAAGACAATTCATCCCATGTAGCCAACATGCCTTTCTTTTTAGATTTGTCCTTCTTTGGACATTTGTTTGCCAGATGCCTGTATTCATGGCAGTTGAAACATTAGTTGTCTTTAATAGATTTCCAAGTTTTAGATCTAGTTCTTTTCTTTTCTAAAGGTTTTTGAAAATCTACCCTCTTTTTACTTTTGAAAATCTTATAAAACTTCTTAGCTAACAATGCCATATCATCTTCAGAGTTTTCAAAATTAGAATTACAAACATTTTCATGAGAAATATTTTTAGAAGACTTAAGGGCGATGGACTTACCTTTAGGAGCTTTAAAGTTTAACTCGTAGGTTTGTAAAGAACCAACCAGTTCTTCAACCCTCATATTATCCGTATCACGAAGTTCCTGAATGGCAGTGACCTTTGAATTGAATCTTTCAAGCAATGAGCATAATATCTTTACACAGACTTTGCTTTCTGGGATACTATTACCAAGACCCCACATAGAGTTGACTATGTCATTTAATTTAGTATAGAAGTCCATGAAATTTTCACTTTCTTTCATACGTATCTCCTCAAACTGAGTGGTGAGGATTTAAAGTTTAGATTTCTTGACAATAGTCGTACCATCGTGTATTATTTCTAGAATGTCCCAAGCTTGCTTTGCAGAATCACAAGATATAATTCTTTTGAATTCATCCAGTGATAGTGCACAAATAATTGCATTTAAAGCCTTTGCATTGGCACTACTCTCATTTTTTTGAAGTGTGGTCCAACAAAAATAAGGTGTAACTTTCATAGTTTTGGTTCCATCAGTGCCAGTCACTTCAGTGGTAGGAGGGATCCATCTAGTCACTGTGGCTTACCACATGCTCTCATCTATGGACCTTAAAAAGATCATCATTTTAGCTTTCCAATAAGCATAATTGGAGCCATCAAAAGGTGGAGGCCTAGTGATTGAGAGGCTATCAAAATTTGACATCTTATAAACTCAGATCGGTTAGCTTAGGAAATGAATCCAAATAAAATAGCTATTAGGCTCTGATACCACTTGAAAAGGCCGAGCTATATGTCCTAGAGAGGGGGGGGGGGGGGGATGAATAGGACTATGCCAAATTAAAAAAATAAATGCGAAATTTAAAGAATCATAGCACAAATAAATAAAGAAGCACAAGTAAATAGCAACCTCAAAAATACTAGTCTTGAGAGGTTGATACAAACTTAGTTCTAAGGACAACCTAACACCAAAAACTAAAGGCTTATGGAAGGACAACCTTACTAGAATGTTTATAAGTATAAAAAATTCAAACCAATAAAGAGGCAAAGGAAATTGCAAATAAAATAAACTAAGTTATTACAACATTCCTACAAGTGCATAAAAATAAATTACACCATTCACCACAAGTGCTAAAAATAAATTACAACATTCACACACATAGGCACATTCAATCATCCACCACAACACCAGAAATTATAGTGGTTCGTTTGTGTGTACACCAACTGTTAGAAAATAGCCACACAACTACTCCACTCCTAATATCCTCTCCCTCAGGATATTAGCGTTCACTATGAAAAAGGTTTTCCAAGGTTCACCTTAAAACCTTCACAATTGTGTCTTTGATTGGGCTTACACAATTCCAAAAACCCCACACTCTGAGATTTTATGGATCACCTCAGATAAAACCAAATAGAGATTTTTTTGGCACAACCTCAAAAACCAAAAAAGAAGAATGTACAAAATGTAAATGTACTTATCTGAAAATTCTCCTTTGAAGAAGCCTGGTAGAACCGATCTAATGTAGACGAAGATGTTCAATTTCTAGTCTCACAGATGAAAAGGTTCTAGTTCTAAATGATTTTTAATTAAATCAACCTGGGCTAGGTTGATTTGATTTTGTTCTCAAGAAAGGGGAAAACTCAAATCCCTTCTCAATATAAGATTGGAATAAAGATCTCAAAATCAAATGACAAAAGCTAATTAAAGAGAATATTAAATGAGCACAATATAGCTTTAAAATATCATAAACTTATCTCTTAGAGTGGTGTCTTAATTTCGCTTTAATGAATGAATAAACTCTTAAATTCGTGCTCTATTTATAGGTGAAAATATTGTTCTCTTAACTAGTCTAAGGGTCAGTTCAACTGGTTGAAGGACAAACAAAATTTCAAAATTTCTAACTCGATAAGATAAGGCCGTTACTCGACCGGTCAAGCCCTGCACTAGACTGGTCTAGTGGGACCAGAAATGCTTGCTGGACTTTGAGTCGAGCCTGCACGACCGGTCGAGCACTGTTTATCACGCCCCAAACTCGAAAACCAGACTCACAAAATTTCCGATCGCTGAATCCGGCGTCGACAACCTCCATAGTAACCCATTCTCGTCTCCTAGCACCCATACACCAGGTTCCGATCCTGGGATTCTATAAGGAGGATTTCAAACATGATTTTGATTCGTAATAAGCATAACCGTAAGCATAACCCACGAACAATAACCACAAGAACACCATCATAAAATCCACTATGATAAAAAACTTTAAGTACAATGTGTATAAAGGAAAATATAAGATAATAATAACAGAAACTCCTGAAGCTTGAATGCATGCTCCTACTGCGGTGAAGCTACGATTGCGTCCTAGTGTCACCTACATGCATCAATCGTGCATAAGCTTATAGAAAGCTTAGAGGGTGGTGTAAGTGTGTGCGTAATATGAACGTGCTCAGAATGTAATATTAGAGTAATACAGAATCATGCTGATAAGTATATGAATGCAATCAGCCGTACTAAGGCTATACGGTGCAAGATATGAATATTATCGGCCATATCAAGACCATTCAATGCGAGATACAACTCAAGCATGTCAATCCTCATCCGAGTCCACATATCAATGCAGCTCATCACTAGAGCATCAAATATCAGTATAGTTCTCACTCTGGATAATCACTGGGGTTTACTACACTCTAAATGACACTGCCCCTTTCCCAGATGCGCAGTCCAAGCAAGCGTAAGAAACCTTGTTATCTGCCTGGCCATTAGTCTACCAATACATATCTGGCACATCGATAGCGGACCCATTCACGAGCTGGTCAAACTTAACCTAGTAATGCCCCTTACCCTCGGGCGGGTAAGGCCACACCCCTTTCCAATTGACCATGACACAGTGAGAGATACTGCCTCCTGGTATTCGGCCTTCGTGCGCTCATGTTTCCACTCAGTCTCGACGTTGGAGTCATCCTCTGATACCATTGGGTTTAGGGATTTTCACCCAGGGACATCTATGGCATCCCGATACTAGAAACAGTATTTTCGGTCTAATCTGGCCACCCATGATGTGTCTGTGGAGGCTATGGCCCTGATGTCGCTAGGACATATAGTAATCAAAATCACACAAATGCAAAGTGCATGAGTCACGCAGTCCAATCATGCATCAATCCTGCTCATACCGTGCGCTTATATGAGATAACTCTGCCTATTAGGGAGTTCCAAAAATCACCTGCACTATGGCATATGTAATGGCTAATCACATCTCATAACAAACATACAGATGATGCGTATGGGCATGTATCATGATGCTATGCTATCACAAACTCATAATTGCCAACGGTAGTGTTATCGGCAATCGACACCGATAATCGGCATCGATAATCAACCTCGACGCAAGGCGGGGTCCATAGATGGATGGTCGATGATGGATCAATTAAAATCATTGGGGCCCAAGCATTTGGGTTAACCCACTAGAGAATGATGGAATGGGCCTAACAAGGCCTAAGGGAAGGTCACAATGTGGACGTCCAACCATCATTGCCCATCAATGTGGACCTTTAACTAACATTACTCCCAAGGAATGTCACTCATAAGGCCAATCGTATATGGGCCCACGGCCTCATACAAGGGCCTAATATACATCATCATGGGCCTCGCTTATAGGGCATATATGCATCATATTGGGCCTCACTCATGGGCCAATATATATAACATTGGGCCGTATCAAATGGGCCGAATCAAATGGACCAAATCAATGGGCCGAATCAACTGGGCTGATTCAAATGGGCCGAATCAAATGGGCCAAGTTGAATGGGCCGATTCCAATACACCATTCATCCATTGTTAGAGATTATTTTAGAGCATTATAAAAAAATGAATCATATCCAAAGAATCATCTGGACCATACCACAAATGGCAGTGGTAATAATGATTTTCACAATTAAATTTCCAGTGGGCCCACCATAGTATTTATTTTCCATCCAATCTGTGCATAAGATCACAAAGACCTGGATATAAAGGAAAAGCAAATATCATATTGATCCAAAACCCTGTAACCCAAGGGGTTTTCAATGGTGGATGTTCATCCCACTATTTTCTGTAGTGTGGTCCACTTAATATTATATCTATCTTATTTTTATTCCCAAGCCTTAAGACTGGCTCACCAAATGCATGGATGATTTGGATGAACCATATACATCAGGGTGGGGTCCACGTACATGGCCCACCAGAGATTTGAACCTGCTTCATTAATATATATATATATATATATATATATTGAAATGGTCCACTATCCAAACCCATGTCTGGATGGACGGTGTGGATTACAAGACATGCATCACGGTGGGATGATGGATAATGCAGATGACGCACTGCATCATGGTGGGGTGGCCAGCATGTCAGATGGCTGGATGGTTTGGATGAAATACATCCATTAGTGGTGGCCCCATCTGCCATTGTCCAGATGGACGGATGGATAAAACACATCAACGAGCCTCTTGGCACCGTCCAGATCCATCTGGATGGTGCTGATGCTCCAACGTAAAAGGTGGGTCCCACGTGGGAGTGGCTCACCTAAATACTCTTAATATAATATATTATATATATAACCAATGTAATATATATATATATATATTATTATATAATATATATATATATATATTATAAAAGAAAGGTGGCTGTCCAAATCCACCGTCCAAGCCTTGGGCGTCTGGACGGTATGGATTCCAACCATCCATCGTAAGCGTCTCACTGTCCAATGGTGGGGACGATGTGGATCACCACATAATCAGGGCTGGTCCACACATGTGGCCCACATCGGCTTCAGATCAAACTGATACTTGTGTTTTCTTTCAATCAGGCCCATCCAAACGAACTGCCATGTGAGCTCACTCGGTGGACGGCATGGATGAAATACTTACTTCATGGTGGACCACACACACACACACATTATCCATACAAGAGAGAGAGAGAAAGAGAGAGAGAGATGGATAGAGAGAAAGAGAGGGAGATCGACATAGTGGAGGGACCCTGCCACTATGGGCTCCTTAAGATTACAACACGTTCATCAAAATGGGTCCCACATACAAGTGGGCCCTCAAATGGAGATCAACGGTAGATCACCCACGTGTGGCCTCCTTCTTTAGCTCCTTAGACTCCTAGGCTCCTTATCTTCAATCTTGATGGAGGTTGATGATGAATGAATGGTTAAGATGGGAGATGAGAGGGTAGGAAAATGGGCCACACTTGGATTTAGGAAAGCTTGGACGTTGGGTGCTTTCTCTTGGGAGTTGGAGAATTGTTAGAGAATGAGAGAGGAATGATGGATTGATATGGAATGGTGGAATGGGTGTTGTAAGGAATGAGGATAGGAAGGTATGAGTTTGGTTTAAATTTGGGTAAAAGAGGAATGGCTAGGGAGAGAGAGAGTTGACTTGGGGAAAAGAGGGAATGGGTGCTTGTACTTATGATAGGGTGAGGTGGCATGGGGGTATGGATGATGTACTTGACTTGATTGATGGGATATGTGGTAGAGATTCTCTCGGAATTCGCACGCGCTACATTTCCTCAAAATGAACGTAAGCCCACATCTTCTGGCCTGGGTAAGGCATCGGCGCATGAGACGCGGCGTTTGAACCGCGGTGACAGCACGGTCATTAGGCTACAAGTTTCAGGTCGAGCCGACTTTGGTATGCAAGACTCCACTTAGGATTGTGCACAAACATCGGATACAGGTCGAGGGTTGCTGGAATTCAACCGGAAGGACCACGGAAGCCTACGGAACAGTACGGTCTAGGATATGGGCCTTACAATTCTCCCCTCCAAATAAAAATTTTTCTCCTCAAAATTTACACTATCATTGCAAGTAAACATAACTCATAATAGAAGAGGAAATAAAGTATCATCATATAAAATCGGAGACAGCATATAAGATATAACATATAATCAATCATTAAAGAGATGAGGATAGTGCTCTTGAATCTTGACCTCGTGCTCCCAAGACACCTCATCAATAGAATGGTGACCCCATTGAACCTTCACCAAGGGGATGACCTTGGTTCGGAGGACCTGCTCCTTCCGATCGAGGATACGAACTGACTGCTCAATGTAAGAAGCATCCTCACGAACCTCCAGTGGCTGCCAATTAATAACAGGAACGATGTCTGACCCACACTTCCTCAGCATTGAGACATGGAAAACGTTGTAGACACCAAGCAACTGAGATCGTAAGGTAAGCCGATAAGCCACGGTGCCAATGTACCTAGTGATCTCGAAAGGTCCAATGAATCTCGAGGAAAGCTTCCCTTTGCTCCAAATCGAATCATGCCCTTCATAGGCGAGACCTTGAGATATACTCTATCCCTAACAGCGAACTCCAAGGGACGACGCTAGCGATCAGTGAAACTCTTCTACCGGCTCTGAGCTGTGTGCATCCTCTGCCTGATTATATTGATATCCTCTGACGTTTGTTGCACAATCTCGGGACCTAGGAGACACTGCTCTTCGATGTCGGTCCAACAACTCGAAGATCTGCACGGTTTGCCATATAATGCCTCAAAAGGAGTCATGCCAATGGTCACCTAATAGCTATTGTTGTACGCGAACTTAGCTAATCGCAGATGCTCATTCCAACTACCCCCGAAGTCAATCACGCAGGCCCGAAACATATCCTCAAGGATCTGTTTGACCCTCTCGGTCTGGCCATCCGTCTGCAGATGGTACAGAGCTGCAGAACAGTCCCCATCGCTCTCTAAAAGCTCCCCCAAAACTGAGACATGAACCTCGGGTCACGGTCAGGAACGATCGAGACTAGAATGCCATGCAGTCTCATAATCTCTTCGATGAATAACTTCACAAGCTGATCCATAAAGCAAATCGCACAAATTGGAAGAAAATGTGCCGATTTCGTTAGACGATCCACGACAACCCAGATGGCGTGATGACTGCGCCAAGTCCTCAGCAAACCCATAATGAAATCTGTCGACATGTGCTCCCACTTCCACGTCGGGACGTTCAATGGCTGCAATGGATAAGGGAGTCTCTGATGATCGGCCTTGACATGCTGGCATATGTCACACTCGGCTACAAAACTGGCAATTTGGCACTTCATCCCCGCCCAAAAATACTGTCGCCTCATGTCACAGAACATTTTCGTCAAGCCAGGGTGGATAGAAAATCGTAATCGATGCGCCTCAGCCATAAGATGTCTGCGTAACTCAGGAATATCTGAGACACATAATCGACCTCTGAAGCGAAGTCCACCATCAGAACCAATATGCCAATCTGACTGACTCTCAGATGCTGCCTCAGCCCTATAACTCTGCAATGACTCATTAGCCTGCTTAGCATCGATCACCCATGAGACAAGAGAGGGTTGAATCGACGGGCTCGATAACTGTACGATAGAAGACTGTAAACTGAACTCAAAATCATATGCTGCCACATCCTCAAGCATCCTCCACTCGTGAATCATCAAATGTGCACCAGGCCTCATGGCTGACGACTAAGGGCATCCATCACCACATTTGCCTTACTTAGGTGGTACTGGAGATCAAAATCACAGTCCTTCAAGAGTTCCATCTAACGCATTTGCCTCATGTTCAGCTCAGACTAAGAGAATAGGTATTTTAAGGTCTTGTGGTCGGAGAAGAGCTTGAACCTGACCCCATAGAGATAGTGCCTCCACACCTTCAGTACGAAGACGACTGCTTCCAGCTCCAAATTGTGTGTGGGGTAGTTCAGCTCATAGACCTTGAGCTGGCAAGACGCATAAGCCACTGGTCTCCCGTGATGCATCAGGACAACATCCAAGCCAATACGTGAAGCATCGGTAAATATAACAAATACATCACTCCCAGAGGGAATAGTGAGGACAAGAACGGACGTGAGGCAGTCCTTTAGCTCCATAAATGTTCGCTTACAGGCTCGCTCCAAATAAACTCTGCGTCATTCCGAGTCAATCTGGTCAACGGGGCTATAATACAGGAGAAGCCCTCAATGAAACGTCGGTAGTAGCCAACTAAACCAAGAAAACAGCGGATCTCGGACGCAATCGTGGGCTGGTCCCACTGACGCACTGTCTCAACCTTCGAGAGGTCTAATGTGTCGACACCTTCCCTCATCACCACGTGACCGAGGAACCTCACTTCCTCCTACCAAAACTCACACTTCTCCAGCTTCTCATATAGCTGGTGGGCACGGAGGGTTTGCAATGCAATATCCAAATGCTGCACATGCTCCTCACGGGTCCTTGAATATATCAGAATGTTGTCAATAAAGACCACCACAAACTGATCGAGATACAGATGGAGGATCTCGTTCATCAACTGTATGAATCTACGGGTGCATTGGTCAGTCCGAAGGACATGACCTGAAACTCAAAATGACCATAACGCGTCTTAAAAGCCGTCTTTGGGATGTCCTCCTCTTAGACCCGAATCTAATGATAACCGGAATGCAGGTAAATCTTCGAAAAGAACTGTGCACCCTACAACTGATCAAATAAATCATCTATCCTCGGGAGTGGATACTTATTCTTGATCGTGACTCCGTTGATCTCGCGGTAATCGATGTAGAGCCTCAACGAGCTATCCTCCTTCCGGACGAAGAGTACCGGCGCTCCCCAAGGTAAATTGCTCGGATGAATGAATCCCAACTCACGTAACTTGTCCAACTGTTACTGCAGCTCCCTCAACTCCATCGGTGCCATATGATATGAGACCTTTAAAATAGGCGCGGTATCGGGCACCAGATCAATCTGGAACTCAATATGTCGGCGTGGCGGTAATCTCGGGATCTCCTAAAATACATCGAGAAAATTGTAGACCACAGGCAACTAATCGGTACACAAAGTAATGGGCTCCTCAATTGCGCATGACATGAGACAAGAAAACGACTCTCCTCGGGGCTCGGCAACGAACTGGAATAGCGGCAAGCCTGGTATACAAAATGTGACTGTCCTCGCGGAACAGTTCAAGATAGCATGATACTCGGCAAGCGAATCCATGCCCAGGATGACGTCGAAATCTGACATCGACAGTATAAATAAATCAGTGGGTAAAAACATATCATCGACCAAAACATGGCAAGATGAACAGAAACGGCCTAACACTATAGTCTTCCCTAAGGGCGTTGATACGGTTAATCCCTCACTAGCAGACTCTGTCGGCAATCCAGACGATCAGCAAAAATTCTTGAATGAGTGCAAAGCACTGGAATCAAATAATACTTGGGCGATGTATGCAGAGACTGAGAGTATACCCTTGACACTCATCCAGAGGACTGGGGGTCCTGTTGAGCCACATAGAACCTATCCTGAGTTGGATGGGGAGGTGCCTGTCCCCTCTGAAGTCCTTGCTGCTACTGTTGCCTCTGCAGTGGTCTGTACTTTTGTCTCTACTGCTGCTGGGGCCTCGACGGCTGAGGTGGCTACTGTCGCTGCTATGGGGTTAGTGCTGCTGTGGTCGTTATTACGCTGGAGGCTGCTATGGCCCTCTCGGTTGCTGTTATTGAGGGTGGGGACACTCATACACATGGTGCCCTATCTCATCACATTTATAACAAGTCCCTGTAAACGGCTGCTAGGGTGGTACTAGAGGTGCCGTTGGTGCTGCTAGTGTTCTGGCAGATGGGTGACTCTTGTGCCTTTGTGGTCATCGATACTGATGGGAGCTACTAGAGGGGGCCTACCTCTTCCGACCTCTCCTCTGATCTCGATCGCTCTATGTGTCGGCCCACTTAGTCTCATAAATATGAGCCTTCTGTACTACCACCTAAAAAGTTGGGAGCTCATGCCTAATAACATGGCCTTAAAGACCGTAACCCAAGCCGTTCTCAAAATGGCGGGCCTTCCGCCCGCCATCATCAACTAAATATGACGTGAACCTCGATAGCACCATGAAACAAGCTGCGTACTGTGCCACAGACATGTCTCTCTACACCAAGGTCTCAAACTCTAAGGCTCGCTACTGACGAATGTGGTCGGGGAAGTACTGCTGCTCGAATCAATCTATGAAATCCTCCCATGTCCAGATGAAATCAGGCCCTACAACACGTGTAATGGAGGTCCATTAGTGCTCAGCCTCACCCTGGAGAAGGAATACAGCTAATCGGACCCGCTGCTGGGTCGTACATGTCATAGTATCAAAAATCTTCTCCACATCGGAGCGCCACCTCTTGGCTGTCGTCAGATCTAGCTCGCCCTGAAAATGCGGAGGATCGAGCTATTTGAACTCTCGAAGAAGGGTGCTCGCGTGCTCCTCCTCTACCTAGGCTGGCGAAACAACTGGGAGCCTGCCCTGTCCTTGAAGCGCAGCCATCACAGCCTGCCACATCTGCTGTAACTGGGAGGCACTCATGGGTATGGTCAGAACCTCATCAGTCTCAGGTGGAGGGACGACATCCTCACACTGGGGAACATGGATCTCAGGTGGTGGAACGAGAGTCGTAGGTGGTAAAGCAAGAGCCTCAAGTGGTAGAGTGAGAGTCGATCGGGTCGCTCCCCTAGGTGGCATGTCCTATAGGAAAGAACAAAGACGCCAATCAACCTTGAGAATCTCTCGAATGCACGCACGTAGGGAACTTGTAACTGCTATGGTATCTAGCTCCTACGATTATCAAATTTTGTTGTGCTAAAACCTCTTTGAATCTATGTCTCGTGTAGTGCATCTACATATTCAAGACAGTGCATCTCATGTACAAGGACAAAGGTCTTTACTTCAAGAACTTCAAATGAAAGATTACATGTTCATGTTCAAGTACAACATCAAGTGTGAATTCAATCTTTCAAGCTTCAATAATTCAAGTTTTCAAAGCTTTACGTCAAGACAAAGTTCTTATACTTTGAACCTCAAGCTCAAGCTTCAATGTATTACAATTTCAAGCTTCAAAAGGTCTCAAGTTCAAGTTTCATCAGTTGTCAAGATCTCAAGGTTCGTGAACTTCAAAGATGAACTATCAACCGAAGGAAAAGAAGTTTCAATGTTCATACATCATGTATAAGGTATAAATGACCCTAGATTGACCATAGGGTAGGTCATTTTAAATACATAATTCACTTGGGTCATTTTATAAGTGCATAGACTATTTCTCGACTAGTCTTGGACTATGTTCGACTAGTCCTAGCACTGGCTTGACTATTCCAAGAATTCCTCGACCAGTCCTAAGTTTGTTACTGATTTTCAAGAATTTTTGTTAAAGCCTCGACCAGTCCTGGAGACTGCTTGACCCGTGGTGTGAAAGGTGCTCGACTCGTGTTCGACTAGTCCTACAGGCTCGACTCAAAGTCCAGTAACTAAAATATGGTCCGCACGACCAGTCGTTGATAGGACTCGACTGGTCGTGGAGGCCGGTCAACTGGTCGAGCATGTCCTTCGACCAATCGTGGAACAGTATGATCTTATTGCACTCAAAATTTCAAAAATCTATTGGTCCTACGACCAGTCGTGGCGACCTCAAGACTAGTCGTGACTGCGATTTCTGCACTTATAAATACAACATGAATTTCAAAGTTTCATATTCTATTCAAGCTAAATCAATACGCCACTCTAAGAGATAAGTTAGTGATATTCTTAAGCTATTTAGTGATAATTTTATATTCTCTTTAATTAGCTTTCTTTGCATTTGATTTTATACTCTGTATTCCAATTTTATTTGAAAGAGAGATTGAAGTATTCTCATTTCTTGGAATCAAAATCAAATCAAGCTAGCCCAAGGTGATTTAATTTAAAATCAATTTAGAACCCAGAACCATTTCACAAGTGAGTGTGAACATTGAACTTCTACGTTGAACTTCTACTCCGATTTGGTTCTTCTGGGCTGCATCAAAAGGAGAATATCTAGGTATTTTACAGTTTTGTAAATTTCTTTCTTTTGGTTTTATTGAGATTGTGCCAGAAAATCTCTTTGTTTTGGTTTGTCTGAGGTGATCCAGAAAACTTAGAGTGTGGGGTTTTTTGAATTGTGTAAGCCCACTTGAAAGACACAATTGTGAGGGTTTTGGGTGAACCTTGAAAAACCTATTTTCATAGTGAACGCTAATGTCCACTGTGTGAGAATATTAGGAGTGGAGTAGTTGTGTGGCTGTTGTTGAACAGTTGGTGTACACATAAGTGAACCACTATAATTCTTTGTGTTTGGTGGATGTGTAGTTTATTTTCTTTATCATTTATGATTTAAGATTATGGGATGTATTTGTGGATGTGAATGTTGTAATCTTTACATTCAGCATTGTGTGGTGAATGTTGTAATAGATTACTTTCTATTTCTTTCATATCCTCTTCAGTTTGAGTTTTTAATACTCACTCACATTCTAGTAAGGTTGTCCTGCCATAAACCATTGGTTTTTGGTGTCTGGTTGTCCTTAGAACCAAGTTTGTATCAACTTCTCAATATTAGATTTTTGAGGTTGTTATTTACAATTCATTTGGTTATCTTATTGTTTAAATTCTTCTTTTATTTTATAATTTGGCATAGTCCTATTCACACCCCCCCCCCCTCTAAAACTCTTAGCTCGACCTTTTCAAGTGGTATCAGAGCCTAATAGCTCATTGTAATTATTATTTCTTTTGGATTTATTTCCTAAGCTAATCGATCTGAGCTTTGTAAGATGTCAAATTTTGATAACATCTCAGTCACTAGGACTCCACCATTTGATGACTCCAATTATGCTTATTGGAAAGCCAGGATGAGAATTTTCTTAAAATCCATAGATGAGAGCGTGTGGTAAGACGCAGTGACTGATTGGACCCCTCTTACCATTGAAGTGACTAGTATCGATGGATCCAAAACTATGAGAGTCACACCTTATTTCTCTTGGACCACTCTTCAGAAAAGTGATAGTAGTGCCAATGCAAAAGTACTAAATGCAATCACTTGCACACTATCACTGGATGAATTCAAAAGAATTATATCATGTGATACTGCAAAGCAAGCATGGGATATTTTAGAAATGACACATGAGGGAACAACAATTGTCAAAAAATCTAAACTCTAAATCCTCACAACCAAATTTGAGGAAATTCATATGGAAGAAAGTGAAACTTTCATAGACTTTTATACTAGATTGAATGACATTGTCAACTCTATGTGGGGTCTCAGTGGTAAAATCCTAGAAAGTAAAGTTTGTGCAAAGATACTACGCTCATTACCTAAACGATTCAATTCAAAGGTAACTGCGATCTAGGAACTTTGTGATACGGATAATATAAGGGTAAAGGAAATAGTTGGCTCATTACAGACCTATGAGTTAAACTTTAAAGCTCCTAAAGAGAAATCCATCGTCCTTAAATCTTCTAAATATTTTTCTCAAGAAAATTGTAGTAATTCTGATTTAGAAAATTCTGAAGATGATATGGCCCTTTTAGCTAAAAAGTTTTATAAGATTTTCAAAAGTAAAAAAGAGAGTTGATTTTCAAAAATCTAATGATAAGAAAAGATCTAAATCTAAAACATGGAAATCTTTAAAAGACAGTCAATGTTACCACTGCCATGAATATGGGCATTTAGCAAACACATGTCCTAAAAAGGACAAACCTAAAAGGAAATGAATGTTGGCTACTTGGGATGAATCTTCCTGCTATGAAGCCTCTTCTGAGTCAAAAGATTCTGAAACTGAGTCGGGTAATGAAGTCAAAGCCCTTATGACTCTAGCTAAGTTCACTTTTTTAGATAATGATAATTTAACTAGTGAAGAAAATCTGAATAGTGATCATGAAAATGAAAAAGATCTACAAGATGCCTATAATGCCCTATACAAGGAAAGTTGTAAAATTGTGGTAAAACTAAAACTTCAGAAAGAAAAGTTTTCTAAACTTAAAGAAAATTTTGATAGTCTTGTTTTAGAAAAATCTCACATTTCAAATTGTTTTAAAAAAACTAAGTGCAACTTAGATTTCAAAAATTCCCGAGTTAAAAACTTAAAATCTGAAAATGAAAAACTAAAACTTGAAGTCTCTTCACTTTTGAGTTTAAAAGACACATGGAAGTATGCCCAAGGAGATCTTAAGTTAGAAAAACTCTTATCCGGATCCAGAAAATGTGGCAATCGATTTGGATTGGGCTACAATAAAAGTATTTCTCCTAAACATAAGAATACTCTACCCAAATTTGTGAAAGGAGAGTCTTCAAACTCAAAAAAGAAAAGCCTGAATCAAAATCATTTTAAAAATGCTAAGTCTTTTCAAACCTTAAAACCTAACAGTAACCATATCAACTACAAAAATCAGGATCATAATTCTTTAGCCGAGAAAATTGTTGATTTACATAAGGAGCTCTTAAAATCTAACTCAATGGGTCGGTCTTATAACAACTACAAACATAAAAAGACCAACTATAATTCTAAACCCAAGACTATACTGAAATGGGTTCCTAAGGTTACTTGCTTTGTTGCCCACACTGCTTTTAAAGCTACAAGCCATTCAAAGTGGTACCTAGATAGTGAATACTTTAGACACATGACAGGTGACAAAGGTCTATTCACTAATCTTAAAGATATGACTGATGGTTCAATCACATTCGGTGATGGTAGCAACTGCAGGATTGGTAGCTAAGGTACAATTCAACTCTTTATCCTCCCTTTATTTGAGAATGTTTTATATGCAGAAGGGTTAAAACACAACTTATTAAGAATCTCCCAAATATGCGATAATAATCATAACGTAAAATTTACTAACCTAGGGTGTGAAAATTGAAATAAAAGTGGTTCTGTAATATTAACTGGTCGCATAACTTCTGAAAACTACTACATTGTAAGTAATGCAAGCTCATCTAATTATCGTGTTACATGGTCCATACTAATGAGACCGAGTTATGGCATAAATGCCTTGGACATGTACACTACCGCAACCTATATAGATTGAGCAAAAGAGAGTTAGTAAGAGGCTTACCCAAAATACAGAAAATAGATAAAATATGTGGCAAATGCCAAATTAGCAAGCAAACTAGGAGTTCTCACAAAAAGGTGGACTCCAATGCCACATCTAAACTGCTCGAACTCTTCCATATGGATCTTATTGGACCAGCTAAAATGGAGAGTCGAGGTGGAAAGAAGTACATACTGGTAATTATTGATGACTTTACCAGATATACTTGTGTAGTCTTCTTAAGAGACAAATCAGAAACTCTCAATGAAGTAAAAAAGGATACTTAGACGTATCCAAACTGAAAAAGAATCTCAAGTTTGTAAGATCCGTAGCGATCATGGATCAAGTTTTACAGTGATCAGGGAATATCACATGAATTCTCTGCGCCCAAAACACCATAGCGAAATGGTATAGTAGAAAGAAAAATGGAGTGCTTCAAGAAATGGCAAATGTAATGTTAAGAAGTATGAAGCTCCCTAAAAATCTTTGGGCCGAAGCTGTAAATATTGCGTGTTATATAATTAACACCGTGTTTATACTAGAAAATCAAATAGTAAAACGGCATATGAAATGTGATTTGATAAGAAGCATACTGTCAAATACGTTCGAGTTTTTAACAGCAAGTGTTACATTTTACGTGACCGAGAAAATCTGGATAAGTTTGACACCAAAAGTGATGAAGGGATGTTTTTAGGGTATACTCTAAATAGTCGAGCATATCGGGTTCTTAATAAGAGAACCGATTTAATTCAAGAATCCCTTCATGTGGTTATTGACGATCACTTGAATACACCTGTCTCAAGTTTAGAAAATGATGAAGTACTTCTAATTGATAAACTAGATTCTTCATCAAGTCAGAATAACTCTGAACTGAGGACTGTTAAAGACCATCCAACTAATCAGATTCTTGGAAACTCTCTCAATGGTGTACGCACTCGTAAACAACTAGAAGATATGTGTAACTACGTGTGTTTTACATCTCAGATAGAACTGGCTAACATAATAGAAGCTCTTACTGACGAAAACTGGATAGTTGCAATGCAAGAAGAGCTTAATCAATTTGTTAGAAATGATGTTTGGTACTTAGTTCCTAGACCAAAAGATAAACACATTATCGAAACAAAATGGATTTTTAAAAAAAAGTCTGATAAACTTGGTAATATAATTAGAAGCAAGGCTAGACTGGTTGTACAAGGGTACACTCAAATTGAAGGAATCGATTATGATGAGACCTTTGCCCCAGTAGCTCGTCTTGAATCATTCAAACTATTTATATCCATTGCATGCTTTAGAAAGTTCAAAATATACCAAATGGATGTAAAGAGTGCTTTTTTAAATAGCGATTTGCATGAAGAAGTGTATGTTGAACAACCAATAGGTTTTAAAGACCCTAAGAATGTTGATTATGTCTATTGCTTAAAAAAAGGCACTCTACGATTTGAAACGAGCTCCCAGGGCTTGGTACAAAAATTCGATTAAGTTTCTACTAAGTCATAACTTTATAATGGGAAGTGTTGATAAGGCTCTATTTATTAAGAAACATAATGATCACATTTTAATAGTGCAAATTTATGTTGATGATATTATTTATGAATCTACCTGTGTTAACATGACTGTTAAGTTTGTAGATCTTATGAAAGCTAAGTTTGAAATGAGCATGGTTGGGGAATTGAATTATTTTCTAGGGTTGCAAGTAAAACAACAACCTAATTGTTTCTTTATCTCTTAAACCAAATATGCTCTGAACTTAGTTAAAATGTTCGGATTTGAGAATGGAAAATTTTTTGATACTCCTATGAGTACTAACTTAAAACTCTTAAAGGACTCTACAGGTAAGAGTGTGGATCCTAAATTATATCGTAGTGTGACTGGAAGTTTGTTTTATTTAACTGCAAGTAGACTTGATATCGCATTTAGCGTAAGAATTTGTACTAGATATTAATCTGACCCTAAAGAGTCACATTTAACTATTGTTAAGCGGATTATGCGATATATTGCAAGTTCAGCAAATCTAGGTCTTTGGTATCCACATGATACTGTGTGCAATTAGCTGGTTACACAGATGCTGATTGGGCTGGTAATATTGATGATAGAAAATCAACCAGTGGTGGTTGTTTCTATGTAAGGAACGGTTTAGTTTCCTGGTTAAGTAAGAAACAAAGTTCTGCATCGCTCTCAACTGCTGAGGCTCAATACATTGCAGCAGGAAATGTATGTACTCAGCTTGTGTGGATGAAAAGAATGTTAAGCGATTACGGACTTGCGTAACATACTATGGTTTTATATTGTGATAATTTAAGCACAATTAATATCTCTAAAAATTCTATCCAGCATTCACGAACCAAGCATATTGACATTAGATATCACTACATTCGTGAATTAGTGGAAGATAAAACAATTTCTTTGGAATACATTCCGACCGAGACTCAACTTGCTGACATATTCATAAAACTGCTCATCAAAAGCAGGTTTTCTAAATTGAAATTTGATCTTGGTATGTGCAATTTGAATTGATTATTCATGCATTTTTGTATCATAATGTATATATTTATTATTTTAAAATGATTAAAATTTCAAATTTTATGAAAAATGCATATTTTGGGCTGTGCACGACCAGTCGAGTACATACTCGACCAGTCGTGTAGCGCAGGTTGGTACTTTATTTGGGGGGGAAATCCATTTTTCTTCATTTTGGGTTTCTTCTCCAATGGGTCTTAGGTAGACCGGTCGAACCTATCTCCTAATTCTTCAAGGTTAGTGCTTTATTTACATTTTCTTTGTAGATTCAAGTTCTTATCACTCATTTTTCATCATTGGTGTGATTTATTTCTTGATTCGTAGTGGTTTTTGGGGTTTTCTATTCAAAAATCCAATCTTATGAAAACCACTCTATTTCTTTTACAATCTCCTTGTTCTTTAATTTCTTGGTTACAAATGGAAGGTAGAGCCAAAAAGAAAAGTTCTCATGGTCCTTCAACTTCTAGATCGATACCTATCACAGTGCGTCACCTTCAGTCACCCGAATATGATCCCTCTTATGTGCGGGATATTAGGTTGCGTAATGTTATAGTTGAACGACCTGTTCATGTTGAACATCTAGCTCCATTTGATATCCTTCCTCTCCTCCAATCTGTAGGATGGGATAACATTATACATTGGGGTGGGCCGGCATACCGGTCCATTGCGCAAGCTATGTATGCATGTATTTCTGACTTTTCTACTGAAAATTTGACATTTATTATTGCAACTAGAGAAGGTCCAGTTAAAGTTGACTGACATCTGATCTCTGGTCTAATGGACATACCTGTCAATGATGAAGGTATTCCCATTAGCACTCTAGTGGCTAAACCATCTGAATCTGAGAAGCGTATGCTTAATAGAGCTTTATGCAATATAGATGCGGAATGGAGTACTAATGGAAATGCGCTTGCCTCAAAGTATTTTTTACCTAAATATAGAGTCCTTCACAGGATATTCATTTCGAATGTCTATCCTCGTTCTGATAACAAAATTAAATTCACTACTTTCATGGTTCGGACATTCCATTGTTTCTGGAACTAATTTATGTCTTCCGTCTCTAATTTGTCATTGTATCATTCAATTCCATCTCCATCCTGGACACAGTGACATCCCTTTCACTTATCTTATGACTGTGTTGGCCACTCATATTTTAGTGGTTATGCCTGTTGGAGAGGCTCCCATTCAGCACCTAATCTTCCACAACTCAAATATCAACAAAATAAATATGAGGTTGGCCGCAGGCCAAGTCAATGTGGGTGTTGATGGAGTTGATGCAGTGAATGAAGAGAAGGTGATTTACCTCCAGATGACATTAACATGGATGATATTTTTTATAAGATCGAATCCGATTCGGCAAATGATCCTGATTATCAGCCGTGTGATTTTGATGCGCGTTTGTGCTCACTTGAGGAGAAGGTGGAGAACATGAATGTGTCTCGTGATTTACAATTCAAATATATGCGCAAGTATCTTAGGCGCCTGAACAAGGGACTTCATAAACTTGATCCTACCATACCTTCCTCCTTCATTAGGTTCTGATTACTATTTACTTATCTTGGTTTTTAATAACTTTTATGATATTTGGCTTTCTTTTGGTTTATGGGGTTGAACTTGGTTGAACTTGATTGAACTTGGTTGATCATGCTTGGACAATGTATGCTTATGGATTTCATATCTTGACTATCTTAATTATTTATTCCTCATTACTCTTCTTATTCTTTCTTATTTATCAACTTCCATTATCATTTATTGGTTTCTTCCTTTGTCATATTGTGACAAAAAGGGGAAGAATTTTGATGTGAATTGATGTGTTGTGGATGTGGTTTGTGGTATGTAGTCCATTTTTTTTTCATCCATTTTGATTGAAAGGGGGAGTAAAGTAAGGGGGAGTTTTGTTGGGGGAGTAGATGTGAATTTTTGACCTATTAATAACTAGTGCATGATTCTTTGTGCGTAAAATGCTTATGTTATTATGAAGTGTGTTTTGTCACAAATTTGACAAAGGGGGAGATTGAAAGTGCTATGGTATCTAGCTCCTATGATTGTCGAATTTTGTAGTGCCAAAACCTCTTTGAATCTGTGTCTTGTGTAGCACATCTACATATTCAAGACAAAGGTCTTTACTTTAAGAACTTCAAATGCAAGATTACATGTTCATGTTCAAGTACAACATCATGTGTGAATTCAATCTTTCAAGCTTCAATAATTCAAGTTTTCAAAGCTTCAAGTCAAGACAAAGTTCCTATACTTTGAACCTCAAGCTCAAGCTTCAATGTATTACAATTTCAAGCTTCAAAAGGTCTCAAGTTCAAGTTTCATCATTTGTCAAGATCTCAAGGTTCATGAACTTCAAAGATCAACTATCAACCGAAGGAAAAGAAGTTTCATTGTTCATACATCATGTATAAGGTATGAATGACCCTAAATTGACCATAGGGTAGGTCATTTTGTATGCATAATTCACTTGGGTTATTTTATAAGTGCATAGATTGTTTCTCGACTAGTCTTGGACTATGTTCAACTAGTCCTAACACTGGCTCGACCAGTCCAAACACTGGCTCGACTAGTCCAAGAATTCCGTGACTAGTCTTAAGTTTGTTACTGATTTTCGAGATTTTTTGTTAAAGCCTCGACTAATCTTAGATACTACTCAACCAGTCATGTGAACAGCGCTCAACTCGTGTTTGACCAGTCCTAAAGGCTCGACTCAAAGTCTAGCAACTAAAATGGGTTTCGCACGACCAGTCGTGAATAGGACTCGACCAGTCGTGGAGGCCGCTCGATCGATCGAGTAGGTCCTTCGACCAGTCGTGGAACGGTTTGATCTTATCGCACTCAAAATTTCAAAAATCTGTTGGTCCTACGACTAGTTGTGGTGACCTCAAGACCAGTCTTGATTACGATTTCTACACTTATAAATAGAGCACAAATTTCAGAGTTTCATATTCAATTCAAGCTAAATCAATACGCCACTCTGAGAGATAAGTTAGTGATATTCTTAAGCTATTTAGTGCTCATTTTATATTCTCTTTAATTAGCTTCGTTTGCATTTAATTTTATATTCTACATTCCAATTTTATTTGAAAGAGGGATTAAAGTATTCCCATTTCTTAGAATCAAAATCAAATCAAGCTAGCCCAAGGTGATTTAATTTAAAATTAATTTAGAACCTAGAACCATTTCATAAGTGTGAACATTGAACTTCTATGTTAAACTTCCACTCTGATTTGGTTCTTCCGGGCTACATCAAAAGGAGAATATCCAGGTATTTTACAATTTTACAAATTCCTTTCTTTTGGTTTCATTGAGATTGTGCCAGAAAAATATCTCTGTTTTGGTTTATCTGAGGTGATCCAGAAAACTTAGAGTGTGGGATTTTTTTAATTGTGTAAGCCCACTTGAAATACACAATTGTAAGGGTTTTAGGTGAACCTTGAAAAATCTATTTTCATAGTGAACGCTAATATCCACTGTGTGAGGATATTAGGAGTGGAGTAGTTGTATGGCTGTTGTTAAGCAGTTGGTGTACACACAACCAAACCACTATAATTCTTTATGTTTGGTGGATGTGTGGTTTATTTTCTTTATCATTTATGATTTAAGATTGTGGGATGTATTTGTGGATGTGAATGTTGTAATCTTTACATTTTAACATTGTATGGTGAATGTTGTAATAGATTAGTTTCTATTTCTTTCATATCCTCTTCAGTTTGAGTTTTTGATACTCACCCACGTTCTAGTAAGGTTGTCTTGCCATAAACCATTGGTTTTTGGTGTCTGGTTGTCCTTAGAACCAAGTTTGTATCAACCTCTCAATACTAGATTTTTGAGGTTGTTATTTCCTTTGGTTATTTACAATTCATTTGGTTATCTTATTGTTTAAATTCCACTTTTTTTTTGGCATAATCCTATTCACCCCCCTAGGACTCTTAGCTCGGCCTTTTTAGAACCAAATCGGAAGGTTACTGTAACGCCCTGAAAATCGGGGGTCGAGCGGAAGCTCAACTCCCGAGTTCCAATGCATCACTTTTGCAATATAGATAATGATGATTAATTGTTGTCTGTATTTGTGTATTAAACATGAGTAAGATTATACTAAAACAATATATCATACTCCAGATATAATGTAATTATTCAAGGCTGAGATAAATATATAAAGTATATAAGTGTTTCGCAACCTCCAGAGTATGAGTATGTTACCAGGCTGAATTTATATAAGAATGGTTCCAAATTTTACAAAATATCAAAGTGTAAATATCCAACTAATCTATAAGTCCCTATAATCCCGTTGAATCATCACGGGGTCTACATAGACCCGTCTAAGAGCTGAACATAGGAGAATTCCTCCTCCTCGTCCATGAAGTCCATTTTAGTTGCATAGACTCCGTCATCACTTGCATCTACAATAGAGTCTGGTTGGTGTTTTAAAACACCATCCTAGGTGGGAATGAGTAGCTAATTCAGTGGAAGTATAAAGTAAAGGTTAACATGTTATCAATTCAGTCAAGCAGTAATGATAAAGCAATATAACAATCATATCCTAAGTGCTCTTGTTAATGCAGGAATGATATGCGTAATGATGCATGCCCTTGCTTACACTCCCTCAATGACACCATCCTACGATCGCGTCATGCACCATTCCGGACACATGCGCTTCCTCACCAAACACATTGTAAGTGCTATGATTTGATTCCTCTTTGGTTGTCAAATTTTGTGTGTCAAAACCTCTGTATGTGTCTTGTATTTATATCTTGATAAATTTGTTTGAGACACCATGTCAACAATTGAAGTCAAGAAGATGAATTCTTCAAGCTAGTTCAAGCTACAATATAGAAGATATTAAAGAAGAGTTCAAGTTCAAGACCCAAGCTCAAGTTCACGTGTAAGACTCAAGCTCAAGTTCACGTGTATTCAAGATCAAGACTCAAACATAGTTTGAGACTCAAGTGCAACTCAAAATGACATTGATTTCAAAGCTTGTGAAGTAGTCAAGCTACATCAAGAAGAACTCAAGCTTCGTAATGTTCAAAGTCTAAGGAAATGAAGTTTTAATATCCATACTTCATGTCACAGGTATGATAAACCTTAGATTGACCTTAGGGTAGGTCACTTTGGCTACATAATTCATTTGAATATTAATATATGATTTTAGTATATTCTAAGACTAGTCCTAGACCTTATTCGACCAGTCCTAGAACTGGTTCGACTAGTCTAAGAAATTCTAGGACCAGTCTTAGAGTTGTTGCAATTTATCAGATTTTTTTGTTCTGCTACGACCAGTCCTGGAGTCTGCTCGACCGGTCCTAGGATGGTCTCGACTTGACATTCGACTAGTCATAATGCTACGACTCGAACTCTAGTGACTAAATCAAGTGTCGCACGAGCAGTCGTAGAGGGGTCTCAACTAGTCGTGGACTACCTTCGACCAGTTGTAGACTGCCTACGATCGGTCGTACAACGATTTTATCCGATCGCGCTCAAAAATTCAAAAATTTGTTTCTCCTTCGACCAGTCGTGGTGTCCCTAGGACCAGTCGAAGATGAATTTCTGCAGCTATAAATAGCACACAAATTTCAGAGTTTTTCAATAGGAAAATCAAGTGAATTCAAGACTCCACTCAGAGATAAGTTTTTGTTTGTTTTTAAGCTACATTGTGCATAATTCTATTTCCTTTTGTTAGCTTATTGTTATTTGATTTTGATTTACATTCCAATCTGATTAGAAAAAGAGGAAATTTTTAATTCCTTCTCAGAATCAAAATCAAATATAGCTAACCCTAATTTGATTAAACTTAAATTCAATTAGAACTTAGAACCATTGTAAAGTGAGTATTAGATATTGAACTTCCATATTCGAACTTCTACTCCGATTGGTTCTTCCAGGCTGCTACAAGAAGAGAAATCCAGGTATTTTACAATTCTGTAAAATTTTCATTCTTTTGATTTTTGTTTGGGATTCGCCACAAAAATTCCATTTGTGTGGTTATCTGAGGAGAGCCAGAAAACTCAGAAAGAGGGGTTTTTGGATTGTGTAAGCCCAAGTTAAAAAGACACAATTGTGAAGGTTTTAGGTGAACCTGTGAAACCTATTTTGATAGTGAACGCTAATATCCCCTGTGTGAGGATATTAGGAGTAGAGTAGTATTCTGTGTGGTTGTTGTTTAACAGTTGGTGAACACACAGGTGAACCATTATAATTCTTTGCCTTGTGGATTGAATGCTTTCTTAATCTTTTATCTTTTATCTTTTATCATTCAAAGCTGTGGAATGTATGTGTGGATTTGAATGTTGTAAATATTTACATTTCAAGCAAGTGTGGGGAATGTTGTGATAAGTTAGATTTAAATTTCTGTAATCTATTTCAATTCTTTGCTATTTATTTTTATTGAGTTCTTGATACAAATGACGTTCTAGAAATAAGGTTGTCCTATCATAAACCTTTGGTTTTATGGTGTAAGGTTGTCCTTAGAACTGAATTCATATCAACCTCTCAATACTTGTTAATTGATGTTGAGTTTATTTCAACATTGTGAATTGATTTATTTTTGTAAGGCTATCTCTTTATTGTTTATTCCGCTATTTTAAATTTAATTTAGCATAGTCCTATTCACCCCCCCCCCCCCTCTAGGACCTATAGCTTGGCCATTTCAAGTGGTATCAAAGCCTAATAGCTCGCTCTTATTACTTTTTATTTAGATTTATTTCCTGAGCTAATGATCTAAGCTATATATATATATATATATGTCAATATTTATATAAGATAGATAGCTATCACCACTAGGCTCGCACCCTTTGATGGCTCCAATTATGCCTATTGGAAAGCCAGAATGAGGATCTTCCTCAAATTAATGGATGAGAGTGTGTGGCAAGCCACAGTGAATGAATGGAATCCTCCTACCACTGAAGTAACTGGAGTTGACGGTTCAAAAACTATGAGAGTGTCTCTGTATTTCCAATGGACCACACTTCAGAAAAGTGAGAGTAGTGCAAATGTTAAAGCACTAAATGCAATCACTTGCGCACTATCACCGGATGAGTTCAAAAGAATCATATCCTGTGATACTGTATGAGGATATATTAGAAATGACACACGAGGGTACATCAATTGTAAAAAAATCTAAAATTCATCTCCTCACAACCAAATTTGAAGAAATTCATATGGAGGAAAATGAAATGTTTATGGACTTTTACACAAGATTAAATGACATTGTAAACTCAATGTGGGGTCTTGGCAATAAAATCCCAGAAAGTAAAGTGTGTGTAAAAATACTACACTCTCTTCCTGAGCGGTTCAACTCTAAAGTAACCGCAATCCAGGAACTTCGTGATACGGACAATATGAGGGTAGAAGAACTAGTTGGTTCTTTACAAACCTATGAATTAAATTTTAAAGCTCCTAAAGGAAAATCTATCGCTTTGAAATCTTCTAAAAGTGTTTCTCAAGTATATTCTGATTCTGAAGATGATATGGCTCTTTTAGCAAAAAGGTTTTATAAAATTTTCAAAAGTAAGAAAAGGGTCAATTTTCAGAAAAGATCTAAACCTAGATCTAAAACTTGGAAGTCTTTGAAAAATAGCCAATGTTACAACTGTCAAGAATGTGGGCATTTAACAAACAAATATCCTAAAAAGGATAAACCCAAAAAGAAGGGTATGTTGGCTACTCGGGATGAATCATCTGAGTCTGAAGCTACTTCTGATTCAGAAGATTCTGAAACCGAGTCGGGCAATGAAGTTAAGGCCCTTATGACTCTAGCCAAGTTCACTTTTTCAGATCATGATGATTCAACTAATGAAGAAAATCTGAATAGTGATCATGAAAATGAAGAAGATCTTCAAGATGCTTACAATGCCCTATACAAGAAAAGTTGTAAAATTGCCGTAAAACTAAAACTTCAAAAAGAAAAGTTTTTAAAACTTAAAGAAAATTTTGAGTTACTTGTTTTAGAAAAATCCCATATTTCAGATTGTTTTGTAAAGACTAAATGTGATTTAGAATTCAAAACCTCCCTGATTGAAAATCTTAAATCTGAAAATGATAAACTTAAGAATGAAGTATCTTCTCTTCTAAGTTTGAAGGATATATGGAGGTATGCCCAAGGAGATATAAAGTTAGAAAAACTTTTGTCCGGATCTAGAAAATGTGACGATCGATCCGGGTTGGGTTATGATAAGAACATACCTCATAAACAAAAGAATACTCCTCCCAACTTTGTGAAAGGAGAAGCCTCAAACTCAAAAGAAAAAGGTACTTGTCAAGGTTTTTCTAAAAATACAAAAACTTTTCAAAAACCTAAATATAGCTATATCAATTTCAAAAATCAGAACAGAAACCCACTAGCTGAAAAAATAGTTGATTTACTTAAGGAGCTCTTAAAATCTAACTCGGTAGGTCATTCCCACAACTATAAACAGAAGATGACCAACTATGTTCCTAAACCTAAAACAGTTCTGAAATGGGTTCCTAAAGTTACCTGCTTGGTTGCCCATACTGCTTTCAAAGCAACAAGCCATTCAAAATGGTACCTAGACAGTGGATGTTCTAGGCACATGACAGGTGACAAGGCCTTATTCACCGATCTAAAAGATATGACTGATGGGTCAATCACATTTGGTGATGGTAGCAACTGCAAGATTATTGGCTAAGGTATGGTTCAACTCTATAATTTTCCCTTATTTAAGAATGTTTTATATGTTAAGGGACTAAAACACAACCTGTTAAGCATATCTCAAATATGCGACAACAACCATAGTGTTAAATTTTCTAATCAAGGTTATGAGATTATAGATAAAAAGGGTTCTATAATATTAACTGGTCGCAGAACTTCTGAAAACTGCTATATAGTAAGTAATGGTAGCTCATCTAATCAAACATGCTATATGGTCCATACCGATGAGACAGAATTATGACATAAACGCCTTGGACATGTACACTACTGGAATTTATATAGATTGAGCAAATGAGAACTTATTAGAGGTCTACCTAAGATTCAAAAAGTAGACAAGATATGTGGTGAATGTCACTATGGTAAACAAACTAGGAGCTCTCACAAAAAGGTGAACTCCAATACCACATTAAGACCACTCGAGCTTCTCCACATGGATCTTATAGGACCAATGAGAACGGAAAGTCGAGGTGGCAAAAAATACATCTTGGTTATTGTAGATGATTTTACAAGATTCACCTGGGTTTCATTTTTAAGGGATAAATCAGAAACCCTTGATGAAGTGAAAAAGATTATCAAACGGATCGAAACTGAAAAATGTTCTCAAGTCAGTAAGATCCGAAGTGATCATGGATCCGAGTTTGAAAATAGCGGTTTTGAGAAATTCTTTAGCGAATAGGGAATATCACATGAATTCTCTGCGCCTAAAACTCCTCAACAGAATGGAATGGTGGAAAGAAAAAATAGTGTGCTTCAAGAAATGGGAACTGTAATGTTAAATAGTATGAAGCTCCCTAAAAATCTTTAGGCTGAAGCAGTGAATACTGCCTGCTATGTTATTAATCGAGTTTATATATGTAAATCTTATAATAAAATTGCTTATGAAATGTGGATAAGAAGCCGACTGTCAAATACTTTCGAGTTTTTGGCAGCAAGTGCTATATTTTCCGTGACCGTGAAAATCTGGGAAAGTTTGACACAAAGAGTGACGAAGGAATCTTTTTAGGATACTCTTTAAACAGTCGCGCATATCATGTTCTGAACAAGAGGACCGGTATTATTCAAGAATCAATTAACGTGGTCATAGACGATCATTTGAATACACCTTCCCCAAGTTCAGATAATGATGAAGTTCTTTTAATTAAAAAATCAGATACTTCATCAAGTCAAATTAATTATGAATTAAGGACTGTTAAAGATCATCCAACTACTCAAATTCTTGGTAACCCTCTCACTGGTGTGCGCACTCATAGACAATTAGAAGACATATGTAATTAAGTATGTTTTATATCTCAGATTGAACTGGTAAACGTAAAAGAAACACTTTCTGATGAAAACTGGATAGTAGCGATGCAGGAAGAACTTAATCAATTTGTTCGTAATGATGTCTGGTATCTTATTCCTAGACCTAAAGATAAACACATTATAGGAACTGAGTGGATTTTCAAAAATAAGTCTGATGAACTTGGAAATATAATTCGAAACAAGGTAAGACTGGTTGTATAAGGGTACACTCAAATAGAAGGTATTGATTACGATGAAACCTTTGCTCCAGTTACTCGCCTTGAATCAATTAGACTTTTTATATCTATTGCATGATTTAGAAAGTTTAAAATTTATCAAATGGATGTAAAGAATGCCTTTTTAAATGGTGATTTACATGAAGAGGTATATGTTGAACAACCTATAGGGTTTGAAGACCCTAAGTTTACTAATCATGTATACCGCCTTAAAAAAGCTCTCTATGGTTTGAAACAAGCTCCCAGGGCATGGTACGAAAAATTGACTAAGTTTTTACTAAGTCACAATTTTCAAATGGGAAGTGTTGATAAGACACTCTTTATCAAGAAACATAACGATGATATTTTAATGGTTCAAATCTATGTTGATGATATAATTTATGGATTAACTTGTACTAACTTGACTATTGAGTTTACAGATCTAACGAAATCTGAATTTGAAATGAGCATGGTTAGGGAATTAAATAATTTATTAGGAATGCAAGTAAAACAGCGATCTGATGAAATTTTTATTTCACAATCTAAATATGCTTTGAATTTGATTAAGAAGTTTAGTTTTGAGAATGGTAAGAATTTTAATACTCCTATGAGTGCAACTCTAAGACTCTCAAAAGACTCTACAAGTAAAGATGTAGATTTTAAATTGTATCATAGCATGATAGGCAGTTTGCTTTACTTAACTGTAAGTAGACCTGATATTGCTTTAAGTGTTGGAATCTGTGCTAGATATCAGTCTAATCCTAAAGAATCTCACTTAACTGTTGTTAAGCGAATTATTCGATATGTTACAAGTTCAGTTAATTTGGGTCTTTAGTATCCTTATGATACTAGTGTTCACTTAGCTGGGTATTCAGATGCCGATTGGGCAGGTAATATCGATGACAGAAAATCAACTAGTGGTGGTTGTTTTTACATTGGAAACTGCTTGGTTTATTCGTTTAGCAAGAAGCAAAGTTCCATATCACTCTCAACTACTGAGGCTGAATACATTGCAGCTGGAAATGCATGTACTCAACTGGTTTGGATGAAACGTATGTTGAGTGATTATGGAATCGCACAGGACTCGATGGTTTTATACTGTGATAATTCCAGTGCGATAAATATTTTGAAAAACCCAATCCAACATTCACGTACTAAGCACATTGACACAGTGGATTAGTGGAAGAAAAAGTAATATCTTTAGAATATATTCCTACCGAGACTCAGCTTGCTGACATTTTCACTAAACCGCTCGACAAAAGTAGATTTAATAAGTTGAAATTCGATCTCGGTACGTGCAATTTAAAATGATTGATCATGCATCTCTGTATCATATTGTAAATACTTTAACGGTTTATATGTTAAAATTTCTTGAAATATGCATGTTTATTTTTCTGGTACACGACCAGTCAAGGACGATCTCGACTAGTCATGGCACGACCGGTCAAGGACGTCCGACGACCAGTCGTGTAGCACGCTGATTGCTTTTATTTGGGAAAAGCCTCATCTTCTTCATTCTAACCTTTCTCTCCAACAAGCCGTGGCTCAACTAGTCGAACCCCACTGTTCGATTCGCTCAGGTTAGAAATTTTTTTTTATTTCTTGAAGAATCTTAGTCTTTTCTCTTCAATTTCTTGATTGTAGTTATCTATTTCAACTCGTTCTTCAAGTTTTTGGTTTTCTCTTCTCATTTGCTGAATCTAGAGAAACCCATCTCTATTTTCTTGATATTTCTTGTATTTCTTCAAGAAAATGGACTCTAGAGGTAAAAAGAAAAATCCTAGAGGTGCTTCTTCTTCTAGATCGAATGTTATCACTAGACGTCATCTTAGGGCTCCTGAAGATGATCCGCCATATGTAAGTGATTTGCGTATGCACAATGTGATTGTTGAAAAAGTCATTGATTTAAACCATATCGCTCCTTTCAATCTCCTTCCTCTCCTTCAATTTGTAGGATGGAAAAACATTTTATGCTAGGGCGGGGTGGCATACCAGTCCATAGCGCAGGCCATGGTTGCATACATAACTGAATTCTCTACTGAGCAACTGACTTTCACTATTGCTACTATAAAAGGGCCTTTTCCTGTTGATTGACATTTAATTTCAGGCCTTATGGACATTCCAGTAAATGATGATGGCATTCATCCTAGCACACTTGCTGAGAAAGTGTCAGAATCTGAAAAACATGTTTATACTTGAGCGTTGTGTAACGTGAATGCACCATGGACTGAAAATGGGAATGCCCTCGCGTCCAGATACTTATTACCCAGATATAGAGTTTTACACCATATCTTTACATCTAATCTGTATCCCCGCTCTGGAAATAAGATTGAGTTGACTCTACTTATAGTTTGTATTTTATACTTAATCGTTACTGGTGCTAATGTTTGTTTGCCCTCTTTGATTTGTTCCTCTATCATTCAATTCCATATTCATCCTGGTCATAGTGATATTCCATTTGGGTATCTAAGTGTTAGCCACTAATATGTTAGTCGCTATGCCCGTCGAAGAGGCTCCTATCCAACACCTCATACTCAACAACTCCAACATAAACAAAATGAAGTTGAAATTGGCTCCAGGTCAAGTTGATGTTGGTGAAGGTGGAGCTGCTGCTGAGGCTGGGAATGATAAAGAAGGTGATGATCTTCCTCCAGATGATATTAATATGGACGATATTTTTAATGAAATTGATTCTGACTCTAAGAATGATCCTAACTTTGTGCCATCTGATTTTAATGCTCGTCTAAGTGCATTAGAGGAGAAGGTAGAAAATATGAATGTTGGCCACAATCGGCAATTTAAAAATATACGCAAGTATTTTAGGCACTTACAAAAAGGCCTTCATCAAATTGATCCTACCATACCTGTAACATCCCGGATTTTTACTAACCTGGAATTTGACGTCCTTAGGCAATGGGTCGTTCCTAACGCCTTATTAACTTGCCAAAACTCATTCCCTAAGTCAAAAATCATTTTTTTAACCCTTTTCCTTCACAAATCTCACCTTTCACCACCTTGTTCTTTAAATTTTCTAAGTACTTTCACATTAGATACTATCTTAAACTAGCTAAGTAGTATAACTTGGATCACTTTATATACAAACTACAAAGAACTAAGTACCACCTCATACAGAAATCTTATATGACTAAATCCTTTAGAAATGAGACAAAGTAACTAAGTGCTAAACTAGATTAGCTACGAAATCCACTTGATCCACTTTAAATATGATCTGCAAGACCCAAAACTTGTAGAATCATTGACGCTAGATTACCCTAAATTCTAGGATCAAACTCATTACCCGTCTGCTCTCAGGAGCATCCCGAAACTCCGTATCATATCTGGACCACACATCGGAAGTCTGAACAACACGAAGTTAAGGACTTAGGACCGCCTCACTGGGCTTGACAACCATCTCGGAAATCAAATCCAAACAGTGTCCCACGGCTGTTCGCTTGAGTCCGGAGTGAGAGAGTGTGAAAACACTTGTTTTCTTTCCAAAATAAATATCTTGAATAGTAATCTGAGACTTGTCGCTTACGGGTCAGTATTAAGCAACTTGACTGTCATAATCTGACCCAAATACACCCTTGGATCAGGGAAAATTTCATACACATATCCATGTACTCGAAATCTCCAATCGAGATCCGCTGACTGTTGAACTGAAACTGGTCTGCCACGCATGATCTGAGAACCCTATTGGAACAAAAACTTAATGGAACCTAGATCCATAGTCTGTGATCTTAAGTCTGACCTTTGGCTCAAGGAGGCCCGCCAAAAGTCCTCCGTTGAGCTGAAACAGATCCGCTTTGGTTATAACCCAAGTATACCTTGACTTTAAGTCTATTTTGGAGACTTTTTAGGCTATATAAGGACCTTAGAACCCTCTCTCTCACAGCTTTACGAATTTGAGATTTGAGAGAGAAAAAAGAGAGAGAAAGTGTGGGAGGTGTGGGAGAGTCTCCCTGCCCTTCTTCCCTGCTGCTATCCATACTCCACCACTCCGTTCTAATCGCTTTTCCAGGGATTCTAGCTTTGTTTCTAGGTAAGAAACCCTAACCCTAATCTGATTTGGGGTGTTGATAGTTGTAGGTAATGAAATAGCTAACCTATTTTATTATATAGGTTGCTAAACAGTCGTATACAGAAGCTTAGCAATTCTATCGACTTCGTTTCGATTCTACGATAAGAGGTGGGGACTTTAGGTGTGTAGGTTATGGTTTTCAACGCTTTCAATGTCAGATAATGATAGATTCATGATCTGCATGTAATTGCACATGTATAAAGTGCTGTTTGTTTTCCATTTCGATTCAAGATGTAGAATATGGAATTTTACATATTCTAGGTATTCGTAGAAAATACCGTATACGTATATATTTTGGAAATGCGTTTGACATGATTATTTGTTGTATGCATATATGATGTGTCGATAAAATACTTATTTGGCGAAAGGATTCGCCCAAATACATGTTTTGCTAATATACACTGTATGTAGAAATAGTGCATTGTAGAAAATACCGTATACGTATATATTTTGGAAATGTGTTTGACATGATTATTTGTTGTATGAATATATGATATATGGATAAAATACTTATTTGGCGAAAGAATTCGCCCAAATACATATTTTGCTAATATACACTATGTATGTAGAAATAGTGTATTATAGAAAATACCGTATACGTATATATTTTGGAAATGTGTTTGACATGATTATTTGTTGTATGAATATATGATATATGGATAAAATACTTATTTGGCGAAAGGATTCGCCCTAATACATGTTATGCTAATATACACTATGTATGTAGAAATCGTGTATTGTAGAAAATATCGTATACGTATATATTTTGAAAATGTGTTTGACATGATTATTTATTGTATGAATATATGATATATGGATAAAATACTTGCTTGGCGAAAGGACTCACCCTAATACATGTTTGGCTAACATACACTAAGTATGTTGAAATAGTGTATGCTAAGTGTTTGTGAAAATGCTTGTGTGAGTAAGTGTTTGGATGATGATGCCTTAGGTGGGTGTTGAGATGGGATTCTTAACTACCTTAGAGACATGTATGATTTCCTCCATGAGGTTGTTTACTTAAACCGCTTACTTATGCAATATGTGTTTGTATTTCTATTTATGTAATGCTTTATAACATGCTTTATGACATGCTTACTAACATGCTTGAATTACTTTATTTATCATGCTTTACTTCACATGCTACGAATAAGGATTGATTGAGTTAGGACTATGTCTATAGTCCAGACAGTCGGTATCAGACTTGAGATCGTGGTTGAGTTTCATGTCGCCACGCAAGATGTGTTTGACGAACCCGAGTCGTACGTCAGTTGGCGACAGTGGTCAGGCCACGCTAAGTGCTTATGCACTTCATGTCGTTCAATTGATTGTGCGCTCGAGCTAGTCAGGCTCGTCAAGTAACCCAATGTGTCTAATGTATGTTCACCATATTTGGTCGCTACTGCTTGAACCTAGGATACCAAACTTACCAGTGGAATCCCGTTAACCATGGTACCTCGATCTGCTAAGACTCATGAGCTGGGCATGGTGGTATGGGACACCATGGTTAAGTTGTCGGCCTACGCTGAGGCCACATGCTTCCCTGTAGTGACCAGTGAGCAACCAGACTCATGAGCTGATTATGGTGGTATGGGACACTATATTCGTGCTGTCGGCCTACATTGATAAGGTGATGGGGGAGTGGTGTAACCTTTGTGTGTAACAGCCCTGACAGCCCTTTGTAGTGACCTCGAGCATACTCTGAAATTGTGGTGAGCCTTAGAGTTTTGCCGCGGTGTATAGAGTATGAACTAGGCCTGTTTCTGTATAGTGATGAATCGTTAAAGAGGTGATGGGGGAGTGGTGTAACCTTTGTACGTAATGTACCAAGCGCTTTGCAGTGACCTAGAAAACATACCATCATCTGAGATTAACTAGGACTGACAACCCTAGAATGGATCATGTTTGAGAATGATACAAGGGAGGTACCTTAGTTTTCCAATCTTGTTGTTTGAAATGGACTAATAAAAACTCGGTAATCATGCTCATCATGCGTTGCATGTGCCTGGAAGATGTGGAGCACTGAGGGATGAAAGCATGCCGCGAACGTAGGATGGTGTCGCACGAGGGAGGGTGTAGTGAGGGCATCCATCATGATTGCATTCATACTTGTATTAATAAGAGTAATTAGGAGCGTTTGATTGTACTGCTTTATCATTACTGCTTGACTATTGATAACATGTTAACCTATGCTTTATTGTTCCACTGAGTTAGCTACTCACTCCCACGTTACGGGACGGTGTTTCAAACACCCACCAGACATTGTCTGATTTCAGATGGCGACGCTACTTCTAAGGCGGAGCCGGACCTTTGCGATGACTACGATGCCTGCTTGTATTGGTTATCTTCTGACGGCTTCCTATGAGCCGTGTCCTGATCGACGGGGCTTTCTGGAATATTGACTAGAGGACCTTACACATTTGGTATATTTTAGGATTGTACTTGTAATTATTTAACCTGGTAATGTTATCACACTCTGGAGACTCATCATAGTTTATATATTTTATCTATCTATCACAGTCTTCCGCTTGCAAATTTAACTGTCTCTGGAGTATGATATGCTGTTTTGGCTTAATATCACTCATGTTCACTACTCTAATACAGTCAACATTCAATCATCATTCATTTTGTTGCATAAGTGATGCGTTGGAACTCGGGAGTCGAGTTTATGCTCGACCCCCGATTTTCAGGGCGTTACAATACCTGCTCCTTCTTCTGGATCAGATTGAGATTTTTAATCTTTGGTCTGTAATAATTATAATACTTTTTACTTTCTCTGGTTGTGTTAGACTCTATTTGACTTGACTTTATAACTCCTTATGCTATGTTCTGTACTCTTAACTTTCAATCTTTCTATCTTTATAACTTGATCATTACTTTACTGTCTTCAAATCCTATTTGTGTTTCTTCCTTTATCATATTTTGACAAAAAGGGGGAGAAATTTGAGAATTCTATTCTATGGATTATGATTGGATTAATGATGTGATGGGATGGTTGAAGTGTACTACTAAGAGGGAGTTATACACAAGGGAAGTTAAGTGGTTGTGCATGAGGTTGTATGCTCTATGCTAGTTCATGACAACTGGTGCATGCTTTGTTAATATACATGTTGTGCTACTCTTGTTGAAGTATGTTTTGTCACAAATTTGACAAAGGGGGAGATTGTAAGTGCTATGGTTTGATTCCTCTTTGGTTGTCAAATTTTGTGTGTCAAAACCTCTGTATGTGTCTTGTGTTTATATCTTGATAAATTTGTTCGAGATACCATGTCAACAATTAAGTCAAGAAGATGAATTCTTCAAGCTAGTTCAAGCTACAATATAGAAGATATTAAAGAAGAGTTCAAGTTCAAGACCCAAGCTCAAGTTCACGTGTAAGACTCGAGCTCAAGTTCACGTGTATTCAAGATCAAGACTCAAGCATAGTTTGGGACTCAAGTGCAACTCAAAATGACATTGATTTCAAAGCTTGTGAAGTGGTCAAGCTACATTAAGAAGAACTCAAGCTTTGTAATATTCAAAGTCTAAGCAAATGAAGTTTTCAATGTCCATACTTCATGTCCCAGGTATGATAAACCTTAGATTGACCTTAGGGTAGGTTACTTTGGCTACATAATTCATTTGAATATTAATATATGATTTTGGTCTATTCTAAGACTAGTCCTAGACCTTGTTCGACTAGTCCTAGCAATGGTTCGACTAGTCTAAGAAATTCCAGGACCAGTCCTAGAGTTGTTGCAATTTATCGAATTTTTTTTGTTCGGCTATAACTAGTCCTGGAGTTTGCTCGACCAGTAGTGGGATGGTCTCGACTCGACCTTCGACTAGTCGTAATGCTATGACTCAAACTTTAGCGACTAAATCAAGTGTCGCACGAGCAGTCGTAGAGGGGTCTCGACCAATTGTGGACTGCCTTCGACCAGTCGTGGACTGCCTACGACCGGTCGTAGAACGGTTTTATCCGATCGCGCTCAAAAATTCAAAAATTTGTTTCTCCTTCGACTAGTTGTGGTGTCCCTAGGACCAGTCGAAGACGAATTTCTGCAGCTATAAATAGCACACGAATTTCAGAGTTTTTCAATAGGAAAATCAAGTGAATTCAAGGCTCTACTCTAAGATAAGTTTGTGTTTATTTTTAAGCTACATTGTGCATAATTCTATTTCCTTTTGTTAGCTTATTGTTATTTGATTTTGATTTGCATTCCAATCTGATTAGAAAAAGGGAAAATTCTTAATTCCTTCTTCTCGGAATCAAAATCAAATACTAGCCCTAATTTGATTAAACTTAAAATCAATTAGAACTTAGAACCATTGTAAAGTGAGTATTGGATATTGAACTTCCATATTCGAACTTCTACTCAGATTGGTTCTTCCGGGCTGCTACAAGAGGAGAAATTCAGGTATTTTACAATTCTGTAAAATTTCCATTCTTTTGGTTTTTGTTTGGGATTCGCTAGAAAATTTTCATTTGTGTGGTTATTTGAGGAGAGACAAAAAACTCAGAAAGAGGGGTTTTTGGATTGTGTAAGTCCAAGTTAAAAAGACACAATTGTGAAGGTTTTAGGTGAACCTGTGAAACCTATTTTGATAGTGAACGCTAATACCCCTATGTGAGGATATTAGGAGTGGAGTAGCATTCTGTGTGAATGTTGTTTAACAGTTGGTGAACACACAGGCGAACCACTATAATTCTTTGTCTTGTGGATTGAATGCTTGCTTAATCTTTTATCTTTTATCTTTTATCATTCAAAGCTGTGGAATGTATGTGTGGATGTGAATATTATAAATATTTACATTTCAAGCAAGTGTGGGGAATGTTGTGATAAGTTAGATTTAAATTTCTGCAATCTATTTCAATTCATTGCTATTTATTTTTATTGAGTTCTTGATACAAAGGACGTTCTAAAAATAAGGTTGTCCTGTCATAAACCTTTGGTTTTTATGGTGTAAGGTTGTCCTTAGAACTGAATTCGTATCAACCTCTCAATACTTGTTAATTGAAGTTGAGTTTATTTCAGCATTGTGAATTGATTTATTTTTGTAAGGCTATCTCTTTATTGTTTATTCCGCTGTTTTAAATTTAATTTGGCATAGTCCTATTCACCCCCCCTCTAGGACATATAGCTTGGCCATTTCACACATACAATGCGGTGCATGATCGTGTTAGCCAATACTTATTTAGGCTTATTTATACAGCAGGTTCGGGAAGCTAAGGTACTTCCCTTTATATTATTTACCCAAATGATGATCTATATAGGGTCGTCAATCCTAGTTAATCACATACGATAGACAAGTTATAGGGCAACGTCACCTCTAATTTAAAGCAGTGGACAGGCAAGTTCAGGTCACTACAAGTGACTGTCACCTCGGCGTAGGCCTAGTTTATACTCGAGGTCACTACGGGAAAAGCTCGTCACCTTAGCGTAGGTTGACAGCTCGAATACAATGTCTTATACCGCCGTATTCGGCTCACGAGTTTGGGTTGCTCACTTATCACTACAGAGAGGCTCATCACCCTAGCGTAGGCCGACAGCTCGACCACGGTGTCCCATACCACCATGCCCGGCTCATGAGTCTAGGCGGATCGTGATACCAAGGTTAAACGGGCTTTACATTGGTAAGTGGTACTTTAGATTCATGCAGTAGCGTCCATACATGGTAAACACATAATAAGCCAATCAGTTTGTTAGGGAAGTTCGATTGGTACGGGCACATGCTAATGTAATCGACGTGGAGTGCATAAGCACCCCGTGTGGCCTAACCACTGTCAACAATCGTCATGTGACCCGGATTCGTCGAATTACCCAATGTGGTGAGACTAATTTAGCCACCTGTACATGGATTGTTACCGATTACCTGAACTATGGCATAGTCCCAATCATACTCAAATACAATTAGTCACATATGTTAATCATAACAGCATTTAACAAACAATTCAAACATACTTCTCATTTGAGCATTTTATCAAACACATTGAACATGTTGTCATACATATGCATTTCATCCATAAGTCGAGTAGTGGCGATGTCATTCCATGAATGAGCTATTCATATGATTAAGGCAATCAAGAATCTTATCGTTATACACTTGATAAATATAGTCCATAGACAAATTCTCATTCAGACATTTTATCAAACACTTAGACTACACCTCAGTAAATACATAGACTAAATTAGTTACAACATGTGACTAGCAATTCATAACACAACATCGGTCATCAAGCATGTAACATACATAGATCTTACATTAGAAATCATATCAAGCACAAATCAGGATTTCACGTTCATTCAAGCATTTCAACAAACACATGGAATGCATCTATATTCAACATAGTTCACACACATATATAATTTATCGAAAATGTTGTAACTAGCATCATATGGTAGCAATCAAGTCAGACATAAATCATTGCTGACATTGAAAGCCTTGAAAACCATAACCTAAACGTTTATAGTCCGCACCTTTCGTCGGTGTGCTCGTTACAAACTCGGTTCATACACTACGTCTCCGTCTACAGCACAATGGCTACTTAAATCATGAAATAGGTTAGCTATTCCGTCGTTTCTCTATTTGAATTCCTAAAACAGATTAGGGTTAGGATTTCTTACCCAAAAATGGAGTTGAAATCGATGGTGTAGCAATGTGTAAGGGTGAATTGAGGCGTGGAGTAGTGGGAAAGGATCCTAGCAATGATCCTCCCAGACTCTCCCTTCTCCCCTTACTCTTTTCCTCTTTTTTCTCTCTTCTTTCTCCTAGGGTTTGGAGAAAATCGAATGGAGTGGGAATGAGGTGGTTTAAGGGCTATTTATAAGCCCAGAACTGATGTCAATGGCCCCAAAGCCATGGTATACTTCAGTTATAGCCAAAGGGTAACTATTCCGGGCCAATGAAGCCCATCTAGAGGTCCATTGCTCGCATACGGTCTGGGGCAAGTTCCCTAACAATGGATCTAAGCCAGGTTAAGATTTCAGTCCGCTCAAATCAGCAGATCGACCGTGGAGGACCTGTTTCAGTTCAACGGTCATCATCACTCGATCAGGGCCACAAGTATTCCAATGGGTACAGGGAAATTTTCCTGATTCAAGGGTGTAGTTGGGTTAGAATCTGACGGTCTGAAACCTTAAATTTGGTTTACAATCGAATGGCCCAATTCACTTAAATCTGAGTTCCTTTTCTAAAGATATTCGCGTTTCTCACACACTTTACTTAGGGCTCTAGTTATGTATTTCTGGATACCATTCGGGATCGATTCCCACGATGGTTGTCAAGCCCAGCAAGGCAATCATAACCATATAGTTTGTTGATAGTTGGAATTTCGACGTGTGGTCCAGGTTCGATATGGAGTTTCAATGGGTTCCCGGGAACAACTGAGTTTTGAGACTGATCCTAGGTTTTTAGAAAATGTTAAGTTAGTGATTCTAATAGTTTTGGGTCTTGCAGTTCATATAGAAAGTGGTTCAAGCTAATTCTACTGATTGTTTAGTTTAGTACTTAACTAAATTCTACCCTAATTACGACATAATAAGGTCGTAGGGTAGTTCTATGCCCCTTTTAGACACTTTTAATTAGTATATTATTTTAATTATTTTTTTAGTAGTTCTTCATTAAGTTTACTTCATTGCCACCAAATTTCATTAGATTTTGTGTTGTAGAAAAATTCTTAAAATTTTGGAAGTAGCAGCTGTCCAAACTAATAATTTTTGGACAGTTGTCACATCAACCTATATTTAACTATACTAAGATTTTTATTATATTTTTTACTTCACTTAATTCGGAGTTATAATGAGGGAGATATAACTTTTTGAAGTCGGTCGAAAAGTGCAAAAAAATTTTGCGAAGGTCCACCGACTTTCGGTGTACCGGTAGTACGCCGCCAACGGGCGGTGGCGCCACCCGCCCACTGTGATGTTTAGTGGTGTTTTTACCACTCGATTTTGAAATAAGCGTATCTTGCAAAACTGGATGAGTTGTTTGACATGCAATATATGATTTTGGGGTAGGAGAAGCTGATCTATCCAAATAATTTATTTATTTTGTGATATTCTATAAGTTTAATGGTAAAACACCCATTTTATTCATATATTTACTATTTATAATAAATTTTAGTTTAAGTATTGTTCTTCATCATTTAAACTTTACAATTAGTGTTTAATATGAAAGTACTTAGAAAATTTTGAAGAATAAGGTGGTGAAAGGTGAGATTTTGAAGGAAATGGGTTAAAAAGGGGATTTGTGACTTTGGGATTGAATTCTGAGAAGTTAGTAAGGTGTTATGATCGACCCATTGCCGAAGGACGACTAACTCTAAGTTAGGAAAAATCTGGGACGTTACAATTATGCACTCGGAACCTAATCGTCCTAAACTCATAGCAAACATGTGATGTTGTTCTCAGTTATTCCTAAGTTATGCTCTAACACCAACTTCTTTCACGCCCCAAACTTGGAAACCGGACTCATAAAGTTTCCGATCGCCCAATCCGGTGCCGACAACCTTCATACTATCCCATTCTCCGCTCCCGGCACTCATATAATAGGTTCTGATCCTTGGATTCTACAAGGAGGATTTCAAACATGATTTTGATTTGTAATAAGCACAACCCATGAACAATAACCACAAGAATACCATTACAAAATCCACTATGATAAAAAACTTTAAGGTATAATGTGTATAAAGGAAAATATAAGATAATAATAACAGAAACTCTTGAAGCTCAACTACACGCTCCTACTGCGGTGAAGCTATGACTGCGTCCTGGCGTCACCTGCACGCATCAATCATGCATAAGCTTATAAAAAGCTTAGAGGGTGGTGTAAGTGTGTGCGTAATATGAACATGCTCAGAATGCAATATTAGAGTAATGCAGAGTCATGCTGATGAGTACATGAATGCAATCAGTTGTACCAAGGCTATGTGGTGCAAGATATGAATGTTATTGGCCATATCAAGACCATGTGATGCGAGATGCAATTCAAGCATGTCAATCCTTATCCGAGTCCATATATCATTGCGGCTCATCACTAGAGCATCAAATATCAATACAGTTCTCATTCTGGATAATCACCGGGTTTTAGTACACTCCAAATGACACTACCCCTTTCCCAGGCGCATAGTCCAAGTGAGCGTAAGAAACCTCACTATCTGCTTGGCCAATAGTCTGTCAATACCTATCTGGCACGTCGATAGTGGACCCATTCACCAGCTGGTCAAACTCAGCCTAGCAATGCCCCTACCCTTAGGTGGGTAAGGCCACACCCCTTTTCAACCGACCACGACACAGTGAGAGACGTGGCCTCCTGGTATTCGCCTTCGTGCGCTCATGTATCCACTTAGTCTCGACGTTGGAGTCATCCTCTGATACCATCGGGTATAGAAATTTTTACCTAGGGACATCTATGGCACCTCAATGTTAGAAAAAGTATTTTCGATTCCAATCCGGCCACCCACGATGTGTCTATGGAGGCTATGGCCCTGATGTCGCTAGGGTATACATAATCACAATCACACAAATAAAAAGTGCATGAGTCACGTAGTTCAATCATGCATCAATCTTGCGCATACCATGCGCTCATGTGGGATAACTCTGCCTATCAAGGAGTCCCATAAACCACCTACACTATGGCATATGTAATGGCCAATCACATCTCATAACAAACATACAGATGATGCATATGGACTTGTATCATGATGCTATGCTGTCACAAACTCATAATTGACAATGGTAGCCGGTATCGGCAATCGGCACCAATAACCATTGTCGATAATCAACCTTGATGCAAGGTGGGGTCCACAAATGGACGGCCGATGATGGACAATTAAAATCAATGGGGCCCAAGCATTTGGGTTAACCCACTAGAGAATGATGAGAATGGGCCTAACAAGGCCCAAGGGAAGGTCACAATGTGGACGTCCAACCATCATTACCCATCAATGTGGACCTTTAACCAACATTGCTCTCAAGTAATGACGCTCATAGGGCTAATCATATAATGGGCCCACGGCCTCATACAAGGGCCTAATATACATAATCATGGGCCTCGCTTATGGGGCATATACGCATCACATTGGACCCCACTCATGGGCCAATATATATATAACATCGGGTCGTATCAAATGGGTTGAATCAAATAGACCGAATCAACGAGCCGAATCAAGTGGGCCGACTCAAATGGGCCGAATCAATGGGCCGAATCAAATGGGCCAAGTCGAATGGGCCAAGTTGAATGGGCCAATCAAATGGGCCGATTCCAATACACCATTCATCCATTGTTAAAGATCATTTAGAGCATTATAAAAAAAATGAATCATATCCAAAGGATCATCTGGACCATACCACAAATGGCAGTGGTGATAATGATTTCCACAGTTAAATTTCCAGTGGGCCCACCATAGTATTTATTTTCCATCCAGTCTATGCATAAGGCATAAAGACCTGGATATAGAGGAAAAACAATATCATACTGATCCAAAACCCTATAACCCAAGGGGTTTTCAATGGTGGACGTTCATCCCACTATTTTCTACATGTGGTGCACTTAATATTAGATTTGTCTTATTTTTCTTCCCAAGCCTTAGGACTGGCTCAACAAATGGATGGACAGTTTGGGTGAACCATATACATCAGGGTGGGGTCCATGTACATGGCCCACCGGAATTTAAACTTGCTTCATTATATATATATATATATATATATATATATATATATATATATATATATATATATTTGAAATGGTCCACCTTCCAGATCCATCTCTGGACGGACGATGTGGATTATAAGAAATGCGCCATGGTGGGATGATGGACGGTGTAGATGACGCACTGCATCATGGTGAGGTGGCTAGCACGTCAGATGGCTGGATGGTTTGAATGAAAAACATCCATCAGTGGTGGCCCCATCTGCCACCGTCCAAATGGACAGATGGATAAAACACATACAGCGAGCCTCATGGCACCGTCCAGATCCATCTGGACGGTGCTGTTGCTCTAATGTAAAAGGTGGGTCCCACATGGGAGTGGCTCACCCAAATACTCTTAATATATTATATTATATTATATAATATATATAACCAATGTAATATATATATATATATTATAATATTATATAATATATATATTATATATAAAAGAAAGGTGGTTGTCTAGATCCACCATCCAGGCCCTGGACGTTTGGACGGTGTGGATTCCAACCATCCATTGTAAACGTCCCAGTGTCCAATGGTGGGGACGATGTGGATCAACACATAATCAGGACGAGTCCACACGTGTGGCCCACATTGGCTTCGTATCAAACTGATACTTGTGTTTTCTTTCAATCAGACCCGTCCAAACGGACTGCCATGTGGGCCTACTCGGTGAACGACATGGTTGAAATACTTACTTCATGGTGGGCCACACACACACCATCCATACAAGAGAGAGAGAGAGAGAGATGGATAAAGAGAAAGACAGGGAGATTGGCGTAGTGGAGGGACCCTGCCACTCTGGGCCCCTTACGATTACAACACGTTCATCAAAATGGGTCCCACATACAAGTGAGCCCTCAAATGGAGATCAGCGGTAGATCACCCACTTGTGGCCTCCTTCTTTAGCTCTTTGGACTCCTAGGCTCCTTATCTTCAATCTTGATGGAGGTTGATGATGAATGAATGGTTGAGATGGGAGATGAGAGGGTAGGAAAATGGGCCAGACTTGGATTTGGGAAAGCTTGGACGCTGGGTGCTTTCTCTTAGGGGAGAATTGTGAGAGAATGAGAGAGGAATGATGGATTGATAAAGCATGGTGGAATGGGTGTAGTAAGGAATGGGGATGGGAAGGTATAAGTTTGATTAAAATTTGGGTAAAAGAGGAATGACTGGGGAGAGAGAGTTGACTTGGGGAAAAGAGGAAATGGGTACTTGTACTTGTGATAGGGTGAGGTGGCGTGGGGGTATGGATGATGTACTTGACTTGATTGATGAGATATGTTGTAGAGATTCTCTCAGAATTTGCATGCGCGGCGGTTCCTCGAAATGAACACAGGCCCACATCTTCTGGCCTGGGTATCGCATCGAAGTGTGATATATGGCATTGGAACCGTGGCTACGACGTGGTCGCTAGGGTACAAGTTTTGTGTCAAGCTAACTTCGGTATGCAAGACTCAGCTTAGGATCGTGCTCAAACATCAGATATAGGTCGAGGGTTGCCGGAATTTGACCGGAAGGACCACAGAAGCCTATGGAACGATACGGTCTAGGAAACGGGCTTTACACTGTTCACTCGACTGGTCGAGGACCTAACAAAAAATTTTAAAAATTAGCAACAAACCTTGGATTGGTCGAGAAAACTCTTAGACTAGTTGAACCAGTACTTGGACTAGTTAAACAAGGTCTAAGACTAGTCGAGAAAATGACCTATAAACATATGAAATGACCCACAAAGAATATGCAATGAATACGACACAACCTAAGGTCAATCTAGGGTCATCCAAACTCGTTTGCCAGAACCAAACATATTCAGTGTCCCATTTGGCCATCCACAACATGCCTGTGAAGGCCATGACCCTGATGTCACTAGGGTGTATGGTGGTCATATCACAAAATGCTAGATGCATGAGTCATACCAACCAGTCATGTAGTAATCCTACGTGTACCGTGCGCTCATGTGAGCAACTCCTCCTATTTGGGTGTCCCATAATAATTTGTACTATGGCATATGCAATGGTTAACCATATCTCATAACAAAGATGTAGATGATGCGTCTGGGCATGTATCATGATGATATGCTATCACATACTTATAATCGGTATCGATAACCGGCACTGATAATCGGCATCGATAATCGGCCTCGATAATTGGCCTATATGCAAGGTGGGGTCCATAGATGAACAACTGATCTAAACCATAATATAAGGATCGGTGCTCGACCGTGGATATGCCAAATCCGATAGCACGGAGCCATCCGACTACGGTGATGATGGACCATCAACATCAATGGGGCCCAAGGTGATGATGGACCATGCAACATCAATGGGGCCCAAGGTGATGATGGACCATGCAACATCAATGGGGCCCAAAGATTTAGGTTAACCTACTTAGAGAATGATGAAAATGGGCCTAACAAGGCCTAAGGGAAGGTCATAATGTGGACATTTAACCATCATTGCCCATCAATGTGGACATTTAACCAACATTGTTCCTAAGGAGTAGCCCACATAAAGCCTAACATATAGTGGGCCCATGGCCTCACATAAGGGCCCAATACACATCCCATTGGGCCGCATCACATGGGCCTAATACATATCACAATGGGCCTCATACAATGACTTCATATACATCGCATTCGGAAACATCCCATGGGCCTCGAATATATCACACTGGGCCTCATTACACGGGCCACACATACATCACAATGCACCTCAAATATGGGCAGCATATACATCACAATAGGCCTCACCAAATGGGCCATAAATACCTCACATTGTGCCTCATCAATGGGCCATAAATACTTCACGTTGGGCCACATGGATGGATAACCTGAATGAAACAAACACATCAACTAGTCCCACGTCCAGCCTCTGGACGGCGTGGATATAACACGAACATCATGTGCGTCTAACACCATCCCAAACGGCTGGACGGTGCGGATAAAATATAAATCATAACAAGGTCCATGTTCCATGGACTGGACAGTTGGATATAACACATACCTCATGATCAAACCCACATAGCTTGCTGATGTCAATGCAGCAGCTATATTGCTGGTGTGGTCCACATAGATAGACAGTTTGGATATGCACATGCCTCACGGTGGGGCCTACCATCCTAGTCAGTGGATAGTGTGAATATAGGATTCATACATCAAGGTGGGCTGCATAACTGGACGGCATAGATGAAATACTTACAACATGGTGGGCCCTGCGATTACACAGCAGGTGGGCTCACCGTTCATGGTCGGACGGGATGGATAAAGCACATATATCGTAGCGGGCCCCACCTAGATGGATGACGTGGATATAAACCACATATATCATGGTTGGCCCACACAACAAGCAGATGGATGGCATGGAGAATTGCTGATGTTGTACAACAGCTGCCAGTTGTGTGGGACCCACCGTCCAAGGTATGGACAGTGTGGATCTTACACATGCAATGTAGGTCCACAGATATATTATATAGTATATGTATTATTATATATATATGGCGTCTAAGCCTCAACGTCTAGGCCTGCTCGACAGTAGCCTGTTCATTGGGCCTGGCTGGTCCTTAGGCTGACGGATAGGGTGACCCCATCATATGGACGGTGTAGATAAAGCCCATACATCACAGTGGGGTCCACACAGGTGAATACAAGGCTGGAGATCCAGCTGATTTGGGTTTTTCCCTTCATCAAGTCCCGAGATTGTTGGACGTCCAGCAAGGGCGTCCTTGCTACTGGACGGTCCGGATTCCTCTCACACTTCATCAAGTGGGCCACACATCAAAAGAGAGAGAGAGAGAGAAAGAGAGAGAGACGGCGTGTAGCGGAGGAGCTTCGCCATTATGAGCTCCTCTAGCAATTACAATGCATACATCAAGATAGGTCCCAAAAATCGAGTGGACCCAAAAAATATATATATAAAAAATCAAATCCTAGTGTTATGAACATGCACCGTTAGATCTGCTTGGCTCCATGGACTCCTAAACTCCTTGGCTCTCCTAAAATATCTTTCTTTTGGTTTGTCTGAGGTGATCGAGAAAACTCAGAGTGTGGGGTTTTTGAATTGTGTAAGCTCACTTGAAAGACACAATTGTAAGGGTTTTAGGTTAACCTTGAAAAACCTATTTCATAGTGAACACTAATATTCACTGTGTGAGGATATTAGGAGTGGAGTGGTTGTGTGGCTATTTTTCTAAATAGTTGGTGTACACACAAGCGAACCACTATAACTTCTGGTCTTGTGGTGATTGATTGATTATTTAATTATCGCATTGTGTGGATGTTATAATTTCCCTTTATGCATTTATGGAGAATGTTGTAATCCTTTTTATGCAAGTGTGGGAATGTTGTAATAGCTTAGTTTCTTTCTTTGCTATTCTTTTTTTTCCTCTGTATCTATTTAAGATTTTGATACACAGACTGTTCTAGGAATCGGGTTGTCCTACCATAAGCCATTGGTTTTTGGTGTAAGGTTGTCCTTAGAACAACATTTGTAATAACTTCTCAATACTTGTACATTTGAGGTTGCTTTACATTTATGCATTGTGGGATTATTTAAGTGTTATCTTTCGTTATATTTGTTTAAATTCCACATTTAAATTTTAATTTGGCATAGTCCTATTCACCCCCCCCCCCCCCTCTCTAGGACTTTAGCTCAGCCTTTTCACCACCATCCAAGGTCTGGACGGTGTGGATCCTGCACATACAAGGTGGGTCCACACGTGTGGCCCACCAGATATATTATATAGTATATGTATTATATTATATTAACACACACACACACACACACACACACACATATATATATATATATATATTTATATAATGACGTTCAGGCCTCAACGTCCAGGCCTACTAGACAGCATTCGTTGGGCCTGGCCGGTCCTTAGGCCCACGGCTGGGGTGACCCCATCATGTGGACAGTGTAGATAAAGCCCATACTTCATAGTGGGGTCTATGCAGGTGAATACACGGCTGGAGATCCAGCTGATTTGGGTTTTTCCCTTATCAAGTCCCGGGATCACTGGATGTCCAGCAAGGGCATCCTTGCTGCTGGACGGTCTGGATTCCTTTCACACATCATCAGGTGGGCGACACATCAAGAGAGAGAGAGAGAGAGAGAGAGAGAGAGAGAGATGACGTGTAGCGGTGGAGCTCTACCACTATGAGCTCCTCTAGCAATTACAATGCATACATCAAGATAGGTCCAAAAAATTGAGTGGACCCAAAATCAAAAAAATCAAATCCCAGCGCCATGAACACCCACCGAGTTGGATCTTCTCGGCTTCTTGGACTCCTAAACTCCATAACTCTTCATTTGATTTAAGTTGATGAAGGTTGGATGGCTAGGATGGGAGATTGGGTGGTAGGGAGTGGGCCACACCTAGCTTGTAAGACTCGTATCCTAGCCCGTACCATTTCATAGGATTCTACGGTCCTCCTGGTTGAATTCCGGTAACTTGCGACCTATAATCGGCAGTTGCGAGTAACCTTGAGTTGTATTCCCTATTCCGGAGTCGGCTGGACTCGAGACTTGTATCATTGCAACCACGCCATCGTCGCAGTTCCAACGCCGCATCTCACGCGCCGAGGTGATACCCGAGCCAGGAGATGCGGGCCTGCGTTTAGTTTGAGGAAATGTCACGCAGTTGCAAAATCCTAGAGAGAACATGCCAAATCAATCCCCTCAATCCCATCAATCACCACATCATGTTAAGTACAACCACCCCTCCTCTAAAGTAAACTCTCTCTCTCTCTCTCTCTCTCTCTCTCTCTCTTACAAACTCATCCCTTACATGTTAAGTACACATCACCCATCACTCACACCCATCCCTCTCTCTCTCTCTTTACATCCCATCTTCTCTCTCTCCCTCATTTTTCCCCATTTTTTTCAAGCAAGCAACCGTCCATACATGAGAGCTCAATGAGAGAGCTTTGTGTGGCCCACTTCTTACCCCCCATCTCCACCATCTAACCGTCCAATGTCCATCATCCTCCGTTAAATTCGAAGGCAAGGAGTTTGACATTCCATCGGACCAAGAAGAAGGCCAATCGATGGGTGATCTAATCGTCGATTTTGTTATTTAAGGGCCCACATAGGGTGGGACCCATCTTGATGTATGCTTTGTATTTAGGGATGGTGTAAGTGCTATAGTCTTTATCCCTATCGGTTGTCAAATTTGTGATGCCAAAATCACTAGTATATAACTTGCATAAGTGAAGCTCTATCAAAGATCAACATTCACGAACAAGTAAAGCTCACAACAAGCAAAGATCACAAGTACAAAGATCAACCTTGACTGCAAGTATTGCTCACAAGACAAGACTCAAGAATGCAAGACTTCAAGAAGAGTACAAGGCAGTTCGTAAAGAACTCAAGACTTTTTCAAGATTGAGATACATCAAGACTTCAAGGCTTAAACTTCAAGGTCACTTGTTCCTAATGTTTCAATGTCCTTACTTCATGATTGGGGTTTGATTGACCGTAGGTTGACCTTAGGAGTAGGCCATTTTGGATACATAAGTCATATGTATATGTCACATGAGTTTGGGTTTTTCGAGGACTTGTCCTAGGCTTTCTTCGACTAGTCCTAGCTCTGCTTCGACCAGTCCAAGAAATTCCTTGATCAGTCGTGAGTTTGTTACAAAATTCGGATAATTTCTATTAGGCTTCGACCAATCCAGGAATCTATTTGACGAGTCGAAGGAACAGTGTCGACTGCTTCTTCGACCAGTCGAAATTCTTCAACTCAAAGTCCAGCGATTAATTACAGGATCTTCGACCTGTCGAAGGAGACCTACGACCAGTCGTAGAACGGTCAAAGCTTATCGCGTCCGATTTTTTTCAAATCTGTTACTTCTTCGACTAGTCGAAGAGCTCCCTAGACCAGTCGAAGACGCGATCTGCTCACCTATAAATAGAGCACGAATCTCAGAAGAATTTAAGGAATTAATTAATCTATTTTAAGCCAATCTTCGTCAAACTTCTGAGTGATAATTCTGTGCTACATCTAAGCTAAGTGTGCTTATTTAATATTCTCTTTCTTTAGCTTTATTTAATTGATTTTGTTTCTACTATTCCGATCTAATTTGATAAGAGGAATTGTTATTCCCTTTCTTTGGAATCAAAATCAATTAAGGCAAGCCCTATTTGGTTTAATTTAAAATCTATTAGAACTAGAACCATTGTAATTGAGTACTGGACATTGAACTTGGGCATTCAATCATTTACTCTGACTTGGTTCTATCGGACTGCTACAACGAAGGAGATAATCAGGTATTTTACATTTAATTGTAAATTCCTTTCTGTTTTGGTTTCTTACAAGATTCGCCAGAAAAATCTTGTTGTATTGGTTATCTGAGGAGAGCCAGGAAAACTCAGAAGTGGGGTTTTTTTAATTGTGTAAGCCCACAGACAAAGACACAATTGTAAAGGTTTTGGGTGAACCTATGAAAACCTATTTTGTTAGTGAACGCTAATATCCCCTGTGTGAGGATATTAGGAGTGGAGTAGCATTCTGTGTGGCTGTTGTTTAACAGTTGGTGAACACACAGGTGAACCGCTATAATCCCTTGTGTTGTGATTGAATGATTTACATTTCTAATCTTTAATTATTTATTTGTGGGATGTATGTATGGTGGTGAATGTTGTAATCATTTAATTCAAGCATTGTGGGAATTTTGTAATAGTTTAGAATTTATTTTTTGCTATTTCTTTATCTGCTTGAAATTCAATTTCCTTTAAAGTTGTTCCAGCAAGGTTGCCCTGCCATTTTTATGGTGTATGGATGTCCCTAGAACAATACATTTGTAATTACAATTTATTTCAGTTTGTGCTTATTTCTATATTCCTCTTTGGTTTGAGATTTGATACAAAGATCTTTCTAGAAATAAGGTTGTCCTACCATAAACTCTGGTTTTTGGTGAAAGGTTGTCCTTAGAACAACATTTGTATCAACCTCTCAAGATCAGATTTTTGAGGTTGTTTTACTTTCCTGCATTGTGATTTATTTTGGCTATCATATTCTTTTTAATTCCGCTGTTATAAGTTTTATTTGGCATAGTCCTATTCACCCCCCCTCTAGGACATATAGCTAGGCCTTTTCAAGTGGTATCAGAGCCTAATAGCTCGTACTTATTGCTTTTTATTTGGATTTATTTCCTGAGCTAATGATCTAAGCTATATAAAAAGATGTCAAATTTTGATAGCCTTTCAGTCACTAGGCCTCCACCATTTGATGGTTCCAACTATGCCTATTGGAAAGCTAAAATGAGGATCTTCCTAAAATCAATGGATGAGAGTGTGTGGCGAGCCATAGTGACCGAATGAAAAACTCATACCATTGAAGTAACTGAATCCGACGGTTCAAAAACTATGTCTGTACCTGCTTATTATTTATGGACCACCCTTCAGAAAAGTGAGTATAGTGCTAATGCTAAAGCACTAAATGCAATCACTTGCGCACAATCACCGGATGAGTTTAAAAGAATCATATCCTGTGATACCGCAAAGCAAGCCTGGGATATACTAGAAATGACACACGAGGGTACATCAATTGTCAAAAAGTCTAAAGTCCAACTCCTCACAACCAAATTTGAAGAAATTCATATGGAGGAAAATGAAATGTTTATGGACTTTTACACTAGACTAAATGACATTGTAAACTCAATGTGGGGTCTTGGCGATAAAATCCCAGAAAGTAAAGTGTGTGCAAAGATATTACGCTCACTTCCTGAATGGTTCAATTCTAAAGTAACCACGATCCAGGACCTTCGTGATACGGATAATATGAGGGTAGAAGAACTAGTTGGTTCTTTACAAACCTATGAGTTAAACTTTAAAGCTCCTAAAGGTAAATCTATCGCACTAAAATCCTCTAAATATAATTCAGTAGAAAATTCTGATTTAGAAGATGATATGGCTCTTTTAGCTAAGAAATTTTACAAGATTTTCAAAAGCAAGAAAATGGTTGATTTTCAAAAATCAAATAATAAAAAGAAGTTTAGACCCAAAACTCAAAAATCTTTGAAAGATAGTCAATGTTACAACTATCAAGAATATGGGCACTTAGCAAATAGATGTCCTAAAAAGGACAAACCCAAGAAGAAGGGTATGTTGGCTACATGGGATGAATCATCTGATTCTGAAGCTTCTTCAGAATCAGAAGATTCTGAAACTGAGTCAGGCAATGAAGTTAAAGCACTTATGACTTTAGCCAAATTCATATTTTCAGATAATGACTCAACAAGTGAAGAAAATCTGAGTAGTGAATGTGAAAATGAAGATGATCTTCAAGACACTTACAATGCCCTATATAAGGAAAGTTGTAAAATTGCTGTCAAACTTAAACTTCAAAAAAAAAAGTTTTCTAAACTTAAAGAATGTTTTGAATCACTTGTCTTAGAAAAATCACAAATTTCAGATTGTTTTGAAAAGTCAAAATGAGATTTGGAATTCAAAAACTCCCTAATTGTTGATTTGAAATCTAAAATTGAGAAACTCAAAAATGAAGTAACTTCTCTACTGAGTCTAAAGGACACATGGAAATATGCCCAAGGTGATCCAAAGTTAGAAAAACTTTTATTCGGATCAAGAAAATGTGGCGATCTATCCGGGTTGGGCTATGATAAAAATTTATCTCCTAAATAAAAATATACTCCTATGTTTGTGAAAGGAGCGTCCTCAAACTTAAAAGGGAAAAGTACTTATCAAGGTTTTTCTAGAAATTCAAAAACTCTTCAAAAACCTAGAAGCAGCCATGTCAACTTTAATCAGAAACGAAATCTAATAGCTGAAAAAATAGTAGATTTACTCAAGGAGCTCCTAAAATCTAAATCTATAGGTTATTCTTACAACTATAAACAAAAGAAGACCAACTATGTTCCTAAACCCAAAATAGTTATGAAATGGGTTCCTAAAGTCGCTTGCTTGGTTACTTACACTACTTTCAAAGCAACAAGTCATTCAAAGTGGTACCTAGACAGTGGATGCTCTAGGCATATGACAGGTGACAAAGCTTTATTCACGGATCTAAAAGATATGACAGATGGTTCAATCACATTTGGTGATGGTATCAACTGCAAGATTATATGCCAAGGTACGGTTCAACTTTTTAATCTTCCAGTGTTTAAAAACATTTTATATGTTGAAGGCTTAAAACATAACTTGCTTAGCATATCTCAAATATGTGATAATAACCATAGTGTTTGATTCTCTAATCAAAGCTGTGAGATACTAAACAATAAGGGTTCTGTAATATTAACTGGACATAGAACGTCTGAAAATTGCTATATTATTAGTGAATCCAGCTCATCTAATCAAAATGTTACATGGTCCATACAGACGAGACTGATTTATGGCACAAACGTCTTGGACATGTACATTATCGAAATTTATATAGATTGAGCAAACAAGAACTTATAAGAGGTTTACCCAAACTTCAAAAATTAGATAAAATATGTGGTGAGTGCCAGATAGGCAAACAAACAAGGAACTCACACAAAAAGGTGAATTCAAATACCACATTAAGACCATTCGAACTTCTCTACATGAATCTAATAGGACCTACCAGAACGGAAAGTTGTGGTGGGAAAAAGTATATCCTGGTAATAGTTGATGACTTTACCAGATTCACTTGGGTAGTCTTCTTAAGGGATAAATCTAAAACCCTTGAAGAAGTAAGAAAAGTTCTCAAAAGGATTCAAACTGAAAAATCTTCTCAAATCAGTAAGATTCGTAGTGATCATGGATCTGAATTTGAGAATAGCAATTTTGAGAAGTTCTATACCGACCAAGGAATATTACATAAATTCTCTGCTCCCAAAACTCCACAACAAAATGAAATTGTGGAAAGAAAGAATAGGGTACTTTAAGAAATGACTAATGTTATATTGAATAGCATGAAGCTCCTTAAAAATCTTTGGGCTGAAGCTGTCAACACAGCTTGCTATATTATTAACCGAGTCTACACTAGCAAAGATAATAATAAAACGGCTTACGAATTGTGGTTCAATAAAAAGCCTACTGTCAAATACTTTTGAGTTTTTTACAGCAAGTGCTATATTTTACGAGATCGTGAAAATTTGGAAAAATTCGATACAAAGAGTGATGAAGGGATTTTTCTAGGATATTCCTTAAACAGTCGTGCTTATAGGGTTCTGAACAAAAGAACTGGTGTGATTTAAGAGTCCATCACTATTGTCATTGATGATCACTTAAATACGCCAATCCCTAATTCAAATAATGATGAAGTTCTAATCATTGATAAACTCGATACTTCATCGAATCAGACTGACTCTGAGTTGAGAATTGTTGAAGATCATCCAACCACTCAAATTCTTGGAAACCCTCTCACTGGTGTTTGCACCCATAGACAACTTGAGGATATATGTAATTATGTATGTTTTACATCCCAAATAGAACCTTCTAATGTAAAAGAAGCTCTTGCTGATGAGAACTAGATTGTTGCGATACAAGAAGAACTTAACCAATTTGTAAGAAATGATGTTTGGTATCTCGTACCAAGACCTAAAGATAAACACATCATTGGAACAAAATGGATTTTCAAAAATAAGTCTGACGAGTGTGGAAATATAATTAGAAACAAGGCTAGACTAGTGGTACAAGGTTATACTCAAATTGAAGGAATTGATTTTGATGAAACTTTTGCGCCAGTAGCACGTCTCGAATCTATCAGACTACTTACATCCATTGCATGTTTTAGAAAGATAAAGATATATCAAATGGATGTGAAAAGTGCTTTTTTAAATGGTGATTTACATGAAGAAGTATATGTTGAACAGCCAATGGATTTTAAAGATCCCAAAAATACTGATCATGTGTATCGGCTTAAAAAGGCACTTTATGGATTAAAACAAGCACCTAGGGCATGGTATGAGAAACTAACAAAATTTCTTTTAAGTCATAATTTTCAAATGGGATCTGTTGATAAAACTCTATTTGTTAAAAAACATAATGACCATATCTTAATGGTACAGATTTATGTTGATGACATCATTTATGGATCAACCTGTACTAACTTGACTACTGAGTTTGCAGATTTGATGAAATCACAGTTCGAAATGAGCATGGTTGGGGAATTGACTTATTTCCTTGGATTGCAAGTAAAGCAACAACCTGAAGGAATATTCATTTCTCAATCTAAGTATGCTTTGAATCTAATCAAGAGATTTGGATTTGAGAATAACAAGAAATTTGATACTCCCATGAGTACTACCCTGAAACTCTCAAAAGATTCTAATGGTAAAAATGTTGATTCAAAACTTTATCGGAGTATGATTGGTAGTTTATTATATTTAACTGCTAGTAGACCTGATATTTCTCTAAGTGTTGGTATTTGCATAAGATTTCAATCTGATCCAAAAGAATCTCACTTGATTGCTGTCAAGCGGATTATTAGATATGTCGCAAGTACTGTAAATCTCGATCTCTAGTATCCTCATGAGACTAGTATCCAATTAGCTGGGTACTTGGATGCTAACTGGGCTGGTAATCTAGATGATAGAAAATCAACCAGTGGTGGTTACTTTTACATTGGAAATTGTCTAGTTTCCTGGTTTAGTAAGAAACAAAATTCTATATCACTTTCAACAGCTGAAGCTGAGTATATCGCAGCTGGTAATGCATGTACACAACTTGTTTGGATGCAACGAATGCTAAGTGATTATGGAATTAAACAGGATTCTATGTTATTATATTGTGATAATTCCAGTGCGATAAATATTTCAAAAAATCTTATTCAGCATTCTCGTACTAAGCACATTGACATTAGATTTCATTATATTCAGGAATTGGTAGAAGAAAAAGTTATATCTCTGGACTATATTCCTACTGAAGATCAACGAGCTGACATTTTCACAAAACCTCTCGATAAGAGCAAGTTCAAAAAGATGAAATTTGATCTTGGCATGTGCACTTTAAAATGATTATTTACGCCTACTTGTATCATAATGTATATATTTGCTAGGTTGAAATCCAATTTTTGTATAATTTGCAAGAAATATGAATTTTTTGACATTCTTTGACCAGTCGACCTTCGACCGGTTGTAGATACCTACGACCAGTTGTAGATCTCGGGAATCACTTAAAAATTGGAGATTTTGCTTTCTTCCTCATTTCGTTTTTCTTTTCTAAGGGGCCGAGCTTCGACTTGTCGAACCCACTGTTCTTGTTTTTCAAGGTTAGTATTCCATTTGCATTTTTCTTACAGATCTGTGTCTAGATTGTTTCATTTTCTAGCTTGAAGCTTTCTATTTTTGATTTCATTGAGATTTGGGGTTTGGATTAAGAAAAATCTATCTTGAGTAAACCCACTTCTCAATCCTTTGTAACTTCTTATTTCTTTGTTATTGTTGTTGCAAATGGCTACTAGAGGTAGAAAAACTACTTCCCGTGGTCCTTCTTCTTCCTCCAGATCGACCAAACGTCATCTTCTTGTGCCCAATAATGATCCATCTTATCTTACGGACATTAGATCATGTAATGTTATTGTTGAACATCCTGTTGATATTAATCATATTGCTCCTTTTGACATCCTTCCTATGCTTAAAGCTGTAGGTTGGGTTAACTTATTACATTAGGGTGGGCCAGCATACCGGTCCATTGCCCAATCTATGTTTACATGTATTAGTGATTTCTCACAGGATAATTTAACTTTTAAAATATCTACAAGTGAAGGGCCTTTTGACATTGATCGTCATTTAATTTCAGCCCTTATGGACATTCCTGTGAATGATGAGGGTATTCCTATTCATAATTTGACTAATAAACCCTCAGTTTCTGAAAAACGTATGCTCACTAGAGACTTGTGTAACATGGATGTACACTGGACTAAAAAAAGGGAATGCGCTTCCCGCAAGGTATTTGTTACCCAAATACAGAGTTCTCCACAGAATCTTTGTGTCTAATTTGTATCCTTGTTCGGGTAATAAAACTGACTTGACTTCGTTTATGGTTCGTGTTATTCATGCTATTGCCAGTGGTACTCAGATTTGTTTACCATCCTTAATCTGTCATTTCATTCTTCAGTTTAGACTCCATCCTAGTCATAGTGACATTCCTTTTGGCTATTTAATGACTGTATTGGCTACACATATGTTAGTCGATATACCGGTTGATGAGGCACCTATCCATCATCTGATTTTCAACAACTCTAATCTCAATAAGATGAAGCTGGAATTACTTCCTGAACAAGGTGGTGATGGTGGTGGTGGTCATGAAGAAGCTGGTTATGACATTAATATGGATGACATCTTTGAGGAACTGGATTCTGATTCAACAAACGATCCAGATTTTGAACCATCTGATTTTGATGCATGTCTGAGTGCATTGGAGGGTAAAGTTGAGAATATAAATGAAAAGATGGAAAACATGTCGGTTGCTCATGATTTACAATTCAAATACATGCGCAAATATCTTAGGCGATTGAACAAAGGCATGCACCAACTTGATCCCTTTATTCCTGCTCCGTCATCTAGTTCTAGTTCTGATTAGTTTATATGGGATTTTTTGGTCTGTAATAACTTTAAAACTTAGCACTAAGTTGACTGTTTTGGAGTTGGATACTATTTTCTGTTTTGTTTTATGCTGGGTATTTGTTTTTTGTGTAACTATGCTGATTTTGAGTTAGATACTATCTGTTTTTCTGCTATAATCTCGTAACTCCTCATGTTTACTCTCATATATTCCTTTATTTAGTTCTCCTTTGTTATTTCCTTTGTCATATTGTGACAAAAAGGGGGAGAATGGTTTGTTCTTAACGATGTCGAGTAGCATTGGTTATGTTACTCAGGGAGAGTAACATTGTGATTGTGAGAGGAGTAGTTGAATGTTGAATATTGAATATTAATTTGCAGGTAAGCCAATGTTGAATATTGAATATTAATTTGCAGGTAAGCCAGTTGATATTAACTGGTTCATGTTTCTTTAACCAGTTGTTCTACTTTATGTTTATCTTGGTTATGTGTTTTGTCACAAATTTGACAAATGGGGAGATTGTAAGTGCTATAGTCTTTATCCCTATCGGTTGTCAAATTTGTGATGCCAAAATCACTAGTATATAACTTACATAAGTGAAGCTCTATCAAAGATCAAGATTCATGAACAAGCAAAGCTCACAACAAGCAAAGATCACAAGTACAAAGATCAACCTTGACTGTAAGTATTGCTGACAAGACATGACTCAAGAATGCAAGACTTCAAGAAGAGTACAAGGCAGTTCGTAAAGAACTCAAGACTCTTTCAAGATTGAGCTACATCAAGACTTTAAGGCTTAAACTTCAAGGTCACTTGTTCCTAATGTTTCAATGTCCTTACTTCATGATTGGGGTTTGATTGACCGTAGGTTGACCTTAGGAGTAGGCCATTTTGGATACATAAGTCATATGTATATGTCACATGAGTTTGGGCTGTTCGAGGACTTGTCCTAGGCTTTCTTCGATTAGTCCTAGCTCTTCTTCGACAAGTCCAAGAAATTCCTCGATCAGTCGTGAATTTGTTACAAAATTCGGATAATTTCTATTAGGCTTCGACCAGTCCAGGAATCTGTTCGACCAGTCGAAGGAATAGTGTCGACTGCTTCTTCAACCAGTCGAAATTCTTCAACTCAAAGTCCAGCGATTAATTACAGGATCTTCAAACTGTCGAAGGTGACCTACGACTAGTCGAAGGTGACCTTCGACCAGTCGTATAACGGTCAAAGCTTATCGCGCCCAATTGTTTTCAAATCTGTTAATTCTTCGACTAGTCGAAGAGCTCCCTAGACCAGTCGAAGACGCGATCTGCTCACCTATAAATAGAGCACGAATCTCAGAAGAATTTAAGAAATTAATTAATCTATTTCAAGCCAATCTTCGTCAAACTTCTGCGTAATAATTCTGTACTCCATCTAAGCTAAGTGTGCTTATTTAATATTTTCTTTCTTTAGCTTTTTTTATTTGATTTTGTTTCTGCTATTCCAATCTAATTTGATAAGAGGAATTGTTATTCCCTTTCTTTGGAATCAAAATCAATTAAGGCAACCCTATTTGGTTTAATTTAAAATCTATTAGAACTAGAACCATTGTAATTGAGTACTGGACATTGAACTTGGACATTCAATCATTTACTCTGACTTGGTTCTACCGGGCTGCTACAACGAAGGAGATAATCAGGTATTTTACATTTAATTGTAAATTCCTTTCTGTTTTGGTTTCTTTCAAGATTCGCTAGAAAAATCTTGTTGTATTGGTTATCTGAGGAGAGCCAGGAAAACTCAGAAGTGGGATTTTTTTAATTGTGTAAGCCCACAGACAAAGACACAATTGTAAAGGTTTTAGGTGAACTTGTGAAAACCTATTTTGTTAGTGAACGCTAATATCCCCTATGTGAGGATATTAGGAGTGGAGTAGCATTCTGTGTGGCTGTTGTTTAACAGTTGGTGAACACACAGGTGAACCACTATAATCCCTTGTGTTGTGATTGAATGATTTACATTTCTAATCTTTAATTATTTATTTGTGGGATGTATGTATGGTGGTGAATGTTGTAATCATTTAATTCAAGCATTGTGAGAATTTTGTAATAGTTTAGAATTTATTTTCTGCTATTTCTTTATCTGCTTGAAATTTAATTTCCTTTAAAGTTGTGCCAGCAAGGTTGCCCTGCCATTTTTATGGTGTATGGCTGTCCCTAGAACAATACATTTGTGATTACAATTTATTTCAGTTTGTGCTTATTTATATATTCCTCTTTGGTTTGAGATTTGATACAAAGATCTTTTTAGAAATAAGGTTGTCCTACCATAAACTCTGGTTTTTGGTGAAAGGTTGTCCTTCGAACAACATTTGTATCAACTTCTCAAGATCAGATTTTTTGAGGTTGTTTTACTTTCCTGCATTGTGATTTATTTTGGCTATCATATTCTTTTTAATTCCGCTGTTATAAGTTTTATTTGGTATAGTCCTATTCACCCCCCCTCTAGGACATATAGCTAAGCCTTTTCAGATGGCCCATCGTGGCGGGGTCCCTCCCCTTCTTACTGATCTCTCTCTCTCTCTCTCTCTCTCTCTCTCTCTCTCTCTCTCTCTCTCTCTCTCTCTCTCTCTCTCTCTCTCCTCATTTTGTGGCTTACCTTGATGTTGATCCTCACCATCCACGGTGTGGGACGGTGGGACCCACGTAGCCATGTTGCTGTTGTATTGCTCCAGCAACCGTGGGCCCCACTGATAATTGTGTTTCCTCCAAGCCATCCATCAGATTGGACGCTGGACGTTGAAGCCTCCCTCCCTCTTTCTATATATATATATATATATATATATATATATATATATATATATATATATATATATATATATATATAATATTATGGTGGGCCCCATGTGGGACCCACCTGATGAGGAGTGGATTGGCTAGGATCCCTCACGCACTAGCCATATTTCCACTGTATTGCGTTAGCGGCTGGGTGGGTTTAATCCACACCGTCCATCTGTATGGACCCCACTTTGATGGATGTGTCTCATCCGAACTGTCCAGCGATTCTTTAGACCCCACCTTGATATAGGTGTTGTACTCGCACCCTGTAGCAGCACGTGGGGCCCATCCTGATATGTGTTTTATCCACCGTCCATCTGAGGATGGTGGAACTCACCTATACAATTGCCGTATTGACACAGCAAGTGCTGTGGGACAGACTGTGATGTATCTGTTTCCATCCACTCCATCCGTCCATTTTGATATGAGACATGGCCCACCCCACACGTGTGGGATGGGACCCACATTGATGTATGCATTCTAATATCCACAGGGTCCATGTATGGACGGTGCAGAGATGGGAACCATCGTCTACAGCATCCATGTATGAACGGTACAGAGATGGGAACCACCGTGATATGTGTTACAGCACACCGTCCACCTATTTTAGACGTGGGACCTGTCCCACACGTTGACACGTTGGGTAGGTGGGACCCTCCTTGATGTATTTATTCAGCATCCACCATCCATCTGTTTCTAGACGGTGGGCCCTCCTATGATGTATGTGGTGTATCCACACGTGTGGAGCCCACTTGTGATGTAAGTGTTTTATCCCAGCCGTCCATCATCTGCATGGTGGGATACCACCATGATGTATCTGTTCTTATCTCACACCGTCCAGCCATTTTCAGATGACAGGTGGGCCACTGTGATGTATTTGTTCTATCTACGTCGTCCATCGTCTGGACGGTGGGCCATCCCACCTAGTGACATCGTCAGATCCTGTGGACCCCACCGTAATGCATGTGTCTTGCATCCACACCGTCCAATCCAAATGTACGGTGGTCGTTGGACGTGGCGGGCTACAAGTGTTGTTTATATCATATATAATATAATATATATACATCTAGCTTTCAGATGGTATTAATATATTATACGTGTGTATATCATATATGGTGGGCCCCACATGGGAACCCACCTTACTGTATGTGGCCTATATCCTCACTGTCCATGTGCTCTGGACGGTGGGACCTGGACGTGAGAAATCCAAACCGTCCGTCCATTTCATCTGGTGGGCCACATGTGTGGACCCCACCATGAGGTATGGGTTTTTTCCAAGCCGTCCCACTATAGGACCCCACCTTGATACATGTATTGTATTCACGCTGTCCATCTTTGCTGCTTAGTTTGGACAGTGTTGAGCTGCCCCAATGCATTTGTTCATCCACACCGTCCAGATGATCTAGACGGTGCTGGACGTGTTTGAACGGTGATGAGGACTCCACCATGATATATGTATCTTATGTCCACACCGGTTTCACCTTGATAGATGTGATTCATTCACATCGCCCGGCCATGTGATAGGGCCCACCTGTAATGTATATTTGAGGCCCACCTATAGTGTATATTTAAAGCCCATATGTAAGGCCCAATGTGGTATATTTGTGGCCCATCCATGAGGCTCATCATGATGTATCTTTGGCCCATGAGCGGGGCCCACCTGTTGCGTATTTATGGCCCATTGATACGGCCCATTTGATGTATTCGAGGCCCAGATATGTAGCCTATTTGATGCATATGAGACCCATGTGCAGGGCCCACCTATTATGTATTTGAGGCCCATTGATGGGGCCCACTTAGTGTATTCAAGGACCATGGGCGTGGCCCATTGTGATACATTTGTGGCCCATGAGTGAGGCCCTTATGTGAGGCCCTTGAGTGAGGCCTATGGCGATGTATATTAGGCCCTTGTGTGAGGCTATGGGCCACTATACGTATGGCTCTTTGTGGGCCACTCCTTAGGAGCAATGTTGGTTAAATGACCACATTGAAAGGCAATGATGGTTTAATGTCCACATTGTGACCTTCCCTTAAGCCTTGTTCAGTCGAGTATCGAGGTCGATTCCAATTGTTGAGGCTGATTCCGATTTCAATTTGTTGAGGCCGATTGTATAGGCCGATTATAATTGTCGAGGCCGATTGTTGAGGCCGATTCTTATTCCAATTTGTCGAGACCGATTGTATAGGCCGATTATGATTGTCGAGGCCGATTGTTGAGGCCGATTTCGATTCTGATTTACTGAGGCCGATTGTATAGGCCGATTTCGATTGTCGAGGCTGAGTATCGAAGCCGATTCTGATTGTTGAGGCTGAGTATCGAGGCCGATTCTGATTTGTCAAGGCACATTATATAGGCTGATTCTGATTGTTGAGGTCGATTCTGATTTGTTGAGGCTGATTGTATAGGCCGATTTTGATGGTCGAGGTTGAGTATCGAGGCCGATTCTGATTTGTCGAAGTCGATTGTATAGGCCGATTCCAATTGTCGAGGCCGATTATATAGGTCGATTCCAATTGTCGAGGCCGAGTATCGAGGCCGATTCCAAATGTCGAGGCCGATTGTATAGGCAGAATCAGATTCTCGAGGCTGAGTATCGAAGCCGATTCTGATTGTATAGGTCGATTCTAATTGTCGAGGCCAAGTATCGAGGCCGATTCTGATTTGTCGAGGCCGATTCTGATTGTCGAGGCCGATTCCGATTGTTGAGGCTGAGTATCGAGGCCGATTCCGATTGTCGAGGCTGATATATAGGCCTATTCCGATTGTCGAGGCTGAGTGTTAAGGTCAATTCTGAGTGTCGATTCCGATTGTTGAGGCCGATTTCGTTTGTCAAGGCCGATTTTGATTATCGAGGCCTATGTGATGAGGCCCATTGTGATGCATTTGAGGGCCCGGCAATGGAGCCCATTATGATGTATGTTAGGCCCATGTGAAAGGCCCATCGTGATGTGTATTAAGCTCTTGAGTAAGGCCCATGGTGTTGTATATCAGGCCCTTTGTGAGGCCATGGGTCTACTATATTTTTGACCCTATGTGGGCCACCCCTTGGGGGCAATGTTGATTAAATGTCCACATTGTCGAGGCCGATTGTCGATGTCGATTATTAAGGCTAGTTATTAATACCGATTATGAGTATGTGATAGCATAGCATCATAATACATGCCCATACACATCATTTGCATGTTTGTTATGAGATGTGATTGACCATTGCATATGCCATAGGGCAGGTTGTTCATGGGGCTCCCTGATATGCGGAGTTGCCCCACATGAGCACATGGTATGTGCAGGATTGATGCATGATTGGACTGTGTGACTCATGCATCTCGAATTTGTGTGGCATGACCACTGTACACCCTAGCGACATCAGGGTCGTAGCCTCCACATGTATTTCGTGGATGGCCAGATGTGACATCGAAAATCTGTTCTACATGGGGTGCTTTAGATATCCCTGGGTGAAAGTCCCTAAACCCTCTGGTTTCAGAGGTTGCTCCAACATCTAGACCGAGTGGAAGCATGAGCGCATAAGGGCCATATATCGTTAGGCCTCATCTCCCACTGTGTCGTGGTCAGTTGGAATGGGGTACGGCCTTACATGCCAAAGAGGAGGGGACAATGTTAGGCTGAGTCTGACCAGCTCGAGGAATGGGTCCGCTATCGACGAGTTGGGCCCGATATTGGCAAGCGAATAGTGAGGTCTCTTCCACCCACCTTGTTGCGCACGATGGGGCAGCAATCTGGTTTGGAGTGTAATAGACCCTGGTGATTTTCCATAAAGGAACTGTACTGATATGTGGACTTATTGAGCAGGAATTGCATACTCATTCATTTATTCTTTCACTATCCACTCGGGCTGGTGGTGCGCAACTATTTGTTACGAGTACCTTCTGTTAGTGCTATGATTTCATATCCATTTGGTTGTCAAATTTTGTAGTGCCAAAACCTATGTCTTGTACTTCTTGTGTTTCTTGTTTGTGACTACACACTGCTTCAAGATAAGATCATGAATGAAGAATGTTTTCAAGACAAGATCATAAATGAAGAATGTTTGCAACACATGTCATGGATGAAGTCTACAAGAATAGAAGACTTTAAGTTTGCTTCTAACTAGTTCAAGATTAAAAGACTTCATCAAGACAAGTCAAGGAAGTACCAAGCTCTAGAATGCTGTCAACTCGATTCAAGCTTCTACTTTAAGATCATCTGAGAATACAGACCTTCAAGACTTCAATGTCCATCTCACTTCAAGGTTTGTTTGACCTTAGATTGACCTTAGGTTGGTCTTATGATAGGTCATTCGGATACATAATCAAATATTTTAATATACTTAGTGTGATTGTTAAGACCGGTCTAGAGATCTCAAGACCGGTCCTAGGTCTGCTACGACCAGATCTTAGGTTTCTCGGGACCGATCCTAGGTTGTTCTGATTTTCGATTTTCCTGGTTGTCCTTCGACCAGTCTGGACTTGCTTCGACCCGATCTGGGAAGTCTACGACTCATCCTTCGACCGGTCGTAGTCCTACGACTCGAACTCCAAATGACCTATCTCGAGTCCTACGACCGGTCGTAGGTGACTCACGACCAGGTCGTAGGTGGTCCATGACCGGTCGTAGGTTACCTAAGACCAGTCGTGAGTACAGCTAATCTAATCCCGCGGAAATCTTTCAAAATCTTTGATACTATGACCGGTCCTAGGGATCCTAAGACCAGTCGAAGATGGGATTTTTCAGGCTATAAATAATGCACGAATTTCAGAGTTTATTCATTCCATTCCATTCAATTCAAGCGATTTAAGGTTATACTCTGAGATAAGTTGTGATTATTTTTTTAAGCTATTGTGCATATTTAATATTCCTTTTGATAGCATTATTCTATTGTGATTTTTGATCCACATTCCAATCTTTTTTAGAAAAGAATAACTTGTGATATTCCTTCTTCTCGGATCAAAATCAAATAGACCTTGCTCTTCTTGATTTAATCTAAAATCAATTAGACATAGAACCTTTCTTTATGTGAGTATTGGACATTGAACGATGTATCATACATCTACTCCGATTGGTTCTACTGGGCTACTTCAAAAGGAGATCCAGGTATTTTACTTTGTAATTTACTTTCTCTGGTTTTGTTTGAGATTTGCCAGAAAAATCTCACTGTATTAGTTATCTGAGGAGAGCGAAAACTTCAGTTGTGGGGGTTTTTGGATTGTGTAAGCTCGAGATAAAAGACACAATTGTGAAGGTTTTTGGTGAACTGTGAAAACCTATTTTGAGAGTGCATGCTAATATCCCCTATGTGAGGATATTAGGAGTGGAGTATCATTCGTGTGGTCATTTGTTGGCTAACAGATTGGTGAACACATAGGCAACCACTACTATATATCATTGTGTTGTGGATGTGCTTGATTTCTTTATTCATTTATTCCTTGATTGTGGATTGCTTATGTGGATGAATGTTGTAATTTTCATTTCAAGCAAGTGTGGTTGAATGGTGTAATAACTTAGGATTTATTTCTAAGTTATTCTTGATTTATTTTCCATATCATTTGTGATTGCTAGTTTGTTCTAGAAATAAGGTTGTCCTACCATAAGCCATTGGTTTTGGTGTAAGGTTGTCCTTAGAACAAGATTCAGTATCATTCTCATATTTCATGTGCTTTGAGATTGTTATTATTTCAGCATGGTTATTTATATCTTTTATTATTCCGCTGATTTAAGTTTTATTTGACATTGCCCTATTCACCCCCCCTCTAGGGCATATAGCTTGGCCCTTTCAAGTGGTATCAGAGCCAAATAGCTCGTACTTATTGTTTATTTATTGGATTTATTTACTGAGCTAACGATCTAAGCTATATTAAGATGTTAAATTTTGATAGCCTATCTGTCACTAGGCCACCACCCTTTAATGGCACAAACTATGCCTATTGGAAAGCAAGGATGAGAATCTTTCTCAAATCCATGGATAAGTGTGTGGCTGGCCACAGTGAATGGATAGAAATTACCTATCACTGAAGTAACTGATGAAGATGGTTCAAAATCAATGAAAGTAATATCTTATGCCCTTTGGACCACACTTCAGAAAAGTGAGAGTAGTGCCAATGCAAAAGCACTAAATGAAATTACTTGTGCATTGTCACCAGATGAATTCAAAAGAATCATCTCGTGTGAAAATGCTAAACAAGCATGGGATCTCTTAGAAATGACACACGAGGGTACATCTATTTTCAAGAAATCTAAAGTCCAACTCCTCACAACTAAATTTGAAGAAATTCATATGGAGGAGAATGAAATGTTTATGGACTTCTACACTAGATTGAATGACATTGTAAACTCAATGTGGGGTCTTGGTGATAGAATCCCAGAAAGTAAAGTGTGTGCAAAGATACTACGCTCACTTCCTGAACGGTTCAATTCAAAAGTAACCGCGATTCAGGAACTTCGTGATACGGATAACATGAGAGTTGAGGAACTAGTTGGTTCTTTACAGACCTACGAATTGAACTTTAAAGCTCCAAAAGGAAAATCAATTGCTCTCAAGTCATTTAAAAATATTCCACAAGAGAGCACTTCAGACTTTGAAAATTCTGAAAATGATATGGCACTTTTTGTAAAAAGGTTTTATAAAATTTTCAAAAATAAGAAAAAAGTAGATTTTAAAAAATCAAACGATAAGAGACAATCTAAACCTAGAGCTCGAAAATCTTTGAAAGATAGTCAATGTTACAACTATCAAGAGTATGGGCACTTGGCTAACAAATGTCCTAAAAAGGACAAATTAAAAAGAAAGAGTATGTTGGCTACTTGGGATGAATCATCGATTGGAATCCTCTTCAAAATCGAAGATTAAAAACAGTCGGAGATGATATTAAAGCCCTTATGACTCTAGCCAAAGTCACTTTTTCAGATTATGATGAAGTAACTAGCGAAGAGAATCTGAATAGTGATTACGATAATGAAGATGATCTTCAGGATGCATACAATGCCCTTTATAAGGAGAGTTGTAAAATTGCTGTCAAGCTTAAATTACAAAAGGAAAAATTTTCTAAACTTAAAGAAGATTATGAGTCTCTTGTTTTAGAAAAATCTCATATTTCTGATTTTTTTGAAAAGACCAAATGTGATTTAAAAATCAAAACCTCCCAAGTTGATGATTTGAAAACCAAGAACGAGAAACTAAAAAATGAAGTAGCTTCTCTTTTGAGTTTGAAAGACACTTGGAGATATGCCCAAGGTGATCCTAAATTAGAAAAATTGTTATTCGGATCAAGAAAATGTGGCGATCGATCTGGGTTGGGCTATGATAAGAATACTTCTCCTAAAAATACTGCTCCTAAGTTTGTGAAAGGAGAGTCTTCGAACTCAAAAGTAAAGAATACTTATCAAGGTTTTCCAAAAAATTCGAGGACCCTTCGAAAACCTAAAAATAGCCATGCCAACTTCAATCTTCAAAACCAAAATCCTTTGGTTGAAAAGATTATTGATCTTCTCAAGGAGCTATTAAAATTTAACTCTATAGGTCATTCGTATAACAACAGACAGAAAAAGTCCAACTACACTCCCAAACCCAAAACAGTACTGAAATGGGTTCCTAGTTGGCTGCTTGGTTGCCCACACTGCTTTCAAAGCTACAAGCCATTCAAAGTGGTACCTTGATAGTGGTTGCTCCAGGCATATGACAGGCGACAAAGCTTTATTCACCGATCTAAAAGATAGGACTAATGGATCAGTCACTTTTGGTGATGGAAGTAATTGCAAAATCATTGGGCAAGGTACGGTTCAGCTTTATAACCTTCCCTTATTTGAAAATGTTTTATATGTTGAGGGTTTGAAACACAACCTATTGAATATATCTCAGATATGCGACAACAAACATAATGTAAAGTTTTCCAATCAAGGTTGTGAGATTATTGATAAAGAGGGTTCATTTATATTAATTGGTCGCAGAACTTCTGAAAACTGCTACATCGTTAGTGATGCTAGCTCATCTACTAAATCGTGTTACATGGTCCATACTGATGAGACTAAATTATGGCATAAACGCCTTGGACATGTACACTACCGGAACTTGTTTAGATTGAGCAAAAGAGAACTTATAAGAGGTCTACCCAAATTACAAAAAATAGACAAAATATGTGGTGAATGCCAGTTGGGCAAACAAATTAAGAGCTCTCACAAGAAAGTGAACTCCAATACCACATCTAGACCTCTCGAGCTTCTCCACATGGATCTCATTGGACCAACCAGAACGACGTGTCGAGGTGGCAAAAAATACATCTTGATTATCGTAGATGATTTTACTAGATTCACTTGGGTATCATTCTTAAAAGACAAATCTGAAACCCTAGATGAAGTAAAGAAGATCATCAAACGAATCCAAAATGAAAAAGGTTCTTAAGTTTATAAGATCCGTAGTGATCATGGATCTAAATTCGAAAATAGTAGTTTTGAGAAATTCTGTAGCGATCAGGGAATATCACATGAATTCTCTGCACCCAAAACTCCTCAACAAAATGGTATAGTTGAGAGAAAAAAAAGAGTGCTTCAGGATATGGCTAATGTCATATTAAATAGTATGAAGCTCTCCAAAAATCTTTGGGCTGAAGCAATTAATATTGCTTGCTACATTATTAATCGTGTTTATACTAGTAAATCTGAAAATAAGACTTCTTATGAGTTATGGTTCGAAAAGAAACCTACTGTCAAATACTTTCGAATTTTTGGTAGTAAGTGTTACATTTTACGTGATCGTGAAAATTTGATACGAAAAGTGATGAAGGTATTTTTCTTGGATATTCCTTAAACAGTCGAGCCTATAGGGTTCTAAATAAAAGAACATGTGTGATTCAAGAGTCCATTAATGTGGTCATTGATGATCATTTGAATACACTTGCTCCGAGTTCAGATGATGATGAATTCTTATAATCGACAATCAAGATACCTCTTTATCTCAATCTGAACCTAGTACTATCAAAGATCATCCAACCAATCAAATCCTTGGAAACCCTCTCACTGGAGTTCGTACACCCAAACAACTTGAAAACATATGTAATTATGTTTGTTTTACATCCTAAATAGAACCGGTCAATGTGAAAGAAGCTCTTTCTGACGAAAATTGGATAGTAGCTATGCAGGATGAACTTAATCAATTTGTTCGTAATGATGTCTGGTATCTTGTTCCTAGACCTAAAGATAAATACATTATTGGAACAAAATTGATCTTTAAAAATAAGTCTGATGAACTTGGAAATATTATACGAAACAAGGCTAGATTGGTTATACAAGGGTACACTCAGATTGAAGGCATCAATTACGATGAAACCTTTGCTCCAGTCGCTCGCCTTGAATCTATCAGACTTTTTATTTCCATCGCTTGCTTTAAAAAGTTTAAAATTTATCAGATGAATGTAAAGAGTGCCTTCTTAAATGGTGATTTACATGAAGAAGTTTATGTAGAACAACCCTCTGGGTTTGAAGACCCCAAGCTTTCTGATCATGTATTTCGTCTCAAAAAGGCTCTCTATGGTGCAAAACAGTAGCCAGGGGGCATGGTATGAAAAATTGACTAAATTCTTACGTAGTCATAGTTTTCAAGTGGGAAGTGTCGATAAGACGCTATTTGTTAAGAAACATAATAATGAGATTTTAATGGTACAAATCTATGTAGACGATATTATTTATGGATCAACTTGTTCTAACATGTCTATTGAGTTTGCAGAGTTGATAAAATCAAGATTCGAAATGAGCATGGTTGGTGAACTAAATTACTTCCTAGGGTTATAAGTAAAACAACAACCTGATGGAATCTTCATTTCTCAAACCAAGTATGCTACAAACTTGGTTAAAAGGTTTAGATTTGAAAATGGTAAAAAATTTGATACTCCTATGAGTACAACCTTGAGACTCTTAAAAGACTCTACATGTAAAGATGTAGATCCTAAGCTATATCGTAGTATGATTGGTAGTTTACTATATTTAACTGCTAGTAGACTTGATATCGCTTTTAGCGTTGGTATTTGTGTGAGATATCAGTCTAATCCTAAAGATTCACATCTCACTGTTGTCAAACGGATTATTAGATATGTCGCAAGTACAACTGAGTTGGGTCTTTGGTATCCTTTTGATACTAATGTTAGATTAGCTGGGTATTCGAGATCTTGATTGGTTTGGTAATATTGATGATAGAAAATCAACCAGTGGTGGTTGTTTTTACATTGGAAACTGTTTGGTTTCTTGGTTTAGCAAGAAGCAAAGTTCAATATCGCTTTCCACTGCTAAGGCTGAATATATCGCAGCAGGATATGCATGTACTCAACTCGTATGGATGAAATGCATGTTAAGCGATTATGGAATTAATCAAGATTCAATGATCTTACATTGTGATAATTTCAGTGCTATCAATATTTCCAAAAATCCAATTCAGCATTCGCGTACTAAGCATATTGACATTAGGTATCATTACATTCGTGAATTAGTTGAAGAAAAAACTATCTCTTTGGAATATATTCCAACCGATGTCCAACTTGCTGATATATTTACTAAACCGCTTGACAAAAGTAGGTTTACTAAAATGAAATTTGATCTTGGTATGTGCATTTTAAATTGAATATACTTATCTGCATGTATCATAGTATATTATATTTTGAATTTTTATGTGTATAAATTTCAATCTGTACATAAAAATATTTATTTTTGTCGATGCTCGACCGACCGTTGCCATACACGACCGGTCCTGACTCGACCGGTCGTAGATTGCACTCGACCAGTCGTAGAGATCGTGAGCATCATATAATTTGGGGAAAATTACTTTGTTCTTCATTTCCTCTTCTTCCTTCGACAAGTCGTGGCTCGACCAGTCTTAAAAGTTCGTGATTTTCTTCAAGATAAGTCGTTTTTCTTCATTTTTATTGAAGATTTATACTTTCTATGCTTTGATTTGTAAATTCCATAAGCTTGATCTCGTCTTTTGTTGATTGTTTAGGGTTTCCTCTCTAAAAATCTGATCTAGAGAAACCCACCACCTCTTGTGTTCTTTGTGCTGGCTCCTTGGTAAATCTTATTGAAAATGGATGTTAGAGGGAAAAAGAAAACATCCCGTGGTCCATCTTCATCTAGATCTACATCTATAACAAAACGGCACCTTCGGTCACCCGAAGATGATCCCAATGATGTACGGGATTTACGTAGCCGTAAAGTTATTGTTGAGCATCCTGTAAGTGTCAATCACATTGAACAATTTGGGATTGTCCCTCTCCTTGAATCTGTTGGCTGGGCTAACATTTTGTTTTGGGGTGGGCCTGTATACCAATCCATTGCATAATCTATGGTTGCATGTATCTCTGATTTTTCCCTTGATAATTTAACATTCTCAATTGCTACTAGAGAAGGGAAATTTCTAATAGATCGACATTTGATATCAGGTATTATGGATATACCTGTCAAGGATGAAGGTATTCCGATCCATACATTATATGACAAACCATCAGAATTGGAAAAACAAATGTTGACAAGAGATTTATGCAATATGGAAGTAAAATGGACACAAAGGAAATGCGCTCCCTTCAAAATTTTTATTACCCAGATACAGAGTTTTGCACCGGATCTTCATTTCAAACTTGTATCCTCGGTCTGGCAATAAAACCGAGTTGACTGCCTTCATGGTTCGGGTATTGCACTCTGTTGTGTCCGGCATCGTTGTCTGTTTACCTTCTTTGATATGTCATTTTATCATTCAGTTTCGTCTTCATCCGGGTCATAGTGATATTCCATTTGGTTATCTTATGACTTGTTTAGCCACAAATATGCTTGTTGCTTTACCTGAGAATGAGGCACCAATTCATCATCTTTCATTCAATAATACTAATTTAAATAAGATGAAGTTGGATTTGCTTCCTGGTCAATTCTATGAAGGTGGTGGTGAAGGTGCTGAAGCAGAAAATGAAGGGGAAGCAGCTGATCTTCCTCCACAGGCGGATATAAATATGGATGATATATTTGAAGAAATTGAAACTGACTCCCAAAATGATTCTGATTACGATCCCTCTTCTACTTATGATGCACGTCTAAGTGCATTGGAGGAGAAGGTTGATAACCTGAGTGTAGCCCATGATATGCAATTTAAATATATGCGAAAATATCTTCGTCGCATTAATAGGGGCTTACTTCAGATTGATCCAACCATCCCTGCTCCTTCATCTGGATCTGATTAGGTGGATTATCTTTTTTGTATTATGTATTTCTATTACGGTTGATGACTTTGGTTGTATGTTTTGGATTGATGACATTGAAGTATTGTACTAATTTGATAATTAATCTTGACTCTTCATATGGTGTTCTCTTCTCTCCTTTGGCCTTCCCTTGTCATTTTGTGACAACAAGGGAGAGTAGTATGGAAAGGGGGAGAATGGGAGAAAGGGAGAAAGTGAGTAATTGAATATGGTTGATTGTTTCTACTCACTTAGGGGGAGTAGAGTATTTTTGATGGCTCTGATGGCTCATGATTCTTTCTTCATTTTACTCTTATATTAATAAATGTGTTTTGTCACAAATTTGATAAAGGGGGAGATTGTTAGTGCTATGATTTCATATCCCTTTGGTTGTCAAATTTTGTAGTGCCAAAACCTATATGTCTTGTACTTCTTGTGTTTCTTGTTTGTGACTACACACTGCTTCAAGACAAGATCATGAATGAAGAATGTTTTCAAGACAAGATCATAAATGAAGAATGTTTGCAACACATGTCATGGATGAAGTCTACAAGAATAGAAGACTTCAAGTTTGCTTCTAACTAGTTCAAGATTAAAAGACTTCATCAAGACAAGTCAAGGAAGTACCAAGCTCTAGAATGCTGTTAACTCGATTCAAGCTTCTACTTCAAGATCATCTGAGAATACAGACCTTCAAGACTTCAATGTCCATCTCACTTCAAGGTTTGTTTGACCTTAAATTGACCTTAGGTTGGTCTGTATGATAGGTCATTCTGGATACATAATCCGAATATTTTAATATACTTGGTGTGACTATTTTAAGACTAGTCCTAGAGATCTTAAGACCAGTCCTAGGTCTACTACGACCAGTCTTAGGTTTCTCAGGACCAGTCCTAGATTGTTACAGATTTTCGGATTTTCCTGGTTGTCCTTCGACCAGTCCTGGACTTGCTTCGACCAGTCCTGGGAAGTCTTACAACTCATCCTTCGACCGGTTATAGTCCTATGACTCGAACTCCAGAGACCTATCTCGAGTCCTACGACCAGTCGTAGGTGACTCACGACCAGTCGTAGGTGGTCCACGACCGGTCATAGGCTACCTAAGACCAGTCGTGAGTACAACTAATCTAATCCCGCGAAAATCTTTCAAAATCTTTGATGCTACGACCGATCCTAGGGATCCTAAGACCAGTCGAAGATGGGATTTTTCAGGCTATAAATAATGCACGAATTTTAGAGTTTATTCATTCCATTCCATTCAATTCAAGCGATTTAAGGCTATACTCTGAGATAAGTTGTGATTATTTTTTAAGCTATTGTGCATATTTAATATTCCTTTTGATAGCATTATTCTATTGTGATTTTTGATCCACATTCCAATCTTTTTTAGAAAAGAGGAACTTGTGATATTCCTTCTTCTCGGATCAAAATCAAATAGACCTTGCTCTTCTTGATTTAATCTAAAATCAATTAGACATAGAACCTTTCTTTATGTGAGTATTGGACATTGAACGATGTATCATACATCTACTCCGATTGGTTCTACTGGGCTACTTCAAAAGGAGATTCAGGTATTTTACTTTGTAATTTACTTTCTCTGGTTTTGTTTGAGATTTGCCAAAAAAATCTCATTGTATTGGTTATCTGAGGAGAGCGAAAACTTCAGTTGTGGGGGTTTTTGGATTGTGTAAGCCCGAGATAAAAAGACACAATTGTGAAGGTTTTTGGTGAACCTGTGAAAACCTATTTTGAGAGTGCATGCTAATATCCCCTGTGTGATGATATTAGGAGTGGAGTATCATTCTGTGTGGCTGTTGGCTAACAGTTGGTGAACACATAGGCAAACCACTATATATCATTGTGTTGTGGATGTGCTTGATTTCTTTATTCATTTATTCCTTCAGTATTGTGGATTGCTTATGTGGTTGAATGTTGTAATTTTCATTTCAAGCAAGTGTGATTGAATGGTGTAATAACTTAGGATTTATTTCTGTAAGTTATTCTTGATTTATTTTCCATATCATTTGTGATTGCTAGTTTGTTCTAGAAATAAGGTTGTCCTACCATAAGCCATTGGTTTTGGTGTAAGGTTGTCCTTAGAACAAGATTCAGTATCATTCTCATATTTCATGTGCTTTGAGATTGTTATTATTTTAGCATTGTTATTTATATCTTTTATTATTCCGCTGATTTAAGTTTTATTTGACATTGCCCTATTCATCCCCCCTCTAGGGCATATAGCTTGGCCCTTTCACCTTCGCATGGCCAGGATTTCGGTTGGGCACGCGACCAACTTGAGATCAGGAGTTTATCACATTGTGTTTGACTATCCAAATTTAGGTATGGGACTAGTTTGGATAGAATTCCCTTGTGATGGACCCTATAGCCTGCGATACTATGTACCATCATCTCCACTTCACTCCAGCTTGGTCATTTCATTTGCACCACATATTGCATTGCATCCTCGGTATTTGATATTGGCTTATTATTTTCTTGCGTCGCAGAGCCTTGGTATGACTGATAGCATTCATGGACTTACTAATATGTTTTCGTTTACTTTAATATCGTATGATTCATTATCTTACCAGTATTTCTGATATTGTATGATTTATGGGCTTGTTAGTATTTTTGTTTACTCTGATTACTCTGATATTACTTACTTGGCACTTACCTTGTGCACACACTTTCACCACCCACTAAGTTTTCTATAAGCTTATGCATGATAGATGCGTGCAAGTGGCGTTAGGTCATAGCAGCATTAAGCTTGGAGCGTGCAGCGGTCTTCTGGAGCTTGATTTTCATTTTATGTATTTCCCTTTCAGCATTGTACTTAAACGATTATATGAGTGGATATGTGATGATGATGTTGCCTTTGTGATTCGATTAATCTTATGGTTATGCTTATTACGAGATAAATGTATGTTGGAAAATCCTCCTTGTAGGATCACATGATCGAAATCCGGTGTATGTACGCTGGGAGCCGAGAACGGGGTACTATGGAGGCTGTCAGCATCAGATTCGGCGATCGGGAATTTTGTGAGCCCAGTTTCCGAGTTTGGGGTGTGACATAGCTTCTCTCTTTAGGAAGCTTGGACGTTTCCTCTCTTGGGAATTACTTGGAATGGAGCGGGAAAATGAGAGAGAGAGAGAGAGAGAGAGAGAGAGGAGTTGTAAGGAGAGAAGGATGGGAGGAATGGGTTGTTGTAAGGAAGGGTTGACTTTGGGGATGGGAGAGAGAGGGGTGTCATGCTTTGTTGGTAAGAGAGGGATGGGTTGTAATTGACTTGATTGATTGATTGAAGTGATGGATAGTAGAGAATTTTTTCTCGAGATTTGCAACGCGTGTTGTTTTCTCGAAATAAAAGCAGACCCACAACTCCTAGTATGGGTATCGCATCGGTACGCAAGACGCGACGTTGGAACCGTGGCGGCGGCGCGGTCGCTAGGGTATGAGTCTCGGGTTGAGTAGACTTAAGTTAACAGGGTGTGGCTCTGGATCGCGTGGAAATGCTATCTACGCGTTGTGGATTGCAAGAATTCGATGGAGAGGATCGCGAAAGTCTACGGAATAGTATGTTCCAGGATACGGGCCTTACACTTCTCTTATTCGAAACTACAACAAAAATTAAAGAAAATCCTTCTCAAAGTTAGAGAGAAATTCAAGCCCTTCTCAAGCTATTTGTGTGGTAATTCTTATTATTATTTAGCTTATTCTATTCTCTTTCTCGAGTTAGCTTTAAACGTATTTAAGAGAGTAATCTAAACTCTACTTGAGATTTAAAGAATTGAATCTACGACAATTCGGGTTTCTTTTATTCATTTAAAATATACATTATGTGAGGCCCGTATCCTAGACTGTACCATTCTATAGGCTTCCACAATGCTCCCGGTTGTGAAAGACCAGCGATCTGTTATCGGCATTTGCGCGTGACCTTGAGTTGTATCCTGTATTCCAAGATCGGCTCAACCCGAGACTTGTACCTTTGTGACCACGCCATCGCTGCAGTTCCGATGCGGCGCCTTACACGCCGAGGTGATACCCGGTACAGGAATGTGGGCTCGCGTTCAGATCGAAGAAAACACCACGTGTTGTAAATCCTAAAAGAAAATATTTCATCAATCAAGTACACATCACACATCAAATCCCCAAGTACAACAACCCCTCCCCTAAAGTCAACTCTCTCTTACAACTAAGTACACATCCATCACCCATCACCCATCTCTCACTCATCATACCCCATCACTCTGAAATGGCGGTAAAGACCATACTAGTTGAAGAAGGAATATGCCAATATGTCCTAAGAGGAGGGTGAATATGACTTTTTAAAGTTTTTATGATTTATTTAAAAATCCTACTTCACTAATCCTGTCATCATGCAATTATCAGGATTACTCAAATGTAACTCTACTGGCTTCCAAGCCTGGTAGAGGATCCAATCACAAACTATTTTAGAGATAAGCAGTATGCAAGCTAGCTTATGATGGATATGACTGTGTAGGTGTGTGTGGTGTGATCAAATATTCTGATATGGAAGTATTAAAGCAATTCACACAATCATAAGAATAACAATCTCAAACACAATCAATTTTATAGTGGTTCGACGATAAGTCTACTCCACTCCCGATAACTGCACTCAACCCTTGAGTGTACCGGATTTCACTAAGGAGGTTTCACAGTGGTTTACCTCTAACCTAAGGTTTTAAATTAGGTTCACCTTCAACCTTTACAACCTACACTAAGGCTGACTGTTTATGCCCTCATGAGCAAGGGTCAACACAATGCACCCACTTTTAGGCACACTGGCCAAGGATCTTCCATAAGACCCTACTGGAGGTTTCTACACTATTATCCTCAAACCCTAAGGTTTTACATGGTTCACCTCAAACCCAAGGTTTTACGCGGTTCACCTCAAACCCAGAGTTTTACTAGTTCACTCCTAACCAGATGTTTATGCTCTTCACAGAGCAAGGGTCCACACATCGCACCCACCACGTATACTCCCGTCGTAGGCCTCCTTGAGGACTTCAAAGGGTGAGAACCACTTAAGACCCAATCTTATAAAAAGGAATGATCACAAGTGTCCTCTTTAACTCTGGATACTTACAAATAAGCTGATGAGTCCCGTTTATGTAACACCCCGAAAATCGGGGGTCGAGTAGTAACTCAACTCCCGAGTTCTAGAACATCACTTATGCAACAAAATGAATGGTGATTGAATGTTGACTGTATTCGTGCATTAAACATGAGTGAGATTAAGCCAAAACAACATATCATACTCCAGAGATGGTTCAATTGCAAGAGGAAGACTATGATAGACATATAAAAACTATGGTGAGTCTCCAGAGTGTGATAATGTTACCAGGTTAAATAATTACAAGTACAATTCTAAAATTTACCAAATGTGAGGAAGTGTAATGTCTTCTATCCCGAGTACCATAGCCCCGTCGATACATTACTAGGTCTTCATAGACCTGTCAGAGAGTTATATGTAGGAGAACTCCTCCTCAACATCATAGTAGTAGTCTGGCTCTGCTTCATAAGCATCGCCATCACCTGAAACTCAACAAATCTGGTTAGTGTTGCAAACACCATCCCGTAACGTGGGTGTGAGTGATCAACTCAGTGGAACAATAAGGCATAGGTTAACATGTTATCAATTCAGTCAAGTAGTAATGATAAAGTAGTACAATCAAACAATTCTAAATACTCTTATTAATGCAAGTATGAATGCAGTCATGATGTATGCCCTTGCCAAACCACCTTCAGCGACACCATCTTACGTTCGCGCATGCATTCATCCCTCAGTGCCCCACATCTACCAGGCACATACAATGCTATGATGAGCATGATTACCGAGTTGTTATTAGTCCATTTCAAACAGCAGTGTTGGAAAACTAAGGTACCTCCCTTGTATCATTCCCAAACATGATCCATTCTAGGGTCGTCACTACTAGATATCTCATACGATATTATGGTTTGAGAGGCATCGCGAAGGCTTCACAAAGGGCTCGTCACCCGTCAGCACGGATACAGATCTCACCGTATGCGGCTCAATTGCTGGCCGTCAGCTCGAATACAGGTCTCACCATACTCGGCTCAATCGCTGGCCGTTAGCTCGAATACAGGTCTCACCGTACTCGGCTCAACTTATACTCTAGTTGCTACGAAGGGCTCATCGCTAATCACAGACTTCAGAGTATACTCGAAGACACTACGGAGGACTCGTCGCCCGTCAGCACGAATACAGGTCTCACCGTATTCGGCTCTCGCTGTAGGTGCCGACAACTCGAATACAGTGTCCCATACCACCGTATTCGGCTCACGAGTCTGGTTGCTCACTGGTCACTACGGGGAGGCACGTGGCCCCAGTGTAGGCCGACAGCTCCACCACGGTGTCCCATACCACCATGCCCGGCTCATGAGTCTTAGTGGATCGAGGTACCATGGTTAACAGGATTTCACTGGTAAGTTTGGTACCCTAGGTTCAAATAGTAGCGACCAAACATGGTGAACATACATTAGACAGATCGGGTTACTTGACGAGCTCGGCTAGCTCGAGCGCACAACAAGTTGAACAATATGAAGCGTAAAAGCACTTCGTGTGGCCAACCACTATCGCCAACCGAAGTATGACTCGGATTCGTCGAACACATCTCACGTGGCAAATGAATATCAGCCACGAAACCAATCCCGTTACCGATTGCCTGAACTATAATCATAGCCCCAATCACATTCAATTACAGATAGTTAAAGCAGTAATGGATCAAGATTCAAATCATATAATCAAAGTATGATATTATCTGTTTAGTTTCTTAGAAATTTGTCACGCCTTTTCGTTGCTCCACTCCCCCATCACCCATGATGGATCATACAACGTAAATATGAATCTAAACATACTCCTTACATAAATAAAATCATACAATCAGTTGAGCATGTTAACAAGCATATCATAAAGCATATTATAAAGCATGTTATAAAGCATGTTATGAAGCACTATATAAACAGGAATACAAACACATATATTTCATAAATATGTGGTTAAAGTGAACAACCTCATGGAGGAAATCATACATGTCTCTAAGGTAGTTGAGAATCCCATCTCAACACCTACTTAAGGCATCATCATCCAAATACTTACTCTCACAAGCTTTTTCACAAACACTTAGCATACACTATTTCAACATACATAGTATATGTTAGCAAAACATGTATTAGGGCGAGTCCTTTCGCCAAGAAAGTATTTTACGCACATATGATCTATTCATACAACAAATAATCATGGCAAACATATTTCTAAAATATATACGTATACGGTATTTTCTACAATACACTATTTCTACATACATAGTGTATATTAGCAAAATATTTATTAGGGTGAATCCTTTTGCCAAACAAGTATTTTATCCATATATCATATATTCATACAACAAATAATCATGACAAACACATCTCCAAAATTTATACGTATACGGTATTTTCTACGAATACCTAGAATATGTAAAATTTCATATTCTTTGTCTTTAATCGAAACGGAAAATAGACAGCACTTTGTACATGTGCAATTGTATGCAGATCATGAATCTATCATTATCTGACATTGGAAGCATTGAAAACCATAACCTATACACCTAAAGTCCGCACCTTTTATCGTAGAATCGAAACAGAGTCGATAGAATTGCTAAGTTTCTGTATACAGCAGTTTGGTAACCTATAGAGCGAAATAGGTTAGCTATTTCATAACCTACCACTATCAAAACCCCAAAACAGGTTAGGGTTAGGGCTTCTTACCTAGAAACGGAGCTGGAATCGCTGGGAAAGCAATTAGAACGGAGTGGTGGAGCTCGTGGAGCGGCAGTGAAGCATAACATGGAGATTCTCCCACATCTCCCACACTTTCTCTCTCTTTTCTCTCTTCTCTCTCTAGGGTTTCTCTCAAATTCGTACGGTTGCAATGAGAGAGGGTTTAAGGTCCTTATATAGCCTAAAAACTCACCGAAACAGACTTGGGAACAAGGTATACTTCGGTTTTGTCTAAAGGGCATCTGTTTCAGCTTAACGGAGGACTTCTGACGGGCCTCCTTGAGCCAAAGGTCAGACTTAAGCTCACCAACCTTGCATCCAGGTGGAGTTAAGTTTTTGTTTCGGTCGGATTCCCAGATCACGCGTGGCAGACCAGTTTCAGTTCAACGGTCAGTGAATCTCGATCGGAGATTCCGAATACGTGAATATGTGTATGAAATTTCTCTTGATCTGAGGGTGTAATTTGGTCTGATTTTGACAGTCAGGCTCTTAATACTGACCTGCAAGCGACCAGTCTCAGATTACTATTTGAGATATTTATTTTTAAAGAAAATCGAGTATTTTCACACTCCTCGCTCCGGACTCAAGCGAACAGCCGTGGGACACTATCTGGATTTGATTTTCGAGATGGTTGTCAAGCCCAGCGAGGCGGTCCTAAGTCCTTAACCTCGTATTATTCGGACTCCCGATGTGTGGTTTAGAACTGATACGGAGTTTCGAGATGCTCCCGAGAGCAGCCGGGTAATGAGATTGATCCTAGATTTTAGGGTAACCTAGTGTCAATGATTCTACAAGTTTTGGGTCTTGCAGATCGTATTTAAAGTGGATCAAACAGATTTCGTAGCTAATCTAGTTTAACACTTAGTTACTTTGTCTCATTTCTAAAGGATTTAGTCCTATAAGATTTCTGTCTGAGGTGGTACCTAGGCTTTTATAGTTTGTATATAAGGTGATCCAAGTTATAACACTTAACTAGTTTAAGATAGTGTCTAGGGTGAAAGTACTTAGGAAAATTGAAAGAACAAGGTGGTGAAGGGTGGGATTTGTGAAGGAAATGGGTTCAAAAGAAGTTTTAGACTTTGGGATTGAGTTCTGACAAGTTAATAAGGTGTTAGGATCGACCCATTGCCTAAGGATGTCTAATTCCAAGTTGGCAAAAAATTCAGAATGTTACAGTTTAACACAATATCGAAGATCTCCTCCACGTTGTTGACGAAGAGTCTTCTGCTCCCTTGATCCGTAACACAAAATGATGTACCAATACTCGGCTTCGGGTTGGGTCAAGGTGAAGATGGAATCCTACTCTGAAAATATTTTCCTATCAGGAAGATAGAGCGATTCCAATCTTATACATTTAAGGCATCCCAGCTTAATGATTTGCCATTAAGGTAGTAGCTGGAGGATCCTTGAATGCGAAAGTTCATTCCCCAATCCACTCTATTGAATGTCAATGATGAGGGTGGATTGGAGGATGAACTCCCTTGAGAGAAAGGGCTTTGGATATAAGATATAAGTTAAAACACACAAAAGCTCTCTCTTCTTTCTCTCACAGCAACAAAAGACAAGTCCTCTATATATAGGCAAAAAGTTCCAACGGATATAAAACAGTCACATTTATGACAGAGTTCGATATCATCGAGCAGGTTCGATATCATCGAGCGTATACTCTCCATAGCATCGATGGTCTGCTCAATGACTCGAACTCAATGTCATACGCTTTTGAAACTTTTGCCAATTGGTCAATGAATCGAAACTATTGTCGATGTTATCGGATTTCGAACTACGATTCCATCGATGACAGGTTCGATCCATCGACACTTGAAAAATGAGAGAGACTTGACTTTGAAATATTTCAGGATTTCATGAATGATTGGGGAACCATCGAGATCATCAGAATTTGAATGTCGATGATGTCGAGATCAGAGTCGAGACATCGATAAATCCAGCGGATTTGTCTTTAAGCTTGCTGGACAGTTTATGACCTTATTCAATGCAATCGACCTGGTGCCAATATCATCGATATTTGAATATCGATTCTATTGAAGAGCCCCCGATCATAGTTAAAAACAACCTGAAATATCTACTGTAAGAAATGTGCGCCCACGATCGATATCATCGATAGACTTCCGATGTTATCGATATTTGATTTCAGATCATATCAGAAGAGCATCGATGTATCGAAGGAATTTGAGATTTATTTGAAAAACAGGGGCACCAAAAATCTGCCTGTCGATCTTATTGAGCCATTTTTTATGGACTCGAGATTTGTATATCAATGATATCGATAGGTGTATCAATACATCGATAATTCGTCTAGATATGTTGTGAAGTTGCTGGACATTTTTAGTTCTTATATCGATGATATCGATAGGTGTATCGATACATCGATAAGTTCGTCCAGATATATATTTAGTTGTTGGACACTTTTGGTCCCCACATCGATAATATCGTTAAGGAATCGAGGACATCGATAGAGCAGGTCGATCATATCGAGGGTGTTCCGATAAAATCGACAAGGCAAGAAAAACTTAGAGATTTTTCTATTTTGAAAAAAAGTTTCTCACCTTAAAACCCTATGATTTCTAACTTATTTTTAAGGGTTTTATTCACCTGATGTTTTTGGTTATGGGATGTGAGGCTTTAGGTTTACCTATGGCGAGCTTGAACACATCCGGTTGGGACAGACGCTTGAATTGATCTTCCTATCAGGCTCTATAGACAATCTGACTTAACACTCAAGTGACTTGACAAATGTAAGACCCATATCGTAGTTCATACTATTCCGTCAACTCCCTCAATTCTCCCGGTCGAATTCTGGCAACCTGCGACGCGTAGATAGCATTTACGCGTGACCCTGAGTTGCATCCTGTAAATCCGAGTGGGCTTGACCCGAGACACATGCCATTGCGACCACGTCGTCGTTACTGTTCCAACGCCGCGTCTCTTACGTTAATCCGAGTTGTAAATCAAAAGTTTTAAGCCGCGAATCATTGAGACCATTGATCATGATGTGGGGCCCACCTTGTGCTCGTGCACATTTTCCTAGGTGAACCCAACCTAGGTTCATCATTTCCCATGAGAGCTACCTATAGCCTAGCCCATCTAGACTAGGTTGATGACATCATCCCTATGAGCATGCCTTACATGTAATAAGTACAAGCATGCTTTCTCCTCTTCCCTAGGCTCTTACAAAGCCATCATTACACCTCTCTCTTTCTTATCTCTCTCCCTCTCTCTTCATTTACATCTCCCTTAGCAAGAGAAGCCATGAACGTCCGGAAGGTGAGAGAGAAACTCATCAAAAAAAAATTCAACCACATTCTACTATAGATCCCCTTCAATCCAGCCTTTGGATCATGATCTCCACCGTTGTAAGAGTCTCGTAGTTGCATTGGAAGGCTAGGGAGGAAGAAGAAGGTTAGGTGGGTGCTTCTTTCTTTCTTTCTTTCTTTTTTAATTATTATTTTGTGTGATATGTGGCCCACTTGGTTGGATCCCACCTTAATATATGTTTTATCCATACCATCCATCACTTGATGGCCCACTTAGTAGGGCCCCACCTGGTACGTATGTGTTGCACCCAACCGTCCAGCGTCCAGGGACGCTAGACGTGTAATGGAAAACTTAAATATTAGCTTAGATTTGCAAGCTTTTGGGCGAGCCACTTATTCAGACCCCACCTTGATGCATGTTTTAAATCCAAGCCGCCCATTCCGTTCCTCAGATCATTTTAGGCGTTGAGCCGAAAAATGAACTTAATCCGAGATCTTGACGGGCCATAGCATAGCAAATGGTGGTTTTCACCATTGAAATCTTCCCCGATATTTATATGCACCTAAAAATACTCAATATTGGACTTGTTTAGCTTATCTTGAGCCAGGGGATGCAATGGCTGGGTTGGATTCACTTGAAAAGGACCCCACGTAGGAAAAACCCTAGGATTTCAAGTTTTTCAAAAAAATAATAATAATAAATATTAACAGCAGCAGCTGCTGCTGCTGCAGCTGCTGTCAGAGAAAGGACGCCAGCGTCCATGCTTGTAGGCGGACGAGCCAGGGCCCCACGGCCCCAGCAGTGGGTCCCACCATGATGTTTGTTATCATCCACGCCGTTCATTTTGTGGTTCCCTTAGGGAAGTGGGTCCCATTCAAAAATCACCAACATCCTAGGTTTAGTTGGCCCACATCATAGGAAACAGTGAGTTTGAATGGCTACCCTTGGAATTCATTTTTGGGCCCACAGCAGTTTTGGATCATTATGAAATTTATTTTTTTCTATTCATGCGGGCCAGTGTGACCTTATCAATAGATTGGATGACAGGTAAATGTTGTGGTGGGCCCCACTGAGATCCACTATGGTGTATGTGTTTTACCCACACCGTCAACCGTCCCTGGACGGTGGACCCAGCCCACGTGTGGGATATCCCTTACATGTATGTGAGTGTCCAGGCCGTTCAGGGCCTGGACGGTGCTGTTTATTATACATAATATTGATATATTATATTATATTAATATCATATATGATATGTTATATTATAATATAATATAATATTATAGTTTTGATACAAATGTTGCGGTGGGCCCTATGTGGGACCCACCTCTGCCCTCTTATATGCATGAAAGCTGCACAGCAGCAGCAATATTTATTATATATAATATATATTGTATCTATATACATAAGGGTGGGCCCTACGTGGGACCACCTCTGTTGTTCTTCAATGCAACATTTGTTGCATGTACGAAAGCTATGTAGCTGCCCTGTGACGTGTAGACCTGCTGTTGTACATGGCAGCAAGTTCTGTGGGTCCCACCTCTTCCATCCATGTCGTCTAACTAGGGGACCCAACATGATTCACGTGTATTATCCAAACCGTTCCTCAGGATGGTGGACCCTGATGAAGGGTGGGCTATATTCTTCACCGTTTAGGCATATCTGGACGATGCTGAACTGATTAGGATGGGGCTGTAATGGGCCACCATGTACATATTTTATATCTAAATCGTCCACCCATTAGACGTGGACCCCACCATGGTAGCGTCCGTCCATCTTAGTTTGAACAGCTGAAAACCAATCTTCACGATCTTTTACAATTCTGCCACCTAGGCAGGGGTTGTTGCCGCCCCATGGGACACCTTGGACGGTTCGGATTATGAAAAGTGATGATGGGTGGGGCCCACTGTCAAAACCCAGTAGTAAGCACGTCCGTCACTGGACGTTTTGGGCAGAAGGGAACTGTTTGGATGCTTTAAAAAAAAATGGTGGGGCCCACTTCTGATGATATTATCAGGGATCTACTCCGTTCATCATTTTCTCAGTAACTTATAAGCCCATGGGTCAAAGTGTGAAGTATATCCGAACTCTATGTGGGCCACACGATCCACTTATGATGAAACACTACCCACCGTTGAAGCAACCCTTGTTATCCTCACGTGCATGGATATGGAATGTTGTTTATTTACAAATTTGCCACTCTCCCTTCTAGAATAGTCTGTCGTTCGTTCCTCCCTACTGCACCATCCAAAAGAAGTGAAATTTGGCGAATATCCACCGTTTTTCGTGCTCTTTCCATCGGTTCAGTTTGGGTCCCAATCGCCCAAGGATGTCCAAGATGTTTTCTTAATGGTTATTGTCTGATCTTGCTCATCGGATCACTTATACACTGATCCAACGAATGAATTTTGACGTGTACGGCTAATTTGTGGTCATCGGGCCATATATAAAGTTTCAAGCTGAACGGATGGTGGAAACCCTGTGATCAAGCATTTTGGCTAACTTTCAGGCCACTTGAGCTTCAATTTCTCGAAATTTTCGGATCACTGGCGTGTAAATCCGTCGATCTTGGTCCCCTGGGGTCCGTCCCTTACCTTGGTGAATTATGAGCGTTAAATCCATGATTTTAGCACCCCTTTTGTAGTCCATGCTCCTAAATACACCTTGCATCACAAACATGATTAAAGAAGGGCGTTAAACAATATCATGTACGTAAATCAGGTAATAATTGGGATTTAATATGCAATATTCGACCCTCATCAGTAGCGTGTGGGGCCCACCTTGTATTGATGTAGGTGCACACCTAGCCGTCCATCTGTTGTCTGTTGTCTGAAGGACTACCGTGATGTATTTGTGGCCATCCGTTGAGGCCCACCTTGATATATATACATGAGGCCCATGTGATTAGGCCTATTTTGATGTATTTGCGGCCCATGGGTTAAGGGCCATTGAGATGTGTTTGGGGCTCATGGGTTAAGGCCCGTTGATGCGGCCCACTTGATATATTTGGCCCATTGGTGCGGCCGTTGATGCGGCCCATCATGATGTATTTTTGGCTCATGTGCGGGGCCCACCTGTTTGTATTTTTCAGCCCATGTGATGGGGCTCACCTATTGTGTATTTATGGCCCATTTCTCGACCCATATGTCGTGGGCCGTTATGATATATTTTCGGCCCATATGATGTGGTCCATTGTGATGTAATCAAGGTCCATTGATGTAGCCCACTTGATGTGTATTAGGCCTTTGTGCGAGGCCATGGGCCCACTTTATGTTCACCTCTATGAGGGGCCACTCCTTGGGAGCAATGTTGGTTAAATGTCCACATTGATGAGCGATGGTGGTTGAATATCCACATTGTGACCTTCCCTTAGGCCTCGTTCGGCCGATTATCAAGGCCGATTCCGAGTGTCGATTTCGATTGCCAAGGCCGATTATTGAGACCTATATGATGTAGATGTAACCCGTAGTTGGGGCCCATTGTGATGAATTCGTGGCCTATAGGCAAGGCCCATTGTGATATGTATTAGGCCCATAATGCATGACCCATTTGATGTATTCAAGACCCATGTGTAGGGCCCACATGTCATATATTTGAGGCCCGTGGGCAAAGCCCATTGTGATGTGTTCATGGCCCATGGGTAAGGCTCATTACGACGTATTCATATATGGCCTATGGGGCAAGGCCCATTGTGATATGTATTAGGCCCATGAGCCGGGTCCACCTGTTGTGTATATGTGGCCCTTGAGTAAGGCCCATCTTGTTGTATATTAGGCCTTTGTGTGAGGTCGTAGGCCCACTATATGTTTGGCTCTATGTGGTCATTCCTTGGGGGCAATGTTGGTTAAATGTCCACATTGTCGAGGCCTGTTGATGATGCCAGTTATTGATACCGATTATGAGTATGTGAAAGCATAGCATCATGATACATGCCCATACGCATCATCTGCATGCTTGTTATGAGATGTGGTTGATCATTGCATATGTCATTGAGCATATTGTCATGAGACTCCCTGATAGGCGGAGGTTATCTCACACGAGCGCACGGTGTGCGCAGGATTGATGCATGACTGGATTGCATGACTCATGCATCTTGCATTGTGTACTGTGATTACTGTACACCCTAGCGACGTCAGGGCCGTGACCTCCACAGGCATATCGTAGATGGCCAGATGGGACACCGAAAATCTGTTCTACATGGGGTGCTTATAGATATCCCTGGGTGAAAGTCCCTAAACCCTCTTGGTTCCGAGGTTGCTCCAACGTCTAGGCCGAGTGGATGCATGAGCGCATGAGGGCCGCATACCGTTGGGGCCGCGTCTCCCACCGTGTCGTGGTCGGTTGGAAGGGGTACGCCTTACTGCGCCCGAGAGGAGGGGCAACGCTAGGTTGAGTCGACCAGCTCGAGGAATGGGTCCGCTATCGATGAGCCGGGCCGATATTGGCAGGCGGATAGTGAGGTCTCTTCCACTCACCTTGTTGCGCGCGATGGGGCGGCAATCTGGTTTGGAGTGTAATAGACCCCGGTGATTTCCCTGAGAGGAACCGTACTGATATGTGGACTTATTGAGTAGGAGTTACATACTCATGCATTCATTTCATTCACTATCCACTCGGGCTGGTGATGTGCAACTAATTGTTGTGTACCTTCGCATGACAAAGATTTCGGTTGGGCGCGCGACTAACCTGAGATCAGGAGTTTACCACATTGAGTCTGACTATCCAAATTTAGGTATGGGACTGGTTTGGATAGAAGTTCTTTGTGATAAACCCCATAGCTTTTGATACTACGTACTATCATCCCGACTTCACTCCAGCTTGGTCATTTCACTCGCACCGCATATTGCATTACATCCGCGACATACGGCATTTTGGGTTGTTATGCTTCAGCACTTATATTGCCTAGACGGACTTAGCATGATTTGCATATTGCCTTACATCCTCAACACATAGTATTTGGCTTACTGTCTTCGCATTGCATAACTGATCTATATTACTTCCTCAGTATGTTGCTTATTATATTTTTTGCATCGCATAGCCTTGGTACGACTGATTGCATTCATGAATTTATAGATTGTCAGTATTTCCGCTTATTCTGATATTGTATGATTCATGATTTTGCCTGTATTACCGATGTTATATGATTTATGGTATTATATTGCACTCTTGGCACTTACCTTGTGCACACACTTTCACCACCCACTAAGCTTTCTATAAGCTTATGCACGATAGATGCGTGCAGGTGACGTTAGGTTGCGAGCAGTGTTGAGCTTGGAGTGTGCAAATGATCTTCTGGAGCTTGATTTTTAATTTATGTATTTCCCTTTCAACATTGTACTCAAATGATTGTATTAGTGGATATGTGATGATGATGTTGCCTTTGTGAATTGGGTAATCTTGTGGTTATGCTTATTACAATTTAACTGTGCAGTAAAAAAAAAAAAAAATCCTCCTTGTAGGATCCCAGGATCGGAATCTGACATATATATGCTAGGAGCCGAGAATGGGGTATTACGGAGGCTGTCGGCACCGGATTCGGCGATTGGGATTCCTGTGAATCCGATTTTCGAATTTGGGGCGTGACAACAAACCAGGGTACTTTCAATCTCCCCCTTTGTCAATTACGTGACAAAATCCCCAAAACACCGTAGAACTCTCTAGACAAACACGCCCTAAATTGTGTGTACATGCTTTTATACAATTACAATTTTTATCACATGTACATAACCAATAGCTGCTCCCCCTTTCTTGTATACTCCCCCTTGCTTGATGCAGCTACTCCCCCTAACACCTGCAACACAATTTCCCCTAACACCTGCAAAAACATTTGATAGATGCACAATTTCCATTCGGGGTGTTTGTAAATGTTCTCCCCCCTTTTGTCAGTCATTGACAAAGATATCTCAGGTGATATTGACAGAAGCTTGAAATACTTTTGAGAACCAATTAGGTATAAGCAAAACATTGATGTATAATAGTTAGCTCGATTCAATCAAACATCAATTTCAGAATTCATGAATGCATATTATATAAGATAGAGCAGTTGTATAGCAGTTAAAATATTCATTAAAGGCATCTCATGCATTCCAAATCAGAAACTAGATAAACTAGGGTATCAGAAAACTTAATTATAGCGATAAAAGATAGAATTATATTCGGCCATAATCCAAAACATCCAAACATGTACTGCCACAGACAACAGTAGAAAAAAAATTATCCCAACCAAACCAAACAAAGAAAAAAAAAACAGTCCTTCCATGGACATATATATATAAAACGTCAGAATCTCCAGATTAGTTAGTTATCACATATACTCATGAAGGCGTAGAACATTCAAAAAGATGCTAATGTTCGTACGTAGAGATAAGAGTGGGGTGTATGTGATAGCAAGTAGTGATCATTATCATGGAGCAGTGTGGGATGGTGCTGTGTCATCCCGTCGGCACCTCATCAGATCTACAAGTTGTTGAACCGTGCTCTGCACTCCTTGAACCATCCTTTACAGGACTGTAAGCCTTTCTTTAACTGAGTGAATGTCTTTCTGAATCGCTCCAATCCTATCCAGCTTGAACCTTTTACCATACCCGGCTGTTGACGTGGACGGAGCTGGATTGGGTGCAGGAGGTGCCTCTTCAGCCATTACAGTCCCTTTCATGGGATCACCACCTTCTCCTTCAACTTCTTCCACCTGGATTTCTTCCTCAGGGTTCTCCTTGTACTCGTGAAAGTCCAAATCCATTTTTCGGATATTTCTTTTATTGAAAACTTGGAGCGGGAATATCGTATCAGTAGTCGGTGGGAACACGATTCTGTTGCATATCATGCTGATAATCCAGGGGTACGGCAGATGGAAGTCCCTGGATGTATGGATGGCGTTTACCAATTGAGAAATAAGTAGAGTTGGAAGGCAGATCTTTGACCCTTTGGCAACTGAGTATACGATCATGGTCATGAGGCTGGTGAGATCGGACCGGTTGGTACTTCTAGGATAGATGTTAGTAGCAAAGATACCATGCAGAATCCGAAATTCAAGATCCATATACCTGGATTTTAACGCATTCCCTTGATGCCAGGGGATATCCCTACCATTGCAGAGATACTGAGTGACCCTAGATCAAATGTCCATGTTATCAAGATCCATCTCTGGGATACCTTCCGAGACCATGTTGAGTGAAAAGGCCAAGCTATATGTCCTAGAGGGGGGGTGAATAGGACTATGCCAAATTTAAAAATAAATCAGCGGAACTAAAGTAAATCAATACCCTTACAATAATGAATCAATTCACAATGCTAAATATAAATCACCTTGATAAATAATTATTGAGAGATTGATACAAATCGATTCTAAGGACAACCTTACACCATAATAAACAAGGGCTTATGGTAGGACAACCTTATTTCTAGAACCTCTTTTGAATCAAGAACTCAATGTTAATATAAGTAAATGAAATAGCAAGGAATTGAAAATAAATGCAGTAAAGATCTAAATTATTACAACAATCCCCACACTTGCTTGAAAATGTAAATAGTTACAACATTCACATCCACTTGTACATTCCACACAATCGAATGATAAAAGATATGAAAATTAAGCAAGCATTCAATCCACAAGACAAAGAGTTATAGTGGTTCGCCTATGTGTACACCAACCGTTTTACAACAACACACGAGAATGCTACTCCACTCCTAATATCCTCACACAGGGGATATTAGCGTTCACTATCAAATAGGTTTTCACGGGTTCACCAAAACCTTTACAATTGTGTCTTTTTCACTTGGGCTTACACAATTCAAAAACCCCTTTTTCTGAGTTTTCTGGTTTTCCTCAGACAACCAATACAATGAGATTTTTCTGGCTCAACCTCAAACAAAACCAAAAATAAATGAATTTTACAGAATTGTAAAATACCTGGATTTCTCCTTTAGCGAAGGTAGAACCAATCGGAGTAGATGATTGAATATCAAAGTTCAATTTCCAATACTCACATTCATAGGGTTCTAAATTCTAATAGATTTTAGATTTTGACTTGTTGGGCGTAGCTATATTTGATTTTGATTCCAAGAAGAAGGAATAATATAATTCCTCTTTTCAAATAAGATTGGAATAAAGAAACAAAATCAAATTAAATAAGCTAGCAAAAAGGAATATTAAATAAGCACAATTTAGCTTAAAATAAACACGACTTATCTCGAGTGATTACTTGAAAATTCTTGAAAGGAATGGAGTTCGGATGTAAAAACTCAATTTCGTGTTCAATTTATAGAAGAAAAAATCATTCCTACGACCGGGTCTTAGAAACTCAGGATCGGTCGTAGCTCTAACAATTTTTGAAAAATTGAGCGCGATCTTTGAAAGCCGTTCCACGATCGTCGTGTGTACCCTACGACCGGTCGTGGGACACCTACGACCGTCGTGGATCACCTACGACCGGTCGTAGGACCATGAAATAGGTTCTTTGGATTTTCGGTCGTAGCTCCACGGCTGATCGTGGACGAGTCGAAGCCAACCTACGACCGGTCGAAGGACCTCCAGATCGGTCGTGGGCGTTCCAAAAAATCCGAAAAATCTTCAACTAATTAGGACTGGTCGTGGAATTTCTTGGACTAGTCGAACCAATGCTAGGATCGGTCGAACAAGAGCTAGATCTGGTCTTGGAACAGACCAAGCTCATGTAAAATAAACATTTGATTTATGTATCCAAAATGACCTACTTAAAGGGTCAACCTAAGGTCATTCAAACACGAAATATGTCGTATGGACATTGAACTTCAACCATTCAACGAATGTAGATTGTTTAAACCAATATCGGGCTTGAAATCTTGAACAATATCAAGCTTGAAGTCTTGAACAATATCAGGCTTGAACCTTTAACTTCGACATCTTGAGCTTTGACATCTTGAGCTTCAACTTGTAGCTTTTTGAAGTATTTAAGCAGTGTCTTGAAAAAAAATCATCATACCAGCACAAGACACAGATAGATGTTTTGACATAACAAAATTTGACAACCAAAGGAGTATGAGACCATAACCCTTACAATCTCCCCCTTTGTCAAATTTGTGACAAAACACCAAGTAATAATATTTCCAAGAGACATAAGAGGTGAGAAACATGCACAGATATAAAGACATCATAAGCAATAATCGTTTTCCCATAACGCTTGAGAAGTTTAACTCCCCCTGAGTAATAGGACTCCCCCTGAGTAATAGCACAACAAAAATTAATAATCATTCAATAACATTCACCAAACTTCTCCCCCTTTTTGACACAAAATGACAAAGGAAGAAAAACAGTAAATGTGCATAAGCAATTAGGAGTTGAAGCAAAAAAATAGTCCATAACCAACAAAGAGGTTTTGAGATGCAAGCTAATATCAGTAAATATTACAGACCAAAAAAAAATCAGTCAGAACCAGAAGAGGGTGCAGGATTAGATGGATCAATTTTGTGTAATCCCTTAGCAATTACCTCATATATTTACGCATATAAGAAAATTGTGTGTCTTGAGTAACACGAATTTGAGCCACTGCTCTTGAAGAGAATTCAACCTTTCATCAAAATCGGAAGGTTTGAAAATCAGATCATCACCGAAGTCCGACTCAAGTTCTTCAAATAAGTCATCCATATTCACGTCCTCGGGAAGATCACTAGCTTCGGCATTACCTTTCACCACCACCGCTACCGGCAGATCCACTTGGCCTCTAGCCAAATCTAAAGTCATCTTATTAAGATTGGAATTATTAAAAGGAGATGGTGGATGGGTTTTTCTCTAGTAGGCATGGCTATGAGCATATGATTTGCTAACATAGTCGATAAATAACCAAAGGGTATATCACTATGTCCAGGATGGTGACGTGAGAATAATGGAATGACAAATTAAAGAAGGAGGCATATTTTAGCACCAGAGACAACGGAATGCAAAACACGAACCATAAAAGCGTGAGTTCGGTTTGTTACCGAACGTGGATAAAGATTTGAAATGAATATCTTATGAAGTACTACGTGCAGGTAACAAATACCTTGAGGAAGTACATGACCTTTATGAGTCCAATGAACATCCATATTACATAAATCTCTAGTAAGCATTCGTCGTTCAGATTCTGAGAGACTATCATGTAAAATATTAATTGGAATGCTTTCATCATTGATAGGTATTTCCATAATATCTGCAATCAAATGTCGATCTACAACAAACAAACCTTCTTGAGTATCAACTTTAAAAGTTAAATTCTCAAGAGAAAAATCGCAGATACATGCAAACATGGATTGGGCAATGGACTGGTATGCAGCTCCACCCCAAATGTAAGATGTTATCCCATCCCACAGATTCCAACAAAGAAGGAATACCAAAAGAAGCAATGTGATTGATATTAACATGACGTTCAACAATTACATTACGCATACGCAAATCTCGAGCATCAGTAGGATCATTTTCAGGAGAACGAAGATGACGTTGAACAATAGAAGTTGATCTAGAAGAAGATGGACCTCGAGTAGTTTTCTTTTTACCTCTAGCATCCATTTTCAAAGAAAGATTTCAAGGAAACAACAAGATGCAAGATAGAAGAAATGAGATTTAGATAGAACAGATTTTTTTAAGAGAAAAACCCCAAATCCTGCAATCAATGATCAAATAGATTCCACAAACATGAGTTTTGAAGCACTAATAGTAAGAATCTACAAGAAAAATATAAAGAATCACTAACCTTGAAAAACAATGAAGATGGGTTGGGGCGGCCATGTATGTAATTAGAAGTCGGTTGAAAAGAAATGAAGAAATGAAGAAGAAGACTAAAATCCCCAATTTTAAGTGAAATCCGTGCTTTACGAATTAAATTAGGTATGTACGTGTTCGAATGTTGTCGTGGTACGACGACTGTCGTGTATTCTCACGACAATTGAGTATGACAAAAAATTTGCAATTTTTTTTCTTATTTTTTTTTTTTAAATAATTTCAAGTTTAAGCAAATAAAACATCAAACTTATGATACACAAAATCATGCAAACTCAATTTAAATTGCACATACCGAGATCAAATTTTAATTTATTAAACCGGCTTTTGTCGGCGGTTTAGTGAAAATGTCATAAGTTGAATCTCGGTTGGAATGTAATCCAAATTTATTAATTTTTCTTCCACTAATTCACGAATGTAATGAAATCTAATGTCAATATGCTTAGTACGTGAATCTTTGAATGGATTTTTAGAGATATTTATTGCCTTTGGAATTATCACAAAATAAAATCATAGAATCTTGAGTAATTCCATAATCGCTTAACATTCGTTTCATCCAAACAAGTTGAGTACATGCATTTCAAGTGAAGAATGTATTGACCTCGTGATTGATAGCGATATAGAACTTTGCTTCTTGCTAAACCAAGAAACAAGACAATTTCCAATGTAGAAACAACCACCACCAAGGTTGATTTCCTATCATCAATGTTTCCACCCAAGTCGACATCTGCGTGCAGGCTAATTGAACATTAGTCTCATGTGGATACCAGAGACCCAATTTAGTAGAACTTGCGACATAACGCATAATCCGCTTAACTGGCGGTTAAGTGAGATTCTTTAGGATTTGATTGATAACGAGCACAAATACCAACACTCAAAGCAATATCGGTCTACTAGCGGTTAGATAAAGTAAGCTACCAATCAAACTACGATACAATTTAGGATCCACATCATTACCTGTAGAGTCTTTTGAGAGTCTTACGATTGTACTCATTGGAGTATCAAAATTTTTACCTTTCTCAAATCCAAATTTTTAATTAAACTACGAGCATATTTGGTTTGTGAAATAAATATTCCATCAGGTTGTTGTTTTACTTGCAATCCTAGGAAATAGTTTAATTCTCCAACCATGCTCATTTCGAATTTAGACTTCATCAAATCTGCAAACTCAACAGTCATGTTAGTACAGGTTGATCCATAAATAATATCGTCAACATATATTTGAACCATTAGAATATCATCGTTATATTTCTTAACAAAGAGTGTCTTATCAACACACCCCATCTGAAAGTTATGACTCAGTAAAAACTTAGTCAATTTTTCGTACCATGCTCTGGGAGCTTGTTTCAGACCATAGAGAGCTTTCTTAAGACGATACACATGATCAGTAAATTTAGGATCTTCAAACCCCAGCAGGTTGTTCAACATATACCTCTTCATGTAAATCACCATTCAGAAAGGCACTCTTAACATCCATTTGATAAATTTTAATTTTCTTAAAACATGCAATGGAGATAAAAAGTCTGATTGATTCAAGACGAGCTACAGGGGCAAATGTTTCATTATAGTCAATACCTTCGATTTGTGTATATCCCTGTACAACTAGTCTTGCTTTATTTTGAATAATATTTCCAAGCTCATCGATTTGTTTTTGAAAATCCATTTTGTTCCAATAATATGTTTATCTTTAGGTCTAGGAACAAGTTGCCGGACATCATTTCGACAAATCGATTAAGTTCTTCTTGCATCGCAAGAATCCAATTTTCATCGAAAAGTGCTTCTTTTACGTTACAGGTTCAATGGGATGTAAAGCATACGTAGTTACATATGTCCTCTAATTGTCTACGAGTGCGCACACCGGTGAGAGGGTTTCCAAGTATTTGAGAGGTTGGATGATCTTTATGATCCTTAATTCGAGATTAGTTTCACTTGATGAAGTTTCTTGTTTTTCAAGTATAAGAACTTCATCATTATCTAAACTAGGGACAGTGTCTTCAAAAGATCGTCAATCACAACATTTATTGACTCTTGAATCACACCGGTCTGTTGTTCGAACACGATAAGCACGACATTTGTTTAAAGAATAACCTAAAAGATCCCTTCATCACTTTTAGTGTCGAATTTTCTCAAATTTTCACGGTCACGCAAAATATAGCACTTCTTTGCCAAAAAAATTCGAAAATATTTGATGAGAGGCTTTTTCTCAAACCACATTTCATAAGCCGTTTTATTATTAGATTTACAAATATAAACACGGTTAATAATGTAGCAGTTTTGTATTCACTTGCTTGACCCAGATTCCTAGGTAGCTTCATGCTATTTAACATAACACTTCCCATTTCTTGAAGCACTCTATTTTTCCTCTCAACAATTCCATTTTGTTGAGGAGTTTTAGGTGCGAGAGAATTCATGCGATATTCTCGATCGCTACAAAATTTCTCAAAACCGCTATTTTCAAATTCGGATCCATGATCACTACGGATCTTCTTGACTTGAGAACATTTTTCGGTTTGAATCCGTTTTATAATCTTTTTCACTTCATCAAGGGTTTCGATTTATCTTTCAAGAATGAAACCCAAGTGTATCTTGTATAATCATCTACAATAACTAAGATGTACTTTTGCCACCTCGACTTTCCGTTCTTGTTGGTCTATAAGATCCATATGGAGAAGCTCGAGTGGTCTTGTGGTGATATTGGAGTTCACCTTTTGTGAGAGCTCTAGTTTGTTTACCATACTGGCATTCACCACAGATCTTGTCTACTTTTGCATTTTAGGTAGACCTTTTATTAGTTCACTTTTGCTCAATCTGTATAAATTTCGATAGTGTACATGTCCAAGGCGTTTATGCCATAAATCTGTCTCATCGGTATGGACCATGTAGCACGTTTGATTAGATGAGCTACCATTGCTTACAATATAGCAGTTTTCAGAAGTTCTGCGACCAGTTAATATTACAACCCTTTTCATTTGTAATTTCACAACCTTGATTAGAAAATTTAACATTATGGTTGTTATCGCATATTTGAGATATGCTCAACAAGTTGTGTTTTAAACCCTCAACATATAACACATTTTTAAATAAGGGAAGGTTATAGAGTTGGACCGTACCTTTGCCAATTATCTTGCGGTTGCTACCATCACCAAATGTGGTGACCCATCATCATATCTTTAAGATCGGTGAATAGAGCATTGTCGTCATATGTCCGGAGCATCCACTGTCTAGGTACCATTTTGAATGGCTTGTAGCTTTGAAAGCGAAAGTGTGAGCAACCAAACAAGTAACCTTGGGAACCCATTTCGATCTTGTTTTGGGTTTAGGAGAGTAATTGGTCTTCCTTTGTTTATAGTTATAAGAGTGACCTCTCTTGAGTTAGATTTTAATAGCTCCTTAAGTAAATCAATAATTTTTTCAAATAGCGGGTTTTAATCTGATTTTTGAAATTTATATAGTTTGCTTTTGTGTTTTTGAAAGGTTTTGTATTTTTAGAAAAAACTTGATTAGTACCTTTTCCTTTTGAGTTAGAAGTCTCTCCTTTCACAAAAATGGAAGGAGCATTCTTGTTTAGGAGATGTGTTTTTGTCAAAGCCCAACCCGGATCGATCACCACATTTTCTTGATCCGATAATAATTTCTCTAATTTTGGATCACCTTGGGCATATCTCCATGTGTCCTTCAAACTCAAAAGAGAAGATACTTCATCTTTAAGTTTCTCATTTTCAGATTTCAAATTTTCAACTAGAGAGGTTTTGAATTCTAAATCACACTTTGATTTTTCAAAACAATCAAATTTGAGATTTTTCTAAAACAAGGATTTCAAAACATTCTTTAAGTTTAAAGAACTTTTCTTTTGAAGTTTAAGTTTGATGACAATTTTACAACTTTCTTTATATAAGGCATTGTAAGCATCTTGTAGATCTTCATCATTTTCATGATCACTATCCAAATTTTCTTCACTTGTTGAATCATCGTGATCTGAAAAGGTAAACTTGGCTAGAGTCATAAGGGCCTTAAGTTCACTGCCCGACTCGGTTTAATTTTCGATTGAGAAGAGGCTTGAATCGACGATTCATCCCAAGTAGCCAACATACCCTTCCTTTTGGATCTGTCCTTTTAGGACATTTGTTTGCTAAATGCCCATATTCTTGACAGTTGTAACATTGACTATCTTTCAATGACTTCCAAGATTTAGACTTAGGTTTAGAACGTTTCTTTTCATTTGCCTTTTGAAAGTCAACTCTTTTCTTACTTTTGAAAATCTTATAAAACTTTTTTGCCAAAAGGGCCATATCATCTTCAGACTTTTCTGAATCAATTTTCTTGAGTAATACTTTTAGATCAAAGCAATAGACTTACCTTTAGGAGCTTTAAAACTTAATTCATAGGTTTGCAAAGAACCAACTAATTCTTCTACCTTCATATTGTCCGTATCACACGAAGTTCTGGATTGCGGTTACCTTTGAATTGAACCGCTTCAGGAAGAGAGCGTAGTATTTTTGCACACACTTTACTTTCTCGAGATCTTTTCACCAAGACCCCACATAGAGTTTACAATGTCATTCAATCTAGTGTAAAAGTCCATAAACATTTCATTTTCCTCCATATGAATTTCTTCAAATTTAGTTGTGAGGAGTTGGACTTTAGATTTCTTGACAATTGATGTACCTTCGTGTGTCATTTCTAAAATATCCCAGGCTTGCTTTGCATATCACGGATATGATTCTTTTGAACTCATCCTATGATAGTGCAAGTGATTGCATTTAGTGCTTTAGCATTAGCACTACTCTCATTTTCTCAAGTGTGGTCCATTGGAAATATGGTGTAATTTTCATAGATTTTGAACCATCAACACCGCCATTTCCCATGGTAGGAGGATTCCATTCACCATCCTTGTGGCTAGCCACACACTTTCATCCATTGATCTGAGGAAGATTCTCATTCGGCTTTCCAATAGGCATAGTTGGAGCCATCAAAAGGTGGAGGCCTAGTAATCGAAAGGCTATCAAAATTTGACATCTTTTTATATAGCTTAGATCGTTAGCTCGAATTAAATCCAAATAAAAAGCAACAAAAATGAGCTATTAGGCTCGATACCACTTGAAAAGGCCAAGCTATATGTCCTAGAGGGGGGTGAATAGGACTATGCCAAATTTAAAAATAAATCAATGGAACTAAAGTAAATCAATACCCTTACAATAATGAATCAATTCACAATGCTAAATATAAATCACCTTGATAAATAATTATTGAGAGATTGATACAAATTCGATTCTAAGGACAACCTTACACCATAATAAACAAGGGCTTATGGTAGGACAACCTTATTTCTAGAACCTCTTTTGAATCAAGAACTCAATGTTAATATAAGTAAATGAAATAGCAAGGAATTGAAAATAAATGCGTATAAAGATCTAAATTATTACAACAATCCCCACACTTGCTTGAAAATGTAAATAGTTACAACATTCACATCCACTTGTACATTCCACACAATCGAATGATAAAAGATATGAAAATTAAGCAAGCATTCAATCCACAAGACAAAGAGTTATAGTGGTTCTTTGTGTGTACACCAACCTTTTTACAACACCACACGAATGCTACTCCACTCTAATATCCTCACACGGGGGATATTAGCGTTCACTATCAAATAGGTTTTCACGGTTCACCAAAAACCTTTACAATTGTGTCTTTTTCACTTGGGCTTACACAATTCAAAAACCCCTTTTTCTCGAGTTTTCTCGGTTTTCCTCAGACAACCAATACAATGAGATTTTTCCGCTCAACCTCAAACAAAACCAAAAATAAATGAATTTTGCTGATTGTAAAATACCTGGATTTCTCCTTTAGCAGCCCGGTAGAACCAATCGGAGTAGATGATTGAATATCAAAGTTCAATTTCCAATACTCACATTCATAGGGTTCTAAATTCTAATAGATTTTAGATTTTGACTTGTTGGGCGTAGCTATATTTGATTTTGATTCCAAGAAGAAGGAATAATATAATTCCTCTTTTCAAATAAGATTGGAATAAAGAAACAAAATCAAATTAAATAAGCTAGCAAAAAGGAATATTAAATAAGCACAATTTAGCTTAAAATAAACACGACTTATCTCGAGTGATTACTTGAAAATTCTTGAAAGGAATGGAGTTCTGGATGTAAAAACTCTGAATTTCGTGTTCAATTTATAGAAGAAAAAATCATTCCTACGACTGGTCTTAGAAACCTAGGACTGGTCGTAGCTCTAACAGATTTTTGAAAAATTGAGCGCGATCTTTGAAAGCCGTTCCACGACTGGTCGTGTGTACCCTACGACTGGTCGTGGGACACCTACGACTGGTCGTGGGTCACCTACGACTGGTCGTAGGACCATGAAATAGGTTGCTGGATTTTCAGTCGTAGCTCCACGACTGATCGTGGACGAGTCGAAGCCAACCTACGACCGGTCGAAGGACCTCCAGGGGTCGTCGTGGCGTTCCAAAAATCCGAAAAATCTTCAACTAATTAGGGTGGTCGTGGAATTTCTTGGACTAGTCGAACCAATGCTAGGGCGGTCGAACAAGAGCTAGGGACTGGTCTTGGAACAGACCAAGCTCATGTAAAATAAACATTTGATTTATGTATCCAAAATGACCTACTTAAAGGGTCAACTAAGGTCATTCAAACCAGAAAATATGTCGTATGGACATTGAACTTCAACCATTCAACGAATGTAGATTGTTTGAACCAATATCAGGCTTGAAATCTTGAACAATATCAGGCTTGAAGTCTTAAACAATATCAGGCTTGAACCTTTAACTTCGACATCTTGAGCTTTGACATCTTGAGCTTCAACTTGTAGCTTTTTGAAGTATTTAAGCAGTGTCTTGAAAAAAAATCATCATACCAGCACAAGACACAGATAGATGTTTTGACATAACAAAATTTAACAACCAAAGGAGTATGAGACCATAACCCTTACATTGGGTCCGATAATATCAGCTATTGTAGCCAGCGTGATCAACACGTCATCACCATCCAATGATACCATGAACGAAGGAGGGTCAGCCATCAGCGAATGACATGTAGCAAGAAGTTGCGTGTTCTTTCAAGTTGTCATGGCCCACCAAAGTCCAGAATGGGTGATCAGGGTCAAATATTACATATTAGACCCCGATTATTGCCCTATTTTATATACATGATAAGGCCTAATATCGAATTTTAATTATATTTTTGTTACAGGAGGAAATTAGGAGCGTGTATTGAAAATTAATGTTAAAAGCGTGGAATTGACGTTTCGAAGTCACCAGAGCACGGGATGGACTCCAGAGAACCAATGGTGACGATTTTACACGCTTGGGATCGGAGGAAAGCAAGCCAAAGGGGCCCGAAAAGGGTCCAGAATGCAAGATCACATGGTTCCCGCCATCCGATCAGTTCGAAACTTCATACATGTGATGGGGGCCATAAATTAACCGTACATATCAAATTTCAGCCCTTGCAGATCTTAGGAAGTGGTCCAACGGACAGATCAGCCCGTTAATCTACAATTTGGGACCCGCCTGATATTTGGAACTGCCTCAAATTTGGTCCTGAAGGTGGAAATAATATGAGAAAGAGGATGGACGGTGTAGATTTTTCCTAAACATCACGGCAGGCCCTGTGCATGAGAAGTGTGCACGCTGCATGTGTGCGCCGGCCGTGCACCGCACCTAGCCGACGGTCAGCGCGGGCGCTGACCCGCGCCCGTCTTCAAAATCCGGAAAACGCAAACAACATCTCTGCGGCCCGATCATTGGTCGATGCTGTAGACCCCACCTAGTGTCCCAATGGACGATCCAAGCCATCCATCTGCTTCCTGGGTCCACGATAACCACTACCTAGTTGACGAAATCGGAAGAAACGAAGTTTTTTTTGGGATCTCAACCGTTCAAATACAAACGAATGGTCGGACAGAAAGTCAGGCAGACCTCATCAACAAAAGGCGAAACTCTGCATTCCCGACCGGTTTTCCATCCTCCACGCAATGGACGGAGTGGATTTTCCATGTGATCAACGGAATGGGCCCCACCATTGTCAGCGGACGGAGATTCGCGTCCGTGTAACCCGGCCGCTGGCGGTTTTTGCGAAGGACAGTGGGCCCCACTCGTCACCTGTATGGCCAATCCGATCCGTCCATCGCGTAGAGGGCCACGAGAACTATAAAACCATGCTGAGATTGCACTCCCATGCGTACACACGTGTGCGGTACAGAGGCCAAAAGTGGACTGCCCCGGGACGTTCAAATCTGATCTTTTTGAGATTTCTTCTGTGGGCCACGTTAATGGACCTTCAAAACCACCCATTCTTGACTGAAATTTTGTCCTGAATCCAATGGACGGGGTGGATTTTCCAGAAAACACCTCTGTGGGGCCCACCGATCACGGTACCGCGAAAATTGCACTTGAGTCCGTCTACGACTCTGCCACCGATTCCAGCCATCCAAATGCCTATAAAAGGGAAGTTTTGGACGTAGGAAAAGCATTCAGATCCAGGGAATTCGAGATCTAGAGCCAGGGAGAGAAGAAAAAGAAGAAAGAAGAGAGGGAGATCGATTGGTTTGGTGTTCCATTTTTTTTATGAATTTTATTTACCCATCTCTTTTTATGGATTTTATGGGTAAATAATCTCTCAGCTAGGGCTGAGATGAAGCCCCTAATTTGATTAGCTCTTGTGTTGGTTGATTTACTTTGAATATTAATTAATTTATTTTTTTTCTCTAAGTGGGCTTGATTGGTTTAAATTCTATACTTCTCCATCTATGAACTTGATCAAAGTATATATATGGATGTTGTTTAGATGCTTATTACAGGTGCTTGTGTCATATCAAGAACAAGTTTCCTATAGAGGAAGAAACAGGGTGCTTTAATGAATGTACATTCCATGTTCCCTACCAAGGACATGGAATTTGTTATTCATGGCATTGCTTAGAGGAATTAGACAGTCTGTATGCCCAATTAAGGACACAGATTATGCTTTCTATATAAGTGGTATCAATTTAGATCAAGGTGAATCAACAGACAAAACAAGGGTTAGGATAATTACGGGTGGATTCGAAAGTCCTAGTGCTCTCTCTCTGATTGAATTTTCTTCCCTGTTCTTAATTGTTTTTTTTTTCATAGAATTGTGCTTAGTAGTTCATTCCATTAATTGTTGGATTAGTTAAGGAGAGTCATAGATTTGAATTGTGACGACCAGTCCTCGTGGGAACGATCTCGTAATACGTACCATATCTGCATCTGATTCGTATACTTGCGAGTTTAAAAATCATTTAAATCGTGTTGGTTTAAATAAAACATCAATGGGCAGCCAATCTATTGCGGCAAATAGGGAGTTCCAATTTGTATGGTTCGAGACACTCCCTGTCTACCCTTATCTCTTAAATAAGCTTTCTGCCCATGTATTTGGGTGGTCGTGAACTTGCTCCAGTTGGAGGAGGTGGTGTCGGAAATTCAGTTTAGGACCCACCACATGGAATCTGTCTTGTTCTTTACCGTGTGGGGATCCCACTTTCTGGGACCCTCGCCCTGCCTTTCGAGGCGAGTACCTTTTGTCGGGTTGCTATTGAAGATTCCCCAGGGTCAGATGCTACCCCTTTATCCTTTCCCATGTGGACAGATAGAGTCTTAAACGATTTGAGAAAGGCGACAAAAAAACTGACAAAAACGACAAATACCCAAAAGGTGGACTCTTGATGTTTTAGAGGAGTATTACCGGATTTGTTGAATGATTTGAGTAGTCCGACGTGGCTCCAATTGATTTGGTCGAGAGAATCGAGCAGAGAAGGTGACAGTGAAACCCTTGAGAAAATAACCCTCTTTTTCGTTTCGCTGACTTTTATCGGGCGGCATCTGTCAATGTAATCGACCACTGTTTCGATAATATTGAGAGGTTGCTTATCGATTCTATCGAGTCTGTCTTCGATATCATTCTTGGCCACCCGACTATTCATATCCTAAAGAGGAGTTGATAATATTGACCTTTTATCGATAAATCGAGAGTGTCATATCGAAGATGAAGATTTTCAGTTTTCAACATTCAGACGGGTCTTCAAGTATACTTTTCGTATTTCTATCAACAGTATACTCAACAAAAATTATGGACATATACTGTACACAACAAAATTATAAACATTTGAATGTTTATACAAAAAAGGAGGTGACGTACCTCAGATATATCATTTGAAGCTCAGCAAAAATATTTCCTCATTTTAGCACAGGTTCAGATTTTGATGCATGATCTGAACTAATTCTTCCTTACCCATTTTACTTTGTTAATTGATTTGGGTGGTGATGTAATGGAATTGCTTCTATCTATATTCTTAAGAGGACTTTTGAAGTTCAGTACTTCTCTGGTTAATAATTTGTTAACATGATTCTGACTAGAGTTAGGTTGAGTCCTCCTAGGTGTTATGCATTCAAACTTATAATGACCTGAATCACCACACAAATGACATACTGGAGTGTTCTGGTTTTACTTCTAGAAGTAACAAATTTTTCAGTTCTAGGTGCTACATTTTCAGCCTTTGACTTAAAATTTTCATATCCTAGGCCGCTTTTATCCTTTTCAGGTCTTCCCATTCTTAACAGTTTTTGGGGCTATGACTATAGTCCAGACAATCGGTAACAGACTTGAGTTCGTGGTTGAGATTTATTCGCCACGTAGGATGTGTTGATGAACCCAAGTCGTATGTTGGTCGTCGGCAGTGGTTAGGCCATACAGAGTACTTATGCATTTCATGTCGATCGATGAAATGTGCGCTCATGCTAGTCGAGCTCGTCAAGTAACCTGATCTGTCTAATGTATGTTCACCATGTTTGGACGCCACTGCTTGAACCTAGGGTACCAAACTTACCAGTGCAACTTCGTTAACATTGGTACCTCGATCCGCTAAGACTTATGAGTCGGGCATGGTGGTTGGGACACCGTGGTCGAGCTGTCGGCCTATGCTGGGGCCACGTGCCTCCCCGTAGTGACTAGTGAGTAACCCAAACTCGTGAGCCGAATATGGTGGTATGAGACACTGTATTCAAGCTGTCGGCCTACACTGTTTTGATGGGTGATAGGGGAGTGGTGTAACGAGTGCCTGTAACAGCCCTGACCGTGCCCAGTGTAGTGACCTCGAGCATACTCTAAATCTGCGGAGAGGCGATGAGCCTTCCCATAGTTAACAGAGTATAAACTAGGCCTGTATTGATAAGTTGATGGGGGAGCGGTGCAACGAGTGCGTATAACAGCCCTAGCAGCCCTTTACAGCGACCTAGAACCGCATCATCGTATGAGATTATCTAGGACTGACGACCCTAGAATGGATCCTTATTTGGGAATGATATAAGGGAGGTACCTTAGTTTCCCAATCCCGCTGTATGAAAAGGACTAATAACAACTCGATAATCATGTTCATATCGCACTGCATGTGCCTGAAAGATGTGGAGCACTAAGGGATGAAAGCATGCCATGGACGTAAGATGGTGTCGCACGAGGGAGTATCTTGGCGAGGGCATGTATCATTATTGCATCTCATCCTTGCATTAATTATAGTACTTAGGAATGTTTGATTTGCTTGCTTTATCATTATCGCTTGATTGATTTGATAACATGTTAATCTTTACTCTATGATTCCACTGAGTTAGCTACTCACTCCCATGTTACGGGACGGTGCTTGCAACGCCAACCAGACTGTCTTAGTTGCAGGTGATGGCGATGCTTGTGAGGCGGAGCTGGACCTTTGCGACGACAAGGATACTTTCTTATATATACTGTTTTTGGCGGCTTCATCTGAGCCGTGTCTTGATCGACGGGGTTACATGGATGTCGACTAAATGACTTTACACAATTTTGTATATTTTGAAATTGTACTTGTCATTCATTAACTTGGTAACATTATCACACTCTGGAGACTTACTATAGTTTATATATTTTATACATTTATCACAATCTTCCGCTTGCAATTTAACTGTCTCTGGAGTATGATATGTTGTTTTGGTGCAATCCCATTCATGTTTCAATGCTCTCATCATAATTATCATTATCTATGTTGCATAAGTGATGCGTTGGAACTCGGGAACTGAGCTTTGCTCGACCCCCAATTTTCAGGGCATTATAAGATGGTATCAGAGCATGATTTGGATTAAACTGGACCTAGGTTATGGTAACACGATGCACACTGACGCACTCTGACTTAAGAGGGAGTGACGGAATATAGAAACAGACTTAGGTTCTCCAATTTCACCAAATAACACAATTGGTTGAGATCAACCATAGAGATTGGACCCGTAGGCCTCAATGATTGCATGAAATGATCCTAGATCACTTCTAGACCGTCAGTCGATGGGATTAGGTGAAGAATTGACCCATTCCAACCTCAAATGACCTGAAACAAGTAAATATAGGTGAGTTAGGGCCCGAAACGAGTCGAAATGGAGTCGTGGGCCAAAGGATGCAATCCGGGGGACCCATGGTGGACCCGGGGTATCATTGGCACCCCGGGATGGGGGTGGCTACTGCCCTGCTCCGGCGGCACCACGGCCAGTCCAGAGGACCGTGGCGGCGTCACGCCGACCACGGTCCCCTTTGCCCAGGCTGGTCGAACCAACACGGGTCGGCGTCGGGCCGACCCCTAGACACGTGTGGGGCCCACAAAATTTTGTGGGGACCCCTATTTTGTGTCCGTTTTGCCCCCTCCCTCTCAAAGCCCATCTTCAAGCTCTCCCTTTTCTTAAAAACTCTTGATTTCTCTCTCAAACCCTCCTCCATTCACCCATTTTGTTATTTTCTGTCAAAACACATATACCTCCATCGTGTTCAGCAACACCTACCTCCCAGCCCTCTCATTTCCTTTCATTTGAGCTCCTACACCCCCCATTTGAGGCTTAAACTCGTGTACACCTCCTAACCCATCCCATCTCTTCATTTTCCTTCTTCAATCCCTTTCATTTGGGCCTTTACAACCTCCTTTGAGGCTCAAATCCGTGGAGAACTAAAGAACCCGTCCCTTTTCTCCCTTTCCTCCACTTTTCCATGGCCCTATTCGAGGTTATTACGACCATTTTCTCAATTTTTACCTTCCTCTCGCTCATGGGAAAGAGAAAGGGTGCCCCTCCTCCGTCGCTAGACTCGGATCCCTAGTCATCTATGTCGTTGTCTTGTAGTTTGTTTGTTACTTTGTTAGGACCTTTGTGTTTTCACGTTGAAAGGCTTCGTAGTGTGGTAGTTTGGTAGTATGTTTTAGTGTTTGTAGCCTTAATTGTATTAGCTCACATGCATCTTTTGTCATGGTCCATGTAAGGCTACATCTCATGCATTGTGATGATATTGGGTTAAATGAAATGCACGAAGCTCCATTTGTTATCAAATGTGTAGAATGCTTGACAAGTTGGAATTGTACTTGACAATTGTGAACTCCTTCCACCCCTCCACCATTACTCTTCTAAACCCATCTCTTACTCCTCTTGGCCTCACCATTTCACACCCATATGAGCACAAAACCCAACTTTTGTGTTTCATAACCTTCCAAATCCACAAATCCCATCTCACACTTTCCAACACAAGTCTCATTTTCCAAAGCCTATGAAATTGATTGTACTCCCATCCCACCCTCCTACCAAACATGCCACTCCCAATCCTGAGTTCCATTTAATATAACTTAATACTATTGGCCAAATAGGACCTTAGAGTTGTAGACCTAGACTTGGTACTCCTAGATTTTTGCAAACAAATATGGCAGTATGGGAAATCTAATAAATTGATAACGTGAACCCTAGGACCTCTTAGTTGGTATAAGCATGTGTGTGGTGCTCGAGTGTAGTTAAATTCAAGTTCAGACAACTTTTGTCCTTAAGCAATAAAAACAAATTCTTACATTAGAAATGGTGTAACATCAACTAGCATGTGAGCGTAGACTTTAAAATAGTACGAAATCATCTAGCGTATGAGTATAGGCTTCAGATTACAACTATTGGATTATTTTTAGGAATGTACATTAAGATTAGGCTACTGGTTATACTAAGGGATGTAAAAGACTAATTATGCTAAGATAATTGAAAGATAGATTTAGTTAGTTGACTTGATTAGGTTGGAGCGAGACCCCATTCCTTCGTTGAATCCCCTTGGTACTCACAGGCTCCTTTAATAACCCTTAGGAAGGTTGTTTGACGTAGAAACTATTCACGCTCATAGAAAACTTATATATACCTTGGATTTAATGATAGGTCAAAGCAATACATCCCTTCGACTTGCCTTCCCAAAGACTTATTACAATCAGGGACATGGAGTAGAGAACTATATATAAGCGAGGTATTCACGGTTTGAATTGAATTCTCAATCCTGGTAGTTACCAATGAACTCTATGCTCTGATCAAGCAGAAGGGCAGGATCAACTAGGATTAAGAACTGATATGACAATTTTTTTTTGTCCTGGCTAGGCAGAATGTCTATGTATTTGACTCAGACCCACTACATAACTTCCTTCCGTGTTGGCCCTACTACTTACAACCAAAAGTTTATAACTTCGTCTTTGAGAAGTGTTAGGAAAGTATAGTCAATAGAGACTTTTCTTTTTAGGCCCAAGAAATTTCTCAAATGGGCAACATACAGTTAGGAATTCGGTCCCAAATCACATGCCATGTTGGCATACATATTGTACATATGAACTTAGAAAGATAGCCTGCCTGTTAAGTTAGACATGATTAAATAGGATAAGTCTGGACCGTGACAAAAAACTCCTTAGTAGAATTAGGCATCTTGCCTCAAACTCACACCCGTCCCTGGGAATCAACCGCAACACCCATTATTTATAGCTACTTTCTATGACCATAGGTGCCTATGTCATAACACACATCATCGATGAAAGGGAGACAAATGTATTGGGAAATCGTATCCCATTTCATGTCAAGGATAGGTCCTAAATTACACCTTGTTTCGACATAAGGATCAGGACATAGATCTTGAACCTTGGAGGTAGAAATGATTTTTTAAGGGAGGTAGAACATTACGAGCCCAATCTAGTTAGGTCGGCTAATACACCTCTTTGATCAGAGTGGCGCAATGAAAGCATGGTTGGCCCTTGCCCCACTGGCCCAGGATCGAAGGAAATTGATCCAGGATATGTAAAGTTAGGTCACCAAATAGGATCTGAATCTTCCTTAGCACGTCAATAATGGAGTTACTAGAAGGAAAGCAATTAGGGTTTAAGTAGTAAACCAATTCATATTACAGGATAGGCCTAACAATGGGTACGAACTGCATGACAATAGCCAAGGTCAACGTATCTACAACTGTGCTCGTTGAATACGAACATAAAAGAAGCCTTAGCCGATTCTGTACTATTAGAAACTTTTTAGGATGATCTATAAGATATTTACTAACTACTACCATGGACATAAATTAGGATGAGGACTCTCCTAGACTAAGACCCAATGGGCAACCTTATAAGTAGGAAATTGAATCGTTCATTGATGGACATTCCCAAAGTTTTTAGAGTGATTGGACTACGGGGTTACTGAAATATATGACTGCGAAGCATTCACGGCTTGACCCAATTCTCAATCTTGGGCGACTACCGATGGACTCACTGCTTGACCGAGCAGAAGACCAGAAGCCACCAGGACTAGGAAGGGATACGATGAGCCTTCTACCTTGGTCAGGTAGATGATTGATGTATTGGGATCAAGCCCACTATAACCGTCTCTCCGTGTTGGTCAAACATTGAAAATAACTATCTTACTCTAAATTGTTGGGAATCATCGTCAAGACTCCAAATAGATGAAGAAATCTATTGTAGCAAACCATCAGGACATAAGTAAGAGAAAGAAATAATTTTTAAGGGGGATAGAGACTACAATGTACCAGACTAGCATGGACGAGATACACCCGACCACGCATATAAATTTGAAACCAATAATAATGAAATAATAGAATCCTTACTTATTACCCTTAGTCAATTTTGGGGCAAAATTATTTTTAAGAGGGGTAGATTGTAACATCCTGGATTTTTTCCAACCTGGAGATAGACGTCATTAGGCGATGGGTCGATCCTAACACCTGATTAACTTCTCAAACACTCAATCCCAAAGTCCAAAATCCCTTTTTAAACCATTTCCTTCAAATTCTCACCTTTCACCACCTTGTCCTTAAAATTTTTCTAAGTAATTGCATATTAGACACTAATCTTAAAGTTTAGGTGATGAAGAATAATACTTAAACTAAAAATTACCATAAATAGTAAATAAATAAATAAAATGGGTTTTTGACCAATAAAATTTTATAATCTTAAGAAATAAATACATTATTTGGATACATCAGCTTCTCCTACCCCAAAATCACATATTGCACATCGAATAACTCATCCTGGTTCGCAAGATACGCCTGTTTCAAAAATTGCACGGCGAGAACACCACTGGATAGTCCAGCGGACCGCGGCGCCACCACGCTGACTACGGCGTATCGCGGTCCAGCGGGCCAGGCGGCCCGTTTTCTGTGATTTTTTCTACACTTTTACATCCGACTTTGAAAAGTCATATCTCCCTCGTTATAACTTTGATTTAGATGATTCAAAAGCCAGATTGAAGCTTGATAAACCTAGTTTCATTTAAAAATAAGAGAAAAAGATAATAAAATATTTAATATAGTTAAATATAGGTCGTTGTGACAATTATCTAAAAATCATTAGTTTGGACAGCTACTATTTCTGAAATTTTTAGAATTTTTTTACAACGTGAAACCTAATGAAATTTGGTGGAGGTGAAGTAGACTTGATGATGAACTACTAGAAAAATAATTAAAATAGTATACTAACTATGAATGCCATAAAGGGGCATAGAACTTCCTTAGGACCGTATTCTGTTATAATTAGGGCGAAATTTGGTTAAGTGTTGAACTAAACAATCAATAGAATTAACTTGAACCACTTTAAATACGATACGCAAGACCCAAAACTTGTAGAATCATCGACGCTACATTAGCCTATAATCTAGGATCAATCTCATTACCCAGCTGCTCTCGAGAGCACATTGAAACTCCGTATCAGATCTGGACCGCACATCGAAATTCTGCATAATACGAAGTTATGGAATTAGGACTGCCTTGCTGGGCTTGACAACCATCTCAGAAATCAAAACCAGACAGTGTCCCGGGGCTATTCGCTTGAGCCCGGAGTGAGGAGTGTGAGAAAACGAAGATTTCTTTAGAAATGTAATCTAATTTAAGTAATCTGAGACTTGTCACTTGCAGGCTTGATAAGCAATCAGACCATCAAAATCTGACCCAAATACACCCTCGGATCAGGGGAAATTTTATACATAGGTCAGTGTACTTGTAACCCTGATCGAGTTTCGGTGACCATTGAATTGAAACTGGTCCACCACGTGTGATCTGGGAACGCGATTGGAATGAAAACTTAACTCGACCTAGATCCATAGTCAGTGAGCTTAAGTCCGACCTTTGGCTCAAGGGGGGGCTCTAGAAGTGCTCCGTTGAGCTAGAACAGATGCCCTTTGGACATAACCTAAGTATACCTTGGCCCTGGGTCTAGTTTAGAGATTTTTGGGCCTATATAAGGACCTTAAACCCTCTCTCATTCTCACTATACGAATTTGAGAAAACCTAGGAGAGAGAAGAGAGAAAAGAGAGAGAAAGTGAGAGAAGAGTGAGAGGTTCTTCTTAGCAGTTGTTCTGCTAATCCACGTGCTTCTTTCCTGTTATCAAATCGTCATTCCAATGATTCTAACTTTATTCTTAGGTAAGAAAGACTTAACCCTAACTTGTTTTAGGGTTTCCATTGATGTTAGTAGTTTGATAGCTAACCTAGCTTGTATTACAGGTTGATATTCCACGTATACGAAGACTTAGAGTCTTTGTTGAGTTCGTTACACTTCTACGGCGTAAGGTGCGGATTTTAGATGCTTAGGTTGTCATTTTTCAAAGCTTTCAATGTCAGATAATGATAGATTCATGATCTGCGTGTTATTTCACATGTATAATACGATGTTCGTTTTGCGATTCAGTTATGTATGCAAATTATAGCGTATAGTGTATTTTGTATATTTGCAGAAAATACCGTATATGTATAAAATATGAAAGTGTGTTTGCCATGATTAATCATTGTGTGTACATGCTATATATATGTGTAATATTTACTCGGCGAAAGGATTCGCCCTAATATATGTTTTTGCTAATATACGTTATGTATGTTAAATAAATGTATTCTAAGTGTTTGTGAAAATGCTTGTAAGAGTAAGTACTTAGATGATTGTGCTTTAGGTAGGTGTTGAGATAGGATTCTCAACTAACTTAGAGATGTATATGATTTCCTCCATGTTGGTTGTATAATTTAATCGCTTACCTATGGAATGTATGTGCCTGTATTTCCTATTTATATTGTGCTTTATAACATGCTTGAATTACTTTGTTTATTCTGCTTTACTCTATATGCTTCTGGTTAATATGAAATGTGTTTGGAGCTATGATTATAGTCCAGACAATCGGTAACAGACTTGAGTTCGTGGTTGAGATTCATTTGCCACGTAGGATGTGTTGATGAACCTGAGTTGCATGTTGGTCGTCGGCAGTGGTTAGGCCACACGGAGTGCTTATGCACTTCATGTCGATCGATAAAATGTGCGCTCGTGCTAGTCGAGCTCGTCAAGTAACCCGATCTGTCTAATGTATGTTCACCATGTTTGGACGCCACTGCTTGAACCTAGGGTACCAAACTTACCAATGCAACCCCGTTAACATTGGTACCTCAATTCGCTAAGAGTCATGAGCCGGGCATGGTGGTATGGACACTGTGGTCGAGCTGTCAGCCTACACTGGGGCCACGTGCCTCCCCATAGTGACCAGTGAACAACCCAGACTCGTGAGCCGAATATGGTGGTATGAGACACTATATTTGACCTGTCGGCTTACACTGTTTTGATGGGTGATGGGGGAGTAGTGTAACAAGTGCGTGTAACAGCCCTGATAAACCTAACCGTGCCCGGTGTAATGACCTCGAGCATACTCTAAATCTACGGAGAGGGGACGAGCCTTCCCGTAGTAAATAGAGTATAAACTAGGCCTGTATTGATAAGGTGATGGGGGAGCGGTGCAACGAGTGCGTGTAACAGCCCTGGCAGCCCTTTACAATGACCTAGAACTGCATCATCGTATGAGATTATCTAGGACTGATGACCCTAGAATAGATCCTTATTTAGGAATGATATAAGGGAGGTACCTTAGTTTCCTAATCCTGCTATATGAAAAGGATTAATACCAACTCGGTAATCATGTTCATATCGCACTGCATATGCCTGGAAGATGTGGAGCACTGAGGGATGAAAGCATGCCGCGAACGTAACATGGTGTCGCACAAGGGAGTATGTTGGCGAGGACATGCATCATTATTGCATCTCATCCTTACATTAATTACAGTACTTAGGAATGTTTGATTTGCTTGATTTATCATTATCGCTTGATTGATTTAATAACATGTTAATCTTTACTCTATGATACCACTGAGTTAGCTACTCACTCCCACGTTACTGGACGGTGCTTGCAATACCAACCAGACTGTCTTAGCTGCAGGTGATGGCGATGCTTGTGAGGCGGAGCCGGACCTTTGTGACGACAAGGATGCTTTCTTGTATATGCTATTTTTGGCGGCTTCATGTGAGTCGTGTCTTGATCGACGAGGTTATAGGGATGTCGACTAGATGACCTTACACAATTTTGTATATTTTGGAATTGTACTTGTCATTCATTAACTTGGTAACATTATCACACTCTGGAGACTTACCATAGTTTATATATTTTATACATCTATCACAGTCTTCCGCTTGCAATTTAACTGTCTCTGGAGTATGATATGCTGTTTTGGTGTAATCCCATTCATGTTTCAGTGCTCTCATCATAATCATCATTATCTATGTTGCATAAGTGATGCGTTGGAACTCGGGAGCTGAGCTTTGCTCGACCCCCGATTTTCAGGGCGTTACACATCTTGTAGCTTGTCTTTTTCTTCTTCTTCAGTTCCCTCATTATCAGATGAAAATGATTTAGTGGCTTGTTGTTCTATCTCATTCTCAGATTCAGTGGGAATGATTGAAACAATGGAGACCATAAGTATTTTCAATGATTTCTGATCTTCATCGCTTTCTGAGTCACTAGATTCTGAATTTGACTCCTTAGTATAGTCCCATGTGGCTGCCATAGCCTTGCCCTTAGTTTTCCTATTTGGGCATTCAGTTGACAGGTGTCCATACTCATGACATGCGTAGCAATGTGGTTCTTTGGTTCTTTTACCAAATTTTCCTGCAGAAGGTTTATAGTTCACCTTTCTCCCTCTAGAAGCACGGTCGCGATTCTTCTGAAAGAATCTTCTAAATTTTTGTGCCAACAAGGCCACTTCTTCATCTTCATCTTCCTTTTCACTTTCACTGTCATAATGAATTATTTTATTTGAAGTTTTTAGGATAGTGTTTTTGGATTTTTGGGATTGTTTGAAGTGTAGTTCAAAAGTTTGTAGGGAACCTACCAGTTCTTCTACTTTCATTTCATTTATGTTCCTACACTCCTCAATTGTTGTAACCTTGGGATTAAATCGTTCCGGTAGGGATCTTAGAATTTTCCTACAAATTTTTGGTACCAGAACTTTCTCTCCCAATCCACCCATGGAGTTGTAAATTATATTTAACTTTATGAAAAACTCCATAAATGTCTCATGCTCTTACATTCTGAGACTTTCTAACTGTGAAGTCAGGAGTTGAAGTTTAGATCGCTTCACAGTGCTTGTGCCTTAATGGGTTGTTTCCAATAAATCTCATGCTTCCTTGGATGTCCCACACATACTTATCTGATTGAATATATCTTGGGACATGGTACAGTAGATAGCATTCATAGCCATGACTTCAGATGTTTGCCTTTCTTTGTCGAATGCTGTCCACTTTTCTTTTGGTTTGGGCTTGTGATTGTTGTGCCACTATCAAATATGATTTGTTCAGTTGGTGGCACGTATCCGCTTTCAACTATATCCCAAACGTCATGATCTAAAGATCTCAGAAAGTAGTGCATTCTAGCCTTCTAGTATGCATAGTTTGAGTCGTTAAATACTGGAGGTCTAGTGACTGATGAGCCCTCTCCTTTAGGCATATTCCTAACTTCAGTCAAGATCACTCTTTAGGCAGTGAAGCCCTTAAAGAGAGACCCGCTCTGATACCAATTGAAATGGTGCTAAAGACCGTACTAGTTGAAGAAGGAATATGCCAATATGTCCTAGAGGGGGGTGAATAGGACTTTTTAAAGTTTTTATGATTTATTTAAAAATCCTACTTCACTAATCCTGTGATCATGCAATTATCAGGATTACTCAAATGTAACTCTACTAGCTTCCAAGCCTGGTAGTGGATTCAATCACAAACTATTTTAGAGATAAGCAATATGCAAGCTAGCTTATGATGGATATGACTGTGTAGTTGTGTGTGGTGTGATCAAATGTTCTGATATGGAAGTATTAAAACAAATCACACAATCATAAGAATAATAATCTCAAACACAGTCATTTTTATAGTGGTTCGACAATAAGTTTACTCCACTCCCGGTAACCGCACTCAACCCTTAAGTGTACCGGATTTCACTAAGGAGGTTTCACAGCTGTTCACATCTAACCTAAGGTTTTAAATCAAGTTCATCTTCAACCTTTACAACCTACACTAAGGCTGACTGTTTATGCTCTCACAAGTAAGGGTCAATACAACGCACCCACTTTTAGGCACACTGGCCAAGGATCTTCCATAAGACCCTACTGGAGGTTTCTACACGGTTGACCTCAAACCCTAAGGTTTTACATGGTTCACCTCAAACCCAAGGTTTTACGCGGTTCACCTCAAACCCAGAGTTTTACTGGTTCACTCCTAACTAGATGTTTATGCTCTCCACAGAGCAAGGGTCCACACATTGCACCCACCACGTATACTCCCGCCGGAGGCCTCCTTGAGGACTTCAAAGGGTGAGAACCACTTAAGACTCAATCTTATAAAAAGGAATGATCACAAGTGTCCTCTTTGACTTTGGATACGTACAAATAAACTGATGAGTCCCGTTTAGCACAATGCCGAAGATCTCCTCCTCCTTATTGACGAAGAGTCTTCTGTTCCCTTGATCCGCAACACAAAATGATGTACCAATACTCGGCTTCGGGTTGGGTCAAGGTGAAGATGGAATCCTACTCTCAAAATATTTTCCTATTAGGAAGATAGAGCGATTTCAATCTTATGCATTCAAGGCATCCCAGCTTAATGATTTGCCATTAAGGTAGTAGCTGGAGGATCCTTGAATGCGGAAGTTCATTCCCCAGTCCACTCTATTGAATGTCAATGATGAGGGTGGATTGGAGGATGAACTCCCTTGAGAGAAAGGGCTTTGGATATAAGATATAAGTTGAAACACACAAAAGCTCTCTTCTTTCTCTTACAGCGACAAAAGATAAGTCCTCTATATATAGGCAAAAAGTTCCAACAGATATAAAACGGTCACATTTATGACAGAGTTTGATATCATCGAGAAGGTTCATATCATCGAGCGTATACTCTCAATAGCATCGATGGTCTGCTCGATAACTCGAACTCAATGTCATATGCTTTTGAAACTTTTGCCAATTGGTCAATGAATCGAAACTATTGTCGATGTCATCGAATTTCGAACTCTGATTCAATCGATGACAGCTTTGATCTATCGACACTTGAAAAATGAGAGAGACTTGACTTTGAAATATTTCAGGATTTCATGAATGATCGGGGAACCATCGAGATCATCAAAATTTGAATGTCGATGAAATCAAGATCAGAGTCGAGGCATCGATAAATCCAGCGGATTTGTCTTTAAGCTTGCTGGACGGTTTATGACCTTGTTCGATGCAATTGACCTGGTGCTGATATCATCGATATTTGAATATCGATTGTAATGCCCTAAAAATCGGGGGTCGAGTAGCAACTCAACTCTCGAGTTCCAAAACATCACTTATGCAACATATATGCTTATGATTCAATGTTGTCAGTGTTAGTGCATTAATCATGAGTGAGATTATACCAAAACAGTAATTTATACTCCAGATCAAGTTATAAAACACAAGCGAAAGACTGAAAGACATAATACACGTATATAAGTCAAAGATCACGATCGGTCTCCAGAGTATGAATATAACACTGAGTCACTGTAAGAGAACTTGTCCTGATCGTTGTAATAATCAGGCTCCGCCTCAGGGGTCGCGCCGTCAGCTGAAATCAAGACAGAGTCTAGTTGGTGTTTAAAACACTGTCCCGTAACGTGGGAGTGAGTGATCAACTCAGTGGAACAATAAAGCATAGGTTAGCATGTTATCAATTCGATCAAGTAGTAATGATAAAGCAGTAAATCACACATCCCTAAGTACTCTTGTTAATGCAGGAATGGTATGAATGTATGATGCATGCCCTCGCCTACACTCCCTCAGCGACTTCCTCTCACGTTCGCACATGAACAACATTGCCTCAGTGCTTGACCTGTTACGCCTGAACGCATGTGTAATGCAATACATGCAAATGATTACCAAGTTCTTATTAGTCCTTTTCATAGAGCAGGGTTAGGAAACAAAGGTACCTCCCTTATATCATTCCCAAACAATGATTCATTCTAGGGTCGTCAGTCCTAGTAAATCTCATAGGATGTTACGATTCTAGGTCACTGCAAAGGGCTCGTCAACAAATCAGTACAAGCCTAGTGTATGCTCTGATTACTACGGAAAGACTTGTCGCCTCTACGCAGGTTCAGAGTATGCTCGAGGTCACTACAAAGGGCACGTCTAGGGCTGCCAGCGTTGTTGCACGAAATCATTACACCACTCCCCCATCACCCATCATGGCTTCGTCATCAAAACATTGTAGGCCGGCAGCTCAAATATAGTGTCCCATACCACCGTATTCGACTCATGAGTCTGGGTTACTCACTGGTCACTACGGGGAGGCTCGTCGCCCCAGCGTAGGCCGACAGGTTAACCATTGTATCCTATACCACCATGTCCGGCTCATGAGTCTTAGCGGATCGAGGTACTGTAACGACTCGAAAAATTCCGTACAATGGCCCGAGTACCACCTCAGGCAGAAATCACTTAGAATTAAATCCTTTAGAAATTATACAAAGTTAACTAAGTATTAAACTAGATTAGCCATGAAATCTGCTTGAATCACTTTAAATACGATCTGCAAGACCCAAAACTTGTAGAATCATTGACGTTAGGTTACCCTAAAATCTAGGATCAAAGTCATTACCTGACGGCTCTCGGGAGCACATTGAAACTCCATATCAGATCTGGACCGCACATCGAAAGTCCGAATGATACGAGGTTATAGAATTAGGACCGCCTCGCTGGGCTTGACAACCATCTCAGAGATCAAATCCAGACAGTGTCCCATGGCTATTCGCTTGAGTCCGGAGCGAGCAGTGTGAGAAGACTTGGTTTTCTTCAGAAATTTAATAGAATTTAAGTAATCTGAGACTTGGTGTTTGCGGGCTAATTATAAGTAATCAGACCGTCGGAATCTGACCCAAATACACCCTCGGATCAGGAAAAATTTCATATACATGGCAGTGTACTTGAAATCCCTGATCGAGATTCGGTGACCGTTGAACTGAAATTGGTCCGCCACGAGTGATCTGAGAATTCGACTGGATCGAAAACTTAACTCCACCTAGATCCGTAGTCTTTGAGCTTAAGTCTGACCTTTGGCTCAAGGGGGGGCTCTAGAAGTCCTCCGTTGAGCTGTAACAGGTCCACTTTGGATATAACCTAAGTATACCTTGACCTTAGGTCTATTTCGGTGTGATTTTAGGCTATATAAGGACCTTAAACCCTCTCTCATTCAGTCCATACGAATTTAAGAAAAACCCTGGGAGAGAGAAGAGAAGGAAGTGAGAGAAAATGTGTGAGAAGTGAGGGATTCTTCCTCATACCCTACCCAATTATCCTACGTGCTTAACTACTCCGATCTAATCGCTTTCCCGGTGATTCCCACATCGTTTCTAGGTAAGAAACCCTAACCCTAATCTGTTTTGGGGTTTTGATAGTTATAGGTTACGAAATAGCTAACCTATTTCATTCTATAGGTTCCCAAACTGTCGTATACTAAAGCCTAGCAAATTTATCAAGTTCTTTACGCTTCTACGGCGTAAGGTGTGGACTTTAGACGTATAGCTTATGGTTTTCAATACTTTCAATATCAGATAATGATAGATTCATGATCTGTATGTTATTGCACATGTACAAAGTGTTGTCCGTTTCGTTTTTCGATTATACGTTAACTATGTTGGATATACTGTATTCTTCGTATTTGTAGAAAGTACCGTATACGTATAAATTTTAAAAGTGTGTTTTCCATGATTAATTACTGTATGAACATGCTATATATGTGTATAATACTTACTTGGGGAAAGGGTTCGCCCTAATACATGTTTTTGCTAGTATACGTTATGTATGTTGAAAGAGTGTATCCTAAGTGTTTGTGAAAATGCTTGTAAGAGTAAGTACTTAGAGGATTGTGCTTTAGGTAGGTGTTGAGATAGAATTCTCAGCTACCTTAGAGATGTATACGATTTCCTCCATGTTGTTTGTTTAATTTAACCGGTTACTTATGAAATATATGTGTTTGTATTTCTTTTTATATTGTGCTTTATAACATGCGTTATAACATGCTTGAATTACTTTGTTTATTGTGCTTTACTCTACATGCTTCTGAATAAGGATTGATTGTGTTTGGGGCTATGATTATAGTCCAGGTAATCGAAAACGGAAATGAATGCGTGGCTGAGATTCATTCGCCATGCGGGATGTGTTCGGTTGACGATAGTGGCTGGCCACACGAAGTGCTTATGCGCTTCATATCGTTCAACTTGTTGTGCACTCGAGCTAGCCGAGCTCGTCAAGTAACCCGATCTGTCTAATGTATGTTCACCATTTTTGGGCGCTACTGCTTGAACCTGAGGTACTAACCTTACCAGTGGAATCCCGTTAATCGTGGTACCTCGATCCGCCAAGACTCATGAGCCGGGCATAGTGGTATGGGACACCATGGTCGAGCTGTCGGCCTACGCTAGGGTCACTAGCCTCCCCGTAGTGACCATTTAGCAACCGGACTCGTGAGCCGATTATGGTGGTATAGGATACTATATTCAAGCTGTCGGCCAACACTGCTTTGATGGGTGATGGGGGAGTGGTGCAACGATTCCATGTAACAGCCCTGGCAGCCCTGACCGTACCTGGTATAGTGACGTCGAGCATACTCTAAATCTGCAATGAGGCGACGAGCCTTCCTGTAGTAACAGAGTATAAACTAGGCCTGTATTGTTAAGGTGATGGGGAAGTGGTGTAACGATTCTGCGTAACAGCCCTGGCAGCCCTTGTAGCGACCTTGAAATACACCTTCATATGAGATTGTCTAGGACTGACGACCCTAGAATAGATCATTGATTGGGGAATGATATAAGGAAAGTACCTTAGTTTCCTGATACTGCTGTTGAAATGGACTAAAAGATGTGGATGTGCCTGGAAGGTGGAGCACTGAGGGTGACAGCATGCCGCGGACGTAAGATGATGCCGCACGAGGGAGTATGTTGGCGATGGCACGCATCATAATCGCATCTCATCCTTGCATTAATTACAGTACTTAGGAATGTTGATTGTACTGCTTTATCATTACTGCTTGACTGAATTGATAACACATTAACATATGCTTTATTGTTCCACTGAGTTAGCTACTCACTCCCACATTACGGGACGGTGTTCTGGACACCCACCAGACTCTGTCTTAGACGTAGGTACCGATGATCCATAGGAGGCTGACCCTGATTATTATGAAGATTAGGATGAGTTTTCTTTCATGCAGTTTTCTGGCGGCTTTGCTTAGGCAATCCGGATTTACGGGACTACTGGCTATCACGATAGTTAAACTATTATTTTGACATTTTATTTTTGATTCAGGACATGTATATGATGACTCAGTGAAGTAATTATACTCTGGAGATAGATCAAGATTGTTTTGTTTTATATACATCTATATACATCTTACAGTCTTCCGCTTGCGTTTATACATGGTTTGGAGTATGAATTACTGTTTTGGTATAATCTCACTCATGTTTATTGCACTACACAGACAATATTCAATCATAAGCATTTGTGTTGCATAAGTGATGTTTTGGAACTTGGGTGTTGAGTTGTTACTCGACCCCCGATTTTCAAGGCATTACAAGTTGGTATCAGAGCATGATTTGGATTAAACCGGACCTGAGTTATGGTCTCACGACGTACGCTGAAGCATTTCGACTTAAGAGGGTACAAGAACAATGTTGAAACAGTTTTAGGCATCCTAGTTTCGCCCAACAGCGAAGTTCACTAAAAATGATCGCTGTAATCGAGTCTGTACTCAACCCTGGTCGCACGGGTCGACCTTAAAACACTTCTAGACCGTCAAATGACGGGTCTAGATTGCAATCCACCCAATCCTAGCCGTTGAAATTCTGTAAAATACCATTATGTATCAGAATATACTCGAAAGGATCCGAAATGACTCGAAACGGAGTCGGGGGCCACACGATGCAATCCGGGGGGACCCACGGTGGACCCGAGGTGTCATTGGCACCTTGGGAGGGGGGTGGCCACCGCTCTACCGCGGCAGCACCGTTGACAGTCCAGAGGACCGCGGCAGGGCCGTGCCTACCCCGGTTGACCGCGGTCCCCTTGGGCCGGGCTGGTTGTGCTGGTGCGGGTCGGCGTCGGGTTGACCCCTAGGTGCGTGTGGGGCTCACAAAAATTCGTGGGGATCCCTATAGGTGGTCTGTTTGGCCAACGTTTTCACTTTCCACCCTTCTAAGCCCTATTCTCTCTCCCAACTCATTGATTTCTCTCTTAAATCTCTCTCCCAATCACCCAATCTACCATTTTCGACCACAACTCAATCCCTTCCAATGTTTTCAGCAATCCATACCTCTGTACCCACTTGTTTCTCTCTCCTTTGAGCCATTACACCTCCCATTCGTGACTTCAAATCGTGCAAGCCCCTGACCCATCCCTTCTCTTCATTTCCCTTCCTTACTCCTTGTCAGTTGGGCCTTTACAACCTCTGTTGAGGCTCAAACTCATGGAGGATCAGTAACTCCAGCCCTTTCTCTCTCTTTCCATCACTTTTCATCACTTTCATGGCCCTATTTGAGTTTGTTGCAGCCATTTTCTCCCTCTCCACCATCTTTTCTCTCATGGGAAAGAGAAAGAGCACTGTGGATGAAGCCCGGCCTAGTCGCCCAACCTATTCAAGAAAAAGGACTGACGCCGGGGCTAGTACAAGTGTCGTTCGTGAGCATAGGTCGAAGTGGGACCTAGATCCCCAAGTTCCCATTGAAATAGCGCTACTGATCGGCTTTGAGCACGGTCGGTTTGGTGGCCGCAGGGTTTTACTGGAAGCTCATGTTGATGAGAGGCTGTTTGGACTACACCCAATTATGGACCACTTGGTGGACATTGAGTGGGGTCCTATGTTCGAAGGTAAGACTCCGGCATGTGAGAACACGGTTCGTGCTTTCTATGCTCACATCCGAGATCCATCGGTTGATCCTCTCCAGTTCACCGTTTCTATTAGGGAGCAAAATTACACTATCAACGTGGACCAAGTATCCCGAGTCATGGGAATTCCACGTGGTGAAGTACATGCTGATGAGGGTTATTTCAAGAGTGTGCGAGAAAGAGACCGTCGTACGCGATACCTTTATGGCCGACTGGTTCCCTGGACCAGAGGCAACTGCCTCCCATCGACGAAATTAACAGACGAATTTCGCCTACTTCATTACATTTTCACGTATAATGTGTATCCATGGTGGGGCAACCATGCTGAATGTACCCGGTTGATGGTAGACTTCCTATACAGGGTTGGACATGGGGATAAGTTGTGCCTGCCCATGTTCACCCTATTCCAGATAGTCCAGACCGCTCGGTCTGTCAGGAATGATATTTCACTCCCATTCGGCCGATTGATATGTAAGCTTGCTCGAGAGGTCAGCTATAGACTTAATATGGATGATATTGCACCCATTTGGATTATAAGAGATGCTACACTTAACAATATGGGGATCAGTCCTCGACAACGCCAAGCCCAATTCGTCGAGTATGGGGATGAGTCTGATAGCGCGGGCGAGGAAAGCGTTGATCTAGAGGAGGAGAGTGAGGAAAGAAGTGGTGACGAGATAGAGGAGGAACAAGAAGAGGATGAGGAGAACCAGGATACTGAGGAGAGCTCCCCTCCTACGGCACCAGTGCAGGGCACTGATTAGGCTGCTTGGGATACTCGTATGCTCGGCTGGAGGAGGATCATGCTGAGCTACGACAGGGTCAGGTCGTCCTGCGGCAGGATGTCATGGATCTTCGAGGCCTTGTAAAGCACAAGTTCAAGAAGGTGACTCGTACCTTGAAGACTATCCTGTGCTATCTGCAGGATAAGGGCACCCCTCCTCCATCGCTTGACTCAGATGCCTAGTCATCTAAGTTGTTGTTTGTAGTTTGTTTTGCTTACCGCTTTAGGCGGTTTATGTTTTCATGTTGATGGATGTAGTAGTTAGCATGGTTTTAGTAGTTGAAGCTTGGTTGTAATTAGCTCACATGCATCTTCTGTCATGATTCATGTAACTTTGTATTCCATGTGTTATGACAATTTTGGTAATGAAATGCATACAGCCTCTTTTTGCTATGAAGTGTGTGAAATGCTTAAGTGATTTGGTATTGTGTTGCTATGCTTCATCTTACATGCGTTGTACCCTATGCTGTATAGGGCATGTCACGGAGGTTTACGAGGAGCACAACACCCCTCTTACTCACTGACTCGATGGACCAGACTCCTCCTCGCAGAGGTGGTCCTATGGACCTGGGTTCTGGCTCAGATCAGCCTTTCGCCGGTCCTACTGGTGGACTACAACCTTTTGGACCACCGGTTCGCGAGCAGAACCGGGCATCCTCCTCGACATAGTATGAGTCACAGGCTGCTCCACCTGTTGATAGGTTTGAGCAGATGATGATGCTGATGCAGCAGAAGCACCAGCAGCTCTTGGCGGTCTTGTCTCAGGGTGGGATTGTGACTCCACCTCCGTCATTTACACACCCTACCGAGACTGCCGAGCCTCTGCTCAGGCTGAGGATGTACCTCCACCTTCGCCTGCTGCCTACACTGCGGGAGACGTGGGTACTCGCAGTCTTCTCGAGCAATTCCAGCTCTTGAGGCCTCCTACTTTCATGGGTTCTCATAGACCCGAGGAGGCTGAATACTGGTTAGACTGCATCTCCAAGATACTGAAGATGCTGCATTATACTGAAGCTGAGCGGGTCGAGTTAGCTGCCTTTATGTTCGAGAAGGAGGGTAGCTTGTGGTGGGACAATATACTGCGGACTGTCGCCGTAGGTTATATATGGACGTGGGTTGCCTTCGAGTTTCGCTTCCACGAGAAGTATTATCCTCAGGCCTATCGACACGAGAGGGAGAACGAGTTCTTACGCCTTAGACAGGGAGGCATGACAGTTACTGAGTGTGAGCATCGATTCACTGAGTTGGGCCGCTTCGTTCTGACTATCCTTGCTGATGAACAGATGCGGATTAGGCATTTTTCTGAGGGCTTGCGACCTGACATCCGGTCGAAGATGTGCTGTATCCGTATATCATCTAATGCGGAGTTGATCCATATGACGATTTAGGCAGATCAGGATGTAGACCGTTTGACACGCTCTCGTGGCCCTATGGTGCCTAGGCCATGACCGGATATGCTGAGCAGGCCTTTCCTTGGCAAGAGGCCTCATATTGATTCACCTCCTAGGAGTGCAGCACCAGTGGTTCCGATGAGGTGCCCTGGTGTGACTTGTACTTACTGTGGGAGGCCAGGACATCTTGCTAGGAGCTTCTTTGCTCGGATGAGGGATAACGGGTTCTCTCCGCCGCAGAAGATTGATCTCCCTCACCCTCAGGCTTTATTGGCTCCACCACTACGAATTGCACCTGCGCACCCATCTTTCAGACATCCTGCACCACGCTTCAGGCTGCCTCAACGGCCCATGGTACCTCAGCCCAACCGATCTCAGCAGGCACGTGTTCATATGCTTACAGCAGAGGAACCGGAGACAGCACCTTCAGCGCCTATGGCCTTCGAGGTCACTGCACATGTCCAAGGTACTTCTGTCTTTTTATTGGTGAACACTGGATCTACTACCTCTATGATCTCATGCACGGCAATCAAGCGACTGGGTTTAGTTACTGCTCCTACGAGAGGAGTGAGGGTCATCACTGCCACAGGGACTTTCTCTGAAGTTAATTATATGTGTGAGGGCTACCCGATAGACTTGGGTGGTAGAATGATACTAGTTGACCTGATCGTCGTCCCCCTATTCCATTACGATGTTATCTTCAGTATGGATTGGCTCACTGAGATGTGAGCAGAGATCAACTGCGAGACTAGGGTGGTGACAGCCTATAGACGTGATGGCATGGCCTTTACTTTTCCTGTTCAGGTCAGTCACGCTACTCGGTTATGGATACGCCCGTAGTTTAGGCTTTTACGATTGTGTTTGAACCGATTCCTGGGTTGCCTCCTTAGCGCGAGATCGACTTCACCATTGATCTTGTGCCTAGTGCCACACCCATTTCATTACTGACGTATCGCATGCCTCCATGTGAGATGGAGGAACCGTGGAAACAGATTGACGGGCTGATAGAGAAGGGCTTTATACGACCTAGTGTGTCCCCTTGGGGAGCACCTGTACTGTTTGTGAAGAAGAAAGATGGCTCACTACGATTGTGTATTGATTACTGTAGGTTGAACTAAGTCACCGTGAAGAACAAGTATCCTTTACCCAGGATAAATTATCTGTTTGATCAGTTGAAGGGGGCAAAGTATTTCTCGAAGATCGACTTGCAGTCAGGGTACCACCACTTACGTGTCAGAGATGAAGACGTGCAGAAGATAGCTTTCAGGACCTATTTTGGGCATTACGAGTTCCTGGTGATGTCATTCGGTCTTACAAACGCACCGGCTGTGTTCATGGACTTGATGAACAGGGTATTTCAACCATTCTTATATCGATTCGTCATCGTATTCATTGATAACATCCTGATATATTCCATGTGTCGGGAAAAACACGAGGAGCACCTGAGAGCGGTGTTGGATACTTTGAAGAAGAACCAGTTGTTCGCGCAGTATAAAAAGTGCGACTTCTAGCAAGAAGAAGTCAAGTTCCTGGGATATGTAGTGTCTAAGGATGGGATCGCTGTGGACCTTGCTAAGGTAGCTGCGATTCAGGATTGGAAGCAGCCTGACTTGGTTACCAAGGTGAGGAGTTTTCTTAGCCTGGCAGGGTACTATCGACGCTTCATTCAGGACTTCTCGAAGATAGCCAGGCCATTGTCACAGTTGACACGTAAGGATTTGAAGTTCGCCCGGAATGAGAAGGCAGAAGCAGCTTTTCAGGAGCTGAAGGACAGACTGACGTCCGGCCCTGTGCTAGTATTGTCAGAGCAAGGGGTTAAGTACACGATATACACTGACGCGTCTCGCGTTGGCTTGGGTTATGTCCTTATGTCGAAGGATAGGGTGATTGCGTATGCCTCGAGACAATTAAGGAAGCACGAGGAGAATTACCCTACACACGACCTTGAGTTAGTAGCTGTCATCTTTGCATTAAAGCTCTGGAGACATTACCTATACGGAGAGGAGTTCGAGCTTTTCTGTGACCACAAGAGCCTTAAGTATATATTCACTCAGCGGGACTTGAATATGAGGTAGCACCGATAGATGGAAACCTTGAAGGACTTCAAGTTCAAGGTCTCCTACCATCTTGGTAAGGCCAACCTTGTGGCAGAGACGTTGAGCGGCAAGAAGGCGATCATATTTGCGGCTCCGCTGATGATAGTAGAGTGGGATATATTGGAGTTCGTGTGGGACTTTGAGCAGAAACTCACCGTAGAGGAGCCATTTGAGTGTGTCGCGTACGTTCGGGTGTGGCCACTTATTGATGAGAGGATTATCGAGGCCCAGAAGGGCGATGAGCGGTTGATTGAGCTTCGAGAGCAAGCTAGCGACGCCAGGGACTCCAAGTAGAGAGTTGGCACAGATGGGGGTCTACGATACCGTGGCCCCCTATGCGTTCCAGATATTTATGACTTGAGACAAGAGCTTCTCGAGACTACTCACAAATCGAAACTGACGATGCATCGTAGTAACACGAAGATGTACCAGGACATGAGACGATTGTATTGGTGGGACAATATGAAGGTTCATATCACCGAGTATGTTTCACGTTGTCTCATGTGTCAGCAAGTCAAGGCCGAGCATCGTCGACCTCCTGGACTCCTTCAGCCCATGCCCATAGCTGAATGGAAGTGGGACTTTATCTCTATGGATTTCAAATCGGGGCTACCGAAGACGAGGAAGGGACATGATTTCATTTGGGTGATCGTGGACCGGTTGACCAAATCGACTCATTTTCTCCCTAATAGAGTCACAAACTCTGCAGACGACTTGGCTAGGTTGTACATCAGAGAGATAGTCCGTCTGCATGGAGTTCCTTTAGAGATCGTGTCGGACCGTGACACGCGATTCACATCTATCTTCTGGACTCGTATCCAGGAAACGATAGGTGTGAAGCTGAAGTTCAGTACTGCATTTCACCCTCAGACCGACGGGCAAACAGAGCAGGCGAATCAGATTTTGGAGGACATGTTACAGGCTTGTGTCTTGGATTTCAAGGACAGTTAGGATGACTGTCTTCCTTATGCAGAGTTCACCTATAACAACAGCTTTCAGGCGAGTATTGGCATGGCTCCATATGAGGCCTTCTATGGTCGTCCTTGCAGAGCGCCGCATTACTGGGCTGAGGTTGGCGAGCGCAGCTTGATTAGGCCGGAATTGGTACAGGCGACCTCGGAGAAGATCGACATTATCAAGCGTCGACTCTTGACGGCACAGAGCAGACAGAAGAGTTATACCAATACGAGAAGGCGACCGCTTGAGTTTGAGGTTGGAGATCACGTATTCCTTAGTGTTTCCCCTATGAAGGGAGTTCTTCGGTTTGGGAAGAAGGGGAAGCTTACGCCGCGGTTTATCGGGCCATTTCAGATACTTGACCGAGTGGGTGCGCTGGCATATCGTCTCGCTTTGCCCACACCACTCGCGGGCGTGCACAACGTATTTCATGTATCTATGCTGAAGAAATACGTTTCTGATCCTTCACACATCATCCATTAGGAGCAGGTGCAGTTGAGCGACGATGCTACATATGTACTGCATCCAACACATATCCTAGACAAGAAGGAGCAGGTGTTGCGCAGTAAAGTGATTTCACTCGTGAAGGTATTGTGGACGCATCATACAGAGGAGGAAGCTACTTGGGAGATAAAAGCAGAGATCCGAAAGAACTACCCTCAGCTTCTCGAGGAGTACGAAAAGGTACTAATTTTGAGGATAAAATTTTTCATTAAGGGGGGTAGATTGTAACGAATCGAAAAATTTCGTATAATGGCCGAGTACCACCTTAGGCAGAAATCACTTAGGATCAAATCCTTTAGAAATTATACAAAGTCAACTAAGTGATAAACTAGATTAGCCATGAAATCCGATTGAATCACTTTAAATACGATCTGCAAGACCCAAAACTTGTAGAATCATTGACGTTAGGTTACCCTAAAATCTAGGATCAAACTCATTACCCGACTGCTCTCGGGAGCACATTGAAACTTCGTATCAGATCTGGACCGCACATCGAAAGTCCGAATGATACGAGGTTATAGAATTAGGACCGCCTCGCTGGGCTTGACAACCATCTCGGAGATCAAATCCAGGCAGTGTCCCACGGCTATTCGCTTGAGTCCAGAGTGAGGAGTGTGAGAAGACTTGGTTTTCTTTAGAAATTTAATAGAATTTAAGTAATCTGAGACTTGGTGTTTGCGGGCTAATTATAAGCAATCAGACCACCGGAATCTGACCCAAATATACCCTTGGATCAGGAAAAATTTCATATACATGGCAGTGTACTTGAAATCCCCGATCGAGGTTCGGTGACCGTTGAACTGAAACTGGTCCGCCACACATGATCTGAGAATCCGACTGGAACGAAAACTTAACTCCACCTAGATCCGTAGTCTGTGAGCTTAAGTCTGACCTTTGGCTCAAGGGGGGCTCTAGAAGTCCTCCGTTGAGCTGTAACAGGTCCACTTTGGATATAACCTAAGTATACCTTGACCTTAGGTCTATTTCGGTATGATTTTAGGCTATATAAGGACGTTAAACCCTCTCTCATTCAGCCCATACAAATTTGAGAAAAACCCTAGGAGAGAGAAGAGAAGGAAGTGAGAGAAAGTGTGTGAGAAGTGAGGGATTCTTCCTCATACCCTACCCAACTATCCTACATGCTTAACTACTCCGATCTAATCGCTTTCCCGGTGATTCCGACATCATTTCTAGGTAAGAAACCCTAACCCTAATCTGTTTTGGGGTTTTGATAGTTGTAGGTTACAAAATAGCTAACCTATTTCATTCTATAGGTTGCCAAACTATTGTATACTAAAGCCTAGCAAATCTATCTAGTTCTTTACGCTTATACGGCGTAAGGTGTGGACTTTAGATGTATAGGTTATGGTTTTCAATACTTTCAATATCAGATAATGATAGATTCATGATCTGTATGTTATTGCACATGTACAAAGTGTTGTCCGTTTCATTTTTCGATTATACGTTAACTATGTTGGATATACTGTATTCTTCGTATTTGTAGAAAGTATCGTATACGTATAAATTTTGAAAGTGTGTTTTCCATGATTAATTACTGTATGAACATGCTATATATGTGTATAATACTTACTTGCCGAAAGGGTTTGCCCTAATACATGTTTTTGCTAGTATACGCTATGTATGTTGAAAGAGTGTATCCTAAGTGTTTGTGAAAATGCTTGTAAGAGTAAGTACTTAGAGGATTGTACTTTAGGTAGGTGTTGAGATAGAATTCTCAGCTACCTTAGAGATGTATATGATTTCCTCCATGTTGTTTGTTTAATTTAACCGCTTACTTATGAAATATATGTGTTTGTATTTCTTTTTTGTATTGTGCTTTATAACATGCTTTATAACATGCTTGAATTACTTTGTTTATTGTGCTTTACTCTACATGCTTCTGAATAAGGATTGATTGTGTTTGGGGCTATGATTATAGTTCAGGCAATCGAAAACGGAAATGAATGCGTGGCTGAGATTCATTCGCCATGCAGGATGTGTTCGACGAACCCGAGTCGTACTTCGGTTGACGATAGTGGCTGGCCACACGAAGTGCTTATGCGCTTCATATCGTTCAACTTGTTGTGCACTCGAGCTAGCCGAGCTCGTCAAGTAACCCGATCTGTTTAATGTATGTTCACCATTTTTGGGCGCTACTACTTGAACCTGAGGTACTAACCTTACCAGTGGAATCCCGTTAACCGTGGTACCTCGATCCGCCAAGACTCATGAGCCGGGCATGGTGGTATGGGACACTATGGTCGAGCTGTCGACCTACGCTGGGGCCACGATCCTCCCCGTAGTGACTATTGAGCAACCAGACTCGTGAGCCAATTATGGTGGTATGGGACACTATATTCGAGCTGTCGGCCTACACTGCTTTGATCGGTGATGGGGGAGTGGTGCAACGATTCCGTGTAATAGCCCTGGCGGCCCTGACCGTACCCGGTGTAGTGACCTCGAGCAAACTCTAAATCTGCAGTGAGGCGATGAGCCTTCCCGTAGTAACAGAGTATAAACTAGGCCTGTATTGATAAGGTGATGGGGGAGTGGTGTAACGATTCTGCGTAACAGCCCTGGCAGCCCTTGCAGTGACCTAGAAACACACCTTTGTATGGGATTATCTAGGACTGATGACCCTAGAATGGATCGTTGATTGGGGAATGATATAAGGAAGGTACCTTAGTTTCCCAATACTGCTGTTTGAAATGGACTAATAACAATTCAGTAATCATACTCATCATCACATTGCATGTTCCTGGAAGATGTGGAGCACTGAGGGTGACAACATGACGCGGACGTAAGATGGTGCCGCACGAGGGAGTATGTTGGCGAGGGCACGCATCATAATCGCATCTCATCCTTGCATTAATTACAGTACTTAGGAATGTTGATTGTACTGCTTTATCATTACTGCTTGACTGAATTGATAACATGTTAACCTATGCTTTATTGTTCCACTGAGTTAGCTACTCACTCCCACGTTACGGGACGGTATTCTGGACACCCACCAGACTCTGTCTTAGACGTAGGTACCCACGATCCATAGGAGGCTGACCCTGATTATTATGAAGATTAGGATGAGTTTTCTTTCATGCAATTCTCTGGTGGCTTTGCTTAGGCAATCCGGATTTACGGGACTACTGGGCTATCACGATAGTTGAACTATTATTTTGACATTTTGTTTTTGATTCAGGACTTGTATATGATGACTCAGTAAAGTAATTATACTCTGGAGACAGATCAAGATTGTTTTGTTTTATATACATCTATATACATCTTACAATCTTCCGCTTGTGTTTATACATGGTTCTGGAGTATAAATTACTGTTTTGGTATAATCTCACTCATGTTTATTACACTAACACAGACAACATTCAATCATAAGCATTTGTGTTGCATAAGTGATGTTTTGGAACTCGGGTGTTGAGTTGCTACTCGACTCTGATTTTCAGGGCGTTACAGGTACCAAGGTTAAACGGGATTTCACTGGTGAGTTTGGTACCTTAGGTTCAAGCAATAGCATCCAGACATGATGAACATACAAGGGCACGTCGTGTTGCTTGACGGGCTCGACTAATATGAGCTCACATTGCATCGATCTATATGAAGTGCATAAGCACTTCGTGTGGCCTAACCACTGCCGACGACCAACACATGACTCAGGTTTGTCAAACACGTCCTACGTGGTGAATGAATCTCATCCACGACTTCAAAGCCAGCTACCGATTGCCTGGACTATAACATAGCCCCAATCACATTCAATCCTTAATCAGAAAGCATGTATTGTAGTCTAAGCAGAGTTAACAAAGTAATTCAAACATGTTAACAAGCATGTTATAAAGCACAATATAAACAGGAAATACGAACACATACATTTCATACATAAGCGATTAAATTAAACAACTTGCATGGAGGAAATCATACACATCTCTAAGATAGTTGAGAATCCTATCTCAACACCTACCCTAAGCACTATCATCTAAATACTTACTCCTACAAGCATTTTCACAAACACTTAGAATACACTTATTAACATACATAACGCATATTAGCCAAAACATGTATTTGGGCGAATCCTTTCGCCGAGTAAGTATTACACATATATATAGCATATACACACAGTAATTAATCATGGCAAAAACACTTTCATATTTTGTATGTAAACAGTATTTTCTACAAATATATAGAATACACTAAACGCCATAATTTGCATATGTAACTGAATCGCAAAACGAACATCGCATTTTACATGTGAAACAACACCCAGATCATGATTCTATTGTTATCTGATATTGAAAGCATTGAAAACCATAACCTAAGCATCTATAGTCCGCACCTTACACCGTAGAAGCGAGTAACGGACTCAGTTTAAACACCAAGTTTTTATCAATGGTAAAACGACAACCTATGACATGAAATATGTTAGCTATTTCATCACTTACACTAGTTGAATCTCTAGAGCTGATTAGGGCTAGGATTTCTTACCCGAAAATGGAATCAGAATCACCAGAAAAGCGATACAGTAGTGATGGATAGGCGCGGAGAATAGCAGGGATCGATTTCCAGGAATGATTCCAACTTCACTCTCACTTTACTAACTTCTCTCTCCTAAGGTTTTCTCAAATTCGCATGGAGTGAATGAGAGAGGGTTTAAGGTCCTTATATAGGCCTAAAACTGATGAAAATGGCCCCAGGGCCAAGGTATACTTAAGTTATAGCCAAAGCGCATCTGTTTCAGCTCAACGGAGCATTTTCGGAGCCCCCCTTGAGCCAAAGGTTGGACTTAAGCTCACTGATCTTGGATGAAGGTCGAGTTAAGTTTTCATTCCAGTCGGGTTTCCAGATCACAAGTGGCGGACCAGTTTCAGTTCAACGGTAACCGGAACTCGATCAGGGTTACAAGTACACAGACATGTATGGGAAATGTTCCCTGATCCGAGGGTGTATTTGGGTCAGATTCCGACGGTCTGTGTAACGCCCTGGATTTTTGCCAACCTGGGATTAGACGTCCTTAGGCAATGGGTCGATCCTAATACCTCATTAACTTGTCAGAACTGAATCCCAAAGTCTAAAGCCGCCTTTGAATTCATTTCCTTCACAAATCTCACCCTTCATCGCCCTAGACACAATCTTAAACTAGCTAAGTAGTATAACTTGGATCACTTCAGATACAAACTACAAATGACTAAGTACCACCTCGACCAGAAATCACTTAGGACTAAATCCTTTAGAAATGAGACAAAGTAACTAGGTGTGAAACCAGATTAGCTAGGAAATCCGTTTGAATCACTTTAAATACGATCTGCAAGACCCAAAACTTGTAAAATCATTGACGCTAGGTTACCCTAAAATCTAGGATCGAACTCATTACATTTTACTCTCTCGGGAGCATCTTGAAACTCCGTGATCGGATCTGGACCGCACGTCGGAAGTCCGATTAACACGAAGTTAAGGAACTAGGACCGCCTCACTTGGGCTTGACAATCATCTCAAAATCGGGTTCGGCTATGTCCCACGGCCATTCGTTTGGATCCTGAGCGAGGAGTGTGAAAAACACTATTCCCTTTACAAAATAAATATCTCGGAATAGTGATCTGCACCATTAAACGCGCATCGGTATAAGCAACCAGCCACCGTCGAATCGACCAAATTACACCCTCGGATCGGGAAAAATTTCATACACATTTACATGTACTCGGAATCTCCGATCGAGATCCGCCGATTGAACTGAAACGGTCGCGCACGCGTGATCTGGAATCCCGACCGAAACGAAAACTTAATAGAACGTAGATCCAGTGTTAGTGAGCTTAAGTCCGACCTTTGGCTCAAGGAGGCCCACCAGAAGTCCTCCGTTGAGTTGAAACAGGTCCGCTTTGGACATAACCTATGTATACTTTGTTCCTGAGTCTATTTCGGTGAGTTTTGAGACTATATAATGACCTTAAACCCTCTCCCATTCCAGCCATACGAATTTGGATTTGAGAGAGAGAAAAGAGAGAGAAAGTGTGGGAGATCTAGGAGAAACTCCCTGCTACTATCGGTGCTTAACCACCTCATTCTTGCTTAGCTTTCCGGCGATTCCTGGCGTCATTTCTAGGTAATAAACCCTAACCCTAACTTTGTTTGGGGATTAGACAGTTGTAGGTTAGAAATAGCTAACCTATTTCATTCTCTAGGTTGCCAAACTCCCGTATATACGAAGCTTAGCGAACCTATCGACTCCGTTACGATTCTACGACAAAAGGTGCGGACTTTAGGTGTATAGGTTATGGTTTTCAACGCTTTTAATGTCGATAATGATAGATTCATGATCTGCATGCAATTACATGTACAAAGTGCTTTCCGTTTTTGCTTTCGATTATAATTGTAGAATTTGGAATTTCACATACTCTAGGTATTCGTATAAAATACCGTATACGTATTTTTTTATGGAAATGTGTTTGACATGTTTATTTGTCGTATGGATATATGACGTATGGATAAAATACTTATTTGGCGAAAGGATTCGGCTAAATACATATTTACTAATAAACACTATGTATGTAGAAATACGGTATTGTAAGAAGTACCGTATACAAGTATATTTTAGCGATGTGTTTGTCATGATTAATCATCGTATAAGTATATTATGTGCGTATAAAATAATTGCTTGGCGAAGGGAATCGCCGTAATACATGTTTACTTGTATACAGTATGTATGTTGAAAATGCGTATTCTAGAAATTACTGTATACGTATAAATTTTGGAGATGCATTTATCATGATTATTTGCTGTAGTAATATATTATACATGGATAAAATACCCACTTGGCTAAGGGATAGCCCTAATACATGTTTTACTAACATACACCATGTATGTTGTAATAGTGTATTCTAAGTGTTTGTGAAAATGATTGAATGAGTACCGAATTCTCATTCGTACTCGCCATGACTAGTTGTCATGGATTCATGATTGTTGTGTTGGCGATCCCCCTTTTGACGAAAGGATTTGCCCTAAATCACGCCACGGCCAATGTACACCATATATGCTAAAATGTGTGGCCCAAGTGTTTGTGGAAATGACTGAATGAATATGGAACTTGGATTCCTGCTTGCCATGACTATCCGTCGTGGGTGTATGCGTGTTATGATTGGGCAACTCCCTAGGGAAAGGATTTGGCCTAATGCCTATGTGATCGACATATGTCATGTATGTTGATGTATGTTTGTTTAAGTATTTTTTTTGAAATGTCTGAATGAGTAGTAGTTAGCAAATTGTAATGTATAAGGGTGTTGCGATATGATTCTCAACCTCTTTTCACTATGTGTATGATCTCCTTGGATTGTTGTGTGATTAGGAATTGAACATGTATAAACTCATGCTTGTGTTGTGATTCATAACATGCTCAACTGCTTTATGATTATAACTATGTAATACATATGTTTAAATTTATATTTACGTTGTATGATCCGTCATGGGTGATGGGGGAGCGGAGCAACGAGTGCGTGCAACAGCCCTGGCAGCCTTAAACGGATAATACCATACCTTGATTGTATGAGTGGAATCTTGATCCATTACTGCTTTATCTATCTACAAGTTATCATGTTTGGGGCTATGATTATAGTCCAGACAATCGGCACTAGAATTGAATTGCGTGGTTGCGATTCATTTGCCACGTGAGATGTGTTCGACGAACCCGAGTCGTACTTCTGCCGGTTGGCGATAGTGGTTGGCCACGCGAAGTGCTTATGCACTTCATGTCGTTCAACTTGTTGTGCGCTCGAGCTAGCCGAGCTCGTCAAGTAACCCGATCTGTCTTATGTATGTTCACCATGTTTGGTCGCTACTGCTTGAACCTAGGGTACCAAACTTACCAGTGAAATCCCTTTTAACCATGGTACCTCGATCCGCTAAGACTCATGAGCCGGGCATGGTGGTATGGGACACCGTGGTCGAGTCGGCCTTTACTGGCCGGGGCCACGTGCCTCCCGTAGTGACCAAAGTGAGCAACCAAACTCGTGAGCCGATTATGGTGGTATGAGACACTATATTCGAGTAAGTCGATACTACACAGCGAGAGCCGAGTACAGGAGACCCGTGCTCGTGCTGACGGGCGACGAGTCCTCCGTTGTATCTTCGAGTATACTCCAAGGTCTGTGATTGGCGACGAGTCTTTCACAGCAACTGGAGTATGAGTTGAGCTGAGTACGGTGAGACCTGTATTCGAGCTGACGGCTAGTGATTGAGCCGAGTACGGTGAGACCTGTACTCGAGCTGACGGTCAACAATTGAGCCGCATATGATGAGATCTGTATCCGTGCTGACAGGTGACGAGCCCTTTGTGATGCCTTCACTACGCTTCTCAAACCATAATATCGTATGAGATTAACTAGGATTGACGACCCTAGAATGGATCATGTTTGGGAATGATACAAGAGAGGTACCTTAGTTTCCCAATACTGCTGTTTGAAATGGACTAATAATAACTCGGTAATCATGATCATCATCGCACCGCATGTGCTTAGTAGATGTGGCGCACTGAGGGAGTTAAGCATTCGCGAACGTAAGATGATGTCGCATGAGGGTGGTTTGCAAGGGCATACAGCATCATGTCATTTCATTCTCGCACTTAATAAGAGTAGTTAGAATTGTTTGATTTGTACTGCTTTATCATTACTGCTTGATTGAATTGATAACATGTTAACCTATGCTTTACTGTTCCACTGAGTTGATCACTCACTCCCACGTTACGGGACGGTGTTGTACACACCAACCAGATTTGTTAAATTTCAGATGATGGCGATGCTTATGAAGCAGAGCCGGACTACTTCTATGGTGATGAGGAGGAGTTCTCCTATCATGTAACTCTCTGACGGGTCTCTGAAGACCTGGTACTACATTGACGGGGCTATGGTACTTGGGATAGAAGATATTACACTTACACATTTGGTATATTTTAGAACTGTACATGTAATTACTTAACCTGGTAACATCATCACACTCTGGAGACTCACCATAGTTTATATTGTTATATGTCTATCATAGTCTTCCGCTTGCAATTTAACTGTCTCTGGAGTACGATATTCTGTTTTGGCTTAATCTCACTCATGTTCAATGCACGAATACAGTCAACATTCAATCATCATTCATTTTGTTGCATAAGTGATGTTTTGGAACTCGGGAGTTGAGTTTATGTTCGACCCCCGATTTTCAGGGCGTTACAGTCTAATTGCTTATATCAGGCCCACAAGTGGCAGGTCTTAGATTACTTAAATTAGATTTAATTTCTAAAGAAAACCTCGTTTTCTCACACACTTCACTCCAGGCTCAAGCGAATAGCCTCGGGACACTATCTGGATTTGATTTCCAAGATGGTTATCAAGCCCAGCAAGGGGGTCCTAATTATATAACTTCGTAGTAATCGGACTTTCGACGTGCGGTCCAGATCCGATACGAAGTTTCAATGTGCTCTCGAGAGCAACTGGGTAATGAAATTGATCCTAGATTTTAGGGTAACCTAGCGTCAATGATTCTACAAGTTTTGAGTCTTGCAGGTCGTATTTAAAGTGCTTCAAGCGGATTTGACAGCTAATCTAGTTTAGCACTTAGTTAAACTCATCTAATTTCTAAAGGATTTGGTTCTGAGTGATTTCTGCCTGAGGTGGTACTCGGGTCTTTGTATGGAATTTTCCGAGTTGTTACAATCTACCCCCCTTAAAGAAAAATTTTGTCCTCAAAATTGTACCTTTTTGTACTTCTCGAGAATCTGAGGGTAGTTCTTTCCTTGCTACGCAACACCTGTTCCTTCCGGTCTAGAATACCCGTCGGACACAGTACACATGTAGTGTCCTCGCTCAATTGTACTTGCTCCCATTTGATGATATGGGAAGGATCAGGAACGTACTTCTTTAGCATGGAAACATGAAATACGTTGTGCACGCCCGCAAGTGGTGTGAGTAAAGTAAGATGGTATGCTACCACACCCACTCGGTCTAATATCTGGAATGGGCCAATGAACCGCGGCCTGAGCTTCCCTTTCTTGCCAAAACGAAGGACTCCCTTCATGGGGGAAACTCGAAGGAATACATGGTAACCAACTTTAAACTCTAGCAGTCGCCGCCTCATATCGGCGTAGCTCTTCTATCTGCTTTGCGCTATAAGAAGTCGACGCCTGATAATGTTGATCTTCTCTGAGGTCGCCTGTACTAACTCTAGGCCAATCAAACTGTGTTCGCCAACCTCTGCCCAACAATGCGGTGCTCGGCAAGGGCGCCCGTACAAGGCCTCGTAAGGAGCCATACCAATACTCGCCTGAAAGCTGTTAATGTAGGCGAACTCTGCATACGGGAGATAGTCATCCCAACCGTCCTTGAAGTTCAAAACATAAGCCCGCAGCATATCCTCCAAAATCTGATTCACCCACTCCGTCTGCCCATCGGTCTGTGGGTGGAATGCGGTACTTAACTTCAACTTCACACCCATCGCTTCCTGGATACGAGTCCGGAAGATAGATGTGAATCGCGTGTCTCTGCCCGACACAATCTCTAAGGAAACTCCATGCAGACGCACTATCTCCTTAATGTACAATCTAGCCAACTCATCTGTAGTGTTCGAAACTCTGATCGGAAGGAAACGAGCCGACTTTGTCAACCGGTCGACGATCACCCAGATGGAATCATGTCCCTTCCTCGTCTTCGGTAGCCCCGATATAAAATCCATAGAGATAAAGTCCCACTTCCATTCAGCTATGGACAATGGCTGAAGTAGTCCAGGAGGTCGGTGATGTTCAGCCTTGACCTGCTGGCAGTGAGACAATGGGAGACATACTCCGCTATATGAGCCTTCATATTGTCCCACCAATATGACCTCTTCAGGTCTTGAAATATCTTCATGCTACCAGGATACATCACAAGATTCAATTTGTGGGCAGCCTCGAGAATCTCCTGTCTCAAGTCATAGATATCTGGGACGCATAGGCGACCACGGTATCGTAGGCCCCCATCTGTGCCAACTCTCCACTCGGAGTCCTCGTCATTGCTAGCTTGCTCTCGAATCTCAGACAGTCGCGCATCGCCCTTTTGAGCCTGGATAATCCTGTCATCCATAGGTGACCGCACCCGAATGTGCGCGACACTCATGAATGGCTCCTCCACGGTGACTTTTTGCTCGAAGTCCCATATGAACTCCACCATGTGCCATTCCTCAACCATCAATAAAGCCGCAAACACTATCGCCTTCTTGCGGCTCAATGCGTCTGCCACAAGGTTAGCATTGCCAGGATGGTAGGAAACCTCGAACTTAAAGTCCTTCAAGGTCTTCATCCATCGTCGCTGCCTCAAGTCCCGCTGAGTGAATATATAGCGAAGGCTCTTGTGGTAGCAGAAAAGCTCGAACTCATCTCCGTAGAGGTAATGTCTCCAGAGTTTTAATGCAAATATGACCACTGCTAATTCTAAGTTGTGTGTAGGGTAATTCTTCTCGTGTTTCCTTAACTGTCTCGAGGCATATGCAATCACCTTGTCCTTTTGCATGAGGACACAACCCAAACCAACGCGAGACGCATGGGTGTATATAGTATACTTGACCCCTTACTCTGACAATACTAGCACAGGGGCAGACGTTAGTTTGTCCTTCAGCTCCTGAAAAGCTGGTTCCGCCTTTTCATTCCAGGCGAACTTCAGATCCTTCCGTGTCAACTGAGACAGCGGTTTAGCTATCTTTGAGAAGTCCCGAATGAATCGTCGATAGTAGCCTACCAGACCAAGAAAACTCCTCACCTCAGTAACTGAACTAGGCTGCTTCCAGTCTCGAACTGGGGCTACCTTAGCAAGGTCCACCGCTATCCCTTCCTTGGACACCACATGTCCCAAGAACTTAATTTCCTCTTGCCAGAAGTTACACTTCTTATACTGTGCGAACAACTGGCTCTTCTTTACCGTATCTAAGACGGCTTGTAGGTGTTCCTTGTGCTCTTCCCGACTCGCAGAGTATATCAGGATGTCATCGATAAATACGATGACAAATCGGTATAGAAATGGTCGAAATAAATGGGGGTCCAATGGTTTGGGATAGCCCAAACATGGTGGGGTCTAAACCTTACCACACAGATGGGACCTTGCCCAAAGCTAAGTAAAAGAAGGGGGAAATGCGTTGTAAAGGCAGTGGGCCTTAGGGTGATTTCCAATGGTGGGCATTTAACCACCACTATCCTATGGTGCGGTCCATTTGGGACTTGAATCAAACTCATGGCAGGGTCCACGACCCTTACACTAATTTGAAAAATGGATGAATAGCATGTACAACACATACATCAAGGCGGGACTCACAAGACTGTCCTATGGTTGGATGCCCCAGCCCAACTATTCCCTGGTAGGCGTCCACCTAAGATTTGGATCTAATTCATCAACTCTGGGTCCCCACCCTTGTGTGGACCCTGGGAAAGTCTGGTGAAGGTTGTGGGGGCCCTACACATCATCAATGGGCCCCACAATGATGGGCAGCAAGGATATTTAATACACACAGCATGGTGGGCTGCCTGCTGGATGGTCAACCCACCAGCGGCCAACTCATCGGCAGATGGGCCTGCTGGGCGTCCTACTGATAGATAGCCTGGGTAGAACACATATATACAGTGGGCCCCATCTGGGGATGGTCCACCAGAGGTGTGGGCTTCGTCTAGATGGGCCACATAATGGGAGAACTGAGTGGATAATATATATATATATATGTCACAGTAGGCCCACAGTCTGTTGGGCATCAGTTAGGTAGAACTAGGGTCTGCCTGAGCTATGGATCAGCCCTAGGGGCTGTGCGAACACAATCCATACATCTTGGTGGGTCCCCTCTTAGGTGTGAGCCGTCTAAAAGGTGGGCCAATCCCACACTTCCACCCAAAACAGCTGGATAAGGTGGATAAAACAGTGCATCATAGTGGGCTATTGTCCATTGGGTCTGTCCAGTTTGGACTCGGGCTTAAGATGATCCCATAGGTTGGACGGCATGGATACAGTACATATATCAAGGTGGGGTCCATGTGAGTGGGCCACCCCACTTCCAATCAAGCTGAATTTGGGATTTCCCTTCATCCCAGCCTGTTTGGTTGTACAGGCCTTGGAGACGAGTAGCAATTGGGCTTATTCGCGAGACAATATGGATAAAATGCATGCTTCAAAGGGAGTCCACGGTGGTGGGCCACACAATTGGGAAACTAAGCTGATCAGTGGGTCTTTCCCTTTCCACTGGGGCCTGTGTGACTAGCCGGTCATGTAGGCCCAAAGTGGACAGCGTGTGGTTACCATTGTGGACAACAATGTGGTGTCCCAGTTGGGTGGACAACGTGGATGAAACTCATGCATTGAGGTGGGGTCCAAACAGGAAAGGGAGAGAGAGAGAGAGAGAGAGAGAGAGAGAGAGAGAGAGAGAGAGAGAGAGAGAACCGTGTGGTGGAGGGAGCACTGCCACTATGAGCTCCCTTCCAATACAATGCATATATCAAGATGGGCCCCAAAATTGTGTGGGCCCTCAAATTAGCAAATCAAGGTGGGGAAACCGTCCCCACCCATCCCCACCATAAAATTAAGGGTTTAGATGACCCTCTTGCAAATGGATAACAAATAATCATCATGGTGGGGTCCATGGAGAATGGCCCCATCATGAAATATACATAAGTATCATGGTGGGCCATTGGCCTCACCTTGGGTCCAAAATGGGATCCTAACCATTAACCGGTAGGCCCCACTTGTCCATGCATCAAAATTAAGATTTAGACCTATGAACACCCACCTATTTCTCCTCTTCTTAGCTCCTTGAACTCCTTAGCTCCTAGGCTTTCTCTTTAATGGTGGAAGATTGAATTTAGACGTTGGGATGGTGAGGTTTAGGGTAGGAAAATAGGTCTTGAGCTTGGGTTCTTCTTTTCTCTCCTAGGGATTTCTTCTCTTGATTGTTAGGGAATAAAGAGAGAAATGAGATGGGATGGAGTGAAATGAGATAGGAGTGGTGTGTAAGAAGAGATGGGATGGAAGGTATGATGGTTGTGTAAAAGGAGTGACATGAAAGTTGACTTTTGGGATGGGTTGCTTGTCTTGGTGGGAAGAAAGGCATGGACTAGTCATGGGTTGTACTTAAATAATTGATGGGAAAGAATGGGTAGAGATTCCTCTATCTCAAATGGAATCTCTCGGGATTCGTAACGTGTGGTGTTCCCTCGAAATATATGTGGGCCCATGTTGAGGGTCAAATATTGCATATTAGACCCCAGTTATTACATGTTTAATACACATGATAATACTTAATGTTCTATTTTAATCATGTTTGTGTTGCAAGGTGAATTCAAGAGCTTAGATTGAAAAGGATGCTAAAAGCATGGATTTAACGTTGAAGAATCACTAAAGCCAATGGACAGATTAACCAATCAGCCGTTAATCACTGATTTAGGGTCCACCTGATCTTTGGATAGGCCTCAACTTTGGGAGCAACCCCTTTAAATAGATGGGAAAGTGGATGGACGAAATAAATTTCTCAAAACATCAAGGTGGGCCCCACTTCACGTGGCTAGTGTACACAGCAGGAGTGCACCCACTGTGTACCGTGCCAGCAAGAATGGTCAAACAATCTTTGACCTACAAACAATTCAAAATTCCAAGTCCAGCTGTGAAAATGGAAATAGGGTGTTGCGGTCCTTCTTTGTGGTCCACCATCATCATCCAAGTCGATGATCCAAACCGTTCGTTGAAATCAGGAGGTCAAACCGACCATACCCTAATCTGTTGCTTGATTTCCTCAAACATTACATGTACATGGAGATTCAAACGCAGGACGAACGACAGAAAAAAGATCCCGTGGGCTGCATTAAATGACAGCCAAAACCGTCCATCTTGACCTGAAAATCCGACGTGAATCCAATGGACGGAGTGGATTTCCTCACTAGCACCGATCAAGGGCTCACCAACTATCACAGCGCAAGAATTTCTGCAGAAGTCGTGAATGGCGATTACAGATGCAGCTCGGGCCACCACGGGCCATTGGACGATCAAGGTTCGGATCAGGGCCATGATCCGGACCGTCCAAACGATAGCCAAGCATAGTTCGACCACTTTTGTATGGTCAAATTTATTTGATCAGGCGATCTCTTCTCTCAATCTTGAATCAAGCGCAATCAGTTCCTGTGTTTTCGTTGCATAGAAACAGAGGTGCACAAGGTTCTGTCTGTGTAAAGATTTCACAGGAAAGGACCTAGTAAGTCCTCCCTGCTACTATAAAAGGGAGGAGAACATGAGCAAAGAAAAGGAAGCAACTATCAGGCAGACGAAAGCAAGCGTGGAGAGGCTTTTATTAAGATTTGTTCTTCCTTTTCCTTAGATGTTTGTTATGTTTTTCTTTTCTTGTTAAGAAATTCTAGCTCAATCATGTCTATGATTGGCTAAACCTCTTAGCTAGGGCCAAGAGGCATAACTTGTAGCGTGATGGGTTATTTTCTATTGCTTTGATTCATATTTTTGAACTCTCTTTAATTTTAGTTGATTGTAAGAAATACTTTTAGTTTTTAATGATTTGTTGTGACTTAAATTACAATGGATCTGTGATAGCTTTCAGTATGTCTTTTCATTATTAAGATTATGATTTTAGGAAATCCTGTTGTTCACCATTGTCCCCTGGGCATGGTTGGATAATGAAATTCTCCCTAACTCATACAATTCTCTTGGACTGGTTGTAGATTGGTAAATTCTGTTGTTTGCTTTGTCTCATTGGCATAGTTTTGTGATGGAATCAATTCTAGTTCTCATACCTCTCATCCATTGAGAACTAGATTAAAGAAAGTTAAGATTTAATTTTTAATGAGATATTTTCCAATTGGATGAAGATATGACTCTGATTCCAGTTGTGTTCGTGAATCAAGTATAGATCTCCCTGATCTCTACAAGTGGATCCTTGGAAACTCTAGTTTCCCCACTTTTGAATTTCACAAGTTTTTCATTAAGTTTTTTACAATTATTCTCTCATTTATTTCAAAATTAGACTTTCATCTTCTTCTAGTTCTACTTCTAGTTGCTCTTAGAAAACACACGAGATGAGTCCCTATGGATTCGACCTCGGTCTTACCGAGATTATTACTACATTGCGACCCTACACTTGGGGTTGTGAACAAGTTTTTAGCGTCATTGTCGGGGACTAACGGTTGCATTTTTCTGAGATTAACTAGTTTTGGAATTAGTTTAAGATTATAATTTATTTTTTTTACTTTCAATTTTTAGGTTAGGGTTTTTTTCTGAATTATTTTAGAAATTAACTTAGCTTTCTATTTCTAGGTTTAGGAACTTTCCTTTTTTAAAACTAGTTTACTTTCCTAATTTTAGATTTAGAAACTTTTTAATCAGTTTTTAGAAACTAAGTTGTTTATTTTTCTTTTTAGAATTTTTTTCATAGTTTTAGAAACTAACCCATCTTTATATTTTTTTATTTTTATTTTTAGAAACTTTCTAATTTTAAGAATTTCTATTTTAGAAATTGACTTGTTTTGTTTTGTTTTACAGGATCTTAATTTAGGAACGTCTAATTTGGTAACTTATTTCTAATTCCCATTCTCTTTCTATTTTTAGATTCTTATTTCCTTCCGCTCTTTTAGGTTTAGATTAGAATCTGAATTTGAGGGCTAAGAGTGTTTCATGCCCAAGTGGGTCTGTGATAACACTTGATGTCTTTTGAGTGAATGAGGATTGGTTGAGGGGTTATCTATCCATCGCAGGATTAGACACCACTCGAGATCCTCAAAGTTAATTGAAGTGATGGCTGCAAATCAACCTGTAAATCAACAACTTCAACTTAGGGCCGAGGAAGTCTAGGATAAGAATGAGGTGCATCAAGCATGCTCACATTGTACTTTACGAGATTATTTACAACCGGCAAGGGTGAGTACAACCTCATGCATGGTTTTTCTAGAAAATATAAGACATATGGATATCAAGCCAGGGGTAATCCAACTCCTTCCAAAATTTCATGGGCTTGAATCTAAAAATTTGTATATACACCCGAAAGAGTTTGATGAGATTATATCCACTCTATACTTTCCAAACGTGTCTGATGACACGGTTAGGCTGAAACTCTTTCCTTTTTCTTTGAAAGAGAAAGCTAAGACGTGGTTGCATTCATTATGTCCTCGATCTATTGGTAGATGGACTGACATGACAAGGGAGTTCATAAAGAAAATTTTCCCATACCATAAGACAAACACCCATAGAAAGTCGATTATGAACTTCGCCCAAAAGGAAGATGAAACATTCTTCCAATGTTTGGAGCGGTTTAAGGATCTTGTCAGTTCATGCCCACAAAACGGTTTTGAAATGTGGCGCATCACAAACTTTTTCTATGATGAACTGACATCTCCCATGCGCCAATTAGCCAATACAATGTGTAATGGAGAATTTATGAATAAACGTGTCGATGATGTGTGGGACTACTTTGATAAGCTTGCTGAAAACACACAATCATGGGACATCTCCCCAAAATCAAACACCATGTCTAGGCCGACTCAATCTAAAGAGAGGGGTGGAATGTATCTCCTGAAAGAGGACATGATATCAATGCTAAAGTGGCTGATCTCACTAGAAAACTTAAGGCCATGGAATTAAAGAAGGATAAGGCTAAGGAAACTGTTTGCAGTATTTGTGCTTGCAACATTCACACAACCGAAAATTGCCCAACAATACCTGCCTTTCAAGAGGTGCTGAATGAGCAATCCAATGCCATGAATAATCACTAAAGACCTTTCAATGGAGCGACCTCCAATACATATAATCCTAGTTGGAGAAATCATCCAAACTTCAGTTGGAAAAATGGACAAATTATTACCCCTCAAGGTTTCTTAAACCAAATTCCAAATCAAGAGAAACCTCAAGAGGATCCGGTGCTAAAACATCTTTAAAAGCAAGAGCTTTTCAATAAGGGGATGCTACAAGCGTTTCAAGACCTTACAAAAGCCATACAAAGGAATACGATTGGAAATGAGGGGAGCCTTCCAACTTAACCTCTTCCCAATCCAAAACCACAATATGAAGTTAGCGACCTGAGCTCTTCAAACCAAATAGAGCAAGCTAAATCTATCACCACTCTTAGGACTGGGAAGACCATTGACAAAACCATTCCGGTTAGGGCTGAAAAGCCTAAGGACCTGGAAGAGGACAACAATGATAGACCTAGCATTGCTCCACAATAATTAGAACTGGAGCTTTAAGGTAAGCCAATTGCCTCATTCCCCCAACGGTTGGTTGTACCAAAACCTCTCTCTAACTCTCAGGACATTCTAGAGGTGTTGAAACAAGTGAAGGTCAATATTCCTCTACTGGGTGCAGTTAATTACCTTCATATGCCAAATTTCTTAAAGACTTGTGTACAACCAAAAGACAGCAAAATATTCAGAAGAAAATCTTCTTAACTGAGAAAGTGAGTGTTATCTTAAAGCAAGATGTGCCACAGAAATTCAAAGATCCTGGTAGCCCAACTATACCTTGTGTAATTGGGAACTACCGAATTGAGCATGCACTTCTCGACTTAGGAGCAAGTGTAAATCTAATTCCCTACTCGGTCTACAAACAGTTAGGTTTGGGTGAATTGAAACCCACCCTAACCACATTACAACTTGCTGATCGCTCAGTTCATGTACCGAGAGGGATAATTGAGGATGTGTTGGTCCTGATTGACAGATTCTACTACCCGGTAGATTTTATCATCCCAGATACGAAACCCATCAGTAACATGAGCACTCAAATTCCCATCATTCTTGGTCGCCCATTCCTTGCAACTTCAAACACAATCATTAATTGCAAGAATAGAGTCATGAGTATGTCTTTCAGGAATATGACATTGGAGTTGAATATCTTTTTCAACACAGGTAAACGGTTAGAGGATGATGACGATTTCCACGATATTAACATGATTGACTCTTTTGTGAAAGATAAAACTCTGATGACCTTATCCTCTGACCCTCTAGAGACGTGCTTGGTTCACTCCCATAATTTAGATGATAATATGATTAGGGAGATGGGTGTCATGCTTAATACTGCACCGGTACTTGAAGTTAACCAGTAGAGGCCACAATTTAAAGAATTACCTCAAACGATGTAGTGCCTCTACCGTTTAGCCTCAAGGCGCTGAAGCTTGACCTAAAACCTTTTCCCTCTTATTTGAAATATGCCCATTTAGGTCAAGATGAGATGTGCCCGGTGGTGATTTCCTCCCACCTTGAGCAAGAACAAGAGAGTATGCTCATGTTTACTCTCATTGAGCATAAGGGAGCCCTTGTATGGGCGATTACGGACCTCAAAGGAATTCACCCTTGAGTTTGTACTCACCACATTTATCTTGAGGATAATACAAAGACCTCTCGGTAACCACAACGTAGACTAAATCCAAACATGAAGGAAGTGGTTAAGGCAGAGGTTTTAAAGTTGTTGGATGTGGGTATCATATACCCTATATCCGATAGCCAATGGGTGAGTCCAACTCAGGTAGTTCCTAAGAAGTCCGAAATCACCATTGTAACCAATACCGACAATGAACTTGTGCCAACTAGAGTTACTACTAGTTGGAGAATGTGCATTGACTACAGGAAGTTGAAAACCGTCACGAGGAAGGACCACTTCCTTTTGCCCTTCATTGATCAAGTCTTGGAAAGGCTAGTTGGTCACTCATACTATTGTTTCCTTGACAGGTATTTGGGCTATAAACAGATAGAGATAGCTTCTGAAGATCAGGAAAAGACCACATTTACATGCCCTTTTGGCACCTTTGCTTACCGAATGATGTCATTTGGACAATGTAATGCCCCTGCCACTTTTCAGCAATGCATGATAAGTATTTTTTCTAACATGGTGAAGCAATATCTAGAGGTCTTCATAGATGATTTCTCTGTTTTTGGTCCATCTTTTAGCGATTGTTTGGAAAATATTAAGTGTGTGCTGAAGCGATGTGAAGAAAAGAATTTGGTACTCAACTGGAAGAAGTGTCATTTTATGGTTCGTAAAGGAATTGTCCTTGGACATATCATCTCGTCAAAGGGAATTGAGGTAGACAAGGCTAAAATTGATCTTATCTCTAACCTACCGCCACCCAAGAACATACGAGACGTGCAATCCTTCTTAGGACACATCGGCTTTTATAGGAGATTCATAAAGGACTTTAGCCATCTTTCTTGTCCTTTATGTAATCTACTTCAAAAGGATGCATATACGAGTGGACTGAGCAATGCCAGAAAGCTTTCACTAAGCTTAAGGGCATGTTAACCACTACACCTATCATGCAGCCACCTGATTGGACCCTTCCTTTTGAACTTATGTACAACGCGTCTGACTATACTCTTGGGGTGGTTTTAGGCCAGAAAAAAGAAAAGAAGCCCTACGTTATTCATTACATAAGTAGAACTCTAAATCCTGCCCAAGTGATTTACTTGACTATGGAAAAGGAACTCTTAGCCGTAGTGTTCGTTTTGGACAAATTTAGGTGCTACTTGATAGGATCTAAGATTGTCATTTACATAGATCATGTGGCACTCAAGTATCTTCTTTCTAAGAATGATGCTAAGCCCCTCCTGATTAGATGTACCCTCTTACTCCGAGAATTTGATTTGGAAATAAAAGATAAAAATGGAGTAGAGAACGTAGTGGCTGACCATCTTTCCTGCCTTGATCTCCCTAATTTCCTTGAGATGACACATATCAATGACATGTTCCTTAACGAACAACTGTTCAAAGTCTCCTATTCACCTTGGTTTGCTGATATTGCTAATTATCTTGCCATAGGTTTTAAGCCGACACATTGGATTGCACAAGATAAGAAAAAAATTCTTTGTCGAGGTTCGTAAGTTTTTCTGGGATGATCCATATTTGTTTAAATATTGCCCAGACCAAATCGTAAGGAGATATGTGCCAGACAATGAACACCAAAGTGTCATCTCCTTCTATCACTCTCAGGACTGGGGTGGTCACTTTTCTACTAAAAAGACCATGGCCAAGATTCTGCAGTGTGGCTTTTACTAGCCCACTATGTTTAGGGACACTCATGAGTTTTGCAAAGCTTGTGAGTATTGTCAGAAATTGGGAGCATTGTCCTGTCGAAATATGATGCCTCTTAACCCCATTCTGATCATTGAAGCATTTGATTGCTGGGGCATTGATTTCATGGGACCATTTCCCCAATCTTTTGAAAATTTATATATTTTGTTCACCATAAACTATGTCACTAAATGGGTCGAAGCAATTCTATGCCAGAATAATGACCATCAAACGGTTATTAAATTCTTAAAAGAAAACATCCTCTCCCGGTTCGGAACACCTCAAGCCATCATTAGTGACGGGGGCTCACACTTTTGTAATAGGCCATTTTCAAACCTAATGAAGAAATATGGCATCTCTCACAAAGTGAGCACTCCATACCACCCACAAACAAGTGGGCAAACTGAGATTTCCAATAGAGAAATTAAACACATCTTGAGAAAGACGGTTAACCCTAAGCGTAAGGATTGGTCCATGTAATTGACTGATGCTTTATGGGCTTACCGTACCGCATTTAAAACCCCTATTGGAATGCCTCCCTTTAGACTTGTCTATGGGAAGGCTTACCACTTTCTTTTGGAGTAGTGTCACACCCGAAACTTGGAAAACGGGCTCACAAAATTTTTGATCGCTGAATCCGGTGCCGACAACCTCTGTATATTTAACATCCCGAAAATCGGGGGTCGAGCATAAACTCAACTCCCGAGTTCCAGAACATCACTTATGCAACAAAATGAATGATGATTGAATGTTGACTGTATTCGTGCATTGAACATGAGTGAGATTAAGCCAAAACAACATATCATACTCCAGAGACAGTTAAATTGCAAGCGGAAGACTGTGATAGATAAATAACATATATAAACTATGGTGAGTCTCCAGAGTGTGATGATGTTACCAGGTTAATTAATTACAAGTACAATTCTAAAATATACCTAATGTGAGGAAGTGTAATGTCTTCTATCCCAAGTACCATAGCCCTGTCAATATAATACCAGGTCTTCATAGACCTGCCAGAGAGATACAGATAGGAGAACTCCTCATCATCATAGAAGTAATTCGGCTCTGCTTCATAAGCATCGCCATCACCTGAAACTCAACAAATCTGGTTGGTGTGTACAACACCGTCCCATAACGTGGGAGTGAGTGATCAACTCAGTGGAACAGTAAAGCATAGGTTAACATGTTATCAACTCAGTCAAGCAGTAATGATAAAGCAGTAAAATCAAACACTCCTAACTACTCTTGTTAATGCAAGTATGAATGCAGTCATGATGTATGCCCTCACTGACATACTCCCTCATGCGACACCATCTTCGTTCGCGACACGCTTTCTTTCCTCAGTGCTTCACATCTTCCAGGCACATGCAATGCATGATGAGTATGATTGCCGAGTTGTTATTAGTCCATTTCAAATAGCAGGATTGGGAAACTAAGGTACCTTCCTTGTATCATTCCCAAACATGATCCATTCTAGGGTCGTTAGTCCTAGACAATATCATACGATGGTCTGTTTCTAGGTCACTGCAAGGGCTGCCAGGGCTGTTACGCAGAATCGTTGCACCACTCCCCCATCACCTTATCAATACAGGCCTAGTTTATACTCTGATACTACGGGAAGGCTAGTCGCCTCACCGTAGAATTAGAGTATGCTCGAGGTCACTCCACTGACACCTTACCAACTGGCAGTCTATTTTTGAAGCCCAACCGGTCTATTTATTGAGAATGAAACCCGGATGCAACCCGACTGGGGACCACAGCCAGGCTGTGCCAGCGTAGGCCGACAGCTCGAATATAGTGTCCCATACCACCATAATCGGCTCACGAGTCTGGTTGCTCAATGGTCACTACGGGGAGGCACATGGCCCCAGCGTAGGCCGACAGCTTGACCACGGTGTCCCATACCACCATGCCCGGCTCATGAGTCTTAGCGGATCGAGGTACCATGGTTATGGGATTCCACTGGTAAGTTCGGTACCCTAGGTTCAAGCAATGGCGTCTAAACATGGTTAACATAAAATGGGTTAATCGATTTATTAGACTAGTTCGACTAGTATGAGCGTACGCTGGAGTAGCCGACAAGGTACCACTGTCGTCAACCATCGTAAGACTCGGATTCACCGAATGCATCAATTGTGGCGAGATGAAATCGCCCACTTAGACAGGAATTGTTACCGATTGCCCGGACTATAATCATAACCCCAATCACATTCAATTACAGATAAGTAAAGCAGTAATGGATCAAGATTCAAATCATACAACCAAAGTCTGGTATCATTCGTTTAGGGCTGCCAGGGCTGTTGCACAGAATCGTTACACCACTCCCCCATTACCCATGACGGATCATACAACATAAACATGAATTTAAACATACGCATTACATAAATAAAATCATACAATCAGTTGAGCATGTTAACAAGCATATTGTAAAGCATATTATAAAGCATGTTATAAAGCAGGTTATGAAGCATTATATAAATAGGAATATAAACACATATATTTCACAAGTAAGCGGTTTAAGTAAACAACCTCATGGAGGGAATCATACATGTCTCTAAGGTAGTTGAGAATCCCATCTCAACACCATACCTAAGGCAACATCATCCAAACACTTACTCACACAAGCATTTTCACAAACACTTAACATACACTATTTCAACATACTTAGTGTATGTTAGCAAACATGTATTAGGGTGAGTCCTTTCGCCAAGTAAGTATTTTACGTACATATAATATATTTATACAACAAATAATCATGGTAAACACATCTTTAAAATCTATATGTATACAGTACTTCCTACAATACAGTATTTCTACATACTTAGTGTATATTAGCAAAACATGTATTTGGGCGAATCTATTCGCCAAATAAGTATTTTATCCATATATCGTATATTCATAAAACAAATAATCATGTCAAACACATTTTCAAAATTTATATGTATACGGTATTTTCTACGAATACCTAGAATATGTAAAATTCCATATTCCTCATCTTTAATCAAAACAGAAAACAGACAGCACTTTGTACATGTGCAATTACATGCAGATCATGAATCTATCATTATCTGACATTGAAAGCATTGAAAACCATAACCTATACACCTAAAGTCCGCACCTTGTGTCGTAGAATCGTAACGGAGTCGATAGGTTTGCTAAGCTTCCGCATTCGGCAGTTTGGGAACCTAGAGAATGAAATAGGTTAGCTATTTCATAACCTACAACCTATACAACCCCAAGACAGATTAGGGTTAGGGTTTCTTACCTAGAAATGGAGCTGGAATCGCCAGGAAAGCGATATGAATGGAGCGGTTAAGCATGGATAGCAGCAGGGAAGCAAGGCCGGAAGGATCTCCCACCACTCTCTCACTTTCTCTCTCTTTTTTTTCTCTCTCTCTAGGGTTTCTCTCAAATTCGTATGGCTATGAGAGAGAGGTTTCTAAGGTCCTTATATAGCCTAAAATCTCACCGAATTAGACTTCTGGACAAGGTTTACTTAGGTTATAACCAAAGCGGAACTTTTTCAGTTCAACGGAGGACTTCTGCGAGCCTCCTTGAGCCAAAGGTCGGACTTAAGCTCACCGACACCGGATCTACGTTCTATTAAGTTTTTGTATCGGTTGGGATTCCAGATCACGCGTGGTGGACCAGTTTCAGTTCAACGGTCAGCGGATCTTGATCGGAGATTCTGAGTACATTTAAATGTGTATGAAATTTCTCCTGATCCGAGGGCGTAATTTGGTCTGATTCTGACGGTCTGGTTGCTTAAAACTGATCCGCAAGCGACACATGCCAGATTACTATTCAAGATATTTATTTTGTAAAGGAAACAAGTGTTTTCACACTCCCTCGCTCCGGACTCAAGCGAACAGCCGTAGGACACTATCTGGATTTGATTTTCGAGATGGTTGTCAAGCCCAGCGAGGCGGTCCTAAGTCCTTAACCTCGTATTATTCGGACTCCCGATGTGCGGTCCAGATCAGATACAGAGTTTCGAGATGCTCCCGAGAGCAGCCGGGTAATGAGATTGATCTTAGATTTTAGGGTAATCTAGCGTCAATGATTCTACAAGTTTTAGGTCTTGCAGATCGTATTTAAAATGATTCAAATGGATTTCATGGCTAATCTAGTTTAGCACTTGGTTAACTTTGTCAAATTTTTAAAGGATTTAATCCTAAGTGATTTCTGGTCGAGGTGGTACTCAGTCCTTTGTAGTAATGTTTAGTTTAAGTATTGTTCTTCATCACCTAAACTTTAAGATAGGGTCTAATGTGAAAGTACTTAGAAGGATTTAAAGAACGAGGTGGTAAAGGGTGGGATTTGTGAAGGAAGTGGGTTCAACAGCAGTTTTAGACTTTGGGATTGAGTTCTGACAGGTTAATAAGGTGTTAGGAGCGACCCATTGCCTAAGGACGTCTAATCCCAGGTTAGCAAAAATTTGGGATGTTACAATCTACCCCCCTTAAAACAAAATTTTATCCCCGAAATTGGCTAAGGGTAATAAAGAAAGATTTAATTATTTCTTTTGCCTAAGTCTTATTGATTTCAAATTCCTACGCATGGTAAGGTATATACTAGCCTAGTTCATTTTAGTCTAGCCCCTTTAAAACTTAATTCTTTATCCATTTCTCATACCCTGATGGTTCACTACAATTTATTTCTTTACCTATTTGGAGTCTTGACGACAATCCCCAAATATTTAGAGTAAGATAGCTGTTCTCATTGTTTGACCAACACGGAGAGACGTTTATAGTGGGCTTGATCCCGATACATCGATCATCTACCTGACCAGGGTAGAAGGCTCATCGTATCCCTTCCAAGTCCTGGTAGATCCTGGTCTTCTGCACGGTCAAGCAGTGAGTCCGTTGGTAGTCACTTAGGATTGAGAATTGGGTTAAGCCGCGAATGCTTCGCACTTGTATATTTCAGTAACTCCGTAGTCCGATCACTCTAAAAACGTAGGGAATGTCCATCACAGAAAGGTTCAAATGTCTATTTCTAAGGTTGCTATTTAGGTCTTAGTCTAAGAGAGTCCTCGTTATTATCTATGTCCAAAGGAATGGTGAATCAAATTTTTACTAGATCATTCTAAAACGGTTTCTCATAGTAGAACTTGTTAGAGCTTCTATAACGTTTGTATTCGACAAGCACAGCTTCGACCCTGGGCCAGTGGGGTAGGGTCCACCATGCTTCCGCTGCATCACCCAGATCAAAGAGGTGTAATAGGTGACCTAACTAGATTGGGCTCATAATGTTCTACCTCCCTTAAAGATTATTTCTACTTCTTGGCTTCAAGATCTATGTCATGTTCCGTATGTCGGAACAAGGTGTAATGTGGGACCTATCCTTGACATGAAATGGAAAGCAATCCCCCAATATAATGGTCTTCCTTCCATCGATGATGTGTACTATGGCATTGGTACCTATGGGTATCGAAAGGAGCTAAAAATGATGGGTAATGTGGTTGATTTCAGGGGCAGGTGTGACTTTGAGGCCAGATGCCTAATTCTACCAAAGGAGGACTATCATCACGGTCCCGACCTACCTTTTGTACTTGTGTTAAGCCTAATAGGCAGGCTATTTTTCTACGTTCATATGCACAATATGTATGCCAGCATGGCATGTGATTTGGGACCTAATTCTTAACTGTCTGTTGAAAATTCCTTAGGCCTAAAAGGAAAATTCTCTATTGGCTATATATTCTTACAGTTCTCGAAGACAAAGTTATAAAATTTTGGTTGTAAGTGGTCGAGCCAACACGGAAGGAAAGTTGTGTAGTGGGTCAGAATCGGATACACGGACATTCCGCCTCGCGAAGACAGAAAATTGCCGTATCAGTTCTGAATCCTAGTTGATCCCGACTCTCTGCTTGATCAGAGCATAGAGTTCATTGGAAACTACCAGGATTGAGAATTCAATTCAAACCACGAATACCTCGCTGATATATATCGTTTCTCTACTTCGTGTTCCTGGTTGTAATAAGTCCTCGAGAAGGCAATTCTAAGGGATGCATTGATTTGATCTAACATTAAATCCAAAGGATATATAAGTTTCCTCTAAGCGTGACTAGTTTCTACATCAAACAACTTTCCTATGAGTTATCAAAGAAGCCTATGAGTATTAAGGGGATTCAACGAAAGAACGGGGTCTCGCTCCAACCTACTTAAGCCGACTAATTAAATCTATCTTTCAAGTATCTTAGCATAATGAATCCTTTACATTCTTTAGTGCCTAGTCGCAACGTATGAGTAGCGTAATCCCCTAGTTGTAATCCAAAGTCTATGCTTATACACTAGATGATTTTATACCATTTTTAATAAAGGAAATTGTTTGTTAGTTTGTTTGGAATTGAGTTGCCCGAACTTGAATGTAGCTACGCTCGAGCACTTCACCTATGCTCAAACCAACTAAGGGGGTTTTAGAGTTCACGTTCTTAATTTGTTGGATTTCCTATACAGTCAGGTCTGTCGAAGCACCGCTCTAGGTCCGAACTCCAAGGGTCTATTTGTCAAACAATCATTTACTCCAAAAGCTTAAGCTATCAGAGGGTGGTGGGTTAATATATATCAAGGGACTTTATCACTTCAACACTATTTGGCCAGTGGTCTTAAGATGTATTAAATGGGGCTATATTGCTAATCCCTCCCCGGGATTGAGAGTGGTATGGTTGGTAGGAGGGTGGGTGGGGATTAAAAATTAACTTTAGGCTTTGGAAAATGAGTCTTGTGTAGGAAAGCGCGAAAATGGCCGTAAACAATTCGAATAGGGCCATGGAAAGTGAATGAAAAGTGAAGGGGAGAGAGAGTAAGGGCTGGAGGTTTGTTTCTCCACAAGTTTAAGCCTTAACAGATGTTCGTAGAAGCTCAAGTGACAAGGAATGAAGAAAGAACAAGGGAGAAATGAGATGGGTTAGGGGGTTACATGATTTTGTGCTCCAAGTGGGCATGTGGGGGTCCAAATGAGAGAAACGAAGAGGGAAAGGAGAGAAGGGCTACAATACATGATGGGAATGGGTAGGCTGTGGTCGAAATCAGTAGGGAGGATGATCGAAAGGGTGATTTTGCAGAGAGACCGCAAGGTTGGAGAGAGAAAATGACCTAGAGGGGAGGCTTGTGAAGGAGCTCTTGTATTGGGAGATGGGAATGGGACGGGATAGGTACCAGGGGGTTTATAAGACCCCCAAAGATGACCGGCCCAAGCCGCTGGCCCGGCCCAGCTAGAAAAGTGGCGAGGCTTCGCCGACCTGGCGAGGGCCTCACCGATTTTTTTATTTTTAGTTTTGAAAGGGGAGCCCCATAGTCATGTTCATCCAGTCCCCTAGGCCCTAAAAACACTGGGTCCCACCCTGGGTCCCTCAGGAAATGCTCCGTTTGGCCCCCCAACTCCATTTTGCTCAATTTCGGGTAGTTTGGGGAAAATCGGACGTATTTTGCAATCTAGAATGAGTTATCTAATGTAAAATATATGAATTTGGGGTAGAACGAGCTAATGAAGCTGACCAACCCTACTATGCCGGGTTGCACAGCCCAGAATTGCGAAAAACCCCTCGATCGATGGTCGTTTCCCTGTTTCAATTTCATTTTACTAAATATAGTAGTTTTAGTTTGATTACTCTTCATCCGTTGGGCTTTAGGAGTTATGCTCATTGTGAAAAGAGCTTAGAATAATTAGGAGAACGTTTTGGTGAAGCCAAATAGGACACTTATTATTTTTGGCTGAAAACCTTGTGCACTAGTAGACATCACAACCTTATAGTAAGTCACGAATCCTAGGAGTTTTAGTTGTAGTTTGTTTCTGATTTCTTTCCCATTACTTGGTATTCCTATTTTTCACGGCCTAGGAATAGTTTAAGGTCGACCCGTACGACCATGGTTGAATACAGATTTGATTTCGGCGTTCGTTTTCAGTGAACTAGCCGTTAGATGGAATAGGGATGCCTAAGACTGTTTCTACATCTCGTCGCTCCCTCCTAAGTCAGAGTGCTTCAGAGTGCGTCGTGTGACCATAACCCAGGTCCGGTTTAATCAAAATCATGCTCTGATACCATCTGTAACATCCCAAAAATCGGGGGTCGAGCATAAACTCAACTCCCGAGTTCCAGAACATCACTTATGCAACAAAATGAATGATGATTGAATGTTGACTGTATTCGTGCATTGAACATGAGTGAGATTAAGCTAAAACAGCATATCATACTCCAGAGACAGTTAAATTACAAGCGGAAGACTGTGATAGATAAATAACATATATAAACTATAGTGAGTCTCCAGAGTGTGATGATGTTACCAGGTTAATTAATTACAAGTACAATTCTAGAATATACCTAATGTGAGGAAGTGTAATATCTTCTATCCCAAGTACCATAGCCCCGTCAATACAATACCAGGTCTTCATAGACCTGCCAGAGAGATATAGATAGGAGAACTCCTCATCATCATCATAGAAGTAATCCGGCTCTGCTTCATAAGCATCGCCATCACCTGAAACTCAACAAATCTGGTTGGTGTGTACAATACCGTCCCGTAACGTGGGAGTGAGTGATCAACTCAGTGGAACAGTAAAGCATAGGTTAACATGTTATCAACTCAGTCAAACAGTAATGATAAAGCAGTAAAATCAAACACTCCTAACTACTCTTGTTAATGCAAGTATGAATGCAGTCATGATGTATGCCCTCATCGACATACTCCCTCATGCGACACCATCTTCGTTCGTGGATGCTTTCTTTCCTCAGTGCTCCACATCTTCCAGGCACATGCAATGCATGATGAGTATGATTACCGAGTTGTTATTAGTCCATTTCAAACAGCAGGATTGGGAAACTAAGGTACCTTCCTTGTATCATTCCCAAACATGATCCATTATAGGGTCGTTAGTCCTAGACAATATCATACGATGGTATGTTTCTAGGTCACTGCAAGGGCTGCCAGGGCTGTTATGCAGAATCGTTGCACCACTCCCCCATCACCTTATCAATACAGGCCTAGTTTATACTCTAATACTATGGGAAGGCTAGTCGCCTCACCGCAGAATTAGAGTATGCTCGAGGTCACTCCACTGACACCCTACCAACTGGCAGTCTATTTTCGAAGCCCGACCGATCCGCTTATTAAGAATGAAACCCGGATGCAACCAGACTGGGGACCATAACCAGGCTATGCCAGCGTAGGCCGACAGCTCGAATATAGTATCCCATACCACCATAATCGGCTCACGAGTCTGGTTGCTCAATGGTCACTATGGGGAGACACATGGCCCCAGCATAGGCTGACAGCTCGACCACGGTGTCCCATACCACCATGCCTGGCTCATGAGTCTTAGCGGATCGAGGTACCATGGTTACGGGATTCCACTGGTAAGTTCGATACCCTAGGTTCAAGTAATGGCGTCCAAACATGGTTAACATACAATGGGCCAATCGGTTTATTAGACTAGTTCGACTAGTACGAGCATACGCTGCAGTAGATGACAAGGTACCACTGTCGTAAACCATCGTACGACTCGGATTCACCGAATCCATCAATTGTGGCGAGATGAAATCGCCCACTTAGACAGGAATTGTTACCGATTGCCCGGACTATAATCATAGCCCCAATCACATTCAATTATAGATAAGTAAAGCAGTAATGGATCAAGATTCAAATCATACAATCAAAGTCTAGTATCATCCGTTTAGGGCTGTTAGGGCTGTTGCACGGAATCGTTACACCACTCCCCCATCACCCATGACGGATCATACTACATAAACATGAATTTAAACATACGTATTACATAAATAAAATCATACAATCAGTTGAGCATGTTAACAAGCATATCGTAAAGCATATTATAAAGCATGTTATAAAGCATGTTATGAAGCATTATATAAATAGGAATACAAACACATATATTTCACAAGTAAACGGTTTAAGTAAACAACCTCATGGAGGGAATCATACATGTCTCTAAGGTAGTTGAAAATCCCATCTCAACACCATACCTAAGGCAACATCATCCAAACACTTACTCACACAAGCATTTTCACAAACACTTAACATACACTATTTCAACATACTTAGTGTATGTTAGCAAACATGTATTAGGGCGAGTCCTTTCGCCAAGCAAGTATTTTACATACATATAATATATTTATACAACAAATAATCATGGAAAACACATCTCTAAAATCTATATGTATACAGTACTTCCTACAATACAGTATTTCTACATACTTAGTGTATATTAGTAAAACATGTATTTGGGCGAATTCATTCACCAAATAAGTATCTTATCCATATATCGTATATTCATAGAACAAATAATCATGTCAAACATATTTTCAAAATTTATACGTATACAGTATTTTCTACGAATACCTAGAATATGTAAAATTCCATATTCCTCATCTTTAATCAAAACAGAAAACAGACAGCACTTTGTACATGTGAATTTGCATGCAGATCATGAATCTATCATTATCTGACATTGAAAGCGTTGAAAACCATAACCTATACACCTAAAGTCCGCACCTTATGTCGTAGAATCGTAACGGAGTCGATAGGTTTGCTAAGCTTCCGCATTCGGCAGTTTGGCAACCTAAAGAACGAAATAGGTTAGCTATTTCATAACCTACAACCTATACAACCCCAAGACAAATTAGGGTTAGGGTTTCTTACCTAGAAACGGAGTTGGAATCGCCGGGAAAGCGATATGAATGGAGCGGTTAAGCATGGATAGCAGCAGGAAAGCAAAGCAGGAAGGATCTCCCACCACTCTCTCTTTTCTCTCTCTCTCTCTCTCTCTCTCTAGGGTTTCTCTCAAATTCGTATGGCTGTGAGAGAGAGGTTTCTAAGGTCCTTATATAGCCTAAAATCTCACCGAATTAGACTTCTGTACAAGGTTTACTTAGGTTATAACCAAAGCGGAACTTTTTCAGCTCAACGGAGGACTTCTGCAGACCTCCTTGAGCCAAAGGTCGGACTTAAGCTCACCGACACCGGATCTACGTTTTATTAAGTTTTCGTGTCAGTAGGGATTGTAGATCACGCGTGGCGGACCAGTTTCAGTTCAACGGTCAACAAATCTCGATCGGAGATCCGAGTACATGTAAATGTGTATGAAATTTCTCCTGATTCGAGGGTGTAATTTGGTCTGATTCTGACGGTCTGGTTGCTTAAAACTGATCCGCAAGCAACACGTGCCAGATTACTATTCAAGATATTTATTTTGTAAAGGAAACAAGTGTTTTCACACTCCCTCGCTCCGGACTCAAGCGAACAGCCGTGAGACACTATCTGGATTTGATTTTTGAGATGGTTGTCAAGCCTAGCGAGGCGGTCTTAAGTCCTTAACCTCATATTATTCGGACTCCCGATGTGCAGTCCAGATCAGATACGGAGTTTTGAGATGCTCCCGCGGGTAATGAGATTGATCCTAGATTTTAGGGTAACCTAACGTCAATGATTCTACAAGTTTTGGGTCTTGCAGATCGTATTTAAAGCGATTCAAATAGATTTCATGGCTAATCTAGTTTAGTACTTGGTTAACTTTGTCAAATTTCTAAAGGATTTAATCCTAAGTGATTTTTGGTCGAGGTGGTACTCAGTCCTTTGTAGTAATGTTTAGTTTAAGTATTGTTCTTCATCCCTAAACTTTAAGATAGGGTCTAATGTGAAAGTACTTAGAAGGATTTAAAGAACGAGGTGGTGAAGGGTGAGATTTGTGAAGGAAGTGGGTTAAATAGTTGTTTTAGACTTTGGGATTGAGTTCTGACAGGTTAATAAGGTGTTAGGAGTGACCCATTGCCTAAGGACGTCTAATCCTAGGTTAGCAAAAATCTGGGATGTTACAGTATACCCCATTCTCGACTCCCACCACCCATACACTGGATTCCGATCCTAGGATCCTATAAGGAGGATTTTCAGTATGAATTTATATATATATATATATATATATAATGGAGCATAACTACAAGCATACCCAAGTCACAAAACAACATCATCATCACATATCCACTAATATAAATATTTGAGTACAATGCTGAAAGGGAAATACATATGTCAAAAATCAAAACTCTAGAAGACCACCGCACGCTCTAAGCTCAACGCTGCTGCAACCTAACACCACCTGAACGCATCTATCATGCATAAGCTTATAGAAAGCTTAGAGGGTGGTGGAAGTGTGTGTAAGGTAAGTGCTAAGTATACAATAAAGCACATAAATCATACATCATCGGGATAAGCAGAAATACTAATAAGATCATGAATCATATGACATCAGAGTAAGCGAAAGTATACTAGTAAGTCCATGAATGCTATCAGCTGTACCAAGGTTATGCGATGCAAAACATAACAAGACAATAACAGATGTTGAGGATGCAATGTAATATGCAAATCCTGACGAGCTATGAATATCATCAACCTCATTTGGGCCATATAAGTGTAAAAACATAGTAACACAAAATGCTAAGTACTGCGGATGTAATGTAATAAGCGGTGCGAATGAAATGACCATGCAGGAATGTGAAGTCGGGATGATAGTACAAAGTATCAAGGCTATGGGGTCCATCACAAGGGGTTCTATCCAAACCAGTCCCATACCTAAATTTGGATAGTCAGACACAATGTGGTAAACTCCTAATCTCAGGTTAGTCACGCGCCCAACCAAAATCCTGGTCGTGCGATGGTACATGTAATAAATATTTACGCACCATCAGCCCAAGTGGATAGTGAATGAATGAATGAATGGATATACAATTCATGCTTAATAAGTCCACATATCAGTACGTTGCTCTCTGGGGAAATCATCGGGGTCTATTACACTCGATATCAACTGCCTCCTCCCTCACAGCTATTGAGGGTCAAATATTGCATATTAGACCCCATTTATTGTATGGATTTACGAACATGATACTGTTTAACAGCCCGATTTAATTGTGTTTATGATGCAATGTGTATTTACGAGTTTGGACAGAAACAGGGTGCTAAAAGCATGGATTTAACGTTCAAGAATCACCAAGGCAAGGGACGCATTCTAGGGAACCAAGATCGATGAATTCACATGCCGGAGATCTGAGAAAATTGAGAAACTGAAGCTCAAGTGGCCCGAAATTGGTCCAGAATGCAAGATCATATGGTTCTAACCATCTGTTCGGTTCAAAACTTTATACAGGACCTGAAGACCATATATTAACTGCACACGTCGAAATTAAGCCATTGGATTCTTATGGAAGCAGCCCAATGGACAGATCAGACTATAAATTAATGATTCGGGACCCACTTGATTTTGGGATATGCTTCAAACTTGGGCTCAACTCCTTAAATCAGATAGGAAGTCAGATGGACGGTGTGAATTCTAAAAAATCATCAGGAATGGACCCTACCTAGGGAGAACATGCACACCCCGCATGCACTCCCACATGTACCAAAACAAGAAGATCGGTCAGCGCACGTTGACCCGATCCCTTATCGAAAACAGAAACTTCCATTTTTCTTCTTTCACCAGCATCTGTACGGACGATCACTGTGATGTGTTGCGGCCCACCATCATCGCCCTTTTCGATGATCCAAGTCATTCATCTGCTCTAGGAGGTGGCCAACACCTTTGCCTAAGTGGCGAAATGGCGAAAGATAGCGAGGATCAGATCTTAACCGTTGAAACGGAGGTCAAACGGTCGTATGATCAATCACGTGGGCCACACCAAATATAATCATAAATTAATCATTTCCTACTAATTTTTCAACATGCATTCCAAAATCGACCCAATCCGACATATAACGGGGAGTTACAAGCGTTTTATTCGCATCACGCAATTTCAAAAGATTAATGACCGGGATTGAGAAATGACGATTGAAGGATTTTGGTGAGGTTTAGGGGTAGCAGACGTCCTCGGAATCAGAAGAGTCCTCCTCCATTTTAAAAGCTCGTCCAGTTACCTTTCCAACGAGCATAACATCGTCCAAATCTGACCTCCGATGAGGCAGTTATGAGGGTTTTCATGGGAACAGGGGATGTAATCAAAATTTTGGACCATTTACTCTCACACAACTTTTGGAGGCCCAACCAGTGTCGTTATGCGACGATTCCTATAGGAGTTTTAAAGATCATTGACTCACCTTTCTAATGAACCAAATATCGACCCAATCCGACATATAATAGGGAGTTACGAGCATTTTATTCGCATCACGCGATTTCAAAAGATTAACGATCGGGATTGAGAAAAGACGATCGAAAGATTCTGGTGAGGTTTAGGGGTAGCGGACAGCCTCGAAATCAGAAGATTCCTCCATTTTGAAAGCTTGTCCAGTTTCCTTTCTAATGAGCAAAACATCGTCCAAATCCGACCTCTGATGAGGGAGTTAAGAGGGTTTTCGTGGGAACAGGGGATGTAATTAAAATTTTGGACCATTTACTCTCACACTACTTTTAGAGGCCCACCAGTGTCGTTACGTAATGATTCCTACAGGAGTTTTGAAGAGCATTGAATCACCTTTCTAATGAACCCAATATCGACCAAATTTGACATATAACGGGGAGTTACGAGTATTTTATTCGCATCACCCAATTTCAAAAGATTAACGACTGGGATTGAGAAACGACGATCGAAAGATTCTGGTGAGGTTTAGGGGTAGCAGACATCCTCGGAATTAGAAGAGTCCTCCTCCATTTTGAATGCTCGTCTAGTTACCTTTTAAACGACCAAAATATCGTCCAAATCCGACCTCCGATGAGGGAGTTATGAGGGTTTTCATGGGAACAAGGGATGTAATCAAAATTTTGGACCATCTACTCTCACACCACTTTTGGAGGCCCAACCAGTGTCGTTATGCGACGATTCCTAATGGAGTTTTGAAGAACACTGACTCACCTTTCTAATAAACCCAAAATCGACCCAATCCGACATATAACGGGGAGTTACGAGCGTTTTATTCGCATCATACGATTTTAAAGAATTAACAACCAGGATTGAGAAACGACGATCGAAGGATTCTGGTGAGGTTTAGGGGTAGCAGACATCCTCAGAATCAGAATAGTCCTCTCCATTTTAAAATCTCATCCAGTTACCTTTCCAACGACCAAAACATCATCCAAATCCGACCTCCGATGAGGGAGTTATGAGGGTTTTCATGGGAATAGGTGATGTAATCAAAATTTTGGACCATTTACTCTCACACCACTTTTGGAGGCCCAACCAGTGTCATTATGCGACGATTCCTATAGGAGTTTTGAAGAGCACTGACTCACCTTTCTAATGAACCAAATATCCCAATCCGACATATAACGGGGAGTTACGAGCGTTTTATTCGCATCACACGATTTCAAAAGGTTAACGACCGGGATTGAGAAAGGACGATCGAAGGATTCTGGTGAGGTTTAGGGGTAGCAGACAGCCTCAGAATTAGAGGATTCCTCCATTTTGAAAGCTCGTCCAGTTTCCTTTCCAATGAGCAAAACATTGTCCAAATCCGACCTCCGATGAGGGAGGTAAGAGGGTTTTCATGGGAACAGGGGATGTAATCAAAATTTTGGACCATTTACTCTCACACCACTTTTAGAGGCCCAACCAGTGTCGTTATGCAACGATTCCTACAGGAGTTTTGAAGAGCACAAACTCACCTTTCTAATGAACCCAAAATTGACCCAATCCGACATATAACGGGGAGTTACAAGTGTTTTATTCGGATCATGCAATTTTAAAAGATTAACGACTCGGATTGAGAAACGACTATTGAAGGATTCTGGTGAGTTTTATGGGTAGCGGAAGTCCTCGGAATCAGAAGAGTCCTCCTCATTTTGAAAGCTCGTCCAGTTACCTTTACAACAAGTAAAACATCGTCCAAATCTGACCTCCGATGAGGGAGTTATGAGGGTTTTCATGGGAACAGGGGATGTAATCAAAATTTTGGACCATTTACTCTCACACCACTTTTGGAGGCCCAACCAGTTTCGTTATGCAACGATTCCTATAGGAGTTTTGAAGAGCATTTACTCACCTTTCGAATGAACCCAATATCGACCTAATCCGACATATAATGGGGAGTTACGAGCGTTTTATTCGCATCACACGATTTTAAAGCATTAACGACCGGGATTGAGAAACGACGATCGAAGGATTCTGGTGAGTTTTAGGGGCAGCAGACGTCCTCGGAATAGGAAGAGTCCTCCTCCATTTTGAAAGCTCGTCTATTTACCTTTACAATGACTAAAACATCGTCCAAATCTGACCTCCGATGAGGGAGTTATGAGGGTTTTCATGGGAACATTGGATGTAATCAAAATTTTAGACTATTTACTCTGACACCACTTTTGGAGGCCCAAACAGTGTCGTTATGCGACGATTCCTATAGGAGTTTTGAAGAGCACTAACTCACCTTTCTAATGAACCCAATATCGACCCAATCTGACATATAACGGGGAGTCACAAGTGTTTTATTCACATAACGCGATTTCAAAAGATTAACGACCGGGTTTGAGAAACGACGATCGAAGGATTCTGGTGAGGTTTAGGGGTAGAAGACAGCCTCAGAATCAGAAGAGTCCTCCTCCATTATGAAAGCTCATCCAGTTTCCTTTCCAACGAGCAAAACATCGTCCAAATCCGACCTTCGATGAGGGAGTTATGAGGGTTTTTGTGGGAACAGGAGATGTAATCAAAATTTTGGACCATTTACTCTCACACCACTTTTAGAGTCCCAACCAATGTCGTTATGCAACAATTTCTATAGGAGTTTTAAAGAGAACTGACTCACCTTTCTAATGAACCCAATATCGACCCAATCCGACCTATAACAGGGAGTTACGATCGTTTTATTCGCATCACACGATTTCAAATTATTAACGACTGGGATTGATAAATAACGATCGAGGGATTCTGGTGAGGTTTAGGGGTAGCAGACGTCATCAGAATCAGAGGAGTCCTCCATTTTGAAAGTTCGTCTATTTACCTTTCCAACGACCAAAACATTGTCCGACCTCCGATGAGAGAGTTTTAAGGGTTTTCATGGGAACAGGGGATGTAATCAAAATTTTGGACCAATTACTCTCACACCACTTTTGGAGGCCCAACCAGTGTCGTTATGCGACGATTCCTAAAGGAGTTTTGAAGAGCACTGACTCACCTTTCTAATGAACCCAAAATCGACCCAATCCAACATATAACGGGGAGTTACGAGTGTTTTATTCGCATCACACGATTTTAAAGGATTAACGACTGGGATTTGAGAAATGATGATCGAAGGATTCTGGTGTGGTTTAAGGGTAGCAGACGTCCTCAGAATCAGAAGAGTCCTCCATTTTGAAAGCTCGTCCAGTTACCTTTCTAAATAGTAAAACATCGTCCAAATCCGACCTCCGATGAGGGAGTTATGAGGGTTTTCATGGGAACAGGGGATGTAATCAAAATTTTGGACCATTTACTCTCACACCACTATTGGAGGTCCAACTAGTGTCATTATGCGACGATTCCTAAAGGTGTTTTGAAGAGCACTGACTCACCTTTCTAATGAACCTAAAATCGACCCAATCCGACATATAACGGGGAGTTACGAGCATTTTATTCGCATCACACGATTTTAAAGGATTAACGTCCGGGATTGAGAAACGACGATCGAAGGATTCTGGTGAGGTTTAGGGGTAGCAGACGACCTCAGAGTCAGAAGAGTCCTCCTCCATTTTGAAATCTCATCCAGTTACCTTTCCAATGACTAAAACATCATCCAAATTCGACCTTCGATGAGGGAGTTATGAGTGTTTTCATGGGAACAGGGGATGTAATCAAAATTTTGGACCATTTACTCTCACACCACTTTTGGAGGCCCAACCAGTGTCATTATGCGACGATTCCTACAGGAGTTTTGAAGAGCACTGAATCACCTTTTAATGAACCCAATATCGACCAAATTCGACATATAACGGGGAGTTACGAGTGTTTTATAAGCATCCCCCGATTTCAAAAGATTAATGACCGGGATTGAGAAACGACGATCGAAGGATTCTGGTGAGGTTTAGGGGTAGCAGACGTCCTCAAAATCTGAAGAGTCCTCCATTTTGAAAGCTCATCCAATTACGTTTTAAACGACAAAAACATCATCCAAATCTGACCTCCGATGAGGGTGTTATGATGGTTTTCATGAGAACAGGGGATGTAATAAAAAATTTGGACCATTTACTCTCACACCATTTTTGGAGGGCCAACCAGTGTTGTTATGCGACGATTCCTAAGGGAGTTTTGAAGAGCACTGACTCACCTTTCTAATGAACCCAAAATTGACCCAATTCGACATATAACGGGGAGTTACGAGCATTTTATTTGCATCACGTGATTTTAAAAGATTAACGACTGGGATTGAGAAAAGACTATTAAAGGATTCTGGTGAGGTTTAGGGGTAGCAGACGTCCTCGTAATTAGAAGAGTCCTCCTCCATTTTGAAAGCTCGTCCAGTTTCCTTTCCAACGACTAAAACATCGTCAAAATCTGACCTCCGATGAGGGAGTTATGAGGGTTTTCGTGAGAACAGGGGATGTAATCAAAATTTTAGACCATTTACTCTCACACCACTTTTAGAGGCGCAACCAATGTCGTTATGCAATAATTTCTATAGGAGTTCTGAAGAGCACTGACTCATGTTTCAAATGAACCCAATATCGACCCAATCCGACATATAACGGGGAGTTACGAGCGTTTTATTCGCATCACGAGATTTCAAAAGATTAATGACCGGGATTGAGAAACGACGATCGAAGGATTCTGGTGAGGTTTAGGGGTAGCAGACGTCCTCAGAATTAGAAGAGTCCTCCTCCGTTTTGAAAGCTCGTCTAGTTACCTTTCCAACAACCAAAACATCATCCAAATCTGACCTCTGATGAGGGGGTTATGAGGGTTTTCATTGGAACAGGGGATGTAATCAAAATTTTGGACCATTTACTCTCACACCACTTTTGGAGGCCCAACCAGTGTCGTTATGTGACGATTCCTATAAGAGTTTTGAAGAGTACTAACTCTCCTTTCTAATGAACCCAATATCGACCCAATCAGACATATAATGGGAGTTACGAGCATTTTATTCACATCACGCGATTTCAAAAGATTAACGACAGGGATTGGGAAACGTGGATCGAAGGATTCTGGTGAGGTTTAGGGGTAGCAGACAGCCTCAGAATCAGAAGTGTCCTCCTTCATCTTGAAAGCTTGTCCAGTTTCCTTTCCAACAAGCAAAACATCGTCCAAGTCTGAACTTCGATGAGGGAGTTATGAGGGTTTTCTTGGGAACAGGGGATGTAATCAAAATTTTGGACCATTTAGTCTCACACCACTTTTAGAGGTCCAACCAGTGTCGTTATGCAATGATTCCTATAGGAGTTTTGAAGAGCACTGACTCACCTTTCTAATGAACCTTATATCGACCCAAACCGACATATAACGGGGAGTTACGATCGTTTTATTCGCATCACGTGATTTCAAAAGATTAATGACCGGGATTGAGAAACGAGGATCGAAGGATTCTGGTGAGGTTTAGGGGTAGCAGACATCCTCCGAATCAGAAGAGTCCTTCTCCATTTTGAAAGCTCGTCTAGTTATCTTTCCAACGACCAAAACATCGTCCAAATTCAACCTCCGATGAGGGAGTTATGAGGGTTTTCATGGGAACAGGGGATGTAATCAAAATTTTGGACCATTTACTCTCACGCCACTTTTGGAGGCCCAACCAGTGTCGTTATGTGACGATTCCTAAAGGAGTTTTGAAGTGCACTGATTCACCTTTCTAATGAATCCAAAATTGACCCAATCCGACATATAATAGGGAGTTACGAGCGTTTTATTCACATCACGCAATTTTAAAAGATTAACGACCAGGATTGTGAAACAACGACTGAAGAATTCTGGTGAGGTTTAGGGGTAGCAGACGTCCTCAGAATCAGAAAAGTCCTTCTCCATTTTGAAATCTCATCCAGTTACCTTTCTAACGAATAAAACATCATCCAAATTCGACCTCCGATGAGGGAGTTATGAGGGTTTTCATGGGAATAAGGGATGTAATAAAAAATTTGGACCATTTACTCTCACACCACTTTTGTAGGCCCAACCAGTGTCGTTATGTGAAGATTCCTATAGGAGTTTTGAAGAGCACTGAATCACCTTTCTAATGAACCCAAATTCAACCCAATCCAACATATAACGGGGAGTTATGAGCATTTTATTCGCATCAAGCGATTTTAAAAGATTAACGACCGCGATTGAGAAACGACGATCGAAGGATTCTGGTGAGGTTTAGGGGTAGCAAACGTCCTCAGAATCAGAATAGTCCCTCTCCATTTTGAAATCTCATCCAGTTACCTTTCCAACAAGAAAAACATCGTCCAAATTTGACATCCGATGAGGGAGTTATGAGGGTTTTCATGGGAACAGGGGATGTAATCAAAATTTTGGACCATTTACTCTCACAACACTTTTGGAGGCCCAACCAGTGTCGTTATGCGATGATTCCTATAGGAGTTTTGAAGAGCACTGACTCACCTTTATAATGAACCTAAAATTGACCCAATCTGACATATAATGGAGAGTTATGAGCGTTTTATTCGCATCACGTGATTTTAAAAGATTAACGACAGCGATTGAGAAACGATGATCGAAGGATTCTGGTTTGGTTTAGGGGTAGCAGACGTCCTCGGAATCAGAATAGTCCTGCTTCATTTTAAATTCTAATCCAGTTAACTTTCCAACGACTAAAACATCGTCCAAATCCGATCTCCGATGAGGGAGTTATGAGGGTTTTCATGGGAACAGGGGATGTAATCAAAATTTTGGACCATTTACTCCCACACCACTTTTGAAGGCCCAACCAGTGTCGTTATGCGACGATTCCTATAGGAGTTTTGAAGAGCACTGACTCACCTTTCTAATGAATCTAAAATTGACCCAATCTGACATATAATGGGGAGTTACGAGCTTTTTATTCGCATCACGCGATTTCAAAAGATTAACGACCGAGATTAAGAAAAGACGATCAAAGGATTCTGGTGAGTTTTACGGGTAGCAGACGGCATCAGAATCAGAAGAGTCCTCCTCCATTTTGAAATCTCATCCAGTTACCTTACCAATGAGCTAAACATCGTCCAAATCCGACTTCCGATGAGGGAGTTATGAGGGTTTTCATGGGAACAGAGGATGTAATCAAAATTTTGGACCCTTTACTATGACACCATTTTTGGAGGCCCAACCAGCGTCATTATGAGACAATTTTTATAGGAGTTTTGAAGAACACTGACTCACCTTTCTAATAAACCAAAAATCGACCCAATCTGACATATAACGGAGAGTTACGAGCGTTTTATTTGCATCACGCGATTTCAAAAGATTAACGACTGGGTTTGAGAAACGACAATCGAAGGATTCTGGTGAGGTTTAGGGGTAGAGATGGCCTTGGAATCGGAATAGTCCTCCTCCATATTGAAAGCTCATCCTGTTACTTTTCCAACGAGCTAAACATCGTCCAAATCCGACCTTTGATGAGGGAGTTATGTGGGTTTTCATGGGAACAGGGGATGTAATTAAAATTTTGGACCATTTACTCTCACACCACTTTTGGAGGCCCAACCAGTGTCGTTATGCGACGATTCCTATAGGTGTTTTGAAGGGGACTGACTCACCTTTCTAATGAACCCAAAATCGACCCAATCCAACATATAACGGGGAGTTACGAGCGTTTTATTCGCATCACGCAATTTTTAAAGATTAACGACCAGGATTGAGAAATGACGATCGAAGGATTCTGATGAGGTTTAGGGGTAGAAAACGGCCATGGAATTAGAATAGTTCTCCACCATTTTGAAAGCTCGTCCAGTTACCTTTCGAACGAGATAAACATCGTCCAAATCCGACCTCCGATGAGGGAGTTATGAGGGTTTTCATGGGAACAGAGGATGTAATCAAAATTTTGGACCATTTACTCTGACACCACTTTTGGAGGCCCAACTAGTGTCGTTATGCGACGATTCCTATAGGAGTTTTGAAGAGCACTGACTCATCTTTCTAATGAACCCAAAATCGACCTAATCCGACATATAACGGAGAGTTATGAGCATTTTACTCGCATCACGCGATTTTAACAGATTAACGATTGGGTTTGAGAAACGACGTTCGAAGGATTCTGGTGAGGTTTAGGGGTAGCAGACAGCCTTGGAATCAGAAGTGTCCTCCTCCGTATTGAAATCTCATCCCGTTACCTTTCCAACGAGCTAAACGTCGTCCAAATCCGACCTTCAATGAGGGAGTTATGAGGGTTTCCGTGGGAACAGGGGATGTAATTAAACTTTTGGACCATTTACTCTCATACCACTTTTAGAGGCCCATCCAGTGTCTTTATGCGACGATTCCTATAGGAGTTTTGAGGAGAACTGGCTCACCTTTCTAATGAACCCAAAACTCAACCCAATCCGACATATAACGAGCAGTTACGAGCGTTTTATTCGCATCACGTGATTTTAAAAGATTAAAGACTGGGATTGAGAAATGACGATTGAAGGATTTTGGTGAGGTTTAGGGGTAGCAGACGACCTTGGAATCGGAAGAGTCCTCCTCCATTTTGAAACCTCGTCTCGTTACCTTTCCAACAAGCAAAACATCGTCCAAATCTGACCTCCGACGAGGGAGTTATGAGGGTTTTCATTGAAACAGGGGATGCAATTAAAATTTTGGACCATTTACTCTCACACCACTTTTAGAGGTCCAACCAGTGTCATTATGTGACGATTCCTATAGGAGTTTTGAAGAGCACTGACTCACCTTTCTAATGAACCCAAAATCGACCAAATCCGACATATAACGGGGAGTTACGAGCGTTTTTTTCGCATCACACGATTTTAAAAGATTAACGACCGAGATTGAGAAACGATGATCGAAGGATTCTGATGAGGTTTAGGGGTAGCAGACATCCTCAGAATCAGAAGAGTCCTCCTCCATTTTGAAAGCTCATCCAGTTAACTTTCCAATGAGAAAAACATCATCCAAATCCGACCCTAATGAGGGAGTTATGAGGGTTTTCATGGGAACAGGGGATGTAATCAAAATTTTGGACCATTTACTCTCACTCCAGTTTTGGAGGCCCAACCAGTGTCGTTGTGCGACGATTCCTATAGGATTTTTGAAGAGCACTGACTCAACTTTCTAATGAACCCAAAATTGACCCAATCTGACATCTAACGGGGAGTTACGAGCATTTTATTCACATCACACGATTTTAAAGGATTAACGACTGGAATTGAGAAATGACGATTGAAAGATTCTGATGAGGCTTAGGGTTAGCAGATGTCCTCAGAATCAGAAGAGTCCTCCATTTTGAAAGATCGTCCAGTTACCTTTCGAACGACCAAAACATCGTCCAAATCCGACCTCCGATGAGGGAGTTATGAGGGCTTTCATGGGAATAGGGGATGTAATCAAAATTTTGGACCATTTACTCTCACACCACTTTTGGAGGCCTAACCAGTGTTGTTATGTGACGATTCCTATAGGAGTTTTGAAGAGCACTGACTCACCTTTCTAATGAACCCAAAATCAACCCAATCTGACATATAACGGGGAGTTATGAGCGTTTTATTCGCATCACTCGATTTCAAAAGAATAACGACTGGGATTGAGAAACGATGATTGAAGGATTCTACTGAGGTTTAGGGGTAGTAGACAGCCTCAGAATCAGAATAGTCCTTTGTTTTGAAAACTCGTCCAGTTACCTTTCGAACGAGCTGAACATTGTCCAAATCCGATCTCCGATGAGGGAGTTATGAGGGTTTTCATGGGAACAGGGTATGTAATCAAAATTTTGGACCATTTACTCTCACACCACTTTTGGAGGCCCAACCAGTGTCGTTATGCGATGATTCCTATAGGTGTTTTGAAGAGCACTGACTCACCTTTCAAATGAACCCAAAATTAACCCAATCTGACTTATAATGGAGAGTTACGAGCGTTTTATTCGCATCACGTGATTTCAAAAGATTAACGACTAGGCTTGAGAAACGACAATCGAAGGATTCTGGTGAGGTTTAGGGGTAGCAGACGGCCATGGAATCAGAAGAGTCCTCCTCTATTTTGAAATCTCATCCAGTTACCTTTCCAACGAGTTAAACATCATCCAAATCTGACCTCCGATGAGGGAGTTATAAGGGTTCTCATGGGAACAGGGGATGTAATCAAAATTTTGGACCATTTACTCTCACACCACTTTTGGAGGCCCAACCATTGTCATTATGTGACGATTCAGAGTTTTGAAGAGCACTGACTCACCTTTCTAATGAACCCAAAATCGTCCCAATCCAACATATAACGGGGAGTTACGAGCATTTTATTCGCATCACACGATTTCAAAAGAATAAAGACCGGAATTGAGAAACGACGATCAAAGGATTCTGGTGAGGTTTAGGGGTAGCAGACGGCCTCAGAATAAAAAGAGTTCTTCTCCATTTTGAAATCACGTCTAGTTACCTTTCCAACGAACTAAATATTGTCCGAATCTGACCTTCGATGAGTGAGTTATGAGGGTTTTCATGGGAATAGGGGTTGTAATTAAAATTTTAGACCATTTACTCTCACATCACTTTTAGAGGCCCAACCAGTGTCGTTATACGATGATTCCTATTGGAGTTTTGAAGAGCACTAACTCACCTTTCTAATGAACCCAAAATCAACCCAATCCGACATATAACGGGGAGTTACGAGCGTCTTATTCGCATCACGCGATTTTAAAAGATTAACGACCAGGATTGAGAAACAGCGATCGAAGGATTCTGGTGAGGTTTAGGGGTAGCAGACGGCGTCTGAATCAGAAGAGTCCTCCACCATTTTAAAATCTCATCTAGTTAACTTTCCAACGAACAAAACATTGTCCAAATCCGACCTCCGATGAGGGAGTTATGAGGATTTTCCTGGGAACAGGGGATGTAATCAAAATTTTGGACCATTTACTCTCACACCACTTTTGCAGGCCCCACCAGTGTCGTTATGCGATGATTCCTATAGGACTTTTGAACAGCACTGACTCACTTTTCTAATGAACTAAAAATTGACCCAATCTGACTTATAACGGGGAGTTATGAGCGTTTTATTCGCATCACGCGATTTTAAAAGATTAATGACCGGAATTGAGAAACGACGATCGAAGGATTTTGGTGAGGTTTAGGGATAGCAGATGGCCTTAGAATTAGAAGAGTCCTCCTCTGTTTTGAAAGATTGTCCAGTTACCTTTCCAACGAGCTAAACATCGTCTAAATCCAACCTCCGATGAGGGAGTTATGAGGGTTTTCATGGGAAGAGGGGATTTTTTCAAAATTTTGGACCATTTACTCTCACACCACGTTTGGAGGCCCAACCAGTGTCGTTATGCAACGATTCCTAGAGGAGTTTTGAAGAACACTGACTCACCTTTCTAATGAACCCAAAATTGACCCAATCCGACATATAATGGGGAGTTACGAGCATTTTATTCGCATCACGCAATTTCAAAAGATTAACGACCGGGATTGAGAAACGACGATCAAAGGATTCTGGTGAGGTTTAGGGGTAATAGACAGCCTCAGAATCAGAAGAGTCCTCCTTTGTTTTGAAAGCTCATCCAGTTACCTTTCCAACGAGCAAAACATTGTCCAAATCTGACCTCCAATGAGGGAGTTATGAGGGTTTTCATGGGAACAGGGGATGTAATCAAAATTTTGGACCATTTACTCTGACACCTCTTTTGGAGGCCCAACCAATGTCGTTATGCGACGATTCCTATAGGAGTTTTTAAGAGCACTGACTCACCTTTCTAATGAACCTAAAATTGACCCAATCCGACATATAACGGGGAGTTACGAGCATTTTATTCGCATCACTCGATTTCAAAAGATTAACGACTAGGATTGAGAAACGACGATCGAAGGATTCTGGTGAGGTTTAGGGGTAGCAGACGGCCTTGGAATCAGAAGATTCCTGCTCCATTTTGAAAGCTGGTCCAGTTACCTTTCTAACTAGTAAAACATCGTCCAAATCTGACCTCCGATGAGGGAGTTATGAGGGTTTTCTTAGGAACAGGGGATGTAATCAAAATTTTGGACAATTTAGTCTCACACCACTTTTGGAGGCCCAACTAGTGTCGTTATGCGACGATTCCTATAGGAGTTTTGAAGAGCACTGACTCACCTTTCTAATGAACCCAAAATCGACCCAATCCGACAAAAGCTAGAGGTCAATCGCACGCAGTACAGTCAGAAAGAACCCCGAACTCGCCCTCCTGCGATATATCCCGAGTGAACAGATCCACAGTTCGTGTCACGTGATTTTCTGGTTCTGGCTGTCCCAAAGACCAAATGGAGAGGAGAATAGAAAGGTAAAACGCTGATGATAAGATCACTGATGCCTATGTCACCCCCGGCGAGTTCACCAATAACCGTGTCACCCCGATCGATCAGCAGTACAGGGAGCACACAAAAGTCGAATGAGGCTCCAATCTCTCCCTTATTTGTAAGTCCGGTCGCATCAACATATTCTTACCTTTCTCCAACAACAACTTCGACAAGCAGTAAAGAAGTCACGGTGCATATGGCTGAAACGAGTCAAGAAAATAGGCCAACTACCGAAGATCATGTTAACCAGATGGCAGAAATGCAAAGAGCCCTAATGGATGAATGTTGAAATCTCAGAGAAGCTTTAGCAACTCTGTCGCATAACGTAGCCCAAATAGCGGCTCCACCGATGATGGGAACAATGAATAGACAAGAAAGTCAGCCTGAAGGTTCTCGTCCATAAGAAGTAGGATCGCAGGGGTCCATTCCAGCAGCAAGGACCATAACGCAAGATGATATAAGACAGGTTGTTAAGGAAACCGTGAGAATAGAAAGAGAACGGGAACATACTAGCCCCTTCAGATACCGAACACCCTATCCAAGGGAGGTAGAGGAGTTCCATTTATTCCATCTTGACTCGTGGATCAGTGCGGACTTGGGAGCAAATGCAAGACTTCTTCTCATCAGAACGTGATGTCAGCATTACAGAATTGGCCTCCATTCGGCAACGAGAAGGGGAACCGGTGGAAAAGTTTATAAACAGATGGAAAACATTGGGGGCATCATGTAGACAACTGCCAGAAGAAAAGGAATAGGTAAAAATGTGTTTGAATTCTATGAAAACGGGAATTACATTCGGGCTCACCAGCACCGACATCAGGACATTCCGTGACCTAGCCACCAAAGCTCATGCATTAGAATTAATGACTTACAAGATGACAACATTTCACTGGGAGGCTGTTAGAAGAATACCCAACAGGATGACTGTGAATACCATCGATCATGACATGAAAAATTGAGATACAAGGAGCTCAAGGGACAAGAGACCAGAATGAAAAGAAAGGTGGAACCAGCTGAAAAATAAATACAACGGAAAAAGGCTCAAAATGCTTGATTCTCACGAAGGGTTCGATTTTGATAAAGAAGATGTTGTTCCTATGATGAAGCAATTGTTAAAAGCTGGCACCTTAGAACTACCAGAGCCCAAGCGCCCAGAAGACATGCCAAAGACTAGGGAAAGAGATTTCTGTCGTTATCATCATTTAGTAGGACACCCGATAGAAAATTGCTACACGTTAAAATGTATCATATAGCGAATGATAAATAAGGGTGAGATAATAACCGGTGAAGACAGGAAAGAATACGAGGGCGACGGTAAACATGTTTTCGATCCATAAAAAGGCCAGAGAAGTAAAAGAGAAAGAGGGTCAAACGTTGACAAAGAATGCAGCAATGATTACGTTGCGATCAGGAAAGAGGGTAACGAGCCCAGTGAAACAGAAAGCAGGAATCATAAGGAAAGAAGTTATTGAAAAACAAAACAACGATGATAGAAATGAAAATATGAGTGAAACAGCAAAAGTAGTTTATGACGTAGTTAGCCATTTGAAAGGCATATCGGCGCGTTTAAGCATCTGTGACGCAGTCAAGTTATCAGAAGAGTTTCGGCAAAGTTTGATCCAAGCATTGTCCGATCATAGCGTTAGAGAAATTCTGCTGACAGAAATGAAACAAGAAAGACACAATGAACAGGTAGATTTTCTACCAGTCATCTCATTTTCCGATGATGATTTGATTGGTGAGACAGAACATAACAGGCCACTAATGATAGAGGGTCACAGCTGTGGGAAGCGGGTAAAGCGGATTATGATAGACAATGGGTCTGCAGTAAACCTTTTACCGCTATCGATGGTGAGCAAATTGGGTTATCGTCGTTCTAATCTGCGTCGTAGTGGAATGATGATACAGGGCTTCAATCAAGATGGGCAACAATGATAAAAACAGAGTCATAAAGGACATCTGAGTAAACAATGTTGAAGAAGAAAGGGCAGAATCTTCTAGGATTGCGGGAGCAAGGAAGAAGTTCTATTTTATGCCCAAACGTCTAAGACAATCGGGGCAGCCGCCATTAACCTTGTTATCAACGGAACAGTTGAAAATTCTGCAGTCTAATTATACGATGCCGCTACCCAACGTTGAAAGGTGTAAGCCATTTTTAGCCGCTCCAGGAAGATTTCAAGTCAAAGCTAGTACCAAATACCTCGAGCCGATAGAATTCCATGTTGTAAAAGAAACAAAGACCGAAGTCATAAATAATGTATACCATGGAAAGCTAACATCACAGAATCTGGAAAAATACAGTTTAATGAGCAAGAAGATCATGAGGAATATGGGTTTTGATTGTAATAAACCCACGGGGCTGAACCACGAAAAGGGAATTCAAATCCCTCTTGGGGTTGATCAAGAAAAGTGGAGGAAATTCCAAGGACTCAGAGCAGAGTCATCAGTAAATATGGCTACGACCACACAAACGCTAAAATAGGACCCTAAAACAGTCGAGTACCCTGAAATAGCTCCAAGATAAATAGAAGACGGGGGGCAACCGACAATAGACGGCCTGCGAGAAATAAATTTGGGTGCAGAAGAAGAGTCAAAGAATATGTTTATCAGTGTCAATCTTTCTGAGCAGGAATTTGAGAAATATGGCCAACTTCTCAGAGAAAACAAAGACGTCTTCGCTTGGACGTATGAAGAAATGCCGGGTTTGGAACCCTCCGTTGCAATGCATCGATTAAATATCTCCAAAGAAAAGAAGCCGACAAAGCAAGCACAAAGGCGATTTCACCCAGACCTAATGCTATTAATAGAAGAAGAGGTCAACAAACTGATAAAGGTTGGGTTCATCAGGGAAGTCAAGTATCCTAGGTGGATATCGAATATTGTTCCTGTGAAAAAGAAAAACAGACAGGTCAGAGTGTGCATTGACTTCAGGGATCTGAACGAGGCTTGTCCAAAAGATGACTTTCCTCTCCCGATAACGGAATTGTTAATCGATAGTATGACTCAGTATACTATCATGTCCTTTATGGATGGCTATGCAGGGTATAATCAAATTAGAATGGCGCCTGAAGATGAAGAAGCGACAGCATTCAGAACACCGCTGGGGATTTATTGTTACAAAGTTATGCCATTCGGTCTTAAAAATGCCGGGGCAACATATCAAAGGGCGATGAAAAATATCTTTCAAGATATGATGCATAAACATGTTGAATGCTATGTTGATGACTTGGTGGTCAGGTCAGGAGATCATCAGGAGCACCATGAACATTTGACAGTAGTGTTCCGTCGACTCAGAAAAAGTAGCTAAAGATGAATCCAGCTAAATGTGCGTTTGGAGTATCTTCGGACAAATTTCTCAGCTTCATTGTAAGGCATAGGGGTATCGAGATCGATCCAGAGAAGGTTAAAGCTATTTAAAATATGCTGCCACCAACAACGCTGAAAGAGTTGAAAAGTTTAAAGGGAAAACTAACTTACATTCGCCGTTTCATTTCAAATCTCGCAGGAAGGTGTCAGCTATTCTCTCAGCTAATGAAGAAAGACACAGAATTTATATGGGATCAAACTTGTCAGAATGCATTTGATTCAATCAAGGACTTGTTGAAACAAATGCCAGTGCTAATAGCTCCAGTGAGAGGTGAGCCGCTTATCTTGTATGTATCTGCAGCTGAGAATTCTTTGGGCACTTTGTTGGCATAGGTAAATGAAGCCGGGAAAGAGACTGCTCTTTATTATCTGAGCCGAACATTGATGGGAGCAGAATGCAATTATTCTCCGATTAAGAAAGAATGTTTAGCATTAATTTTTGCAGTACAAAAACTGAGACATTATTGTCTCTCCCATGATATAACTTTGATCTTGAGAGCAGATCCGATAACGTTTTTGATGACCAGGCTGATGTTGTCGGGAAGATTAGCGAAATAGATGTTATTATTATCAAAATATACTATTTCGTATAAGCCGGCAAAAGCAGTAAAAGGGCAAGCCGTGGCAGATTTCCTTGCAGCGCATCCTATGGCAGAAAGCGAAAAGATTGATGATGACTTTCCGGACGAACAAGTTATGTTGACCGAATCCCAGAGTTTATGGCAAATGTATTTTAACGGTGCTGCTCAAACGTCAGGAGCGGGGGCTGAAGTGATATTTATTACTCCTTAAGGTGACTTATTGCCATACTCCTTGACATTAGGCGCTGCGTGCATAAATAATGAGGCCAAGTACAGATCTCTCATTATTGGAATGGAAATAGCTCAACAAATGGGAATAAAAATGTTACATATCTTCGGAGATTCTAAATTGATTATAAATCAATTGACAACAGAATTTGAAGTGAGGAAGCAGGAACTCTTGCCCTATTGCTGGAAAGCGCAACAGTTGGTCGAACAGTTTTATCATGTGGAAATTAAACACATACCAAGGTCCAAAAATGTAAAAGCAGATGCTTTAGCCAGCCTGGCAGCACCTTTATTCTGTATAAATCGAAGCCCTCTCCAAGTAACTATAGAGGAAAGAAGATTCCTGCCATCTTCAGAGGTCATTGAAGAAACCATTGAAACGCTTCCTATATCATGTCTGGAAGTAACGACAGATGATTGGCGACAACCTTTTGTTGATTATCTCAAATATAACATCCTGCCAGAAGATAATGTACAAAGACAGTAGATTAAGCAGTGATCGGGCAAATTCATCATATGTAGTGAAGTATTGTATAGAAAGTCCTACAACGGAATATTGCTACAGTGCCTAGACAGACAAGAAGCAAGCCAAATATTATGGGAAGCACACTCGGGTGAATGTGGGGCACATCAAGCTGGCCGAAATTTATTCCATAGAGTACACCGAATGGGTTAGTACTGGCCCACAATGTTTAAAGATGCGATAGATTATGTGAAGTGATGTCATGAATGTCAGGTCCATGGGGATGATATACATGTTCCCCCAGAAGATTTACATTAGTCCGTCGCTTCTTGGCCTTTCTTGGCTTGGGGACTTGATGTAATTGGTCCTATAAATCCACCTTCATCCAAAGGAAAGCAATATATTTTGGCAGCGACAGATTATTTCTCTAAATGGACTGAAGCAGTCGCTTTACGCAATGTTAAAGAGAAGCATGTGGTCAATTTCATCTGGCATGCCATAATATACCGTCATGGTATTCCAAAGAAGATCATCATTGATAATGGCACTCCTTTCAAGAACAGAGGCATGGAAAAGCTATGTCAGAAGTTCGGCATTCGACATTCTTTTTCAATGCCTTATTATCCCCTAGCCAATGGATTAGCAGAGGCGTTCAATAAAACGATCGTCAAGATATTAAAGAAGATGGTGACAGGTAATAGACGTGATTGGGATGAAAAGTTGCAAGAAGCATTATGGGCTTATAAAACTACTCATCGCACAGCAACAGGAGTAACACCATATTCATTAATTTATGGCATAGAGACAGTTATCCCAATCGAAGTACAAGTGGCATCGCTCAGAGTAGCAGTACATCAGTCCATAATAGATGATGAAAGTGCAAAAATAAGGGTGAAAGAATTAGATTTGATTGATGAGAAACGTCTAGCATCACGGCAGTAGTTGCAGTATATCAGGCCAGGATATCGGCTGCTTTTGATAAGCAAGTTAAATACCGATCCTTCAAAAAAGGGGATATGGTGCTAATGTTGAAAAGACCTATAGTGGTCACCCGCCGAACAGGGGGCAAGTTCGAGCCTAAATGGGACGGGCCATATATAATAAAAGAAGCATACTCCAATAGAGCGTATAGAGTCACAAATCAAGATGGGCAGGGTATCAGCATACCGGTCAACACTCGCTTCATCAAAAGAAACTACTCCTAAAGAAGTTTCTGGTTTTGATCCAGAATATTATCAGCATAATGATTCTATATCAAAAGGGGGCAAGAAGGAATGAGATCATATTCACATGTTATCAAAAGAATCTATAAAGAAGAAATTCATAAGCATATCGACTACATTAGCAAATATTCTCAAAAGAAAATAGAAAGTGAACATCGCCGTTCTGAAAAGAAAGTGAACATCGCCATACTGAAGAAAAAGTGATCATCGTCATTACCAGATGAGTTCGACAAAATTAATATAATCTTGAAGACATTATCAAAAGTAAACAGATACTCTTGAAGATATTATCAAAAGTAAATACTTTTGAAGATATTATCAAAAGCAACGATGTATCAATTTCAGTCAGAACCGTCTATCATTCTGGCGATAACAATGATCATAATTATTATTGCCTTACAAGGCATGATAAGGCAGTCTAGTCAAGCCAAATCCTAAAAGAGCCAAATAAAAAAAAGAGCCAAATCAAAAAGATCAAGCTCTAAAAAAGGGCTAAAAGCTCTAAAAGGATCAAACTCTAAAAGGATCAAGCTCTAAAAGGACTAAGCCCTAAAAGGGCCGACCAGCTACGCATAAAGCCTAAAATCAAGATTGTCATTCGAGCAACAACGAGGAGTCAGTGGCCCTAAAAAGCCCGTGAAGACTATTGTGCGCACCCATGCGGGCAGCTGATGGAGCCAGTGACTAAAAAAGTCATGAAATGACCAGTCATGCGCTCCACTACTCACGAGCTTAAACTGTGTGTGCGATCCACTACTCATTAGCTTAAATTGGGTGTGACTGACTAAATTGAAACTTAGCACCACCAATCTAAATAATCACATATAGAATCCCTCACTAACAAAGCATAAAAGGTTTAAATATAGTCTAGTTCAATCTAGACTAGTCCAGTCCAGTCCAGTCTAGTTCAATCTAGACTAGTCAAGTCAAGTCCAATCTAGTTCAATCTAGGCTAGTTAAGTCTAGTCGAGTCAAGTTTAGTCAGGTCAAGGTCAGTTGCTCCAGTTAAAGTATGGTTAGTCAGTCTTGTCCAGTTAAAGTATGGACAGCCAAAGTGCACTAGCACCACTACTCAACAAGCATAAACTATGTGAAGCATTCAAACTGTTGCAGATACATATTTCAATTTAGATAGGCTCAAATATGCAATTGCCTGATGAAAATTTTAAATGTTGAGTAAAAAATATATATATGCAAAGATGCGTTTCTATGGAATCAGGTTCAAATTGCAGCAACAGTAAATGCCTTCAAGATATTGGCAATTCTATACTCAAAAGCTCAAGTCTTCAAAGTAAATTAATACATTGACAAAAGCCATAAGGGATTCAGATATATTCTTTGAATTTACTAAAGGAACAACAAAGATTATTCATCCTTTAAGAGTATCAACAGCCTTCACTTCGGAAATATTATCTTCTGAAGAAATCTTTATGCGACAATGACCAGGAAAGGAGACAGGATCTATGTCTTCAAAAGTAATCTATGCCTTGGTCTTTCTGATAATCTCTTATGTACGGTGGAGGAATTCATATACTGAGAATTACGAAGCATGATTCAGTGTGAACGTTCAAAATGATATCTCCAAAAGTGTGACATAATGAGCAAAAAATAATGCAATGTGAAGCACGATGATAGAACGAATATCACAATCAGCCTAAAAGAGAAGAGAAGTTTTTAATACATATTTCAAAATTAACAATGCTTCTTAAGGCTAAAATTGATAGAGTTATAATGTCTTGAGATACTAATTTCGATTAATTTGGCAGGAAAGATCATCATTTGAAAGATTAGATTATGCAGATCATGAATAAAGGAAACAATAAAAAAGGGTTGCTGCGGTAGGAGCAATGGAGTTGATCAAAGTGATCGTTGCAGAATTGAAGAAAAAAGTCACTGGAGTTGATCAAAGAGACCATGACAGCAGCAGTGGTGTTGAAAGATACTTCTTTAATTAAGTTGCTCAAAGACAAAGTCGTCACAACTGTTGCAGAGATGTGTTTCGATGAAAAGAGAACTTCATCTTCTCTAGTGAAGCATCCGCTCGGCACTACTTGCTGGGGGCATTCTAGTCTTCTGTTCGAGCATCATCATTCAAATCTTCTGTTCGACCGCAATCAAGAAAGTCTTCCGTTCGAGCACAATCAATCAAGTCTTCCGTTTGAATGCAATCAATCAAGTCTTCCATTTAAACGTGATCATCCAAATCTTCCATTCAAATATGATCATCTAAGTCTTCCATTCGAGTGTGATCATTCGAGTCTTCTGTTTGAACGTGATCATTTAAGCCTTTCATGCAAACGCGAGCATTCAAATATTCTGGTTGAATATGATCATTAAAGTCTTCTAGTCAAGCGTGACCATCCAGTCTTCCATGTAAGCATGATCATTCAGTCATCCTTCAGTTGCAGTTCATTCAAGTTCCTCGGGTGGAGGAAAATCGATCCTCCATTTGATTTCAGGAATCAATCAAAGAAGGATCGAGAGGGCGTCTGTTGAGGCATAAAAATAAGAGGAGAATGGAAGCAAAGGAAGATAAAACATTGAGGAAAAGAGATGAAAGAAAGAAATGATGAAGTGCCTCAAAGGGCACTTTGCGTGGGTCCCCACGAAGTATATCGATTACGTGGGTCCCCGCAAGGTATAATATTTACGTGGGTCCCCGCAAAGCGTATAACAATTGCTCAGCAAGAAGTCTAAAGTGACTTTGTCCCACATCGCTAAGATTAAGGTTCTACTTGTGCGAGTGCATATAAATACCCCCTCCCCTCCTTCATTAGGGGATTCGAAGATTTCGGAGAGAAAGAAGAGCGAAGAAGAAGATCGAAGGTAGGAGCGAAGGGTTCCTTCAGTTTGCACGGGACCGCGCAAACGATATGCTTTGTGCGGGACCACGCAAACGATATGCTTTGCGCGGGACTGCGCAAACAGATTGTTCTGTAGTCTGTAACAGCAAAGGGCTATCATGCTGTCAAAATGCGTGAAGCCTCCAAGTCTTCAAGTTCTTCCTGTCCAAGAAAAAGGGAGAATCATCGACAGAAATGCATATTCCTCCTGAGTCTTAGGAGATTTTTAAAAAAGCACCGAAATGCTGCCGTATTTTTATCTCCTTGAAGATTGTTGATCGATTCGTCAATTCCTCCTAAGTCCTAGGGGATGACTGAGATCACTGCAGCTACGCTGCCAAAACTTATATTTGACTATGACAGTTGAACTTATGATAGTTTCTTTGTGCCAAGTAATCTACTTTAGAATCAAGGGATATTAGAGGATGTAAATGAAATCAGAATCAATAAAGTGTGATGATTGTCTATATACTTTTCTCTGTTATGTCTGAATAAGATAAATCCCCCAAATCAAACATATTTATTTTCTTGTCGAAACAGTAGCGACGACTGCGATCCCACTTAAGGATGCCCAAATGCTCTCAGAATACGACGACTGCAGCCAGGAATGAAAGTATGCTAAAGTACCTTTCAGATGACCAAAAATTGACCCAATCCGACATCAAACGAGGGAGTTATGAGCGCCTACGTTGGATCGCGTGATTTAGAAAGTTTAACTATCAAAATTTCAAAATGACGATTGAAGAGTTCCAACATGCTTTTAGGATATCAAACGGTCTCAAAATTACCTAATTCTAGTCTCATTCAGAAGCTTGTCAAGTTACCATTCCAATGAGCTCAAAATAGTCTAAATTAATTCGACCACTGAAGAGAGAGTTATAAAAGTTACTGTTGGACAAGGAGATGAAAGAGAAATTCAGAAGCGATGACTGCAATCGCACTTACAGATGTCCAAATGGTCTCGAAAGATGATGATTACAGTCAGGAATGCAAGTACACTAAAGTACCCTTCAGATGACAAAAATTTGACCCAATCTGACATCTAACGAGGGAGTTATGAGCTCCTCCATTGGATCATGCGATTTAGAAAGATTAACAATTGAAATTGTAAAATGACGATCGAAGAGTTCCAACGTACTTTAGGGATATCGAACGGTCTCGAAATTACCCAATTCTGGCCTCATTTAAAAGCTTCACAAGTTACCATTCCAATGACCTCAAAATATTCTAAATTCGACCACTGAAGAGAGAGTTATGAAGGTTACTGTTGGACAAGGAGATGAAGGAGAAATTCAGTAGCAACGACTGCGATCCCACTTAAGGATGCCCAAATGGTCCTGGAATATGACGATTGTAGTCAGGAATGAAAGCGCGTTGAAGTACCCTTTAGATGACAAAAATTTGACCTAATCCGACATCAAATGAGGGAGTTCTGAGCTCCTCCATTAGATCACACTATTTGGAAGACTTAACAATCGAAATTGCAAAATGCCGATCGAAGAGTTCCAACATGCTTTTGGGATATTGAACAATCTTGAAATTACCCAATTCTGGCCTCATTTAGAAGCTTCGCAAGTTACCATTCCAATGACCTCAAAATAGTCTAACTTTGACCATTGAAGAGAGAGTTATGAAGGTTACTGTTGGACAAGGAGATGAAGGAAAAATTCAGTAGCGAGGACTGTGATCCCACTTAAGGATGACCAAATGATCTCGGAATACGACGATTGCAGTCAAGAATGAATGTGAGCTAAAGTACCTTTCAGATGACCAAAATTTGACCCAATCCGACATCAAACGAGGGAGTTATGAACTCCTCTATTGGATCACGCGATTTGGAAGGCTTAACAATCGAAATTGCAAAATGCCGATCGAAGGGTTCCAACGTGCTTTTGGGCTATCAAACGGTCTCGAAATTACCCAATTCTGGCCTTATTTAGAAGCTTCGCAAGTTACCATTCCAATGAGCTTAAAATAGTCTAAATTCGACCACTGAAGAGAGTTATGAAGGTTACTGTTGGACAAGGAGATGAAGGAGAAATTCAGTAGCGACGACTGCGATCCCACTTAAGGATGCCCAAATACTCTCGGAATACGATGATTGCAGTCAGGAATGAAAGTGAGCTAGAGTACATTCCAGATGACCAAAAATTGACCCAATCCGACATCAAACGAGGGAGTTATGAATGCCTCCGTTGGATCACGCGATTTGGAAAGATTAACTATCGAAATTGCAAAATGACAATCGAAGAGTTCCAACGTGTTTCTTGGATTTCGAAAGGTCTTAAAATTACCCAATTCTAGCCTCCTTTAGAAGCTTCACATGTTACCATTCCAATGAGCTAAAAATAGTCTAAATTTGACCACTGAAGAGAGAGTTATGAAGGTTACTATTGGACAAGGAGATGAAGGAGAAATTCAGTAGCGACGACTGCGATCCCACTTAAGGATGCCCAAATGTTCTCGAAATACGACGACTACAGTCAAGAATGAAAGTATGCTAAAGTACCTTTTAGATGACCAAAAATCGACCCAATCCGACATCAAACGAGGGAGTTATGAGCGCCTCCATTGGATTGCGTGAACTATCAAATTTTCAAAATGAAGATCGAAGAGTTCCAACGTGCTTTTGGGATATTAAAGGGTCTCGAAATTACCAAATTCTGGTCTCATTCAGAAGCTTATTAAGTTACCATTCCAATGAGCTCAAAATAGTCAAAATTAATACGACCACTAAAGAGAGAGTTATGAAAGTTATTGTTGGACAAGGAGATGAAAGAGAAATTCAGAAGCGATGACTGCAATCCCACTTACGGATTCTCAAATGGTCTCGGAAGACGACGATTGCAGTCAGGAATGAAAGTGTGCTAAAGTACCGTTCAGGTAACCAAAATTTGACCCAATCCGACATATAACGAGCGAGTTATGAGCTCCTCCATTGGATCACGCGATTTGGAATGATTAACAATTGAAATTGTAAAATGACGATCGAAGAGTTCTAACATGCTTTTGGGATATAGAACGGTCTCAAAATTACCCAATTCTGGCCTCATTTAGAAGCTTCACAAGTTACCATTCCAATGACCTCAAAATAGTCTAAATTCGACCACTGAAGAGAGAGTTATGAAGGTTACTGTTGGACAATTAGATGAAGGAGAAATTCAGTAATGATGACTGCGATCCCACTTAAGGATGCCCAAATGGTCCCGGAATACGATGATTGCAGTCAGGAATGAAATCGCGTTAAAGTAGCTTTTAGATTACCAAAATTTGACCTAATCCGACATCAAACGAGGGAGTTATGAGCTCCTCCGTTGGATCGCGCGATTTGGAAGGCTTAACAATCAAAATTACAAATTGCCAATCGAAGAGTTCTAACGTGCTTTTGGGATATCGAACAGTCTCGAAATTACCCAATTCTGACCTCATTTAGAAGCTTCGCAAGTTACCATTCTAATGAGCTCAAAATAGTCTAAATTTGACCACTGAAGAGAGAGTTATGAAGGTTACTGTTGGACAAGGAGATGAAGGAAAAACTCAGTAGTGAGGACTGCGATTCCACTTAATGATGACCAAATGATCACAGAATACGATGATTGCAGTCAAGAATGAAAGTGAACTAAAGTACCTTTCAGATGACCAAAATTTAACCCAATCCGACATCGAACATGGGAGTTATGAACTCCTTCGTTGGATCGCGTGATTTGGAATGATTAACTATCGAAATTGTAAAATGACGATGAAAGAGTTACAACGTGCTTTTGGGATATCAAACGGTCTCGAAATTTCCCAATTCTGGCCTCATTTAGAAGCTTTGGAAGTTACCATTCCAATGAGCTCCAAATAGTCTAAATTCAACCACTGAAAAGAGAGTTATGAAGGTTACTGTTGGACAAGGTTATGAAGGTGAAATTCAGTAGCAATGACTGCAATCCCACTTAAGGATGCCCAAGTGATCTCAGAATACGACGATTGCAGTCAGGAATGAAAGTGTGCTAAAGTACCTTTCAGATGACCAAAAATTGACCCAATCTGACATCAAACGAGGGAGTTATGAGCGCCTCCGTTGGATCACGCGATTTGGAAAGATTAACTATCGAAATTGCAAAATGACAATCGAAGAGTTCCAACATGCTTTTGGGTTATCAAACGGTCTTGAAATTACCTAATTTTGGTCTCATATAGAAGCTAGTCAAGTTACCATTCTAATGAGCTCAAAATAGTCTAAATTCGACCACTGAAGAGAGAGTTAGGAAGGTTACTCTTGGACAAGGAGATGAAGGAGAAATTCAGTAGCGACGACTACGATCCCACATAAGGATGACCAAATGATCTCAGAATACGACGATTGCAGTCAGGAATGAAAGTGCGCTAAAGTACCATTCAGATGACCAAAATTTGACCCAATCTGACATCAAATGAGGGAGTTAAGAACTCCTCAGTCGGATAGCGAGATTTGGAATAATTATCTACCGAAATTGCTAAATGACGATCAAAGAGTTCCTACGTGATTTTGGGATATTAAACGGTCTCGAAATTACCCAATTCTAGCCTCATTTAGAAGCTTCGCAAGTTACCATTCCAATGAGCTTACCATTCCAATGAGCTCAAAATAGTCTAAATTCGACCAAATGGTCTCGAATATGAGAGTTATGAAGGTTAAAATTCTTGATGGACAAGGAGATGAAGGAGATCAAAGAGTTCCTACGTGATTTTAGGATTTTAGAAGCTTCGCAAGTTACCATTCCAATGAGCTCAAAATAGTCTAAATTCGACCACTGAAGAGAGTTATGAAGGTTACTGATGGACAAGGAGATGAAGGAGAAATTTAGTAGCAACGACTGCGATCCCACTTAAGAATGCCCAAATCCTCTCGGAATACGATGATTGCAGTCAGGAATGAAAGTGCGCTAAAGTACATTCTAGATGACCAAAAATTGACCCAATCCTACATCAAACGAGGGAGTTATGAGCGCCTTTGTTGGAACGCACAATTTGGAAAGATTAACTATCAAAATTGTAAAATGACAATCGAAGAGCTCCAACATGCTTTTATGATAACAAACGGTCTCGAAATTACCTAATTCTGGTCTCATTTAGAAGCTTTTCAAGTTACCATTCCAATGAGCTCAAATAGTCTAAATTCGACCATTGAAGAGAGAGTTATGAAAGTTACTTTTGGACAAGGAGATGAAAGAGAAATTTAGTAACGACGACTGCGATCCCACTTACGGATGCCCAAATGGTCTCGGAATACGACGATTGCTATCAGAAATGAAAGTGCGCTAAAGTACCTTTTAGATTACCAAAATTTGACCCAATTTGACATCAAACGAGGGAGTTATGAGCTCCTCCGTTGGATCGCGTGATTTGGAAAGATTAACAATCGAAATTGCCAAATGATGATCAAAGAGTTCTAACCTACTTTTGGGATATCAAATGGTCTCAAAATGTATAATTTTAGCCTCATTTAGGAGCTTCGCAAGTTACCATTCCAATGAGTTCAAAATATTCTAAATTCGACCACCAAAGAGAGAGTTATGAAGGTTACTGCTGGACAAGGAGATGAAGGAGAGATTCAATAGCGACGACTATGATCCCACTTAAGGATGCCCAAATGGTCCTGGAGTACGATGATTGCAGTCAGGAATGAAAGTGCGTTAAAGTACCTTTCAGATGACCAAAATTCGATCCAATCCGACATCAAACAAGTGATTTATGAGCTCCTTCATTGGATAACATGATTTGGAAAGATTAACAATCGAAATTGCAAAATGACCATTGAAGAGTTCCAACGTGCTTTTGCGATATCGAACGGTCTAGAAATTACCCAATTCTGGTCTCATTTAGAAGCTTTGCAAGTTACCATTCTAATGAGCTCAAAATAGTCTAAATTTGACCACTGAAGAGAGTTATGAAAGTTACTTTGGGACAAGGAGATGAAAGAGAAATTCAGTAGCGACGACTGCGATCCCACTTACGAATGCCCAAATGGTCTCGGAATACGACGAATGCAGTCGGAAATGAAAGTGCACTAAAGTACCATTCAGATGACCAAAATTCAACCCAATCTAACATCAAACGAGGGAGTTACTAACTCCTTCGTTGGATAGCGAGATTTGGAATGATTAACTACTGAAATTGCAAAATGACGATCAAAGAGTTCCAACGTGTTTTTGGGATATCAAATGGTCTCAAAATTACCCAATTCTATCCTCATTTATAAGCTTCACAAGTTACCATTCCAATGAGCTCAAAATAGTCTTAATTCGACCACAGAAGAGAGTTATGAAGGTTACTGTTGGACAAGGAGATGAAGGAGAAGTTCAGTAGCGACGACTGCGATCCCACTTAAGGATGCCTAAATGCTCTCGGAATACGACGATTGTAGTCAGGAATGAAAGTGCACTAAAGTACATTCCAGATGACCAAAAATTGACCCAATCCTACATCAAACGAGGGAGTTATGAGCGCCTCCATTGGATCACATGATTTGGAAAGATTAATAATCGAAATTGCAAAATGACAATCGAAGAGTTCCAACATGCTTTTATGATAACAAACGGTCTCAAAATTACCTAATTCTGGTCTCATTTAGAAGCTTTTCAAGTTACCATTCCAATGAGCTCAAAATAGTCTAAATTCGACCACTAAAGAGAAAGTTATGAAAGTTACTTTTGGACAAGGAGATGAAAGAGAAATTCAGTAGCGACGACTGCGATCCCACTTACGGATGCCCAAATGGTCTCGGAATACGACAATTGCTAGCAGGAATGAAAGTGCACTAAAGTACCTTTCAGATGACCAAAATTTGACCCAATTTGACATCAAACGAGGGAGTTATGAGCTCCTTTGTTGGATCGCGTGATTTGGAAAAATTAACAATCGGAATTGCCAAATGACGATCGAAGAGTTCCAACGTGCTTTTGAGATATCAAACTGTATCGAAATTACCCAATTCTGGCCTCATTTAGAACCTTCACAAGTTATCATTCCAATGAGTTCAAAATAGTCTAAATTTGACCACTAAAGAGAGAGTTAGGAAGGTTACTGCTGGACAAGGAGATGAAGGAGAGATTCAATAGCGACAACTGCGATCCCATTTAAGGATGCCCAAATGGTCCCGGAATACGACGATTGCAGTTAGGAGTGAAAGTGCGTCAAAGGACCTTTAAGATGACCAAAATTCGACCCAATTCGACATCAAACGAGCGATTTTTGAGCTCCTCCGTTGGATCGCGTGATTTGGAAAGATTAACAATCAAAATTGCAAAATGATGATTGAAGGGTTCCAACGTGCTTTTGCGATATCGAACCGTCTCGAAATTACCCAATTTTGGCCTCATTAGAAGCTTCGCAAGTTACCATTCCAATGAGCTCAAAAAAGTTTAAATTCGACCACTAAAGAGAGAGTTATGAAGGTTACTGTTGGATAAGGAGATGAAGGAGAAATTCAGTAGCGACGACTGCTATCCCACTTAAGGATGCCCAAATGGTCCCAGAATACGATGATTGCAGTTAGTTATGAAAGTGCGCTAAAGTACCCTTCAGATGACCAAAATTCGATCTAATCTGACATCAAATGAGGGAGTTATGAGCTCCTCCGTTGGATCGCACGATTTGGAAAGATTAACAATTGAAATTGCAAAATGACGATCGAAGAGTTCTAACGTGCTTTTGGGATATCGAACGGTCTCGAAATTACCCAATTCTGTCGTCATATAGAAGCTTCACAAGTTACCATTCCAATGACCTCAAAATAGTCTAAATTCGACCACTGAAGAGAGAGTTATGAAGGTTACTGTTGGACAAGGAGATGAAGGAAAAATTCAGTAGCGAGGACTACGAACCCACTTAAGGATGACCAAATGATCTCAGAATATGATGATTGCAGTCAGGATGAAAGTGAACAAAAGTAACTTTTAGATGACCAAAATTCAACCCAATCCGACATCAAACGAGGGAGTTATGAACTCCTCCATTGGATCGCGCAATTTGGAATGATTAACTATCAAAATTACAGAATGATGATGAAAGAGTTCCAACGTGCTTTTGGGATATCAAACGGTCTCGAAATTACCCAATTCTGGCCTCATTTAGAAGCTTCGCAAGTTACCATTCCAATGAGCTCAAAATAGTATAAATTCGACCATTGAAGAGATAGTTGTAAAGGTTACTGTTGGACAAGGAGATAAAGGAGAAATTCAGTTATGACGACCGCGATCCCACTTAAGGATGCCTAAATGGTTCGAGAATATGACGATTGCAGTTAGTTATGAAAGTGCGCTAAAGTACCCTTCAGATGACCAAAATTCGACCCAATCCGACATCAAACGAGGGAGTTATGAGCTCCTCCATTGGATCGCGCAATTCGAAAAGATTAACAATCGAAATTGTAAAATGATGATCGAAGAGTTCCAACGTGCTTTTGGGATATCGAATAGTCTCGAAATTACCCAATTCCAGCCTTATTTAGAAGCTACACAAGTTACCATTCGAATGACCTCAAAATAGTCTAAATTCGACCACCGAAGAGAGAGTTATGAAGGTTACTGTTGGACAAGGAGATGAAGGAGAAATTCAGTAGCGAGGGCTGCGATCCCACTTAAGGATGACCAAATGATCTCAGAATATGACGATTGTAGTCAAGAATGAAAGTGACCTAAAGTACCTTTCAGATGACCAAAATTTGACCCAATCCGACATCAAACGAGGGAGTTATGAACTCCTCCGTTGGATCGAGCGATTTAGAATGATTAACTATCGAAATTGCAAAATGAGGATGAAAGAGTTTCAACATGCTTTTGGGATATCAAACGGTCTCAAAATTACCATATTCTGGCCACATTTAGAAGCTTCGCAAGTTACCATTCCAATGACCTCAAAATAGTCAAAATTCGACCACTGAAGAGAGAGTTATAAAGGTTACTGTTGGACAAGGAGATGAAGGAGCAATTCAGTAGCGATGACTACGATCCCACTTAAGGATGCCCAAAAAGTCCCGTAATACGGCGATTGCAGTGAGTTATGAAAGTGCGCTAAAGTACCCTTCAGATGACCAAAATTCGACCCAATCCGACATCAAACGAGGGAGTTATGAACTCCTCCATTGGATCGTGCAATTTGGAATGATTAACTATCGAAATTGTAAAATGAAGATGAAAGAGTTCCAATGTGCTTTTGGGATATCAAACGGTCTCGAACTTACCCAATTATAGCCTTGTTTAGAAGCTTCGTAAGTTACCATTCTAATGAGCTCAAAATAGTCTAAATTCGACAATTGAAAAGAGAGTTATGAAGGTTACTGTTGGACAAGGAGATGAAGGAGAAATTTAATAGCGACGACTGCGATCCCACTTAAGGATGACCAAATGATCTCAGAATATGATGATTGTAGTCAGGAATGAAAGTGTGTAAAGTGCCTTTCAGATGACCAAAATTCGACCCAATCCGACATCATACGAGGGAGTTATGAACTCCTTCGTTGGATCGCGCTATTTGGAATGATTATTAATCGAAATTGCAAAATGATGATGAAAGAGTTCCAACATGCTTTTGGGATATCAAACGGTCTCGAAATTACCCAAGTCTAGCCTCACTTAGAAGCTTCATAAGTTACCATTCCAATGAGCTCAAAATAGTCTAAATTCGACAACTGAAAAGAGAGTTATGAAGGTTACTGTTGGACAATGAGGAGAAGGAGAAATTCAGTAGCGACAATTGTGATCCCACTTAAGGATGCCCAAATGCTCTCAGAATACGATGATTACAGTCAAGAATGAAAGTATACTAAAGTACTTTCAGATGACCAAAATTTGACCCAATCCGACATCAAACGAGGGAGTTATGAGTGGCTCCGTTGGATCCCGAGCTTTTGAAAGATTAACTATCAAAATTACAAAATGACGATCGAAGAGTTCCAATGTGCTTTTGGGATATCGAACAGTGTCAAAATTACCCAATTCTCGCCTCATTATAAGCTTGTCAAGTTACCATTCCAATGAGCTCAAAATAGTCTAAATTCGACCACTGAAGAGGGAGTTATGAAGGTTACTGTTGGACAAGGAGATGAAGGAGAAATTCAGTAGCGATGACTGCGATCCCACTTACGGATGCCCAAATGGTCTCAGAATATGATGATTGTAGTCAGGAATGAAAGTGCGCTAAAGTACCTGTCAGATAACCAAAAATCGACCCAATCCGACATCAAACGAGGGAATTATGAACTCCTCCGTTGGATCACGTGATTTGGAAAGATTAACAATCGAAATTACAAAATGACGATCGAAGTGTTCCAACGTGCTTTTGGGATATCGAACGGTCTCGAAATTAACCAATTCTGGTGTTGAGGCATAAAAGGTAATGGAAGGATTGAAGTAAAAGAAATAATGGGGAGTTGTGTTGCGCCGGACCACACAGACGAGTTCGCGCAACCAAAGATCGTTTGCGCGGGTACGCGTAAACAAAGATCTATTGCACGGGTCTGCGCAACTGGTTTCATTAAAAGATTTCCTTGAAAAGTTGAAATTGATGCTAGATTGGTCCCTTGACACTGAAATCGAGGTACCACACGTGCGACGGCTTATAAATACCCCCTCGCCTCCTTCATTTGGACGCATTGAAGATTCTTGATAAGAAGCGGAGCAAGGAGGAAGTTGAAGGTGAGAAGAGAAGGCAGCAGTGGCTTACATAGGTCTGTGCAACCAATATCCATTGCGCGGGTCCGCGCAACCAGACTGCCATGCAGTCTATGAAGAAAAAGGGTTGTTATGCCGTCGAAATGGCTGAAGTCTCTAAGTACCTTTTGTTCAAGCCAAAAAGGACCAACAGAAGAGCATATTCCTCCTAAGTCATAGGAGATGGCTGAAATCACTGATGTTATGCTGCCGAATTTCATATTTAACTATGACTGTTGAATTCATAATAATTCCTTTATTTTAAGTAATCGATCTTAGAATCAAGGGATATTAAAACGATGTAAATGAACTCAATATTAGTAAAGTATGATGACCGTTTTGAATACTCTTTCTCTGTTATGTTTAAATAAGATAATCTCCCAAACCAAGCACTTTTGTTTCTTATTCGAAACATCTGGCCACATTTAGAAGCTTTGCAGGTTACCATTCCAATGAGCTCAAAATAGTCTAAATTTGACCACTGAAGAGACAGTTATAAAGGTTACTGTTGGACAAGGAGATGAAGGAGAAATTCAGTAGCGACGATTGCGATCCCACTTACGGAGGCCCAAATGGCCTCGGAATATGATGATTGCAGTCAAGAATGAAAGTGTGCTAAAGTACCTTTCAAATGACAAAAAATTGACCTAATCCAACATCAAATGAGGGAGTTATGACCACCTCCGTTGGAATGCGTGATTTTGAAAGATTAACAATCGAAATTGCAAAATGACGATCGAAGAGTTCCAACGTACTATTGGGATATCAAACGGTCTCGAAATTACCCAATTCTGGCCTTATTTAGAAGCTTCACAAGTTACCATTCCAAAGAGCTCAAAATAGTCTATATTTGACACTGAAGAGATAATTATGAAGGTTACTGTTGGACAAGGAGATGAAGGAGAAATTCAGTAGCGACGACTGCGATCCCACTTAAGGATGCCCAAAAAGTCCCGGAATACGACGATTGCAATCAGGAATGAAAGTGCGATAAATTACCTTTCAGATGACCAAAATTCGACCCATCCGACATTGAACGAGGGAGGTATGAGCTCCTTTGTTGGATCGCATGATTTGGAAAGATAAACAATCGAAATTGCAAAATGACGATCGAAGAGTTTCATCATACTTTTGGGATATCGAACGGTCTCAAAATTACCAGATTCTGGCCTGATTTAGAAGCTTCTCAAGTTACCATTCCAATGAGCTCAAAATAGTCTAAATTCTATCATTGAAGAGAGAGTTATGAAGGTTCCTGTTGGACAAGGAGATGAATTAGAAATTCGGTAGTGACGACTGCGATCCCACTTAAGGATGCCCAAATGGTCCCGGAATACGACAATTACAGTCAGGAATGAAAGTGCGCTAAAGTACCTTTCAGATGACCAAAATTCGACCCAATACGACATCAAACGAGGGAGTTATGAGCTCCTCCGTTGGATTGTGAGATTTGGAAATATTAACATCGAAATTGTAAAATGATGATCGAAGAGTTCCAACGTACTTTTGGGATATCGAACGGTCTTGAAATTACCCAAGTTACGATTCCAATGAGCAGAAAATAGTCTAAATTCGACACTGAAGAGAGAGTTATAAAGGTTTCTGTTGGACAAGTAGATGGAGGAGAAATTCAGTAGCAATGACTGCGAGCCCACTTAAGGATGCCCAAATGGTCTCAGAATATAACGATTGCAGTCAGGAATGAAAGTGCGCTAAAGTAACTTTAGATGACCAAAATTTGAACCAATCTGACATCAAACGAGGGAGTTATAAGCTCCTCCGTTGGATTGCGCGATTTGGAAAGATTAACAATCGAAATTGCAAAATGACAATCGAAGAGTTCCAACGTGCTTTTGGGATATCGAACAACTTCAAAATTACCCAATTTTGGCCTCATTTAGAAGCTTCACAAGTTACCATTGCAATGAGCTCAAAATAATTTAAATTCGACCACTGAAGAGAGTTATAAAGGTTACTGTTGGACAAGGAGATGAAGGAGAAATTCAGTAGCGACGACTGCGATCCCACTTAAGGATACTCAAATGGTCCCGGAATAGGACGATTGCAATTAGGAATGAAAGTGCGATAAAGTACCTTTCAGATGACCAAAATTTGACCCAATCTGACATCAAATGTGAGAGGTATGAGCTGCTCCGTTGGATCACGCGATTTGGAAAGATTAACAATTGAAATTGTAAAATGATGATCAAAGAGTTCCAATGTGCTTTTGGGATTTCGAATGGTCTCTAAATTACCCAATTCTAGCCTCCTTTAGAAGCTTCGCAAGTTACCATTCCAATGAGCTCAAAATAGTCTAAATTTGACCACTGAAGAAAGAGTTATGAAGGTTACTGTTGGACAAGGAGATGAAGGAGAAATTGGGTAGCGACGACTGCGATCCCACTTAAGGATGCTCAAATGGTCCCGTAATACGACGATTGCAGTCAGGAATGAAAGTACGCTAAAGTACCTTTCAAATGACCAAAAATTGACCCAATCTGACATCAAACGAGGGAGTTATGAGCACGTCCGTTGTATCGCGCGATTTGAAAAGTTTAACAATCAAAATTTTAAAATGACGATCGTAGAGTTCCAACGTGCTTTTGGGATATCGAACGGTCTCAAAATTACCCAATTCTGGTCTCATTTAGAAGCTTGTCAAGTTCCCATTCTAATGAGCTCAAAATAGTCTAAATTCGACCACTGAAGAGAGAGTTATGATGGTTACTATTGGATAAGGAGATGAAAGAGAAATTCAATAGCGATGACTGCAATTCCACTTACCGATGCCCAAATGGTCTCGGAATACAACGATTGCAGTCAGTTATGAAAGTGCACTAAAGTACCTTTCCGATGACAAAAATTTGACCCAATCCAACATCAAACGAGGGAGTTATGAGCTCCTATGTTGGATCGCATGATTTAGAATGATTAACAATTGAAATTACAAAATGATGATCTAAGAGTTTCCACGTGCTTTTAGGATATCGAACAGGCCCGAAATTACCCGATTTTGGCCTCATTTAGAAGCTTTGCATGTTACCATACCAATGGGCTCAAAATAATCTAAATTCGACCACTGAAGAGAGAGTTATGAAGGTTACTGTTGGACAAGGAGATGAAGGAGAAATTCAGTAGTGATAACTGCGATCCCAATTAAGGATGCCAAAATGCTCTCGAAATATGATGATTGCAGTCAAGAATGAAAGTGCGCTAAAGTACCTTTCAGATTACCAAAATTCGACCCAATCCGACATCAAACGAATGAGTTATGAGCGCCTCCGTTGGATCGCATGATTTGGAAAGTTTAACTATTGAAATTGCAAAATGATGATCAAAGAGTTCCAACGTGCTTTTGGGATATCTAACGGTCTCAAAATTACCCAATTCTGGTCTCATTTAGAAGCTTGTCAAGTTACCATTCCAATGAACTTAAAATACTCTAAATTCGATCACTGAAGAGAGTGTTATGAAGGTTACTATTGGACAAGGAGATGAAAGAGAAATTCAGTAGCGACGACTGCAATCCCACTTACGGATGCCCAAATGGTCTCGGAATACGACGATTGCTGTCAGTTATGAAAGTGCGCTAAAGTACCTTTCAGATGACCAAAATTTGACCCAATCTGACATCAAACGAGGGAGTTATGAGCTCCTCTGTTGGATCGCGCGATTTGGAAAGATTAACAATCGAAATTGCAAAATGAAGATCGAAGAGTTCCAACGTGCTTTTGAGATATCGAACGGTCTCGAAATTACCCAATTCTATCCTCATTTAGAAGCTTTGCACTTACCATTCCAATGAGCTCAAAATAGTCTAAATTCGACCATTGAAGAGTGAGTTATGAAGGTTACTGTTGGACAAGGAGATGAAGGAGAAATTTAGTAGCGACGACTGTGATCCCACTTAAGGATGCCCGAATGCTCTCAGAATACGACGATTGCAGTAAGGAATGAAAGTGTCCTAAAGTACCTTTCAGATGACCAAAATTCGACCCAATCCGACATCAAACGAGGGAGTAATTAACTTCTCTGTTGGATCGCGTGATTTGGAATGATTAACTATCGAAATTTCAAAATGAAGATTAAAGAGTTCCAACATGCTTTTGGGATATCAAACTGTCTCGAAATTACCCAATTCTGGCCTCATTTAGAAGCGTCGCAAGTTACCATTCCAATGAGCTCAAAATAGTCTAAATTCGACCACAGAAGAGAGAGTTACGAAGGTTACTGTTGGACAAGGAGATGAAGGAGAAATTCAGTAGCGACGACTGCGATCCCACTTAAGGATGCCCAAATGGTCCCGGAATACGACAATTGCAGTTGGGAATGAAAGTGCGCTAAAGTACCCTTCAGATGACCAAAATTTGACCCAATCTGACATCAAACGAGGGAGTAATGAGCTCCTCGAAAGTATCGCGCGATTTGGAAAGATTAACAATCAAAACTGTAACATGACGATCGAAGAGTTCCAACGTACTTTTGGGATATCGAACGGTCTCGAACTTACCCAATTCTAGCCTCATTTAGAAGATTCGCAAGTTACCATTCCAATGAGCTCAAAATAGTTTAAATTTGACACTGAAGAGAGTGTTATGAAGCTTACTGTTGGACATGGAGATGAAAGAGAAATTCAGTAGTGACGACTGCGATCCCACTTATGGATGCCCAAATGGTCTCATAATACGACGATTGCAGTCAGTTATGAAAGTGCGCTAAAGTACCTTTCAGATGACCAAAATTTGACCCAATCCGACATTAAACAAGGGAGTTATGAGCTCCTTCGTTGGATCGCGTGATTTGGAAAGATTAAGAATCGAAATTGCAAAATGACGATCAAATAGTTCCAACGTGCTTTTGGGATATCGAACGGTCTCGAAATTACCCAATTTTGGCTTCATTTAGAAGCTTCACAAGTTACCATTCCAATGAGCTCAAAATAGTCTAAATTCGACCACTGAAGAGAGAGTTTTGAAGATTACTGTTGGACAAGGAGATGAAGGAGAAATTCAGTAGCGACGACTGCGATCCCACTTAAGGATGCCCAAATGGTCCCAGAATATGACGATTGCAGTCATGAACGAAAGCGCGTTAAAGTATCTTTTAGATGAGCAAAATTTGACCTAATCCGACATCAAACGAGGGAGTTATGTGCACCTCCGTTGGATCATGCGATTTGGAAGGCTTAACAATTGAAATTGCAAACTGCCGATCTAAGAGTTCCAACGTGCTTTTGGGATATCGAACAGTCTCGAAATTAACCAATTCTGGCCTCATTTAGAAGCTTCACATGTTACCATTCCAATGAGCTCAAAATAGTCTAAATTCAACCACTGAAGAGACTGAAGAGAGAGTTATGAAGGTTACTGTTGGATAAGGAGATGAAGGAAAAATTCAGTAGCGAGGACTGCGATCCCACTTAAGGATGACCAAATGATCTCAGAACACGACGATTGCAGTCAGGAATTAAAGTGAGCTAAAGTACTTTTCAGATGGCCAAAATTCGACCCAATCTAACATCAAACGAGGGAGTTATGAACTCCTCTGTTGGATCGTGCGATTTGGAAGGCTTAACAATCGAAATTGTAAAATGCCGATCGAAGAGGTCCAACCTGCTTTTAGGATATCAAACAGTCTCGAAATTACCTAGTTCTGGCCTCATTTAGAATCTTCACAAGCTACCATTCCAATGAGATCAAAATAGTCTAAATTTGACCACTGAAGAGAGAGTTATGAAGCTTACTGTTGGACAAGGAGACGAAGGAGAAATTCAGTAGCAACGACTGCGATCCCACTTAAGGATGCCAAAATGCTCTCAGAATAGGATGATTGCAGTCAGGAATGAAAGTGCGCTAAAGTACATTCCAGATGAAAAAAATTGACCCAATTCGACATTAAATGAGGGAGTTATGAGCGCCTCCGTTGGATCGCGTGATTTGGAAAGATTAACTATCGAAATTGCAAAATGACAATTGAAGAGTTCCAACGTTCTTTTAGGATTTCGAATGGTCTCGAAATTACCCAATTCTATCCTCCTTTAGAAGGTTTGTATGTTACCATTCCAATGAGCTCAATATAGTCTAAATTTGACCACTGAAGAGAGAGTTATTAAGGTTACTGTTGGACAAGGAGATGAAGGAGAAATTTAGTAGCGATGACTGCGATCCAACTTAAGGATGCCCAAATGCTCTCCGAATATGATGACTGTAGTCAGTAATGAAAGTACACTAAAGTACCTTTCAGATGACCAAAAATTGACCCAATCCGACATCAAACGAGGGAGTTTTGAGCGCCTCCATTGGATCGCAAGATTTGGAAAGTTTAACTAACGAAAATTTAAAATGACGATCGTAGAGTTCCAACGTACTTTTGGGATATCAAACGGTCTTAAAATTACCTAATTCTGGTCTCATTTAGAATCTTGTCAAGTTACCATTCTATTGAGCTCAAAATAGTCTAAATTAATTCGACCGGTGAAGAGAGAGTTATGAAAGTTACTGTTGGACAAGGAGATGAAAGAGAAATTCAGAAGCGATGACTGCAATCCAACTTACGGATGCCTATATGGTCTCGAAAGACGACGAATACAGTCAGGAATGAAAGTGTGCTAAAGTACCTTTCAGATGTCCAAAATTCGACCCAATCCGACATCTAACGAGGGAGTTATGAGCTCCTCCATCGGATTGCGCGATTTGGAAAGATTAACAATTGAAATTGCAAAATGACGATCAAAGAGTTCCAACGTGCTTTTGGGATATCGAACGGTCTCGAAATTATCCAATTCTGGCCTCATTTAGAAGCTTCGCAAGTTACCATTCCAATGAGCTCAAAATAGTATAAATTCGACCACTGAAGAGAGAGTTATAAAGGTTACTATTGGAAAAGGAGATGAAGGAAAAATTCAATAGTGAGGACTGCGATCCCACTTAAGGATGACCAAATGATCTCAGAATTTGACTATTGTAGTCAAGAATGAAAGTGAGCTAAAGTACCTTTCAGATGACCAAAATTCGACCCAATCCGACATCAAACGAGGGAGTTATGAACTCCTCCATTGGATCGCGTGATTTGGAATGATTAACTATCAAAATTACAAAATGAAAATGAAAGAGTTCCAACGTGCTTTTGGGATATTAAACGGTCTCGAAATTACCCAATTCTGGCCTCATTTAGAAGCTTCGCAAGTTACCATTCCAATGACCTCAAAATAGTCTAAATTCGACCATAGAAGAGAGAGTTAGGAAGGTTACTGTTGGACAAGGAGTTGAAGGAGAAATTCAGTAGCGATGACTGCAATCCCACTTAAGGATACCCAAATGGTCCCGAAATATGACGATTGTAGTCAGGAATGAAATTGCGCTAAAGTACCTTTCAGATGACCAAAATTCGACGCAATCCGACATTATACGATGGAGTTATGAGCTCCTGCATTAGATCGCGCGATTTGGAATGATTAACAATCGAAATTGTAAAATGACGATCGAAAAGTTCCAACATGCTTTTGGGATATTGAATGGTCTCGAAATTGCCCAATTCTGGCCTCCTTTAGAAGCTTCGCAAGTTACCATTCCAATGAACTCAAAATAGTCTAAATTCAACAACTGAAGAGAGAGTTATGAATATTACTGTTGGACAAGGAGGAGAAGGAGAAATTCTGTAGTGACGACTGCCATCCCACTTAAGGATGCCTAAATGCTCTCTGAATACGACGATTGCAGTCAGGAATGAAAGTACACTAAACTACCTTTCAGATGACCAAAATTTGACCCAATCCAACATCAAATGAGGGAGTTATGAGTGCCTTCGTTGGATCTCATGATTTGGAAAGATTAACTATCAAAATTGCAAAATGATGATCGATGAGTTGCAATGTGCTTTTGGGATATCGAACGGTCTCGAAATTACCATATTCTCATCTCATTTAGAAGCTTGTCAAGTTACCATTTCAATGAGCTCAAAATAGTGTAAATTCGACCATTGAAGAGGGAGTTATGAAGGTTACTGTTGGACAAGGAGATGAAGGAGAAATTCAGTAGCGACGACTACGATCCCACTTAAGGATGACCAAATGATCTTAGAGTATGACGATTGTAGTTAGGAATGAAAGTGAGCTAAAGTACCTTTCAGATGACCAAAATTCGACCCAATCCGACATCAAACGAGGGAGTTATGAACTCCTCCGATGGGTCGCACGATTTGGAATGACTAACTATCGAAATTGCAAAATGTTGATGAAAGAGTTCCAACGAGCTTTTGGGACATCAAACAGTCTCGAAATTACCCAATTCTTGCCTTAATTAGAAGCTTCGCAAGTTACCATTCCAATGAGCTCAAAATAGTCTAAATTTGACCATTGAAGAGGGAGTTATGAAGGTTACTATTGGACAAGGAGATGAAGGAGAAATTCAGTAACGACGACTACGATCCCACTTAAGGATGACCAAATGATCTCAGAGTACGACGATTGTAGCTAGGAATGAAAGTGAGCTAAAGTACCTTTTAGATGACCAAAATTCGACCCAATCCGACATCAAACGAGGGAGTATGAACTCCTCCGATGGGTCGCGCGATTTGGAATGACTAACTATCGAAATTGCAAAATGTTGATGAAAGAGTTCCAATGAGCTTTTGGGATATCAAACGGTCTCGAAATTACCCAATTCTGGCCTCATTTAGAATCTTCGCAAGTTACCATTCTAATGAGCTCAAAATAGTTTAAAATCGACCATTGAAGAGAGAGTTATGAAGGTTACTATTGGACAAGGAGATGAAGGAGAAATTCAGTAGTGACAACTGCGATCCCACTTAAGGATACCCAAATGCTCTCAGAATACGACGATTGCAGTAAGGAATCAAAGTGCACTAAAGTACATTCAGTACATTCCAGATGACCAAAAATTGACCAAATTCGACATCAAACGAAGGTGTTATGAGAGCCTCCGTTGGATCGCGCGATTTGGAAAGATTAACTATCGAAATTGCAAAATGACAATCGAATAGTTCCAATATGCTTTTGGGATATCAAACGGCCTCAAAATTACATAATTCTAGTCTCATTTAGATGCTTATCAAGTTACCATTCCAATGAGATCAAAATAGTCTAAATTCTACCATTGAAGAGAGAGTTATGAAGGTTACTATTGGACGAGGAGATGAAGGAGAAATTCAGTAGCGACGACTGCGATCCCAATTAAGGATGCCCAAATGGTCCCAGAATATGATGATTGTAGTCAGGAATGAAAGTTCGCTAAAGTACCTTTCAGATGACCAAAATTCAACCCAATCCGACATCAAATGAGGGAGTTATGAGCTCCTCTGTTGGATCGCGCGATTTGGAATGATTAACCTCAAAATTGCAAAATGACGATCGAAGAGTTCCAACATACTTTTTGGATATCGAACGGTCTCGAATTAACCCAATTCTGACCTCATTTAGAAGCTTCTCAAGTTACAATTCCAATGAGCTGAAAATAGTCTAAATTCGACACTAAAGACAGTGTTATGAAGGTTTCTGTTGGGCAAGTAGATGAAGGAGAAATTCAGAAACGACTACTGTGATCCCACTTAAGGATGCCCAAATGGTCTCAGAATATAACGATTACAGTCAGGAATGAAAGTGCACTAAAGTAACTTTCAGATGACCAAAATTCGAACCAATCTAACATCAAATGAGGGTGTTATGAGCTCCTCCATTGGATTGCACAATTTAGAAATATTAACAATCAAAATTATAAAATGACGATCGAAGAGTTCCAACGTGCTTTTGGGATATCGAACAGTTGCGAAATTACCCAATTTTGGCCTCATTTAGAAGCTTCGTAAGTTACCATTCCAATGAGCTCAAAATAGTCTAAATTCGACCACTGAAGAGAGAGTTATGAAGGTTACTATTGGACAAGGAGATGAAGGAGAAATTCAGTAGCGACAACTGCGATCCCACTTATGGATACCCAAATGGTCCTGGAATACGACGATTGCAGACAGGAATGAAACTGTGATAAAGTACTTTTTAGATGACCAAAATTTGACCCAATCCAACATAAAATGAGGGAGGTATGAGCTGCTTCGTTGGATCACGCGATTTGGAAAGATTAATAATCAAAATTGTAAAATGATGATCAAAGAGTTCCAACGTGCTTTTGGGATTTTGAATGGTAAATTACCCAATTCTATCCTCCTTTAGAAGCTTCATAAGTTACCATTCCAATGGGGTTTAAATAGTTTGAATTTGACCACTGAAGAGAGAGTTATTAAGGTTTCTGTTGGACAAGTAGATGAAGGAGAAATTCAGTAGCGACAACTGCGATCCCACTTAAGGATGCCCAAATGGTCACAGAATACGACGATTGCAGTCAGGAATGAAAGTGCACTAAAGTAACTTTCAGATGAACAAAATTCGACCCAATCCGACATCAAACGAGGGAGTTATGAGCTCCTCCGTTGGATCGCGCGATTTGGAAAGATTAACAATCGAAATTGCAAAATGATGATTGAAGAGTTCCAACGTACTTTTGGGTTATCGAACGGTCTCGAAATTAACCAATTCTGGCCTCATTTAGAAGCTTCTCAACTTAGCATTCCAATGAGCTCAAAATAGTCTAAATTCGACCACTGAAGAGAGAGTAACGAAGGTTACTGTTGGAGAAGGAGATGAAGGAGAAATTCAGTAGCGATGACTGCAATCCCACTTAAGGATGCCGAAATGCTATCAGAATATGACGATTGCCGTCAAGAATGAAAGTGTGCTAAAGTACCTTTCAGATGACCAAAATTTGACCCAATCCGACTTCAAACGAGGGAGTTATGAGCACCTATGTGGGATCGCGCGATTTGGAAAGATTAACAATTGAAATTATAAAATGTTGATCAAAGAGTTCCGACATGCTTTTCGGATATCAAACGGTCTCAAAATTACCCAATTCTGGCCTCATTTAGAAGCTTCAGAAGTTACCATTCCAATGATCTCAAAATAGTCTAAATTCGACCACCGAAGAGAGAGTTATGAAGGTTACTGTTGGACAAGGAGATGAAGGAGAAATTCAATAGCGACTACTGTGATCCCACTTAAGGATGCCCAACTGGTCACGGAATACGACGATTGCAGTCAGGAATGAAAGTGTGATAAAGTACCTTTCAGATGACCAAAATTTGACCCAATCCGACATCAAACAAGGGAGGTATGAGCTCCTCAGTTGGATCACGCGATTTGGAAAGACAAATAATCGAAATTACAAAATGACGATCGAAGAGTTTCAATGTACTTTTGGGATACGAATGGTCTTAAAATTACCAGATTCTGGTCTCATTTCCAAGCTTTGCAAGTTAACATTCTGATGAGCTCAAAATAGTCTAAATTCAACCACTGAAGAGAGAGTTATGAAAGTTACTATTAGACAAGGAGATGAAGGAGAAATTCAGAATCAACAACTGCGATCCCACTTAAGGATGCCCAAATGGTCCCGGAATACGACGATTGCAGTCAGGAATGAAAGTGTGCTAAGTATCTTTCAGATGACCAAAATTTAACCCAATCTGACATGTAACGAGGGAGTTATGAGCTCTTCCGTTGGATCGCGTGATTTGGAAAGATTAATAATCACAATTGTAAAATGATGATTGAAGAGTTCCAACGTGCTTTTGGGATATCGAACAGTCTGAAATTACCCAATTTTGGCCTCATTTAGAAGCTTCGCAAGTTACCATTCCAGTGAGCTTAAAATAGTCTAAATTTGACCACTGAAGAGAGAGTTATGAAGGTTTTTGTTGGATAAGTAGATGAAGGAGAAATTCAGTAGCGACAACTGCGATCCCACTTAAGGTTGCCCAACTGGTCTTGGAATATGACGATTGCAGTCAGGAATGAAAGTGCGCTAAAGTAACTTTCAGATGACTAAAATTCGAACCAATCTGACATCAAACGAGGGAGTTATGAGCTCCTCCGTTGGATTGCGCAATTTGGAAAGATTAACGATCGAAATTACAAAATGACGATTGAAGAGTTCCAACATGCTTTTGGGATATCGAACAGTCTCGAAATTACCCAATTTTGGCCTCATTTAGAAGCTTCGCTAGTTACCATTCCAATGAGCTCAAAATAGTCTAAATTCGGCCACTGAAGAGAGAGTTATGAAGGTTACTATTGGACAAGGAGATGAAGGAGAAATTCAGTAGCGACGACTGCGATCCCACTTAAGGATACCCAAATGGTCCCGGAATACGACGATTGCAGACAGGAATGAAACTGTGATAAAGTATCTTTTAGATGACCAAAATTCGATCCAATCTGACATCAAATAAGGGAGGTATGTGCTGCTCCGTTGGATCACGGGATTTAGAAAGATTAACAATCGAAATTACAAAATGACGATCAAAGAGTTCCAACATGCTTTTGGGATTTTGAATGGTAAATTACCCAATTCTAGCATCCTTTAGAAGCTACATAAGTTACCATTCCAATGAGCACAAAATAGTCTGAATTCGACCACTGAAGAGTGAGTTATGAAGGTTTCTGTTGGATAAGTAGATGAAGGAGAAATTCAGTAGCGACAACTGCGATCCCACTTAAGGATTCTCAAATGGTCACAGAATACGACGATTGCAGTCAGGAATGAATGTACGCTAAAGTAACATTCAGATGAACAAAATTCGACCCAAACCGACATCAAACGAGGGAGTTATGAGCTCCTCCATTGGATCGCGTGATTTGGAATGATTAACAATCGAAATTGCAAAATGATGATTGAAGAGTTCCAACGTACTTTTGGGATATCAAACAGTCTCAAAATTAACCATTTCTGGCCTCATTTAGAAGCTTCTCAACTTAGCATTCCAATGAGCTCAAAATAGTCTAAATTCAACCACTGAAGAGAGAGTAACAAAGGTTACTGTTGGACAAGGAGATGAAGGAGAAATTCAGTAGTGACGACTGCAATCCCAGTTAAGGATGCCGAAATGCTCTCAGAATACGACGATTGTAGTCAGGAATGAAAGTGTGCTAAAGTACCTTTCAGATGACCAAAATTTGACACAATCTGGCTTCAAATGAAGGAGTTATGAGCACCTATGTGGGATCGCGCGATTTGGAAAGATTAACAATCGAAATTGTAAAATGACGATTGAAGAGTTCCGACGTGCTTTAGGGATATCGAACGGTCTCGAAATTACCCAATTCTGGCCTCATTTAGAAGCTTCAGAAGTTACCATTCCAATGATCTCAAAATAGTCTAAATTCGACCACCGAAGAGAGAGTTATGAAGGTTACTGTTGGATAAGGAGATGAAGGAGAAATTCAATAGCGACTATTGCGATCCCACCTAAGGATGCCCAACTGGTTACGGAATACAACGATTGTAGTCAGGAATGAAAGTGCAATAAAGTACCTTTCAGATGACCAAAATTTGACCCAATCCGACATCAAACAAGGGAGGTATGAACTCCTCAGTTGGATCACGCGATTTGGAAAGATAAACAATCGAAATTACAAAATGACGATTGAAGAGTTTCAATGTACTTTTGGGATATCGAATGGTCTCAAAATTACCAGATTCTGGTCTCATTTCGAAGCTTCGCAAGTTAACATTCCAATGAGCTCAAAATAGTCTAAATTTGCCCACTGAAGAAAGAATTATGAAGGTTACTATTAGACATGAGATGAAGGGGAAATTCAGTATCGACGACTGCGATCCCACTTAAGGATGCCCAAATGGTCCCGGAATACGACGATTGCAGTCAGGAATGAAAGTGAGCTAAAGTATCTTTCAGATGACCAAAATTTGACCCAATCTGACCTCTAACGAGGGAGTTATGAGCTCCTCCGTTGCATCGCGTGATTTGGAAAGATTAACAATCACAATTGTAAAATGATGATTGAAGAGTTCCAACGTGCTTTTGGGAATCGAACAGTCTCGAAATTACCCAATTTTGGCCTCATTTAGAAGCTTCGCAAGTTACCATTCCAATGAGCTCAAAATAGTCTAAATTCGACCACTGAAGAGAGAGTTATGAAGGTTTCTGTTGGACAAGTAGATGAAGGAGAAATTAAGTAGTGACAACTGCGATCCCACTTAAGGTTGCCCAACAGGTTGCGGAATACGACGATTGCCATCAGGAACGAAAGTGCTCTAAAGTAACTTTCAGATGAACAAAATTCGACCCAATCCGACATCAAACGAGGGAGTTATGAGCTCCTCTGTTGGATCGTTCGAATTGGAACGATTAACAATCGAAATTGCAAAATGACGATTGAAGAGTTCCAACGTACTTTCGGGATATCGAACAGTCTCGAAATTACCAAAATTTGGCCTTATTTAGAAGCTTCGTAAGTTACCATTCCAATGACCTCAAAATAGTCTAAATTCGACACTGAAGAGAGAGTTATGAAGGTTTCTGTTGGACAAGTAGATGAACGAGAAATTCAGTAGCGATGACTGCGATCCTACTTAAGGATGCCCAAATGGTCTCGGAATATAACGATTGCAGTCAGGAATGAAAGTGCGTTAAAGTAACTTTCAGATGAACAAAATTTGACCCAATCCGACATCAAACGAAGGAGTTATGAGTTCTTCCATTGGATCACTCGATTTGGAAAGATTAACAATCGAAATTTGAAAATGATGATCGAAGAGTTCCAATGTGCTTTTGGGATATCGAACAGACTCGAAATTACCCAATTTTGGCCTCATTTAGAAGCTTCACAAGTTACCATTCCAATGAGCTCAAAATAGTCTAAATTTGACCACTGAAGAGAGAGTTATGAAGGTTACTGTTGGACAAGGAGATGAAGGAGAAATTTAGTAGTGACGACTGCGATCCCACTTAAGGATGACCAAATGATATCAAAATACGAGGATTACAGTTAGGAATGAAATTGTGCCAAAGTACCTTTTAGATGACCAAAATTCGACCCAATCCGATATCAACCGAGGGAGTTATGACCTTGTCCGTTGGATCGTACGATTTGGAATGATTAACTATCGAAATTGGAAAATGACGATCAAAGAGTTCCAACGTGCTTTTGGGATATCAAACGGTCTTGAAATTACCCATTTCTGGCCTCATTTAGAAGCTTCACAAGTTACCATTCCAATGAGCTCAAAATAGTTTAAATTCGACCACTGAAGAGAGAGTTATGAAGGTTACTGTTGGACAAGGAGATGAAGGAGAAATTCAAGAGCAACGACTGCGATGCCACTTAAGGATGCCCAAATTGCAGTCAGGAATGAAGTGCGCTAAAGTACCTTTCAGATGACTAAAATTTGACCCAATCCAACATCAAACGAGGGAGGCATGAGCGCCTCGTTGGATTGCGTGATTTGGAAAGATTAACACTTAAAATTGTAAAATGACGATCGAAGAGTTTCATCGTGCTTTTGGGATATCGAACGGTCTCGAAATTACCCAATTCTGGTCTCATTTAAAAGCTTGTCAAGTTACCATTCTTATGAGCTCTAAATAGTCAAAATTCAACCACTGGAAGGTTACTGTTGGACAAGGAGATGAAGGAGAAATTCAGTAGCGACGACTGCGATCCCACTTATGGATGCCCAAATGGTCTTGAAATATGATGATTGCAGTCAGGAATGAAAGTGTGTTAAAGTACCTTTCAGATGAATTAAAATTGACCTAATTTGACATCAAATGAGGGAGTTATGAGCTCCTTGGTTGGATCACGTGATTTGAAAATATTAACAATTGAAATTGTAAAATGACGATCGAAGAGTTCCAACGTTGTTTGGGGATATCGAACGGTCTCGAAATTACCCAATTCTGGTCTCATTTAAAAGCTTCTCAAGTTACCATTCCAATGGTCTCAAAATAGTCTAAATTCAACCACTGAAGAGAGAGTTATAAAGGTTATTATTGGACAAGGAGATGAAGGAGAAATTTAATAGCAACGATTGTGATCCCACTTACGGATGCCTAAATGGTCTCAGAATACGACGATTGCAACTAGGACTGAAAGCATGCTAAAGTACCTTCAGATGACCAAAAATTGATCCAATCCAACATCAGACGAGGGAGTTATAAGCGCCTGCGTTGGATAACGTGATTTAGAAAGATTAATAATCAAAATTGCAAAATGACGATCGAAGAGTTCTAATGTGCTTTTGGGATACGAACGGTCTCAAAATTACCCAATCCTTGTCTCATTTAGAAGCTTCTCGAATTACCATTCCAATGAGGTCAAAATAGTCTAAATTCGACCACTGAAGAGAGAGTTATGAAGGTTACCATTGGACAAGGAGATGAAGGAGAAATTCAGTAGCGATGACTGCAATCTCACTTACGGATGCCCAATTGGTCTCGGAATACGACGATTGCCATCAGGAATGAAAGTGCGCTAAATTACCTTTTAATTGACCAAAAATTGACCCAATTCGACCTCAAATGAGGGAGTTATGAGCTCCTCCATTGGATCGCGTGATTTGGAAAGATTAACAATCGAAATTACAAAATGACGATCGAAGAGTTCCAACATGCTTTTCAGATATTGTACGGTCTTGAAATTACGCAATTCTGGCCTCATTTAGAAGCTTTGTAAGTTACCATTCCAATGATATCAAAATAGTCTAAGTTTGACAACTGAAGAGAGAGTTATGTAGCTTACTGTTGGACATAATGATGAAAAAGAAAGTAAGTACTGACAACTACGATCCCACATACGGATGCCCAAATGGTCTCAGAATATGACGGTTGCAGTTAGGAATGAAAGTGCACTATGGTACCATTCAGATGACCAAAAATCAACCCAATTCGACATCAAACGAGGGAGTTAAGAGCTCCTCCATTGGATCGAGCGATTTGAAAAGATTAACAATCAAAAATACATAATGACAATCGAAGAGTTCCAAAGTGCTTTTAGGATATCGAAAGGTCGAGAAATTACCCAATTCTGGCCTCATTTAGAAGCTTCGTAAGTTACCATTCCAATGAGCTCAAAATAGTCTAAATTCGACAACTGAAGAGAGAGTTATGAAGGTTACTATTGGACAAGGAGATGAAGGAGAAATTTAATAGCGACGATTGTGATCCCACTTACGGATGCCCAAATGGTCTCGGATTACGACGATTGCAGTCAGGACTGAAAGTACGTTAAAGTACCTTTTAGATGACCAAAAATCGACCCAATCCAACATTAAGCGAGGGAGTTATGATCGCCTGCGTTGGTTCATGCGATTTGGAAAGATTAACAATCGAAATTGCAAAACGAGGATCGAAGAGTTCCAATGTGCTTTTGGGATATCAAACGGTCTCAAAATTACCTAATTCTAGTCTTATGTAGAAGCTTGTCAAGTTACCATTCTAATGAGCTCAAAATAGTTAAAATTCGACCACTGAAGAGAGAGTTATAAAGGTTACTGTTGGACAAGGAGATGAAGGAGAAATTCAGTAGCGATGAATGCAATCCCACTTACAGATGCCCAATTGGTCTCAGAATACGACGATTGCCATCAGGAATGAAAGTACGCTAAAGTACCTTTAATTTGACCAAAAACTGACCCAATTCGACATCAAATGAGGTACTTATGAGCTCCTCCGTTAGATCACGTGATTTGGAAATATTAACCATCGAAATTGTAAAATGACGATCCAAGAGTTCCAACGTGCTTTTGGGATATCATACGGTCTCGAAATTTCCCAATTCTGGCCTCATTTAGAAGCTTTGTAAGTTACCATTCCAATGATCTCAAAAGGGCTTAAGAAAGTTCCTATGTAGCGGTACGGCACACCAACGAAGATTTTCCGTACATTGGGTCAGAGTAAAACCTCGGGAGAGAGATGATCTCAAAATAGGCTAAGTTTGCCAACTGAAGAGAGAGTTATGTAGGTTACTGTTGGACAAGGTGATGAAATAGAAATTAAGTACTGACGACTGCGATCCCACTTACGGATGCCCAAATGGTCAGAGAATACGACGGTTGCAGTTAGGAATGAAAGTACGCTAAGGTACCTTTCAGATGACCAAAAATTGACCCAATCTGACATCCAACGAGGGAGTTAAGAGCGCCTTTGTTGGATCGCACGATTTGGAAAGATTAACAATCAAAATTGCAAAATAATGATCTAAGGTTCCAACGTGCTTTTGGGATATCGAACGGTCTCGAAATTACCGAATCCTGGTCTCATTTAGAAGCTTGTCAAGTTACCATTCTAATGAGCTCAAAATAGTCTAAATTCGACCACTGAAGAGAGAATTATGAAGGTTACTGTTGGAGAAGGAGATGAAGTTGAAATTCAGTAGCGACAACTGTGATCCCACTTACGGATACACAAATAGTCTCGAAATACGACGATTGCAGTCAGGAATGAAAGTACGCTAAAGTACCTTTTAGAAGAACAAAAATTGACCCAATTCGACATCAAACGAGGGAGTTATGAGCACTTCCATTGGATCTCGTGATTTGGAAAGATTAACAATCAAAATTGTAAAATGATGATCGAAGAGTTCCAACGTGCTTTTGGTATATCGAACGACCTCGAAATTACCCAATTCTGGTCTCATTTAGAGCTTATCAAGTTACCATTCCAATGAGCTCAAAATAGTCTAAATTCGACCACTGAAGAGAGAGTTATGAAGGTTACTGTTGGACAAGGAGATGAAGGAGAAATCCAGAAGCGACGATTCTGATCCCACTTAAGGATGCCCAAATGGTCTCGGAATACGACGATTGTTGTCAGGAATGAAAGTGAGATAAATTGCCTTTCAGATGACCAAAAATTGACCCAACATTAAACGAGGGAGTTATGACCTCCTCTGTTGGATCGCGCGATTTGGAAAGAATAACAATTAAAGTTGTAAAATGATGATCGAAGAGTTCCAACGTGCTTTTGGGATATCGAACAGTCTCGAAATTACTCAATCCTTGTCTCATTTAGAAGCTTCTCAAGTTACCATTCCAATGAGCTTAAAATAGTCTAAATTCGATCACTGAAGAGAGAGTTATGAAGGTTACTGTTGGACAAGGAGATAAAGTTAAAATTCAGTAGCGACGACTGCGATCCCACTTACGGATGCCCAAATATCTCGGAATACGATGATTGTAGTTAGGAATGAAAGTGCGCTAAAGTACCTTTCAGATGACAAAAAAATGATCCAATCCGATATTAAACGAGGGAGTTATGAGCGCCTCCTTTGGATCACGCGATTTGGAAAGATTAACAATCGAATATGCAAAATGATGATCGAAGTGTTCCAATGTGCTTTTGGGATATCGAACGGTCTCAAAATTACCCAATTCTGGTCTTATTTGGAAGCTTCTCAAGTTACCATTCCAATGAGCTCAAAATAGTCTAAATTCGACCACTGAAGAGAGAGTTATGAAGGTTACTGTTGGACAAGGAGGTGAAGTTGAAATTCAGTAGCGATGACTGCAATCCCACTTATGGATGCCCAAATGGTATCGGAATATGACAACTGCAGTCAGGAATGAAAGTACGCTAAAGTACCTTTTAAATGACAGAAAATTGACCCTATCCGATATCTAACGTAGGAGTTAAAAGTGCCTCCATTAGAGAGCGTGATTTGGAAAGATTAACAATCGAAATTGCAAAATGACGATCGAAGAGTTCCAATGTGCTTTTGGGATATCGAACGGTCTCGAAATTATCCAATCCTTGTCTCATTTAGAAGCTTCTCAAGTTACCATTCCAATGAGCTCAAAATAGTCTAAATTCGACCACTGAAGAGAGAGTTATGAAGGTTACTATTGGACAAGGAGATAAAGTTGAAATTCAGTAGCGATGACTGCGATCCCACTTACGGATGCCCAAATATCTCAGAATATGACGATTGCATTCAGGAATGAAAGTGCGCTAAAGTACCTTTTAGATGACAAAAAATCTACCCTATCCGACATTAAACGAGGGAGTTATGAGCGCCTCCTTTAGATCGCGCAATTTGGAAAGAATATCAATCGAATATGCAAAATGACGATCAAAGTGTTCCAATGTGCTTTTGGGATATCGAATGGTCTTGTAATTACCCAATTCTGGTCTCATTTAGAAGCTTCTCAAGTTTCCATTCCAATGAGCTCAAAATAGTCTAAATTCGACCACTGAAGAGAGAGTTATGAAGGTTATTGTTGGACAAGGAGATGAAGTCGAAATTCAGTAGGGATGACTGTAATCCCACTTATGGATGCCCAAATGGTCTCGAAATACGACGGTTGTAGTCAGGAATGAGAGTGCGCTAAAGTACCTTTTAGATGACCAAAAATTGACCCAATCCAACATCAAAAGAGGGAGTTAAGAGCGCCTCTATTGGATCGCGCGATTTGGAAAGATTAATAATCGAAATTGCAAAATGGCGATCGAAGAGTTCCATCGTGCTTTTGGTAAATCGAACTGTCTCAAAATTTTTCAATTCTGGTCTCATTTAGAAGCTTCTCAAGTTTCCATTCCAATGAGCTCAAAATAGACTAAATTCGACCACTGAAGAGAGAGTTATGAAGGTCACTGTTGGACAAGGAGATGAAGGAGAAATTCAGTAGCCATGATTGTGATCCCACTTACGGATGCCCAAATGGTCTCGGAATACAACAATTGCAGTAGGAATGAAAGTGTACTAAAGTACCATTCAGAGGACCAAAATTCGACCCAATCCGACATCAAACGAGGGAGTTATGAGCTCCTTCGTTGGATAGCGCGATTTGGAAAGATTACAAAATGAAATTGCATAATGACGATTGAAGAGTTCCAACGTGCTTTTGGGTTATCGAAAGGTCTCGAAATTACCCAATTCTGGCCTCAATTAGAAGCTTTGTAAGTTACCATTCCGAGGAGCTCAAAATAGTCTAAATTCGACCATTGAAGTGGGAGTTATGATGGTTACTGTTGGACAAGGAGATGAAGGAGAAATTCAGCACCCATGACTGTGATCCCACTTACGGATGTTCAAATGGTCTCGGAATACGATGGTTGCAGTCAGGAATGAAAGTGCGCTAAAGTACCATTTCAGATGACCAAAAATCGACCCAATTCGACATCAAACAAGGGAGTTATGAGCGCCTCCATTGGATCACGCGATTTGGAAAGATTAACAATCAAAATTGCAAAATGACGATTAAAGAGTTCCAATGTGCTTTTGGGATATCGAACGGTCTCAAAATTACCCAATCCTTTTCTCATTTAGAAGCTTCTCAAGTTACCATTCCAATGAGCTCAAAATAGTCTAAATTTGACTACTGAAGAGAGAGTTATGAAGGTTACTATTAGAAAAGGAGATGAAGTTGAAATTCAGTAGCGACGACTATGATCCCACTTACGGATGCCCAAATAGTCTCAGAATACGAGGATTGCAGTCAGGAATGAAAGTACGCTAAAGTACCTTTCAGATGACCAAAAATCGACCCAATCCCACATCAAATGAGGGAGTTATGAGCGCCTCCATTGGATTGGGCGATTTGGAAAGATTAACAATCGAAATTGTAAAATGCCGATCGAAGAGTTCCAATGTGCTTTTGGGATATCGAACGGTCTTAAAATTATCCAATCCTTGTCTCATTTAGAAGTTTCTCAAGTTACCATTCTAATGAGCTCAAAATCATCTAAATTCGACTACGGAAGAGAGAGTTACGAAAGTTACTATTGGACAAGGAGATGAAGTAAAAATTTAGTAGCAACGACTGCGATCCCACTTACGGATGCCCAAATGGTCTCGGAATACGACTATTGCAGTCAGGAATGAAATTGCGCTAATGTACCTTTCATATGACCAAAAATCGACCTAATCCGACATCAAACGAGGGAGTTATGAGCTCCTCCGTTGGATCGCGCGATTTGAAAAGATTAACAATCAAAATTGCAAAATGACGATTGAAGAGTTCCAACATGCCTTTGGGATATCGAACGGTCTCGAAATTACCCAATTCTGGTCTCATTTAGAAGCTTGTCAAGTTACCATTCCAATGCGCTCAAAATAGTCTAAATTTGACCACTGAAGAGAGAGTTATGTAGGTTACTGTTGGAGAAGGAGAAGAAGGAGAAATTCAGTAGCGATGATTGTGATCCCACTTAAGGATGCTCAAATGTCTTGTAATACGACGATTGCAGTCGGGAATGAAAGTGCACTAAAGTACCTTTAAGATGACCAAAAATCGACCCAATCCCACATCAAACAAGGGAGTTATGAGCACCTTCGTTGGATCACGCGATTTGGAAAGATTAATAATCGAAATTGCAAAATGACGATCGAAGAGTTCCAACCTGCTTTTGGGATGTGAAACGGTCTCGAAATTACCCAATGCTTGTCTCGTTTAGAAGCTTCTCAAGTTACCATTCCAATGAGCTCAAAATAGCCTAAATCGACCACTGAAGAGAGAGTTATGAAGGTTACTATTCGAGTAGGAGATGAAGGAGAAATTCAGTAGTGACGACTGCGATCCCACTTACGGATGCCCAAATGGTCTCGGAATACGACGATTGCAGTCAGGAATGAAAGTGCACTAAAGTACCTTACAAATGAACAAAAATTGACCCAATTCGACATCAAATGAGGGACTTATGAGCACCTCCATTGGATCTCGAGATTTAGAAATATTAACAATCGAAATTGCAAAATGACGATCGAAGAGTGCCAATGTGCTTTTGGGATATCGAATGGTCACAAAATTATCCAATCCTGGCCTCATTTAGAAGCTTCGTAAGTTTCCATCCCAAAGAGCTCAAAATAGTCTAAATTTGACCACTGAAGAGAGAGTTATGAAGGTTACAATTGGATAAGGAGATGAAGGAGAAATTTAATGCTGACAAGTATGATCCCACTTACGGATGCCCAAATGGTCTCGGAATACAACGGTTGTAGTTAGGAATGAAAGTTGGCAAAAGTACCTTTTAGATGACCAAAAATTGACCCAATCCGATATCAAACAAGGAAATTAAGAGTGCCTCTGTTGGATCGCGCGATTTGGAAAGATTAACAATCGAAACTGCAAAATGACGATCGAAGAGTTCCAACGTGCTTTTGGGATATCGAACGGTCTCGAAATTACCCAATCCTTGTCTCATTTTGAAGCTTCTCAAGTTACCATTCTAATTAGCTCAAAATAGTCTAAATTCAACCATTGAAGAGAGAGTTATGAGGTTATTGTTGGACCAGGAGATGAAGTTGAAATTCAGTAGCGACAACTGTGATACCATTTACGGATGGCCAAATGGTCACAGAATACGACGATTCCAGTTATGAATGAAAGTGCGCTAAAGTACCTTTCAGATGACCAAAAATCGACTCAATCCGACATCAAATGAGGGAGTTAAGAGCGCCTCCATTGGATGACGCGATTTGGAAAGATTAACAATCGAAATTACAAAATGATGATCAAAGAGTTCCAACGTGCTTTTGAGATATCGAACGGTGTTGAAATTACCTAATTCTAGCCTTATTTAGAAGATTCATAAGTTACCATTCTGATCAGCTCAAAATAGTCTAAATTTGACCACTGAAGAGGGAGTTATGAAGGTTACTGTTGGACAAGGAGATGAAGGAGAAATTCAGTACTGACGACTGTGATCCCACTTAAGGATGCCCAAATGATCTCGGAATACAATGGTTGTAGTCAGGAATGAAAGTCCGCTAAAGTACCTTTCAGATGACCAAAAATCAACCCAATCTGACATCAAACGAGGGAGTTAAGAGCACCTCCGTTGGAACGGGCGATTTGGAAAGATTAACAATTAAAATTGCAAAATGACGATCTAAGAGTTCCAACGTACTTTTGGGATATCGAACGGTCTCGAAATTACCCAATCCTTGTCTCATTTAGAAGCTTCTCAAGTTACCATTCCAATTAGCTCAAAATCGCCTAAATTCAACCACTGAAGAGGGAGTTATGAAGGTTACTATTGACCCTATGAAGTTGAAATTCATCAAACGAGGTGAGTTACAGCTGGCCAAATGGCCTCGGAATATGATGATTGCAATCAGGAATAAAGTGTGCTAAAGTACCTTTCAGATGACCAAAAATCGACCCTATCCGACATCAAACGAGGGAGTTATGAGCGCCTTCGTTGGGTCGTGCGATTTGGAAGGATTGACAATTGAAATTGCAAAATGATGATCGAAGAGTTCCAACGTGCTTTTGCGATATCGAACGGTCCTGAAATTACCCAATTCTGGTCTCATTTAGAAGCTTGTCAAGTTACCATTCTAATGAGCTCACAATAGTCTAAATTCGACCACTGAAGAGAGAGTTATGAAGGTTACTTTTAGAGAAGGAGATGAAGGAGAAATTCAATAGCGACGACTGCGATCCCACTTACGGATGCCCAAAGGGTCTTGGAATACGACGATTGCCGTCAGGAATCAAAGTACGCTAAAGTAGCTTTCAGATGAATAAAAATCGACCCAATTCAACATCAAACGAGGGAGTTATGAGTGCCTCCGTTGGATCTTCCGATTTCGAAAGATTAACAATCAAAATTGCAAAATGACGATCGAAGAGTTCCAATGTGGTTTCGGGATATCAAACGGTCTCGAAATTACCCAATTCTGGCCTCACTTAGAAGCTTCGTAATTTACCATTCCAATGAGCTCAAAATAGTCTAAATTCGACCACTGAAGAGAGAGTTATGAAGGTCACTGTTGGAGAAGGAGATGAAGGAGAAATATAGTACCGATTATTGAATTCTCACTAACGGATGCCCAATTGGTCTCGGAATAGGACGATTGTAGTCATGAATGAAAGTGTGCTAAAGTACCTTTTCAGATGACCAAAAATTGACCCAATCTGACATCAAACGAGGGAGTTATGAGCGCCTCCGTTGGATCACGCAATTTGGAAAGATGAACAATCGAAATTGCAAAATGACGATCGAAGAGTTCTGACATGCTTTTAGGATATCGAACGGTCTCGAGTTACCCAATCCTTGTCTCATTTAGAAGCTTCTCAAGTTACCATTCAAATGAGCTTAAAATAGTCTAAATTCGACCACTGAAGAGAGAGTTATGAAGGTTACTGTTGGACAAGGAGATGATGTTAAAATTCAGTAGCTACAATTGCGATCCCACTTACGGATGCCCAAATGGTCTCGAAATATGACGATTGTAGTCAGGAATGAAAGTATACTAAAGTACCTTTAGATGACCAAAAATCGATCCTATCCGACATTAAATGAGGGAGTTATGAGCGCCCCCATTGGATCGCGTGATTTGGAAAGATTAATAATCGAATTTGCAAAATGACAATTGAAGAGTTCCAACGTGCTTTTGGGATATCGAACAGCCTTGAAATTACCCAATTCTGTCTCATTTAGAACTTTGTCAAGTTCCCACTCCAATGAGCTCAAAATAGTCTAAATTCAAGCACTGAAGAGAGAGTTCTAAAGGTTACTGTTGGACAAGGAGATGAAGGTGAAATTCAGTAGCGACGATTGTGATCCCACTTACGGATGCCCAAATGGTCTCAGAATACGATGATTGCTGTCAGGAATGAAAGTGCCCTAAAGTACCTTTCAAATGACCAGAAATTTAGAAGTTTCTCAAGTTACCATTCTAATGAGCTCAAAATAGTCTAAATTCGACCACTGAAGACAGAGTTATGATGGTTAATATTGGACAAGGAGATGAAGTTGAAATTCAGTAGCGACGACTGTGATCCCACTTACGGAGTCCCAAATGGTCTCAGAATACGACGATTGCAGTCAAGAAGGAAAGTTCGCTAAACTACCTTTCAGATGACGGAAAATCGACCCTATCCGACATCAAAAGAGGGAGTTATAAGTGCCTCCGTTGGATCACGCGATTTGGAAAGATTAAAAATTGAAATTGCAAAATGACGATCGAAGAGTTCCAACTTGCTTTTGTGATATCAAACGGTCTCAAAATTAGCCAATTCTGGGCTCATTTAGAAGCTTGTCAAGTTACCATTCTAATGATCTCAAAATTGTCAAAATTCGACCATTGAAGAGAGAGTTATTAAGGTTACTATTGGAGAAGGAGATGAAGTAGAAATTCAGTAGCAACGACAGTGATCCCACTTACAGATGCCAAAATGGTCTCGGAATACGATGGTTGCAGTCCAGAATGAAAGTGCGCTAAATTACCTTTTAGATGGCCAAAATTCGAACCAATCCGACATCAAATGAGGGAGTTAAGAGCACTTCCGTTGGATCGCACGATTTGGAAAGATTAACAATCGAAATTGCAAAATGAGGATTGAAGAGTTCCAATGAGCTTTTGCATTATCAAACGGTCCAGAAATTACCCAATTCTGGTCTCATTTAGAAGCTTGTCAAGTTACCATTCTAATGAGCTTAAAATAGTTTAAATTTGACCACAAAAGAGTGAGTTATGAAGGTTACTATTGGAGGAGGGGATGAAGGTGAAATTTAGTAGCGATGATTGCAATCCCACTCACGGATGCCCAATTGGTCTCGGAATACGAGGATTACAGTCAGGAATGAAAGTACGCTAAAGTAACTTTCAGATGACCAAAAATTGACCCAATCCAACTTTAAATGGGGGAGTTATGAGCTCCTCTGTTGGATCGCGCAATTTGGAATGATTAACAATTGAAATTGCAAAATGACGATCGAAGAGTTCCAACGTGCTTTTGGGATATCGAATGGTCTCGAAATTACCCAATTCTAGTCTCATTTAGAAGCTTGTCATGTTACCATTCCAATGAGCTCAAAATAGTCTAAATTCGACCACTGAAGAGAGAGTTATGAAGGTTACGATTGGACAAGGAGATGAAGTTGAAATTCAGTAGTGATGATTGTCATCCAACTTACGGATGCCCAAATGGTCTCGAAATATGACAATTACAATTAGGAATGAAAGTGCGTTAAATTACCTTTCAGATAACCAAAAATTGACCCAAATCAACATCAAACGAGGGAGTTATGAGCGCCTCCGTTGGATCGCACGATTTGGAAAGATTAACAATCGAAATTGCAAAATGACGATCGAAGGGTTTCAACGTGCTTTTGGGTTATCGAACGGTCTTGAAATTACTCAATCCTTATCTCATTTGAAAGCTTTTCAAGTTACCATTCCAATGAGCTCAAAATAATCTAAATTCGACCACTGAAGAGTGAGTTATGAAGGTTACTGTTGGACAAGGAGATGAAGTTAAAATTCAGTAACGACAACTGCGATCCCACTCACAGATGCCCAAATGGTCTCGGAATGCGATGGTTGAAGTCAGGAATGATAGTGTGCTAAAGTACCTTTCAGATGAGGGAGTTATGAGCGCCTCGATTAGATCATGTGATTTGGAAAGATTAACAATCGAAATTGCAAAATGACGATCGAAGAGTTCCAACGAGCTTATTTGTTATCAAACGGTCCAGAAATTACCTAATTCTGGTCTCATTTAGAAGCTTATCAAGTTACCATTCTAATGAGCTAAAAATAGTTTAAATTCGACCACTAAAGAGAGAGTTATGAAGGTTACTGTTGGAGAAGGGGATGATGGAGAAATTTAGTAGTGACGCTGCGATCCCACTTATGGATGCCCAAATGGTCTCGGAATACGACGATTGCAGTCAGGAATGAAAGTGTGCTAAAGTAGCTTTCAAACGAACAAAAATCGACCCAATTCGACATCAAACGAGGGAGTTATGTGCTCCTCCGTTGGATCACGTGATTTGGAAAGATTAACAGTCGAAATTACAAAATGACGATCGAAGAGTTCCAACGTGCTTTTGGGATATCGAACAGTCTCGAAATTACCCAATTCTAGTCTCATTTAGAAGCTTCTCAAGTTATGATTTCAATGAGCTCGAAATATACTAAATTCGACCACTGAAGAGAGAGTTATGAAGGTTACTGTTGGACAAGGAGATGAAGGAGAAATTCAGTAGCGACGAGTGTGATCCCACTTATGGATGCCTAAATGGTCTCAGAATACGACGGTTGTAGTCAAGAATGAAAGTACGCTAATGTACCTTTCAGATGACCAAAATTCGACCCAATCTGACATCAAACGAGGGAGTTATGTGATCATCCATTGGATCGCGCGATTTAAAAAGATTCACAATCGAAATTGCCAAATGACAATCAAAGAGTTCCAACGTACTTTTGGGATATCGAACGATCTCGAAATTACCCAATTCTAGTCTCATTTAGAAGCTTGTCAAGCTACCATTCTAATGAGCTCAAAATAGTCTAAATTCGACCATTGAAAGTGTAAGGCCCACCCCCACAGCACATGATATTGTCCGCTTTGCCGAAGCTCACGGGTTTAAAACGCGTTATGTCTGTTAAGGGAGGAACCCAACATATAACTACCACAACTTCAGATAACTCTTCCGATGTGGGACAAGTTACGCTACGATACCAATCGCAATGATAGCTCGCCCAAAGACAAGAGCTTGCCAACCACACACAGAGCCTGCCACCACACACAGGGCCCGCCCACATATGTGCCCGCCCACGTATGCCTGCCCACATGAAGCAGTGACCGGGGCGTCACATTATCCCCCACCAAGGGCAGAGCCGTCCTCGGCTCTGATACCATTTGTAAGGCCCACCCCCACAGCACATGATATTGTCCGCTTTGCTGAAGCTCACGGGTTTAAAACGCGTCATGTCCGTTAAGGGAGGAACCCAACATATAACCACCACAACTCTGCATACTCTTCCGATGTGGGACAAGTTATGCTACTGATCAATCGCAATAGTAGCTCGCCCGGCCAAAGACAAGAGCACTGTCGCCACACAATAGCCTCGCTGACCACACACTGGGGCCCGCCCACATATGTGCCCGCCCACATGAAGCGTGACTGTGGCATCACATTATCCGCCACTGAGGGCAGAGCCGTCCTCGGCTCTGATACCATTTGTAAGGCCCACCCCACAAAGACATGATATTGTCCGCTAAAAAGCTCACGGGTTTAAAACGTGTCATGTGGGGAAGGGTAGCTGCCAAACAGACCCGGTGCTCCCGTGGTCCCGCCCACACCTATCCCACAAGATATTGTCCAACCTAACTGACACCCATCAGAGTACACAGTGGTGGTTTTGTTTGTCACTGGACCTAGGCTCACCTGTTCCAGGCACAACCCGTCATACGTGGGATGGCATACTTGGGCGGGCACATATGTGGGCGGGCATACGTGGGCGGGCACATATGTGAAGCCCCGGTCATTGCTTCATGTGGGCTGGCATACGTGGGCGGGCACATATGTGGGCGGGCCCCCAGGTGTGGCTGGCAGGCTACTGTGCTGGGCGAGCTACTGTTGCAGTTGACTGTAGCGTAACTTGTCCCACATCGGAAGAGTTGTCTGGAGTTGTGGTGGTTATATGTTGGGTTCCTCCCTTAACAGACATGACGCGTTGGCCTTGTGCACCAAGCAAAACCTCCGCTGTGCACTCTGATGGCAGTTGGGTTGGACAATATCATGGACGGGTAGGTGCTGATGTGGGTGGGACCACAGGAGCACCGGGTCTGGGCGACCTACCAGTATCCTTACCCCAAATGACGCGTTTTAAAGCCGTGAGCTTCTGCAAAGCGGACAATATCATGTGCTATGGGGGGTGGGCCTTACAGAAAGAGAGTTATGTTGGTTAATGTTTGACAAGGAGATGAAGGAGAAATTTAGTAGCGATGATTGCAATCTCACTTACAGATGCCCAATTGCTCTCAGAATATGACGATTGTAGTCAGGAATAAAAGTACGCTTAAGTACCTTTCAGATGACCAAAATTCAAACCAATCCGACATCAAACAAGGGAGTTATGAGCGGCTCCGTTGGATCGTGCAATTTAGAAAGATTAACAATTGAAATTGCAAAATTATGATCGAAGAGTTCTAACGTGCTTTTGGGATATCGAATGGTCTCGAAATTACCCAATTTTGGCCTCATTTAGAAGCTTCGTAAGTTACCATTTCAATAAGCTCAAAATAGTCTAAATTCGACCACTGAAGAGAGAGTTATGAAGGTTACTATTGGACAAGGAGATGAAGGAGAAATTTAGTAGCGATGATTGCAATCCCACTTACGGATGCCCAATTGGTCTCGTAATACGAGGATTGCAGTCAAGAATGAAAGTGCGCTAAAGTAACTTTCATATGACCAAAAATCGACCCAATCCAACTTTAAATGGGGGAGTTATGAGCTCCTCAGTTGGATCGCGCGATTTGGAAGGATTAACAATTGAAATTACAAAATGATGATCGAAGAGTTCCAACGTGCTTTTAGGATATCGAACGGTCTCAAAATTACCCAATCCTTGTCTCATTTTGAAGCTTTGTAAGTTACCATCCTAATGAGCTCAAAATAGTCTAAATTCGACCACTAAAGGGAGAGTTATAAAGGTTACCGTTGGACAAGGAGATGAAGGAGAAATTCAGTACCAACGACTGTGATCCCACTTACGGATGCCCAAATGGTCTTGGAATATGACTATTACTGTCAGGAATGAAAGTGCGCTAAAGTACCTTTCAGATGACTAAAAATTGACCCAATCCGAAATCAAACGAGGGAGTTATGAACGCCTTCATTGGATCGTGCGATTTGGAATGATTAACAATTGAAATTGCAAAATGACGGTCGATAAGTTTCAACGTGCTTTTGGGATATCGAACGGTATCGAATTACCTAATTCTAGTCACATTTAGAAGCTTCTTAAGTTACCATTTCGATGATCTCAAAATAGTCTAAATTCGACCACTGAAGAGAGAGTTATGAAGGTTACTGTTGGACAAGGAGATGACGGAGAAATTCAATAACGACGACTGCGATCCCACTTAAGGATGCCTAAATGGTCTCAGAATATAACGATTGCAGTCAGGAAAGAAGGTGCACTAAAGTACCTTTTAGATGACCAAAAATCCACCCTATCCGACATCAAACGAGGGAGTTATGAGAGCCTCCGTTGGATCGCGTGATTTGGAAAGATTAACAATCGAAATTACAAAATGACGATCGATTGAGTTCCAACGTGTGTTTGCGATATCGACCAGTCATGAATTAACCAATTCTGGTCTCATTTAGAAGCTTGTCAAGTTACCATTCTAATGAGCTCAAAATAGTCTAAATTCGTCCACTAATGAGAGATTTATGAAGGTTACTCTTGGAGAAGGATATGAAGGAGAGAATCGGTAGCGACGACTGCGATCCCACTTACGGATTCCCAAATGGTCTCAGAAGATGATGATTGCTGTTAGGAATGAAAGTACGCTAAAATAGCTTTCAGATGAACAAAAATCGACCCAATTTGGCATCAAATGAGGTAGTTATGACTACCTCCATTAGATCTCGATATTTGGAAAGATTAACAATGGAAATTGTAAAATGACTATCAAAGAGTTCCAACATGCTTTTGGGATTTCGAACAGTCTCAAAATTACCCAATTCTGGTCTCATTTAGCAGCTTTTCAAGTTACCATTCCAATGAGCTCAAAATAGTCTAAATTCGACCACTGAAGAGAGAGTAATGAAGGTTACTGTTGGACAAGGAGATGAAGCAGAAATTCAGTTGTGACGATTGTGATGCCACTTACGGATGCCGAAATGGTCTCGGAATACGGTGATTGCAGTCAGGAATGAAAGTGTGCTAAAGTACCTTTCAGTTGACCAAAAATCGACCCAATCTGACATTAAATGAGGGAGTTATGAGCGCCTCCGTTGGATCGCACGATTTAGAAATATTAACAATCGAAATTACAAAATGACGATCGAAGAGTTCCAACGTACTTTTGGGATATCGAACGGTCTCGAAATTACCTACTTCTCGGCACATTTAGAAGCTTGTCAAGTTACCATTCTAATGAGCTCAAAATAGTCTAAATTCGACCACTGAAGAGAGAGTTATGAAGGTTACTATTGGACAAGGAGATGAAGGAGAAATTTAGTAGCGATGATTGCAATCCCATTTATGGATGCCCAATTGGTCTCGGAATACGACGATTGTAGTCAGGAATGAAAGTGCACTAAAGTAACTTTTAGATGACCAAAAATCGACCCAATCTGACTATAAACGAGGGTGTTATGAGCTCCTCCTTTAGATCGAATGATTTGGAAAGATTAACAATCGAAATTGCAAAATTACGATCGAAGAGTCCCAACGTGCTTTTGGGATATCGAACGGTCTCGAAATTACCCTATCCTTGTCTCATTTTGAAGCTTCATAAGTTACCATTCTAATGAGCTCAAAATAGTCTAAGTTCGACCACTGAAGAGAGAGTTATGAAGGTTACTGTTGAGCAAGGAGATGAAGGATAAATTTAGTACCGTTGACTGCGATCCCACTTACGGATGCCCAAATGGTCTTGGAATATGACTATTGCTGTCAGGAATGAAAGTGCGCTATAGTACCTTTCAGATGACCAAAAATTAACCCAATCCGACATCAAACGAGGGAGTTATGAACACCTCCGTTGGATCGCCCGATTTGGAACGATTAGAAATTGAAATTGCAAAATGACGGTCGATGAGTTCCAACATGCTTTTGGGATATTGATAGGTATCGAAATTACCCAATTATGGTCACATTTAGAAGCTTTTCAAGTAACCATTCCAATGAGCTCAAAATAGTCTAAATTTGACAACTAAAGAGAGAGTTATGAAGGTTACTGTTGGGTAAGGAGATGAAGGAGAAATTCAGTACCGTCGACTGCGATCCCACTTACGGATGCCCAAATGGTCTTGGAATATGACTATTGCAGTCAGGAATGAAAGTGCACTAAAGTAACTTTCAGATGACCAAAAATTGACCCAATCCGACTTCAAATGAGGGAGTTATGAATTCCTCCGTTGGATTGCGCGATTTGGAAAGATTAACAATTGAAATTGGAAAATGACAATCGAAGAGTTCCAACGTGCTTTTAGGATATCGGACGGTCTCGAAATTACCCAATCCTTGTCTCAATTAGAAGCTTCTCAAGCTACCATTCCAATGAGCTCAAAATAGTTTAAATTCGACCACTGAAGAGAGAGTTATGAAGGTTACTGTTGGACAAGGAGATGAAGTTGAAATTCAGTAGTGGCGACTTCGATCCCGCTTACGGATGCCCAAATGGTCTCATAATACGACGATTACATTTAGGAATGAAAGTGCACTAAAGTACCTTTCAGATGACCAAAAACCCACCCTATCTGACATCAAACGAGGGAGTTATGAGCGCCTCCGTTAGATCGTGTGATTTGGAAAGAGTAACAATCGAAATTGAAAAAGGACGATCGAAGAGTTCCAACGTGCGTTTGCGATATCGAACAGTCACGAAATTAACCAATTCTGGTCTCATTTAGAAGCTTGTCAAGTTACCATTCTAATGAGCTCAAAATAGTCTAAATTTGTCCACTAATGAGAGATTTATGAAGGTTACTGTTGGAGAAGGATATGAAGGAGAAATTTAGTAGCGATGACCGCGATCCCACTTACGGATTCCCAAATGGTCTCGGAAGATGACGATTGTAGTTAGGAATGAAAGTGCACTAAAATAGCTTTCAGATGAACAAAAATTGACCCAATTTGACATCAAACGCGGTAGTTATGACTGCCTCCACTGGATCTCATGATTTGGAAAGATTAACAATTGAAATTGCAAAATAACTATCAAAGAGTTCCAACGTGCTTTTGGGATTTTGAACGGTCTCAAAATTACCCAATGCTGGTCTCATTTAGAAGCTTTTCAAGTTACCATTCCAATGAGCTCAAAATAGTCTAAATTCGACCACTGAAGAGAGAGTAATGAAGGTTACTGTTGCACAAGGAGATGAAGGAGAAATTCAGTTACGATGATTGTGATCCCACTTACGGATGTCAAAATGGTCTCGAAATATGACGATTGCAGTCAGGAATGAAAGTGCGCTAAAGTACCTTTTAGTTGACCAAAAATTGACCTAATCTGACATTAAACGAGGGAGTTATGAGTGCTCCGATGGATCGCACGATTTAGAAAGATTAACAATCGAAATTGCAAAATGTCGGTCGAAGTGTTCCAATGTACTTTTGGGATATCCAACGATCTTGAACTTACCCAATTCTGGTCTCATTTAGAAGCTTGTCAAGTTACCATTCTAATGAGCTCAAAATAGTCTAAATTCGACCACTGAAGAGAGAGTTATGAAGGTTATTGTTGGACACGGAGATGAAGGAGAAATTTAGTTGCGATGATTGCAATCCCACTTACAGATGCCCAATTTGTTTCGTAATACGACGATTGCAGTCAGGATTGAAAGTGTGCTAAAGTAACTTTCAGATGACCAAAAATTGACCCAATCTAACACCAAATGAGGGAGTTATGAGCTCCTCTGTTGGATCGCGTGATTTGGAAAGATTAACAATCAAAATTGGAAAATGACGATCGAAGAGTTCCAACGTGCTTTTGGGATATCGAATGGTCTCGAAATTACCCAATCCTAATCTCATTTAGAAGCTTCATAAGTTACCAATCTAATGAGCTCAAAATAGTCTAAATTCGACCACTGAAGAGAGAGTTATGAAGGTTACTATTGGACAAGGAGATGAAGGAGAAATTCAGTACCGACGATTGCGATCCCACTTACGGATGCCCAAATGGTCACAGAATATGACGGTTGCAGTAATGTATGAAAGTGTGCTAAAGTACCTTTTTAGATGGCCAAAACTCGACCCAATCTGACATCTAATGAGGGAGTTTTGAGCGCCTCCGTTAGATCGAGCGATTTGGAAAGATTAACAATGAAATTGCCAAATGATGATCGAAGAGTTCTAACGTGCTTTTGGGATATTGAATGGTCTCAAAATTACCCAATCCTTTTCTCATTAAGAAGCTTCTCCATTTGGAATCTTCTCAAGTTACCATTCCAATGAGCTTAAAATATCTAAAGTCGACCACTGAAGAGTGAGTTATGAAGGTTACTGTTGGGCAAGGAGATGAAGTTAAAATTCAGTAGCGACGACTGGGATCCCACTTACGGATGCCCAAATGGTCTTGGAATACGACTATTGTAGTCAGGAATGAAAGTGTGCTAAAGTACCATTCAGATGACCAAAAATTGACCCAATCCGACATCAAACGAGGGAGTTATGAACGCCTCCGTTGGATCACGCGATTTAGAAAGATTAACAATCGAAATTGCAAAATGACGGTCGATGAGTTCCAACGTGCTTTTGGATATCGAACGGTATCGAAATTACCCAATCCTTGTCTCAATTAGAAGCTTCTCAAGTTACCATTCCAATGAGCTCAAAATAGTCTAAATTCGACCACTAAAGAGAGAGTTATGAAGGTTACTGTTGGACATCGAGATGACGGAGAAATTCAGTAGCGACGACTGTGATCCCACTTAAGGAGGCCCAAATGGTCTCGGAATACAACAATTGCAGTCAGGAATGAATGTGCTCTAAAGTACCTTTCAGATGACCAAAAATCGACCTAATCCGACATCAAACAAGGGAGTTAAGCGCGCCTCCATTGGATTGCACAATTTGGAAAGATTAACAATTGAAATTGCAAAATGACGATCGAAGAGTTCCAATGTGCTTTTGGGATATCGAACGGCCTCAAAATTACACAATCCTTGTCTCAATTAGAAACTTCCAATGAGCTTCTAATACTCTAAATTCCAATGAGCTTAAAATTGAGCTTAAAATACTCTAAATTCGACCACTGAAGAGAGAGTTATGAAGGTTACTGTTGGACAAGGAGATGAAGTTGAAATTCAGTAGCAGCGACTACGATCCCACTTACGGATGAATATGACGATTGCAGTCAGGAATTAAAGTGCACTAAAGTACCTTTTATATGACCAAAAATTGACCTTATCCGACATCAAACGAGGGAGTTATGAGCGCCTCCATTGGTTCATATGATTTGGAAAGATTAACAATCGAAATTGCAAAATGACGATCGAAGAGTTCCAACGTGCTTTTGCGACATCGAACGGTCATGAAATTAACCAATTCTGGTCTCATTTAGAAGCTTGTCAAGTTACCATTCCAATGAGCCCAAAATAGTCTAAATTCGTCCACTGAAGAGAGATTTATGAAGGTTACTATTAGAGAAGGATATGAAGGAGAAATTCAGTAGCGACGACTGCGATCCCACTTACGGATTCCTAAATGGTTTAGGAAGACGACGATTGCAGTCAGGAATAAAAGTGCACTAAAATAGCTTTAAAATGAACAAAAATTGACCCAATTTGACATCAAACAAGGTAGTTATGACCGGCTCCGTTGGATCTCGCGATTTGCAAAGATTAAAAATTAAAATTGCAAAATGAATATCGAAGAGTTCCAACATGCTTTTCAGATATCGAACTGTGTTGAAATTACCCAATTCTGGTCTCATTTAGAATCTTTTCAAGTTACCATTCCAATGAGTTCAAAATAGTCTAAATTCAACCATTGAAGAGAGTTATGAAGGTTTCTGTTGGACAAGGAGATGAAGGAGAAATTCAGTTGTGACGATTGTGATCCCACTTACAGATGCTCAAATGGTCTCAGAATACGATAATTGCAATCAGGAATGAAAGTGCGCTAAAGTACCTTTTAGATGACCAAAAATCGACCCAATCCGACATCAAACAAGGGAGTTAAGCGCGCCTCCATTGGATCACGCGATTTGGAAAGATTAACAATCGAAATTGCAAAATGATGATCGAAGAGTTCCAATGTGCTTATGGGATATCGAACGGTCTCGAAATTACCCAATTCTGGTCTCATTTAGAAGCTTGTCAAGTGACCAATCTAATGAGCTCAAATTATTCAAAATTCGACGACTGAAGAGAGAGTTATGAAGGTTACTGTTGGACAAGGTGATGAAGGAGAAATTTAGTAGCGATGATTGTAATCCCACTTACTGATGCCCAATTAGTCTCGGAATAGGACAATTGCAGTCGGAATGAAAGTGCACTAAAGTAACTTCAGATGACCAAAAATCGACCCAATCCGACTTCATACGAGGGAGTTATGAGCTCCTCTGTTGGATCGCGCGATTTGGAAAGATTAACAATCGAAATTGCAAAATGACGATTGAAGAGTTCCGACGTGCTTTTGGGATATCGAACGGTCTCAAAATTACCAAATCCTTGTCTCATTTAGAAGCTTCGTTAGTTACTAATCTAATGAGCTCAAAAGTGTCTAAATTCGACCACTAAAAAAGAGTAATGAAGGCTATCGTCGGACAACAAGATGAAGGAGAAATTCAGTACTGAAGACTGCGATCTCACTTACGGATGCCCCAATGGCCTCGGAATACGACGGTTGCAGTCAGGGATGAAAGTGCGCTAAAGTACCTATTTAGATGCCCAAAATTCCACCCAATCTGACATCAAACGAGGGAGTTATGAGCACCTCCGTTGGATCGTGCGATTTGGAAAAATTAACAATCGAAATTGCAAAATGACAATCGATGAGTTCCAACGTGCTTTTGGGATATCGAACGGTCATGAAATTACCCAATCCTTTTCTCATTAAGAAGCTTCTCCATTTAGAAGCTTCCCAAGTTATTATTCCAAAGACCTCAAAATAGTCTAAATTTGACCACTGAAGAGAGGGTTATGAAGGTTAATGTTGGGCAAGGAGATGAAGTTGAAATTCAGTAGCGACGATTGCGATCCCACTTACGGATGCCCAAATGGTCTTGGAATACGACTGTTGCAGTCAGGAATGAAAGTGCACTAAAGTACCTTTCAGATGACCAAAAATCGACCCAATCCGACATCAAACGAGGGAGTTATGAGCGCCTTCGTTGGATCGCGCGATTTGGAAAGATTAACAATCGAAATAGAAAAATGATGATCAAAGAGTTCCAATGTGATTTTGGTTTATCGAGCGGTCACAAAATTAACCAATTCTTATCTCATTAAAAAGCTTGTCAAGTTACCATTCTAATGAGCTCAAAATGGTATAAATTTGTCCACTGAAGAGAGATTTATGAAGGTTACTGTTGGAGAAGGATATGAAGGAGAAATACAGTAGCGATGACTACGATCCCACTTATGGATTCCCAAATGGTCTCGGAAGACAATGATTGCAGTCAAGAATGAAAGTGCACTAAAATAGCTTTAAGATGAACAAAAATCGACCCAATTTGACATCAAACGAGGTAGTTATGACCGCCTCCATTGGATCTCGCAATTTGTAAATATTAACAATCAAAATTGCAAAATGACTATCGAAGAGTTCCAACGTGCTTTTGGGATATCGAACGGTCTCGAAATTACCCAATTCTGGTCTTATTTAGAAGCTTTTCAAGTTACCATTCCAATGAGCTCAAAATAGTCTAAATTTGACCACTGAAGAGAGAGTTAAGAAGGTTACTATTGGACAAGGAGTGAAGGAGATATTCAGTTGCGACGATTGTGATCCCACTTACGGATGCCTAAATGGTTTCGAAATACGACGATTGCAGCCAGGAATGAAAGTGTGCTAAAGTACCTTTCAGTCCAAAATTTGACCCAATCCGACATCAAACAAGGGAGTTATGAGCGCCTTCATTGGATCGCGCGATTTGGAAAGATTACCAATCGAAGTTGCAAAATGACGATCGAAGAGTTCTAACGTGCTTTTGGGATATCGGACTATCTAAAAATTACCCAATTTTGGTCTCATTTAGAATCTTGTCAAGTTATCATTCCAATGAGCTCAAAATAGTCTAAATTCGACCACTGAAGAGAGAGTTCTGAAGGTTACTCTTGGACAAGGAGATGAAGTTGAAATTCAGTAGTGAGAAATGCAATCTCACTTACGGATGTCCAAATGGTCTCGAAATATGACGATTGCAGTTAGGAATGAAAGTGCGCTAAACTACCTTTCAGATGACAAAAAATCGACCCTATCTAACATCAAACGAGCGAGTTATGAGCGTCTCCATTGGATCGTGCAATTTGAGAAGATTAACAATCGAAATTGCAAAATGACGATCGAAGAGTTCCAACATGCTTTTGGGATATCGAACAGTCTCAAAATTACCAAATTCTTGTCTGATTTAGAAGCTTCCCAAGTTACCATTCCAATTAGCTCAAAATAGTCTAAATTCGACCACTTAAGAGAGAGTTATGAAGGTTACGGTTGGACAAGGAGGTGAACTTGAAATTCGATAACGACGACTGCAATCCCACTTACGGATGCCCAAATGGTATGGGAATACGACGATTGCTGTCAGGAATGAAAGTGCGCTAAAGTACCTTTCAGATGAGCAAAAATTGACCGTATACGACATCAAATGAGGGAGTTATGAGCGCCTACATTGGATTACGCGATTTGGAAAGATTAACGATCGAAATTACAAATTGGCGATCGAAGAGTTCCAACGAGCTTTTGCAATATCGAATGGTCCCGAAATTACCCAATTCTAGTCTCATTTAGAAGTTTGTCAAGTAACCATTTTAATGTGCGCAAAATAGTCTAAATTCAACCACTGAAGAGAGAGTTATGAAGGTTACTGTTGGAGAAGGAGATGAAGGAGAAATTCAGTAGCGACGACTGCGATCCCACTTACGGATGCCCAAATGGTCTCCGAATACGACGATTGCAGTCAGGAATGAAAGTGCACTAAAGTACTTTTCATATGAAAAAAAATTGACCAAATTCGACATCAAACGAGGGAGTTATGAGCGCCTCCATTGGATCTCACGATTTGGAAAGATTAACAATCGAAATTGCAAAATGACAAACGAAGAATTCCAATGTGCTTTTGGGATATCGTACGGTCTCAAAATTACCAAATTCTGGCCTCATTTAGAAGCTTCGTAAGTTACCATTCTAAGGAGCTAAAAATATTCCAAATTCGACCACTGAAGAGAGAATTATGAAGGTTACTGTTGGATAAGGAGATGAAGGAGAAATACTGTACCGACGACTGCGATCCCACTTACGGATGCCCAAATGGTCTTGGAATATGACGGTTCGAGTCAGGAATGAAAGTGTGCTAAAGTACCTTTCAGATGACCAAAATTCAACCCAATTAGACATCAAGCGAGGGAGTTATGAGTGCCTTCGTTGGATCGCGCTATTAGGAAAGATTAACAATCGAAAATGCAAAATTACGATCTAAGACTTCCAACGTGCTTTTGCGATATCGAATGGTCTAGAAATTACCCAATTCTGGTCTCATTTAGAAGCTTGTCAAGTTACCATTCTAATGGGCTTAAAATAGTCGAAATTCAACAACTGAAGAGAGAGTTATGAAGGTTACTGTTGGAGAATGAGATGAAGGAGAAATTCAGTAGCGACGACTGCGATCCCACTTACGGATGCCCAAATGGTCTCGAAATATGACGATTGCAGTCATGAATGAAAGTGCGCTAAATTACCTTTTTGATGAACAAAAATCGACCTAATTCGACATCAAATGAGGGAGTTATGAGCACCCCCATTGCATCTCGTGATTTGGAAAGATTAACAATCAAAATTGTTAAATGACGATCGAAAAGTTCCAACGTGCTTTTGGGATATCGAACGGTCTCGAACTTACCCAATTCTAGGCTCATTTAGAAGCTTCCTAAGTTACCAATCCAATGAGCTCAAAATAGTCTAAATTCGACCACTGTAGAGTGAGTTATGAAGGTTACTGTTGGACAAGGAGATGAAGGTGAAATTCAGTACCGATGACTGCAATCCCACTTACGGATGCCCAAATGGTCTCGGAATATGACGGTTCCAGTCAGGAATGAAAGTGTGCTAAAGTACCTTTTAGATGACCAAATTTGAACCCAATCCGACATCAAATGAGGAAGTTATGAGCGACTCCGTTGGATCACACGATTTGGAAAGATTAACAATTGAAATTGCAAAATGACGATCGAAGAGTTCCAACGTGCTTTTGGGATATCAAACGGTCTCGAAATTACCCAATTCTTGTCTCATTTAGAAGCTTCTCAAGTTACCATTCCAATGAACTCAAAATAGTCTAAATTCGACCACTAAAGAGAGAGTTATGGAGGTTACAGATGGACAAGGAGACGAAGGAGAAATTCAGTACAGACGACTGTGATCCCACTTACGGATGCCCAAATGGTCTCGGAATATGACGATTACAATCAGGAATGAAAGTGCGCTAAAGTACATTTCAGATGACTAAAATTCGACCCAATCCTACATCAAACGAGGGAGTTATGAGCCCCTACGTTGGATAACGCGATTTGGAAAGATTAACAATCAAAATTACAAAATGACGATCGAAGAGTTCCAACGAGCTTTTGTGATATCGAACGGTCCTGAAATTACCCAATTCTGATCTCATTTAAAAGCTTATCAAGTTACCATCCTAATGAGCTCAAAATAGTCTAAATTCAACCACTGAAGAGAGAGTTATGAAGGTTACTGTTGGATAAAGAGATGAAGGAGAAATTCAGTAGCGACGACTGCGATCCCACTTACCGATGCCCAATGGTCTCGGAATACGACGATTGTAGTCAGGAATTAAAGTGCGCTAAAGTACCTTACAGGTGAACAAAAATTGACCCAATTTGACATCAAACGGGAGAGTAATGAGCGCCTCCGTTGGATCTCACTATTTGGAAAGATTAACAATCGAAATTGCAAAATGACGATCGAAGAGTTCTAACGTGCTTTTGGGATATCAAACGGTTTCGAAATTACCCAATTCTGCCCTCATTTAAAAGCTTCATAAGTTACCATTCCAATTAGCTCAAAATAGTCTAAATTCGACCATTGAAGAGAGAGTTATGAAGGTTACTGTTGGACAAGGAGATGAAGGAGAAATTCAGTACCGATGATTGCGATCCCACTTACGGATGCTCAAATGGTCTCAGAATACGACGGTTCTAGTCAGGAATGAAAGTGCGCTAAAGTACCTTTCAAATGACTAAAAATTGACCCAATCCGACATCAAACGAGGGAGTTATGAGTGCCTCCATTAGATAGCGCGATTTGGAAAGATTAAAAATCGAAATTGCAAAATGATGATCGAAGAGTTCCAACGTGCTTTTGCGATATCAAACGGCCCCGAAATCACCCAATACTGGTCTCATTTAGAAGCTTGCAAAGTTACCATACTAATGAGCTCAAAATAGTCTAAATTCAACCACTGAAGAGAGAGTTATGAAGGTTACTGTTGGAGAAGGAGATAAAGGAGAAATTTAGTAGCGATGACTGTGATCCCACTTACGGATGCCCAAATGGTCTCCGAATACATCGATTGTTATTAGGAATGAAAGCCCGCTAAAGTACCTTTCAGATGAACAAAAATCGACCCAATTCGACATCAAACGAGAGAGTTATGAGTGCCTCCATTAGATCTCGCGATTTGGAAAGTTAACAATCGAAATTGCAAAATGATGAGCGAAGAGTTCCAATGTGCTTTTGGGATATCGTAAGGTCTCAAAATTACCCAATTCTGGCCTCATTTATAAGCTTCGTAAGTTACCATTCCAATGAGCTCAAAATAGTCTAAATTCAACCACTGAAGAGAGAGTTATGAAGGTTACTGTTGGAAAAGGAGATGAAGGAGCAATTCAGTACTGACGACTGTGTTTTCGACAAGAAAACAAATGTATTTGATTTGGAGAATTTATCTTATTCAGACGTAACAGAGAAAAGTATAAAGACAATCATCACACTTTATTGATTTTGAGTTCATTTACATCCTCTAATATCCCTTGATTCTAAGATTGATTACTTGGTACAAAGAAACTATTATAAGTTCAACTGTTAGAATCAAATATAAATTTTGGCAGCATAACAGCAGTGATCTCAGTCATCCCCTAGGACTTATATGTCGGGCTTGGAACCTTCCGTAGCAATGCATCGATTAAACTTCTCCAAAGAAAAGAAGCCGATAAAGCAAGCACAAAGGCGATTTCACCCAGACCTAATGCCACTAATAGAAGAAGAGGTCAACAAACTAATAAAGGTTGGGTTCATCAAGGAAGTCAAGTATCCTAGGTGGATATCGAATATTGTTCCTGTGAAAAAAGAAAAACGGCCAGGTTAAAGTGTGCATTGACTTCAGGGATCTGAACGAAGCTTGTCCAAAAGATGATTTTTCTCTCCCAATAACGGAATTGTTAATTGATAGTATGACTCAGTATGTATCATGTCCTTCATAGATGGCTACGTAAGGTATAATAAAATTAGAATGGTGCCTGAAGATGAAGAAGCAACAACATTCAGAACACCGCTGGGGATTTATTGTTACAAAGTTATGCCATTCGGTCTTAAAAATGCCGGGACAACATATCAAAGGGCGATGAAAAATATCTTTCAAGATATGATGCATAAACATGTTGAATGCTATGTTGATGACTTGGTGGTCAGGTCAGGACATCATCTGGAGCACCGTGAACATTTGATAGTAGTGTTCCGTCGACTCAGAAAGAAGTAACTAAAGACAAATCCAGCTAAGTGTGCGTTTAGGGTATCTTCGGGCAAATTTCTCGGCTTTGTCGTACTGCATAGGGGTATCAAGATCGATCCAGAAAAGGTTAAAGTTATTCAAAATATGCCGCCACCAACAGCGCCGAAAGAGTTGAAAAGTTTACAGGGAAAACTAGCATACATTCGCCATTTCATTTCAAATCTCGCAGGAAGGTGTCAGCCATTCTCTCGGCTAATGAAGAAAGATACAGAATTTATATGGGATCAAGCCTGTCAGAATGCATTTGATTCAATCAAGGAATTGTTGAAGCAGCCGCCAGTGCTAACAGCTCTAGTGAGAGGTAAGCCGCTTATCTTGTATATATCTGCAGCTGAGAATTCTTTGGGCACTTTGTTGGCACAGGTAAATGAAGCTGGGAAAGAGACTGCTCTTTATTATCTGAGCCAAACATTGATGGGGGCAGAATGCAATTATTCTCCGATTGAGAAAGAATGTTTAGCGCTGATATTTGTAGTACAAAAGCTGAGACATTATTGTCTCTCCCATGACATAACTTTGATCTTGAGAGCAGATCCAATAAATTTTTTGATGACCAGGCCAATGTTGTCGGGAAGATTACCCAAATGAATGTTATTATTATCAGAATATACTATTTCGTATAAGACGACAAAAGCAGTAAAAGGGCAAGCCGTGGCAGATTTTCTTGCAGCGCATCCTATGGTAAAAAGTGAAAAGATTGAAGATGACTTTCTGGACGAACAAGTTATGTTGATCGAATCCTAGAGTTTATGGCAAATGTATTTTGACGGTGCTGCTCGAACGTCAGGAGCGGGGGCAGGAACGATATTTATTACTCCTCAAGGCGACTTATTGCCATACTCCTTCACATTAGGTGCCCGTGCACAAATAATGAGGCTGAGTATAGAGCTCTCATTATTGGAATGGAAATAGCTCAATAAATGGGAATAAAAATGTTACATATCTTCAGAGATTCTAAATTGATTATAAATCAATTAACAACATAATTCTAAGTGAGGAATCAGGAACTCTTGCCCTATTGCCAGAAAGCGCAACAATTGCTCGAACAGTTCTGTCACGTGGAAATTAAACACATACTATGGTCGCCATTTTAGAGAGAAAGTGATCATCGTCATTACCAGATGAGTTCGACAAAATTAATATCATCTTGAAGACATTATTAAAAGTAAATGAATACTCTTGAAGATATTATCAAAAGCAACGATGTATCAATCTCAGTCAGAACCTGGCGATAACGATGATCACAATTATTATTGCCTTACAAGGCATGATAAGGCAGTCCAGTCAAGCCAAATCCTAAAAGAGCCAAATCAAAAAAGAGCCAAATCAAAAAGATCAAGCTCTAAAAAAGGGCTAAAAGCTCTAAAAGGATCAAACTCTAAAAGGATTAAGCTCTAAAAGGATCAAGCCCTAAAAGGGCCGGCCAGCTACGCATAGAGCCTAAAATCAAGATCGCCATTCGGGCAGCGGCGAGGAGTCAGTGGTACTAAAAAGCCCGTGAAGGCCATCGTACACACCCATGCAGGCAGCTGATGGAGCCAGTGATTAAAAAAGTCATGAAATGGACAGTCATGCGTAACTCCCATGCCGTCTGTATAGTTTTCCGGCAGCGTCACGGGGAACGGAAGAAAGTGCCCTCCCGTGAATGGGCCCGACCTTGCAGACGAAGAAAACAGGGGCCGCAGTGTGAGCTGTACATTGGCCAATCATGCGTAAGACCCTCCAGATCTACGGTTGGATTTCAGTACTAACTCATGAGGAAGGGCTTAAACCTACTCATTGATGGACTAGTGGCCCTAGATTTGGTACCCCAAAGGTATTCTTGCGAGCTCTGCGAACTCTAGAGAGTTACCATGGCTAACCCTGTGCGTAAAACCAAGAGAGTTCACTGCCTTGGTAGCTTCACTGGGCCCCTTTGATGGATCGCAGTTTGTGAACTCAGAAGGCAGTGAGAAGTTCAGTGAGCTCCTAAGAGTTACAGAGACCATCACGTAAGACCACGCTTCACTACTCAAGAGCTTAAACTGTGTGTGCGCTCCACTACTCATGAGCTTAAACTGGGTGTGACTAACTAAATTGAAACTTAGTACCGCCAATATAAATACTCACATACGGAATCCCGCACTAATAAAGCATAAAAGGCTTAAGAATTGCAATTAATATTATGATAAATTGCTGTATAGATAAATATGATTGCAATAATATGCGATGTGATGATTCTTCAGCAAAAAGATAGTGTCTTAAGATGCTACCATAAAGGCACATGCTAGAAGTCAAAATAAATTACTTGTTCAAAAGCATATGAATGAAAATTACATGTTCAAGAATCACATGTTTAAAGTTCCTCTATAACTCCTACTGCCTCCATATACCTGCGTAAATCCTCTTTTAATTGCGCTTGAGTCACATCGTGCTTTGATCTTTCTTCAAGAATGATCTTGGTTTGATCAGGAATATCGGCTAACTTGCCTTCCAAAGATGCGATTACTTCTTTACTTTGGAGCAGTGCAGATTTTTCTATATCAACAGATTGAATATTTGCTCGCATCCTTCCTTCAACATCCTGAATGACTGATTCTTTCTCATGATTCCTGATCTCCAATTGAGAAATTTCTTCTTTCAGTATTGCAATGCGATCCTGGATAATCACTTTCTCATCAATATGAGCCTTTAATTGATCTTGAAGAATTGAATATTCTTACTCTAGCTTGGAGATAGAGGAAGCCGTCAAAGAGGCTTGTTCTTGAGATGTAGCCAGCTGCTTCCCGTATTCCAAAATCTCAGGGGCAATTGTAGTATTTTCTGTCGATGCAAAGGAGATTACTGAATCACGAAATTTAAGAAGAGAATCACACAAAGAAGATATGCTGATTCTAGCCATCCTCGCAGAACTTTCCAAATTTTTTATAGCGATATCCAAATCGGACCATTGTTCAGGGTTCTTGAAGATATGGACTATCGCTAATAAAGAATTCCTCATCAAAAGCATCTTATGCGCGGGGACTTTTGCAAAAGATAATAGTTTGGATGCAGTAGCCACAGAGTCAGAACTGGCCGCTCCACTGTAAGAAGGGGTTCCTATAGCATAAAGAAAGGAAATATTTAGATATATTGATAAAAATTATAAGACATACAATGCTGAGTAAAATAACTGATATACACATACCTGTCACTAGAATACGGTTGACAGAAGGAGAAATTTCTTGAATCCCAGGAAAGCCAACCTCCACTATATCGACAAGAAAAAGCACCCTAGCCTCTGTACTTGAGTCTCTAGTGGTTGGAGTTGGCAAGTTAGTGGTCTCTATCGAAAATATAATCTCACGAGCTATTACTTTCAGTGCCGCCAACGAAACTAGAGGAGCTCTCGACGAAATTACCGCAGGAAGATCTGAAGGGGAAATCTCACCTATCTTAACATTAGCGACACGAGCACCTAAAAAGGGAGACACAACAATTCTAAATAAATGATTGCTATTAAATATGAAGATAAATATATGCATATGAAAGTTAAATTTCCTTTACCTGGTGACTATCCGTATTCACTGTAATCTAAATATTCCTCTTCTTCTTCTACGGTTACAGGAGATTTCACAGGAATTTTAGCACCAGGAAGAGCTTCAGAGGTTGTGGGAGGAAGTTCTGTTTCAATGCCTTCTATAGTTACTTCCTCCTCTCCGTTAATATCGACTTCTCCTTCCTCAAAGTCGTCATCCTTATCTTCGCTGCTTTCACCGTCTTCATCATCTTCATACTGCGAAGAGGCGGTATTCTCTGATGACGAGGCTGAGCTTTCATCCTCCAAAGTTTCTTCGTCAACTTCTTCGATAACAATTTGCTTTCCTTTGGAAGAAGAAGCCTGACTGTTCTCTAGTACAGTTTCTCTAATTGAAGGAGAGACGGACGTTTGTCTCGTTTCCTCTGGAGGAATGGGTGGTGATGCTTGTAAATGCGCCCTTGATCTAGTCATCAGAGATGATGAGCTAGGGCGAGTGGGTTGTGAAGGAGGCACTGGAACATGGTGAATTGGTTCTTCTTGAATTGCTACAGTCTCTACAAGAACAGGAGAAGATGCACCTTTAACATTTTCCGTAGCTTGACCTATAGAGTGGAGAGGAGCTTGCTCAAATTCCATTAAGACCCTGTAAGCAATCCAGCCATCCAAAGTATTAATAAGATTTATCTTGCGGATGGGGTCTTCTAGTAATATTTTGCTACAAATTTCCCCGCGATGGGATGCATGACTCTTCTCTGGAATATAGCCAATCCCGCTCTCTAGTTTTCTGCCTTTCAGCTTGGGCGGATGAAGAAAGATGGAAGAATCTACAGGCAGGCATTTGGTGACCAAATATGACTGGTGGTCCCACCACCACATCCAGCTGTATGAGGTGTGAACTACGCGCTCGCAGCTAGGAATTATGAAGGAAGAATCGACGCGGCCATTCTATAACGCCCTGAAAATCGGGGGTCGAGCATAAACTCAACTCCCGAGTTCCAATGCATCACTTATGCAACATAATGAATGATTATGGAATGTTGTTTGTATTAGTGCATTGGACATGAGTGAGATTAAGCCAAAACAACATATCATACTTCAGAGTCAAGTGAGATAGCAAGCGGAAGACTGTGATAGATATATAAATTATATAAACTGTGGTGAGTCTCCAGAGTGTGATAATGTTACCAGGTTAACTATTTACAAGTATAATTCCAAAATATACCAAATTGAGGAAGTGTAATGTCTTCTATCCCAAATACCATAGCCCCGTCAATGCAATTTCAAGTCTTCATAGACTCGTCAGAGAGTTACAAGTAGGAGGACTCCTCCTCAACATCATAGTAGTAGTCCGGCTCTGCTTCATAAGAATCACCATCATCTGAAACTCAAATAAGTCTAGTTGGTGTGTACAACATCATCCCGTAACGTGGGAGTGAGTGATCAACTCAGTGGAACAATAAAGCATAGGTTAACATGTTATCAAAACAGTCAAGCAGTAATGATAAAGCAGTACAATCAATATTTCTAAATACTCTTATTAATGCAAGTATAAATGCAGTCATGATATATGCCCTCACCACATACTCCCTCATGCGACACCATCTTATGTTCACAGCATGCTTGCATTCCTCAGTGCTCCACATCTTCTAGGCACATGCAATGCGATGATGAGCATGATTACTGAGTTGTTATTAGTCCATTTCAAACAGCAAGATTGGGAAACTAAGGTACCTCCCTTATATCATTCCCAAACATGATCCATTCTAAGGTCGTTAGTCCTAGTTAATCTCATACGATGGTGTGTTTCTAGGTTGCTGCAAAGGCTGCCAGGGCTGTTACACGGAACCGTTACACCACTCCCCCATCACCCTTTTAACGGTTCATCACTAAATTGATACAGGCCTAGTTCATACTCTATTCACCGCGGCAAAACTCGTCGCCTCACTGCAAATTCAGAGTATGCTCGAGGTCACTACAAAGGGCTCGTCACCAATCAGTGTAGGCCGACAGCTCGAATATAGTGTCCCATACCACCATAATCGGCTCACGAGTCGTGTTGTTTAATGTACACTACGGGGAGGCACGTGGCCCCAGCGTAGGCCGACAGCTCGACTACGGTGTCCCATACCACCATGCCTAGCTCATGAGTCTTAGCAGATCGAGGTACCATGGTTAACGGGATTTCACTGGTAAGTTTAGTACCCTAGGTTCAAGCAGAGGCGTCCAAACGTGGTGAACATACATAAGACAGATCGGGTTGCTTAACGAGCTTGGCTAGCTCGAGCGCACAACAAGTTGAACGATATGAAGCGCATAAGCACCTCGTGTGGCCAACCACTATCGCCAACCGAAGTACGACTCGGGTTCGTCGAACACATCCCACGTGGTAAATGAATCTCCGCCACGAATTCAATCCCGTTACTGATTGCTTGGACTGTAATCATAGCCCCAAACACAATCAATCCATGACCAGAAGCATGTAGAGTAAAGCAGAATAAATAAAGTAATTCAAACATGTTGACAAGCATGTCATAAAATATGCAATAAAGCACAATATAAACAGGAAATATAAACACCTATATTTCATAAGTAAGCGGTTAAATTAAACAAGCAACATGGAGGAAATCATATACATCTCTAAGGTAGCTGAGAATCCTATCTCAACACCCTTATACATTACAAGTTACTAACTACTACTCATTCAGACATTTCAATAAACACTTTAAACTACATACATCAACATACATGACGTATGTTGATCACATAGGTATAAGGCCAAATCCTCTCACTAGGGAGTTGCCCCAATTATAACACGTGTGCACCCACGACGGATAGTCATGGCAAGCAGGAATCCAAGTTCCATGTTCATTCAGTCATTTCTACAAACACTTGGGCTACACGCTTTAACATATATAGTGTATATTGGCCGTGGCGTGATTTAGGGCAAATCCTTTCGTCAAAGAGGTGTCGCCTATATAACAATCATGTATCCATGACAATCAGTCATGGCGAGCATGAATGCGAATTCTATACTCATTCGGTCATTTTCACAAACACTTAGAATACACTCTTTTAACATACATAACGTATATTAGCAAAAACATGTATTAGGGCGAATCCTTTCGCTGAGTGAGTATTATACATATATATAGATGTTCATACAATAATTAATCATGTCAAACATACTTTCAAAATTTATACGTATACGGTATTTTCTACAAATACGAAGAATACAGTATATTCAATATAGTTAACGTATAACCAAAACATGAAACGGATAGCACTTTGTACATGTGCAATTGCATGCAGATCATGAATCTATCATTATCTGACATTGAAAGCGTTGAAAACCATAACCTATACACCTAAAGTCCGCACCTTTTGTTGTAGAATCGTAACAAATTCAATAGGTTTGCTAGGCTTTCACCTACGATGATTTGGTGACCTAGAGAACGAAATAGGTTAGCTATTTCATAACCTACAACTATCAAAACCCCAAAATAGATTAGGGTTAGGGTTTCTTACCTAGAAATGGAGCCGGAATCGCCGAGAAAGCGATTAGAACGAGGTGGTTAAACACGTATAGCAGCAGGGAAGCATGACAGGGAGATGCTCCCACTTCTCTCACACTTTCTCTCTCTTTTCTCTCTCTCTTTTCCTAGGGTTTTTTTTTCAAATTCGTATGGCTGAAATGAGAGAGGGTTTAAGGTCCTTATATAGGTCCAGAACTCTCCAAAATAGATTCAGGACCAAGATATACTTGGGTTTTGTCCAAAGGGCATCTGTTTCAGCTCAACGGAGCATTTCCAGAGCCCCCCCTTGAGCCAAAGGTCGGACTTAAGATCACTGACATTGGATCTAGGTCGAGTTACATTTTCGGTCCGGTCGGATTTACAGATCACCCGTGGCAAACTAGTTTTAGTTCAACGGTCAGTGGATCTCGATTGGAGATTTCGAGTACATAGATATGTTTGTGGAAATATCCCTGATCCGAGGGTGTAATTTGGCCTGATTCTGACGGTTTGGTTGCTTAATACTGACCCACAAGCGACAAGTCTCAGATTTCATAAATTTGTATTTTATTTTTAATTCATTTCACATTTCTCACACTCCCCGCTCCGAGCTCAAGCGAATAGCGCTGGGACACTATTTGGATTTGATTTTTGAGATGGTTGTCAAGCCCAGCAAGGCGGTCTTAACTCCTTAACTTCGTGTTAATCGGACTTCCAACGTGCGGTCCAGATCTGATACGAAGTTTCAATATGCTCCCGAGAGTAACTGGGTAATGAGATTGATCCTAGATTTTAGGGTAACCTAGCGTCAATGATTGTACAAGTTTTGGGTCTTGCAGATCACATTTAAAGTGATTGGTGCTAATTTCACAGGTACTCTAGTTTAACACTGGCTAATTCTTGCCTAATTTCTAAAGGATTTAGTCCCGAGTAATTTCTGCCTGAGGTGGTACCTGGGCCTTTGTAGTTTGTATATAAATTGATCCAAGTTATACTATTTAGCTAGTTTAAGATAGTGTCTAGGGTGAAAGCACTTAGAAAAATTAAAAGAATAAGGTGGTGAAGGGTGGGATTTGTGAAGGAAATGGGTTCAAAAGCAGTTTTAGACTTTAGGATTGAGTTCTGACAAGTTAATAAGGTGTTAGGATCGACCCATTGCCTAAGAACGTCTAGTTCCAGGTTGGCAAAAATTCGGGATGTTACACGTTCAATAATTACTTCCATATTATGGCCCAGTTAAGAGGACCCGTTCTGTAACAACGCATCTTTCTAGTGACCAGCCCGTAATCTTTTGGCACGGTTTGATCATAACCAAACTGGCGAGCAAAGCGGCTGGGATAATAAGGCTCTTGCCAGAATTGTCCTTTCTCGAAGTGGTAAACTGCATGAACAGATAGAAAGAAAGAAAGCCCTTTCTGCTGCATTGAGTGTTCTTTGGTTTACCATGTCTATATCTTCAATATAGTGATAGAGACGGAATTGGAAGAAGTCTATCTGGTCATCATCCCGAATCTTATTTGCAACCCAGTCATATGCCCTCTTGGCCATTGCCCTTTGCTGGAAGAACCAAAGCGGAAGATGCGAGGGATGAACATACGCTTTCACTAATGCTTCAAAGGTCCAGGGAAAGTAAACTCCTAGCCACCCTGTGATGTAGTGCCAAGAAGTATATGCTGATGAAGTTCCAAGAGTAGGGTTCTTCACGTGGATGGCTATCTCTCCAAGAGCTCTGTAAATGGAGTATAGTACTGGAGGAGCAAGAGAATATCTATGGCCTTCGGCCAAAGCGCCAACTATGACAAAGACTGTGGGACGAACAACATCTGACCACTTGGAGCTAGGAAGTACAACGAGGCTCAGCCAGTAGGCCAAGAAAGCTGAAAGTTCCCCAAATGAACTATAATCTGCTCTCTCCCTCATGGCATCTCGAAGTCGAATTAGCTCCTTGGAGCGACAGTCGCGGAATCTATAAGAAGGAAAATATAAGTATGGAGAAGTCTCTAAGAAGGGAAGAAAGAAAAATTAATTCTTGGGTTTAAATACCTGAGACCTCTGGAGAAATGTGCAAGCCATTGCAAAGGAGGAAGCTTGTGAAAATTAGGAAATTTCCCCATCTCCTTGAAAAGCTCGATAGTGGTCTCAGAGATGAAAGGTTTACGATCAGGAGACGACACAAAGGCTAACTCCCTGTTGGTTGGAATGAATTCATCATAGAACCTGCCTGTTGTTGGAAGACCAGCTATGTGATGGAGATCCCAAAGTGTTATACTCATCTCACCGTAGGGCAGGTGGAAAGAGTTGGTAGTAGGCGACCAGTACTCGATGAAACCTTTCAGCACAGTGGGTTCCTTATAAAAGTGCTTAGATGTCACTTCTATAACATCATAAAGGCCAATTTTGGCAAGCGTGCTTGTGTGCTTTAGTGAGATAGCTTCTGCCCAATCAGAATAATAGCGTCGAGCGGTTAATAAACCCCTGGTGCGGAAATCTTCTTGTCCCCAGAGTTGTGCGCGATCTCAGAAATGCTGTTTGATCGTTTCATAGAAATGTGAAGGGAAAAGGTCATGAGGGTTGTGGAAAGGTACTAGGAAGATCATGGGATGGACTTCTCCAATCTTTTACCGCAGTTTCTGCATCTGTATTATCCCTTCAAGGATGCGTGGCTCTCTCGTTGCCCACGACTCAGTATACATCAGTCTTTCGCCGTGTACATAATCCTTTGGTTTACGGTTAAGCATGGACTGGTGGCGATAGACGTTGATGGGAATTATTGTCATGCCTTCTGCACGAGGGTTATCAAACTTCATGATGCCCTCAACAACTCGCACCGAGTCCCACAAATTCTGGAGTCTTTTCCTCTTGTGTTCTGAAATTTTTTCTTCAAATTCTTTTACCTTATTTCGACGAACCTTTCTCGAACGAGAAGCGGGAGTGTCTTCCCGAGGAGGTGGTTTTTGGCTGTCTGTGCAGATGTGAGCGGTTGTTTTCAATCATTCATCCCAATCATATTCTCTACCATGTTTTGGAGGACATTTGAGCTCTCCCAGTGCTATTGATCGGTGAATGGCAGAGATTTAATACGGCCAGAGAAATCAAAGGTTGGAAGTATGGGTTCCTTGAAGTAGGCAGGAGTGTTGGTGGTGGTTTTTGTTCGTTTGGTAGGTGGCTGATCGGAAGAAGGAGAAGGATGGTAAGAAGATGTATCAGGTAACTCAGGATGAGAAGGTTGGGTAGTAGGGGAATCTACGAGGCGAAAGGTTCGCTTAGTACGAGCCATGATGAAATACGAAGTCAAGGGTTTTGAAGAAAATCAAAGATACGAAAGAAAATTGGGAAGGGTTAAGCGATTGGAAAAGATCAAGAAGCTTGAGGAAAAAAATAGCTAAGTGTGGACGCTTTGCGCGGGTCCACGTAAAGTAAAGGGTTAGCGCGGAATATAGGGACTTCTGGAAAATTTGCGCAAACAACAAAGTTGTTGCGCGGTACCATGCAAACAATATTGATTACTCGGGGAAAATCGTAAGAATGAAGTTTCGACAGGCGCGCGAGGGAATTAACCAAATGAGTAAGAGTTAGACTATTTATAGGATTCACGCTCGAGTACGGTACGAGGGTTTTGATTGAACAGGTCCGTGCAAACCCTGGAGAAAGGATTTTAATTGATCATTTTCTTTGATTTTGTGAAAAGCAAAGAAAGGATCAAGGGGGCATCTGTTGAGGCATAAAAATAAGGAGAAGAAAAGAACAATATTACCTTGTGTGGGTCCCCACAAAGTATATCGGTTGCACGGGTCCCCGTAAAGTATATCGATTGTGCAGGTCCCCGTAAAGCATATCGATTGCACAGCAAGAGTTCCAAGTGATTATTTAAGATATATCCTACATCGCTAAGATTAAAGGTTCCACACGTGCGAGGGCCTATAAATACCCCTTCCCCTCCTTCATTTGGACGGTTAGAAGATTTCGGAGTGAAAGCAGAGTAAAGAAGAAGACTGAAGGTAGGAGTAAAGGGCTCCGGTAGGTTGTGCGGACCCGCACAACCAATGTCCTTTGCGCGGGATCGCGCAACCCATATCCTTTATGCGGGACCGCGCAAACAGATTGCTCTGCAGTCTGTAACAGCAAAGGGCTGTCATGCTATCAAAATGCTTGAAGCCCCCAAATCTTCAAGCTCTTCAAGTTCTTCTTGTTCAAATAAAAGGGAGAATAACCGAAGAAATGCATATTCCTCCTGAGTCTCAAGAGATGATCAAAATAAAGCCGAAATGCTACTGGAATCTCTACCTCCATGAAGATTGTTGATCGATTCGTCAATTCCTCCGCTGATAAATGTATTCCTTGACTCTTCGTCTGTTCCCAAGTTTATTTTTCGCAAGCCGTCTATTGTCGGTTGCCCCCCGTCTTCTATTTGTCTTGGAGCTATCTCAGAGTACTCGACTGTTTTAGGGTCCTGTTTTGGCAATTGCGTAGCCGTAACCATATTTACTGATGACTCTGCTCCGAGCCCTTGGAATTTCTTCCGCTTTTCCTGGTCAACCCCAAGAGGGATTTGAATTCCCTTTCTGTGGTTCAGCCCCGTGAGTTTATTACAATCAAAACCCATATTCCTCATGATCTTCTTGCTCATTGAACTGTATTTTTCCAGATTCTGTAGTGTCAGCCTTCCGTGGTATACATTATTCGTGACTTCAGTCTTTGCTTCTATTGCAACATGGAATTCTATTGGCTCGAGGTATTTGGTACTAGCTTTGACTTGAAATCTTCCTGGAGCGGCTAAAAATGGCTTACACCTTTCAATGTTGGGTAGCGGCATCGTATAATTAGACTGCAGAATTTTCAACTGTTCCATTGATAACAAGGTTAACGGTGGCTGCCCTGGTTGTCTCAAACGCTTGGACACAAAATAGAACTTCTTCCTTGCTTCCGCAGTCCTAAAAGATTCTACCCTTTCTTCTTCAACATTGTCCACTCGGATGTCTTTTAAGACTTTGTTTTTATCATTGTTTCTCGCCTCTTCAAAGAACCCTTTATAATAACTAACATCCGCGAAGAAAGAGTCAGCTTCTTTATATGGTCTCGCGTCGGCCATCACCTTACACTGTATTCCGTTCTTACAGTATTTGAAGCATTAGTACAAAGTAGAGGGTATGATGTTGTACTGATGAATCCAAGGCCTTCCCAGGAGAAGATTGTATGTTGTCACGGCGTTTATAACATGACATATGACATTAGTAGTTAATTCTCCTACCTCCAACGTCACTGTAATCTTACCAAGCGCGCATTGTCCATCTTGATTGAAACCCTGTATCATCATTCCATAAGGGTGCATATCAGAACGGCGATAACCCAATATGCTCACCATCGAGAGTGGTAAAAGGTTTAGTGCAGATCCATTGTCTATCATAATCTGCTTTACCCGCTTCCCACAGATGTGACCCTCAATCATTAGTGGCCTATTATGTTCCGTCTCACCAATCAAATCATCATCGAAAAATGAGATGACTTGTAGACAATCTGCCTATTCATTGTGTCTTTCTTGTTTCATTTCTGTCAGCAGAATTTCTCTAACGCTGTGATCGGACAATGCTAGGATCAAACTTTGTCGAAACTCTTCTGATAACTTGAGTGCATCATAAATGCTTAAACGCACCGATATGCCTTTCAAATGGCTAACTACATCATAAACCACTTTTATCGTTTCACTCCTGTTTTCATTTCTATCATCATTGTTTTGTTTTTCAATAACTTCTTTCCTTACGATTCCTACTTTCTGTTTCACTGGGCTCGTTACCCTCTTTCCTGATCGCAACATAATCATTGCTGCATTCTTTGTCGACATTTGACTCTCTTTCTCTTTTACTTCTTTGACCTTTTTCTGAACTAGAAACATGTTTACCGTCACCCTCATATTCTTTCCTTTGTCTTCACTGGTTATTATCTCACCCTTATTTATCATTCGCTGTATGATACATTTCAATGTGTAGCAATTTTCTGTAGGGTGTCCTACTAAATGATGATAACGGCAGAAATTTCTTTCCCTGGTCTTTGTCATGTCTTCTGGGCGCTTGGGCTCTAGTAGTTCCAGGGTGCCAGCTTTTAGTAATTGCTTCATCATAGGAACAACATCTTCTTTATCGAAATCGAACCCTTCGTGAGAATCAAGCATCTTGAGCCTTTTTCCATTGTATCGATTTTTCGACTGGTTCCATCTTTCCTTTCTTTCTAGTCTTTTGTCCCTTGAGCCCCCTATATCTTGATTTTTCGTGTCACGATCGATGGTATTCACTATCGTCCTGCTGGGTATTCTTCTAACAGCCTCCCTGTGAAATGCTGGCATCTTACGGGTCATTAATTCTAATGCATGAGCTTTGGTGGCTAGGTCACGGAACGTCCTGATGTCGGCACTAGTGAGCCCGAACGTGATTCCCGTTTCCATATAATTCAAACACATTTTTACTTGTTCCTTTTCTTCCGACAGTTGTCTACACGATGCCCCCAATGTTTTCCACCTGTCTATGAACTTTTCCACTGATTCCCCTTCTCGCTGCTGTATAGAGGCCAATTTTGTAATGCTAACATCACGTTCTGATGAGAAGAAGTTTGACATAAAAGCATCTTGCATTTACTCCCAAGTCTGCACTGATCCAGGAGTCAAGCTGGAAGACCACTGAAATGCTTTGTATATCAGCGATGACCCGAATAGCCTCAGACAATACTGTGGTACCGTAGAGAAATTCCCCATAATGGTAATGAAATGTATTAGATGTTCTTCTGGTGATCCCTCCCCATTGATTTTCTAGAAATCTGGATGCTTGAAGTTGGTCGGAAATGGAACATCCTCTACCTCCCTTGGATAGGGTGTTCGGTATCTGAAGCAGCTAGTATGTTCTCGCTCTCTTTTTATTCTCACAGTTTCTTCAACGACCTGTCTTATATCATCTTGTGTTATAGTTTTTGCTGCTGGAACAGATCCTCGCGATCCTACCCCTTGTGGACGAGAACCTTCAGGCTGACTTTCCTGTCCATTCGTTGTTCCCATCATCGGTGGAGCCGCTATTTGGGCTACGTTATGCGCCAAAGTCGCCAAGGCTTCTCTGAGGTTTCGACATTCATCCATTAACGCTCTTTGCGCTTCTGCCATCTGGTTAACACGATCTTCGGTAGTTGGCCTGTTTCCTTGACTCGTCTCGGCCATATGCAATGTGACTTCTTTAGTGCTTGTCAAGGTTGTCGTTGGAGTAAGGTGAGAATATGTTGATGCGACAGGGCTTACAAATAGGGAAGAGATCAGAGTCTCATTCGACTTTTGTGTGCTCCCTATATTGCTGATCGATCGGGGTGACACAGTTATTGGTGAACTTGCCGGGGGTGACATAGGCATCGGTGAGCTTATCATCAGTGCTTTACCTTTCTGTTCTCCCATCTATTTGGTCTTTAGGGCAGCTAGAATCAGAAAATCGCATGATGCGAACTATGGAGCTGTTCGCCCTGGATATATCGCAGGAGGAGCGAGTTCGGGGTTCTTTCTGACTGTACTACGTGTGATCGGTCCTCTAGCTCTCAGCAAAGATGAGTTTGCTTTACGACTTTTCAGATTCCTTGCTTTTGCCTTACGAGATAGGACCACAGTCCAATCCCCCTCACTTTCCTGTAGTTGAGGTGAAATGGATACAACTCCAACTGTTACTTGAGTCATTTTATGGCCATTTGCAAGACGTGGATCTGTGCGCTCTGGGGCTTGACTTGGTGCATACTCTACTATGAACCCAGTAGAGGTGAAGTAGAAGTTCACTTTCCTTGCAAGACTAGCCATCAGTTGTACTTTATGGTTAAATTCAGGTACCTTCAATAATGAAATGCACACTAAATTAGTATGTGAAGGATTAAGTAATCTATCTTAGAGATGAAAGGGAGGATGTTCCCACTGAGAGTCGCCATTTTGGTGTCTGAGAGATGCCAAAAAGTGATAAAAGCTTTACCACTTTTCCAATGTTAATACTAAATAAGACAACTTTCCCCAGTGGAGTCGCCATTTTGTTTTCGACAAGAAAACAAATGTATTTGATTTGGGGAATTTATCTTATTTAGACATAACAGAGAAAAGTATAAAGACAATCATCACACTTTATTGATTTTAAGTTCATTTACATCCTCTAATATCCCTTGATTCTAAGATTGATTACTTGGTACAAAGAAACTATTATAAGTTCAACTGTTATAATCAAATATAAATTTTAGCAGCATAACAGTAGTGACCTTAGTCATCCCCTAGGACTTAGGAGGAATTGACGAATCGATCAACAATCTTCATGGAGATAGAGATTCCGGTAGCATTCCGGCGTTATTTTGATCATCTCCTGAGACTCGGGAGGAATATGCATTTCTTCGGTTATTCTTCCTTTTACTTGAACAAGAAGAACTTGAAGAGCTTGAATATTTGGGACGTCAAGCATTTTGACAGCATGACAACCCTTTACCATTACAGACTGCGGAGCAATCTGTTTACGCGGTCCCTAGCAAAGGATATGGGTTGCGCCGTCCCGCGCAAAGGACATTGGTTGCAGGGGTCCACGCAACCTACCGGAGCCCTTTGCTCCTACCTTCAGTCTTCTTCTTTACTCTACTTTCACTCTGAAATCTTCCAACCGTCCAAATGAAGGAGGGGAAGGGGTATTTATAGGCGCTCGCACGTGTGGAACCTTTAATCTTAGCGATTTGAGATATATCTTGAATAATCACTTGGAACTCTTGCTGTGTAATCGATATGCTTTGTGGGGACCCACACAATCCATATACTTTGCGGGGACCCGAGCAACCGATATACTTTGTGGGGACCCGCGCAATTGATATACTTTACGGGGACCTGTGTAAGGTAATATTATGCTTTTCTTCTCCTTATTTTTATGCCTCAACAGACGGCGATCCCACTTATAGATGCCCAAATGGTCTTGGAATACGACGGTTCTAGTCAGGAATGAAAGTACGCTAAAGTACCTTCCAAATGACGAAAATTTGACCCAATCCGACATCAAACGAGGGAGTTATGAGCACCTCCGTTGGATTACACGATTAGGAAAGATTAACCATCGAAATTGTAAAATGACGATCGAAGAGTTCCAACGTGCTTTTGGGATATCGAACGGTCTCGAAATTACCCAATTCTGGTCTCATTTAGAAGCTTCGTAAGTTACCATTCCAATGAGCTTAAAATAATCTAAATTCGACCACTGAAGAGAGAGTTATGAAGGTTACTGTTGGACAAGGAGATGAAGGAGAAATTCAGTACTGACGACTGCGATCCCACTTACGGATGCCCAAATGGTCTAAGAATACGACGATTCCAGTAAAGAATTAAAGTGCGTCAGATAACCAAAATTCAACCCAATCCGACATCCAACGAGGCAGTTATGAGCTCCTCCGTTGGATCACTCGATTTGGAAAGATTAACAATCGAAATTGCAAAATGACTATCGAAGAGTTCTAACGTGCTTCTGGGATATCGGACGGTCTCGAAATTACCCAATTCTGGTCTCATTTAGAATATTGTCAAGTTACCATTCCAATAATCTCAAAATAGCCTTAATTCAACCACTGAAGAGAGAGAGAGCAATGAAGGTTACTGTTGGAGAAGGAGATGAAGGAGAAATTCAGTAACGACGACTGCGATCCCACTTACGGATGCCCAATGGCCTCGGAATACGACGATTCTAGTCAGGAATGGAAGTACGCCAAAGTACCTTTTAGATGAACAAAAAACTACCCACTTCGACATCAAATGAGGGAGTTATGAGCACCTCCGTTAGATCTTGCAATTTGGAAAGAATAATAATCGAAATTGTAAAATGACGATCGAAGAGTTCCAACGTGCTTTTGGGACATCGAACGGTCTCGAAATTGTCCAATTCTGGCCTCATTTAGAAGCTTCGTAAGTTACCATTCCAATGAACTCAAAATAGTCTAAATTTGTCCACTGAAGAGGGAGTTATGAAGGTTACTGTTGGACAAGGAGATGAAGGAGAAATTCAGTACCGACGACTACGATCCCACTTACGGATGCCCAAATGGTCTCAAAATGCAACAATTGCAGTCAGGAATGAAAGTATGCTAAAGTAGCTTTCAGATGACTGAAATTCGACCCAATCTAACATCAAATGAGGCAGTTATGAGTGCCTCCGTTGGATCGGGCAATTTAGAAAGATTAATAATCGAAATTGTAAAATGACTATCGAAGAGTTCCAACGTGCTTTTGGGATATCGGACAGTCTCGAAATTACCCAATTATGGTCTGTTTTAGAATCTTGCCAAGCTACCGTTCCAATGAGCTCAAAATAGTCTAAATTTGACCACTGAAGAGAGAGTTATGAATGTTACTGTTGGACAAGGAGATGAAGTTGAAATTCAGTAGAGACGACTGCGACCCCACTTATGGAGGCCCAAATGGTCTCGGAATACGATGATTAATGTCAGGAATGAAAGTGCGCTAAAGTACCTTTCAGATGACCAGAAATTGACCTTATACCACATCAAACGAGGGAGTTATGAGCGCCTACGTTGGATCACACGATTTTGAAAGTTTAACAATCGAAATTGCAAAATGACGATCGAAGAGTTCCAACGTGCTTTTGCGATAACGAACGGTCCCAAAATTACCCAATTCTGGTCTCATTTAGAAGCTTGTCAAGTTACCTTTCTAATGAGCTCAAAATAGACAAAATTCAATGACTGAAGAGAGAGTTATGAAGGTCACTGTTGGAGAAGGAGATGATAGAGAAATTCAGTAGTGATGACTGTGATTCCACTACAGATGCCCAATGGTCTCAGAATACGACGATTGCAGTCCGAATTGGAAGTGCGCTAAAGTACCATTCAGATGAACAAAAATTGACCCAATTCGATAGCAAACGAGGGAGTTATGAATACCTTTGTTGGATCTCGCGATTTGTAAAGATTAACAATCGAAATTGCAAAATGACGATCAAAGAGTTCCAACGTGCTTTTGGGATATCGAACGGCCTCGAAATTATCCAATTTCGGTCTCATTTAGAAGCTTGTCAAGTTACTATTCCAATGAGCTCAAAAATAGTCTGAATTTGACCACTAAAGAGAGAGTTATGAAGGTTACTGTTGGACAAGGAAATGAAGGAGAAATTCATTATCAACGACTGCAATCCCACTTACGGATGCCCAAATGGTCTCGGAATACCGGTTGCAGTCAGGAATGAAAGTGCGCTAAAGTACCTTTCAAATGACCAGAAATTGAAATTGTAAAATGACAATCGAAGAGTTCCAACGTGCTTTTGGTATATCGAACATTCTTGAAATATCCCAATTCGGTTCTCATTTAGAACCTTCTCAAGTTACCATTCCAATGTGCTCAAAATAGTCTAAATTCGACCACTGAAGAGAGAGTTATAAAGGTTACTGTTGGACAAGGAGATGAAGGAGAAATTCAGTAGTGACGAGTGTGATCCCACTTACGGATGCCCAAAATGTCTCGGAATACTACGATTGCAGTCAGGAATGAAACTGCGCTAAAGTACCTTTCAGATGACCAAAATTTGACCCAATCCGACATCAAACGAGGGAGTTATGAGCGCCTCTGTTGGATCACACGATTTGGAAAGATTAACAATCAAAATTGTAAAATGATGATCAAAGAGTTCCAACGTGCTTTTTGGATATCGAACGGTCTTTAAATTACCCAATTCTGGTCTCATTTAAAATCTTGTCAAGTTACCGTTCCAATGAGCTCAAAATAGTCTAAATTCGATCACTAAAGAGAGAGTTATGAATGTTACTCTTGGACAAGGAAATGAAGATGAAATTTAGTAGCAACAACCGCAATCCCTCTTACGGATGCCCAGATGGTCTCGGAATACGACGATTGCAGCCAGGAATGTAAGTGCTCTAAAGTACCTTTCAGATGACCAAAAGTCGACCTTATCCGACATCAAACGTGGGTGTTATGAGCGCCTCCGTTAGATCACACGATTTGGAAAGATTAACAATCGAAATTGTAAAATGATGATCGAAGAGTTCTAACGTGCTTTTTGGATATCGAACGGTCTTTAAATTACCCAATTCTGGTCTCATTTAGAATCTTGTCAAGTTACCGTTCCAATGAGCTCAAAATAGTCTAAATTCGATCACTAAAGAGAGAGTTATGAATGTTACTCTTGGACAAGGAAATGAAGATGAAATTCAGTAGCAACAACCGCAATCCCTCTTACGGATGGCCAGATGGTCTCGGAATACGACGATTACAGCCAGTAATGTAAGTGCTCTAAAGTACCTTTCAGATGACCAAAAGTCAACCTTATCCGACATCAAATGTGGGCGTTATGAGCGCCTCCATTGGATCACGCGATTTGGAAAGATTAACAATCGAATTGCAAAATGAGATCGAAGAGTTCCAACGTGCTTTTCGGATATCGAACAGTCTGAAAATTATTCAATTCTTGTCTCATTTAGAAGCTTCTCAAGTTACCATTCCAAAGAGCTCAAAATAGTCTAAGTTCAACCACTGAAAAGAGAGTTATGAAGGTTACTGTTGGACAAGGAGATGAAGTTGAAATTCAGTAATGATGACTGTGATCCCACTTACGGATGCCCAAAAGGTCTCGGAATACGACGATTGCTATCAGAAATGAAAGTGCGCTAAAGTACCTTTCAAATGACCAAAAATTGACCTAATCTGACATCAAACGAGGGAGTTATGAGCGCCTCCGTTGGATCGCATGATTGTGAAAGATTAACAATCAAATTTGTGATATGACGATCGAAGAGTTCCAACGTGCTTTTGGGATATCGAACGGTCTCGAAATTACTCAATTCTGGTCTCATTTTGAAGCTTGTCGGGTTACCATTCCAATGACCTCAAAATAGTCTGAATTTGACCACTGAAGAGAGAGTTATGAAGGTTACTGCTAGACAAGTAGAGGAAGGAGAAACTCAGTATCGACGACTGTGATCCCACTTACGGATGCCCAAATGGTCTCGGAATACGACGGTTCCTGTCAGGAATGAAAGTGTGCTATAAAGTACCTTTCAGATGACCAAAAATTGAAATTGTAAAGTGACGATCGAAGAGTTCCAACGTGCTTTTGGGATATCGAACAGTCTCGAAATTACCTAATTTCGTTCTCATTTAGAAGCTTCTCAAGTTAGCATTCTAATGTGCTCAAAATAGTCTAAATTTGACCACTGAAGAGAGAGTTATGAAGGTTACTGTTGGACAAGGAGATGAAGGAGAAATTCAGTAGTGACGAGTGTGATCCCACTTACGGATGCCCAAATGGTCTCGGAATACTACGATTGCAGTCAGAAATGAAAGTGTATTAAAGTACCTTTCAGATGACCAAAATTTGACCCAATCCGACATCAAATGAGGTAGTCATGAGCGCCTCTGTTGTATCGCACGATTTGGAAAGAATAACAATCAAAATTACAAAATAATGATCGAAGAGTTCCAACATACTTTTAGGATATCGAACGGTCCTGAAATTACCCTATTCTGGTCTCATTTAGAAGCTTGTCATGTTACCATTCTAATGAGCTCAAAATAGTCCAAATTCGACCACTAAAGAGAGAGTTATGAAGGTTACTGTTGGAGAAGGAGATGAAGGAGAAATTCCGTAGCGACGATTGCGATCCCACTTACGGATGCCCAAATGGTCTCTGAATACTACAATTACAGTCATGAATGAAAGTGCGCTAAAGTACCTTTCAGATTAACAAAGATTGACCCAATTCGACATTAAACGGGGAGTTATGAGCGCCTCCGTTGGATCGCGCGATTGTGAAAGATTAACAATCGAAATTGTAAAATGATGATCGGAGAGTTCCAACGTACTTTTGGGATATCGGACGGTCTGAAATTACCCAATTCTGGTCTCATTTAGAAGCTTGTCAAGTTACCATTCCAATGAGCTAAAAATAGTCTAAATTCGACCACAAAAGAGAGAGTTATAAAGGTTACTGTTGGATAAGGAGATGAAGTTGAAATTCAGTAGCGACAACTGTGATCCCACTTAGGAATGCCCAAATGGTCTCGAAATACGACGATTGCAGTCAGAAATGAAAGTACGCTAAAGTATCTTTCAGATGAACAAAAATCGACCCAATTCGACATCAAACAAGGGAGTTACGAGTGCCTCCGTTGGATCGGGCGATTTGGAAAGATTAACAATCAAAATTGCAAAATGACAATCGAAGAGTTCCAACATGCTTTTAGGATATTGAACGGTCTCGAAATTACCCAATTCTAGTCTCATTTAGAAGCTTGTCTAGTTACCATTCCAATGAGCTCAAAATAGTATAAATTCGACCACTGAAGAGAGAGTTATGAAGGTTACTGTTGGACAAGGAGATGGAGGAGAAATTTAGTATCGATCATTGCAATCCCACTTACGAATGCCCAATTGGTCTCGGAATACTACGATTGCAGTCAGGAATGAAAGTGCTCTAAATTACCTTTCAAATGACAAAAATTGACCCAATCCAACATCAAACGAGGGAGTTATGAGTGCCTCCGTTGGAAAGATTAGCAAGCGAAATTGCAGAATGACGATCGAAGAGTTCCAACGTGCTTTTGGGATATCGAACGGTCTCGAAATAACCCAATTCTGGTCTCATTTAGAAGATTGTCAAATTACCCTTCTAATGAGCTCAAAATAGTCTAAATTCGACTACTGAAAGGGAGTTATGAAGGTTACTGTTGGACAAGGAGATGAATGAGAAATTCAGTAGCGATGATTGCAATCCCACTTACTGATGCCCAATTGGTCTCAGAATACTACGATTGCAGTTAGGAATGAAAGTGCGATAAAGTACCTTTTAGATGACCAAAATTTGACCCAATCCGACAACAAGTGAGGGAGTTATGTAGCTCCTCTGTTGAATCGCACGATTTGGAAAGATTAACAATCGAAATTGAAAAATGATGATCAAAGGGTTCCAACGTGCTTTTGGGGTATCGAATAGTCTTAAAATTACCCAATTCTGGTCTCATTTAGAAGCTTGTCAAGTTACCATTCCAATGAGCTCAAAATAGTCTAAATTCGACCACAAAAGAGAGAGTGATGAAGGTTACTGTTGGACAAGGAGATGAAGTTGAAATTCAGTAGCGACAACTGTGATCCCACTTACGAATGCCCAAATGGTCTCGAAATATGACGATTGCAGTCAGAAATGAAAGTACGCTAAAGTATCTTTCAAATGAACAAAAATCGACCCAATTCAACATCAAACAAGGGAGTTACGAGTGCCTCCGTTGGATCGTGCTATTTGGAAAGATTAACAATCTAAATTGTAAAATGACAATCGAAGAGTTCCAACATGCTTTTAGGATATTGAACGGTCTCGAAATTACCAATTCTAGTCTCATTTGGAAGCTTGTCTAGTTACCATTCCAATGAGCTCAAAATAGTATAAATTCGACCACTGAAGAGAGAGTTATGAAGGTTACTGTTGGACAAGGAGATGGAGGAGAAATTTAGTATCGATGATTGCAATCCCACTTACGAATGCCCAATTAGTCTCGGAATACTACGATTGCAGTCAGGAATGAAAGTGCTCTAAATTACCTTTCAAATGATAAAAATTAACCCAATCCAACATCAAACGAGGGAGTTATGAGTGCCTCCGTTGGAAAGATTAGCAAGCGAAATTGCAGAATGACGATTGAAGAGTTCCAACGTGCTTTTGGGATATCGAACGGTCTCGAAATAACCCAATTCTGGTCTCATTTAGAAGATTGTCAAATTACCCTTCTAATGAGCTCAAAATAGTCTAAATTCGACCACTGAAGAGAGAGTTATGAAGGTTACTGTTGGACAAGGAGATGAAAGAGAAATTCAGTAGTGATGACTGCGATCCCCCTTAAGGAAGCCCAAATGGTCCCGCAATACGATGATTGCTATTAGGAATGAAAGTGCGCTAAAGTACCTTTTAGATGACCAAAAGTCGACCCAATCCGACAACAAGTGAGGGAGTTATGTAGCTCCTCTGTTGAATCGCACGATTTGGAAAGATTAACAATCGAAATTGAAAAATGATGATCAAAGGGTTCCAACGTGCTTTTGGGGTATCGAATAGTCTTAAAATTACCCAATTCTGGTCTCATTTAGAAGCTTGTCAAGTTACCATTCCAATGAGCTCAAAATAGTCTAAATTCGACCACAAAAGAGAGAGTGATGAAGGTTACTGTTGGACAAGGAGATGAAGTTGAAATTCAGTAGCAACAACTGTGATCCCACTTACGAATGCCCAAATGTCTCGAAATATGACGATTGCAGTCAGAAATGAAAGTACGCTAAAGTATCTTTCAAATGAACAAAAATCGACCCAATTCAACATCAAACAAGGGAGTTACGAGTGCCTCCGTTGGATCGTACGATTTGGAAAGATTAACAATCTAAATTGTAAAATGACAATCGAAGAGTTCCAACATGCTTTTAGGATATTGAACGGTCTCGAAATTACCCAATTCTAGTCTCATTTAGAAGCTTGTCTAGTTACCATTCCAATGAGCTCAAAATAGTATAAATTCGACCACTGAAGAGAGAGTTATGAAGGTTACTGTTGGACAAGGAGATGGAGGAGAAATTTAGTATCGATGATTGCAATCCCACTTACGAATGCCCAATTGGTCTCGGAATACTACGATTGCAGTCAGGAATGAAAGTGCTCTAAATTACCTTTCAAATGACAAAAATTGACCCAATCCAACATCAAACGAGGGAGTTATGAGTGCCTCCGTTGGAAAGATTAGCAAGCGAAATTGCAGAATGACGATCGAAGAGTTCCAACGTGCTTTTGGGATATCGAACGGTCTCGAAATAACCCAATTCTGGTCTCATTTAGAAGATTGTCAAATTACCCTTCTAATGAGCTCAAAATAGTCTAAATTTGACTACTGAAAGGGAGTTATGAAGGTTACTATTGGACAAGGAGATGAAGGAGAAATTTAGTAACGATGATTGCAATCCCACTTACTGATGCCCAATTGGTCTCAGAATACTACGATTGCAGTTAGGAATGAAAGTGCGATAAAGTACCTTTCAGATGACCAAAATTTGACCCAATCCGACAACAAGTGAGGGAGTTATGTAGCTCCTCCGTTGGATCGCACGATTTGGAAAGATTAACAATCGAAATTGTAAAATTACAATCGAAGAGTTCTAACGTGCTTTTGGGATATCGAATGGTCTCGAAATTACCCAATTCTTGCCTTATTTAGAAGCTTCGTAAGTTACCAATCCAATGAGCTCAAAATAGTCTAAATTCAACCACTGAAGAGAGAGTTATGAAGGTTACTATTGGACAAGGAGATGAAGTAGAAACTCCGTACCGACGACTGCGATCCCACTTATGGATGCCCAAATGGTCTCGGAATATGACGATTGTAGTCAAGAATGAAAGTACGCTAAAGTGCCTTTCAGATGACCAAAATTTGACCCAATCCGACAACAAATGAGTGAGTTATGAGCTCCTCCGTTAGATCGTGCGATTTGGGAAGATTAGCAAACGAAATTGTAAAATGACAATCGAAGAGTTCCAACATGCTTTTAGGATATTGAACGGTCTTGAAATTACCCAATTCTAGTCTCATTTAGAAGCTTGTCTAGTTACCATTCCAATGAGCTCAAAATAGTATAAATTCGACCACTGAAGAGAGAGTTATGAAGGTTACTGTTGGACAAGGAGATGAAGGAGAAATTTAGTATCGATGATTGCAATCCCACTTACGAATGCCCAATTGGTCTCGGAATACTACGATTGCAGTCAGGAATGAAAGTGCTCTAAATTACCTTTCAAATGACCAAAAATTGATCCAATCCAACATCAAACGAGGGAGTTATGAGCGCCTCCGTTGGAAAGATTAGCAATCGAAATTGCAAAATGACAATCGAATAGTTCCAACGTGCTTTTGGGATACCGAACGATCTCGAAATAACCCAATTCTGGTCTCATTTAGAAGATTGTCAAATTACCCTTCTAATGAGCTCAAAATAGTCTAAATTCGACTACTGAAAGGGAGTTATGAAGGTTACTGTTGGACAAGGAGATGAAGGAGAAATTTAATAGCGATGATTGCAATCCCACTTACTGATGCCCAATTGGTCGCGGAATACTATGATTGTAGTTAGGAATGAAAGTGCGATAAAGTACCTTTCAGATGACCAAAATTTGGCCCAATCCGACAACAAGCGAGGGAGTTATGTAGCTCCTCCGTTGGATCGTGCGATTTGGAAAGATTAACAATCGAAATTGTAAAATTACAATCGAAGAGTTCTAACGTGCTTTTGGGATATCGAATGGTCTCGAAACTACCCAATTCTTGCCTCATTTAGAAGCTTCGTAAGTTACCATTCCAAGGAGCTCAAAATATCTAAATTCAACCACTGAAGAGAGAGTTATGAAGGTTACTGTTGGACAAGGAGATGAAGTAGAAATTTCGTATCGACGACTGCGATCCCACTTAAGGATGCCCAAATGGTCTCAGAATATGACGATTGTAGTCAGGAATGAAAGTACGCTAAAGTGCCTTTCAGATGACCAAAATTCGACCCAATCCGACAACAAACGAGGGAGTTATGAGCTCCTCCGTTGGATCGCGTGATTTGGAAAGATTAACAATCGAAGTTGCAAAATTACAATCGAAGAGTTCTAACGTGCTTTTGGGATATCGAACGGTCTTAAAATTATCCAATTACGGTCTCATTTAGACTCTTGTCAAGTTACCGTTCCAATGAGCTCAAAATAGTCTAAATTCGACCACTGAAGAGAGAGTTATGAAGGTTACTGTTGGACAAGGAGATGAAGTTGAAATTCAGTAGCGACGACTGCAATCCTACTTATGGATCTCCAAATGGTCTCGGAATATGATGATTGCAGTCAGGAATGAAAGTGCGCTAAAGTACTTTCAGATGACCAAAATTCGACCCAATCTGACATCAAACGAGGGAGTTATGACCGCCTCCGTTGGATCACGTGATTTGGAAAGATTAACAATCGAAATTGCAAAATGACAATCGAAGAGTTCCAACGTGCTTTTGGTATATTAGACGGTCTCGAAATTACCTAATTCTGTTCTGATTTAGAATCTTGTCAAGTTATTGATCAAATGAGCTCAAAATAGTCTAAATTCGACCACTGAAGCGAGAGTTATGAAGGTTACTATTAGACAAGGAGATGAAGTTGAAATTCAGTAGAGACAACTACAATTCCACTCACGGATGCCCAAATGTTCTCAGAATACAACGATTGCAGTCAAGAATGAAAGTGCGCTAAAGTACCTTTCAGATGACCAAAAATCGACCCTATCCGATATCAAATGAGGGAGTTATGAGCACCTCCGTTGGATCGTATGATTTGAAAAAATTAGCAATCGAAATTGCAAAATGACGATCAAAGAGTTCCAAAGTGCTTTTGGGATATCGAACGGTCTCGAAATTACCCAATTCTTGTCTCATTTAGAAGCTTCTCAATTTACCCTTCTAATGAGCACAAATTATTCTAAATTCAACCACTGAAGAGAGAGTTATGAAGGTTACTGTTGGACAAGGAGATGAAGTTGAAATTCAGTAGCGACGACTGCGATTCCACTTACGGATTCCCAAATGGTTTCAGAATACGATGATTGCTATCAGGAATGAAAGTGCGCTAAAGTACCTTTCAGATGACGAAAAATCAACCCAATTCGACATCAAAACGAGAAAGTTATAAGCGCCTCTGTTGGATCGCGCGATTTGGAAAGATTAACAATTGAAAATGCAAAATGATTATTCAAGAGTTCCACGTGCTTTTGCGATATCGAACGGTCCCGAAATTACCCAATTCTGGTCCCATTTAGAAGTTTGTCAAGTTACCATTCTAATGAGCTCAAAATTGTCTAAATTCAACCACTGAAGAGAGAGTTATCAAGGTTACACTTGCAGAATGAGATGAAGGAGAAATTCAGTAGCGACAACTGTGCTCCCACTTACGGTTGCCCAAATGGTCTCGAAATACGACGATTGCAATCAAGAATGAAAGTGCGCTAAAGTACCTTCCAGATGAACAAAAATCGACCCAATTCGACATCAAAGGAGGGAGTTATGAGCGCCTCTGTTGGATCGCGCGATTGTGAAAGATTAACAATCGAAATTGCAAAATGACAATCGAAGAGTTCCAAGGTTCTTTTGGGATATTGAACGATCTCGAATTACCCACTTCTGGTCTCATTTAGAATCTGGCCAAGTTACCATTCTAATGAGCTCAAAATAGTCTAAATTCGACCACTGAAGATAGAGTTATGAAGGTTACTATTGTACAAGGAGATGAAGGAGAAATTCGGTAGCAACGATTATGGTCCCACTTACGAATGCCCAAATAGTCTCAGAATACGATGATTACTGTCAGGAATGAAAGTTCGCTAAAGTACCTTTCAGATGACCAACAATCGACCCAATCCAACATCAAACGAGGGAGTTAGAAGCGCCTTCGTTGGATGACGCGATTTTAAAAGATTAACAATTGAAATTGCTAAATGACGATCGAAGAGTTCCAACGTGCTTTTGGGATATCGAACAGTCTTGAAATTACCCAATTCTGCTCTCATTAAGAAGCTAGTCAAGTTACCATTTTAATAAGCTCAAAATAGTATAAATTTGACCACTGAAGAGAGACTTATGAAGGTTACTATTGGACAAGGAGATGAAGGAGAAATTTAGTAGCGACAACTGCAATCCCACTTACTGATGCCCAAATGGTCTCGGAATACCATGTTTGTAGTCAAGAATGAAAGTGTAATAAAGTACCTTTTAGATGACCAAAAATTTACCCTATCCTACATCAAACGAGGGAGTTATGAACACCTCCGTTAGATCGCGCAATTTGGAAAGATTAACAGTCGAATTTGCAAAATGATGATCGAAGAGTTCCAACATAATTTTGGGATATCGAACAGTCTCAAAATTACCCAATTCTGGTCTCATTTAGAAGCTTCTCAAGTAATCATTCCAATGAGCTCAAAATAGTCAAAATTCGACCACTGAAGAGAGAGTTATTAAGGTTACTGTTGGATAAGGAGATGAAGGAGAAATTCAGTAGCGACGATTGTGATCCAACTTACGGATGCCCAAATGGTCTCGGAATACGACGATTGCAGTTAGGAATGAAAGCGCGCTAAAGTACCTATCAGATGACCAAAAATTGACCCAATCCAACATCAAATGAGGGAGTTAAGAGCTCCTCCATTAGATCACGCGATTTGGAACGATTAACAATCGAAATTACAAAATGACAATCGAAGAGTTCCAATGTGCTTTTGGGATATCGAACGGTCTCAAAATTACCCAATCCTTGTCTCATTTAGAAGCTTCTCAAGTTACTATTCCAATGAGCTCAAAATAGTCTAAATTCGACCACTGAAGAGAGAGTTATGAATTTTAATGTTGGACAAGGAGATGAAGTTAAAATTCAGTAGTGACGACTGCGATCCCACTTACGGATGCCCAAATGGTCTCAGAAAATGATGATTGCAGTCAGGAATAAAAGTGCACTAAAGTAGCTTTCAAATGAATAAAAATTGACCCAATTTGACATCAAGAGGGAGTTATGAGCGCATCCGTTGGATCTTGCGATTTGGAAAGATTAACAATCGAAATTGCAAATTGACGATTGAAAAGTTCCAACGTGCTTTTGGGATATCGAACAGTCTCGAAATTACCCAATTCTGGTCTCATTTAGAAGCTTCTCAGGTTACCATTCCAAAGAGCTCAAAATAGTCAAAATTTGACCACCGAAGAGAGAGTTATAAAGGTTGCTGTTGGACAAGGAGATGAAGGAGAAATTCAGTAGCGACGATATTGATCCCACTTACGGATGCCCAAATGGTCTCCGAATACGACGATTGCAGTCAGGAATGAAAATGCACAAAAGTAACTTTCAGATGACAAAAATTTGACCCAATCCGACATCAAATGAGGGAGTTATGAGCGCCTCCGTTGGATCACACGATTTGGAAAGATTAACAATCAAAATTACAAAATGACGATCGAAGAGTTCCAATGTGCTTTTAGGATATCGAACGGTCTCGAAATTACCCAATTTTGATCTTATTTAGAAGCTTGTGAAGTTACCATTCTAATGAGCTCAAAATAGTCTAAATTTGACCACTGAAGAGAGAGTTATGAATGTTACTGTTGGACAAGGAGATGAAGGAGAAATTTAGTAGTGATGATTGCATTCCCACTTATGGATGAAGGAGAAATTCGGTAGCGATGACTACAATCCCACATACGGATGCCCAATTGGTCTCCGAATACGACGATTGAAGTTAGGAATGAAAGTGAGCTAAAGTACCTTTCAGATGACGAAAATTTGAACCAATCCAACATCAAACGAGGGAGTTATGAGCTCCTCCGATGGATCGCGCGATTTGGAAAGATTAACAATCGAAATTGCAAAATGACGATCGAAGAGTTCCAACGTGCTTTTGGGATATCGAACGGTCTCGAAATTACCCAATCCTCTTCGCATTTAGAAGCTTCGTAAGTTACCATTACAATGAGAACAAAATAGTCTAAATTCGACCACTAAAGAGAGAGTTATGAAGGTTATTGTTGGACAAGGAGATGAAGGTGAAATTTAGTAGCGACGATTGTGATCCCACTTACGAATACCCAAAGAGTCTCGGAATACGACGATTGCAGTTAGGAATGAAAGTGCGCTAAAGTAACTTTCAGATGACCAAAAAATCGACCCAATCCAACATCAAACGAGGGAGTTAAGACCTCCTCCGTTGGATCGCGCAATTTGGAAAGATTAACAATCAAAATTGCAAATTTACGATCGAAGAGTTCCAACGTGCTTTTGGGATATTGAACGGTCTCGAAATTACCCAATTCTGGTCTCATTTAGAAGCTTGCCAAGTTACCATTCTAATGAGCTCAAAATAGTCTAAATTCGACCACTAAAGAAAGAATTATGAAGGTTACTATTGGACAAGGAGATGAAGGAGAAATTCAGTACCGACGATTGTGGTCCCACTTACGGATGCCCAAACGGTCTCGGAATATGACGATTGTAGTTAAGAATGAAAGTGCGCTAGAGTACCTTTCAGATGACCAAAAATTGACCCTATCTGACATCAAACGTGGGAGTTATGAGCGCCTCCGTTTGATCGTGCAATTTGGAAAGATTAACAATCGAATTGCAAAATGACGATCGAAGAGTTCCAACGTGCTTTGGGGATATCGAACGGTCTCGAAATTAACCATTCTTGTCTTATTTAGAAGCTTGTCAAGTTACCATTCTAATAAGCTCAAATTAGTCTAAATTCGACCACAAAAGAGAGAGTTACGAAGGTTACTGTTGGACAAGGAGATGAAGTTGAAATTCAGTAGCGACAACTGTGATCCCACTTACGAATGCCCAAATGGTCTCGAAATACGACGATTGCAGTAAAAAATGAAAGTACGCTAAAGTATCTTTCAGATGAACAAAAATCAACATGCTTTTAGGATATTGAACGGTCTTGAAATTACCCAATTCTAGTCTCATTTAGAAGCTTGTCTAGTTACCATTCCAATGAGCTCAAAATAGTATAAATTTGACCACTGAAGAGAGAGTTATGAAGGTTACTGTTGGACAAGGAGATGAAGGAGAAATTTAGTATCGATGATTGCAATCCCACTTACGATGCCCAATTGGTCTCGGAATACTACGATTGCTGTCAGGAATGAAAGTGCTCTAAATTACCTTTCAAATGACCAAAAATTGACCCAATCCAACATCAAACGAGGGAGTTATGAGTGCCTCCGTTGGAAAGATTAGCAATCGAAATTGTAAAATGACGATCGAAGAGTTCCAACGTGCTTTTGGGATATCGAACGGTCTCGAAATAACCCAATTCTAGTCTCATTTAGAAGATTGTCAAATTACCCTTCTAATGAGCTCAAAATAGTCTAAATTCGACTACTGAAAGGGAGTTATGAAGGTTACTGTTGGACAAGGAGATGAAGGAGAAATTTAGTAGCGATGATAGCAATCCCACTTACTGATGCCCAATTGGTCTCAGAATACTATGACTGTAGTTAGGAATGAAAGTGCGATAAAGTACCTTTCAGATGACCAAAATTTGGCCCAATCCGACAACAAGCGAGGGAGTTATGTAGCTCCTCCGTTGGATCGTGCAATTTGGAAAGATTAACAATCGAAATTGTAAAATTACAATCGAAGAGTTCTAACGTGCTTTTGGGATATCGAATGGTCTCGAAACTACCCAATTCTTGCCTCATTTAGAAGCTTCGTAAGTTACCATTCCAAGGAGCTCAAAATATCTAAATTCAACCACTGAAGAGAGAGTTATGAAGGTTACTGTTGGACAAGGAGATGAAGTAGAAATTCCGTATCGACGACTGCGATCCCACTTAAGGATGCCCAAATGGTCTCAGAATATGACGATTGTAGTCAGGAATGAAAGTACGCTAAAGTGCCTTTCAGATGACCAAAATTCGACCCAATCCGACAACAAACGAGGGAGTTATGAGCTCCTCCGTTGGATCGTGCGATTTGGAAAGATTAACAATCGAAGTTGCAAAATTACGATCGAAGAGTTCCAACGTGCTTTTGGGATATCGAACGGACTTGAAATTACCCAATTATGGTCTCATTTAGACTCTTGTCAAGTTACCGTTCCAATGAGCTCAAAATAGTCTAAATTCGACCACTGAAGAGAGAGTTATGACGGTTACTGTTGGACAAGGAGATGAAGTTGAAATTCAGTAGCGACGACTGCAATCCTACTTACGGATCTCCAAATGGTCTCGGAATACGATGATTGCAGTCAGGAATGAAAGTGCGCTAAAGTACTTTCAGATGACCAAAATTCGACCCAATCTGACATCAAACGAGGGAGTTATGACTGCCTCCGTTGGATCACGCCATTTGGAAAGATTAACAATCGAAATTGCAAAATGACGATCAAAGAGTTCCAACGTGCTTTTGGTATATCGGACGGTCTCGAAATTACCCAATTATGTTCTGATTTATAATCTTGTCAAGTTATTGATTAGATGAGCTCAAAATAGTCTAAATTCGACCACTGAAGCGAGAGTTATGAAGGTTACTATTGGACAAGGAGATGAAGTTGAAATTCAGTAGAGACAACTGCAATTCCACTCACGGATGCCCAAATGTTCTCGGAATACGACGATTGCATTCAAGAATGAAAGTGCGCTAAAGTACCTTTCAGATGACCAAAAATTGACCCTATCCGATATCAAATGAGGGAGTTATGAGCACCTCCGTTGGATCACACGATTTGAAAAAATTAGCAATCGAAATTGCAAAATGACGATCAAAGAGTTCCAACGTGCTTTTGGGATATCGAACGGTCTCGAAATTACCCAATTCTTGTCTCATTTAGAAGCTTCTCAATTTACCCTTATAATGAGCTCAAATTATTCTAAATTCAACCACTGAAGAGAGAGTTATGAAGGTTACTGTTGGACAAGGAGATGAAGTTGAAAGTCAGTAGCGATGACTGCGATTCCACTTACGGATTCCCAAATGGTTTTGGAATACGACGATTGCTGTCAGGAATGAAAGTGCGCTAAAGTACCTTTCAGATGATGAAAAATTAACCCAAATGGTTTCGGAATACGACGATCGCTCAAATCGATCCTATCCGACCTCAAACGAGGGAGTTATCAGCGGCTCCGTAGAATCGCGCGATTTGGAAAGATTAACAATCGAAATTGAAAAATGATGATCAAAGAGTTCCAACGTGCTTTTGGGGTATCGAATAGTCTCAAAATTACCCAATTCTGGTCTCATTTAGAAGCTTGTCAAGTTACCATTCCAATGAGCTCAAAATAGTCTAAATTCGACCATAAAAGAGAGAGTTATGAAGGTTACTGTTGGACAAGGAGATGAAGTTGAAATTCAGTAGCGACAACTGTGATCCTACTTACGAATGCCCAAATGGTCTCGAAATTCGACGATTGCAGTCAGAAATGAAAGTACACTAAAGTATCTTTCTGATGAACAAAAATCGACCCAATTCGACATCAAACAAGAGAGTTACGAGTGCCTCCGTTGGATCGTACGATTTGGAAAGATTAACAATCGAAATTGCAAAATGACAATCGAAGAGTTCCAACATGCTTTTAGGATATTAAACGGTCTCGAAATTACCCAATTCTAGTCTCATTTAGAAGCTTGTCTAGTTACCATTCCAATGAGCTCAAAATAGTATAAATTCGACCACTGAAGAGAGAGTTATGAAGGTTACTGTTGGACAAGGAGATGAAGGAGAAATTTAGTATCGATGATTGCAACCCACTTACGAATGCCCAATTGGTCTCGGAATACTATGATTGCAGTCAGGAATGAAAGTGCTCTAAATTACCTTTCAAATGACCAAAAATTGACCCAATCCAACATCAAACGAGGGAGTTATGAGTGCCTCCATTGGAAAGATTAGCAATCGAAATTGCAAAATGACGATCGAAGAGTTCCAACGTGCTTTTGGGATATCGAACAGTCTCGAAATAACCCAATTCTGGTCTCATTTAGAAGATTGTCAAATTACCCTTCTAAGGAGCTCAAAATAGTCTAAATTCGACTACTGAAAGGGAGTTATGAAGGTTACTGTTGGACAAGGAGATGAAGGAGAAATTTAGTAGCGATGATTGCAATCCCACTTACTGATGCCCAATTGGTCTCAGAATACTACGATTGCAGTTAGGAATGAAAGTGCGATAAAGTACCTTTCAGATGACCAAAATTTGGCCCAATCCGACAAGCGAGGGAGTTATGTTGCTCCTCCATTGGATCGCGCGATTTGGAAAGATTAACAATCGAAATTCTAAAATTAAAATCGAAGAGTTCTAACGTGATTTTGGGATATCGAATGGTCTCGAAATTACCCAATTCTTGCCTCATTTAGAAGCTTCGTAAGTTACCATTCCAATGAGCTCAAAATAGTCTAAATTCAACCACTGAGAGAGAGTTATGAAGGTTACAGTTGGACAAGGACATGAAGTAGAAATTTCGTACCGACGACTGCGATCCCACTTATGGATGCCCAAATGGTCTCGGAATATGGCGATTGTAGTCAGGAATGAAAGTATGCTAAAGTGCCTTTCAGATGACCAAAATTTGACCCAATCCGACAACAAACGAGGGAGTTATGAGCTCCTCCGTTGGATCGCACGATTTGGAAAGATTAACTATCGAAGTTACAAAATTACGATCGAAGAGTTCCAACGTGCTTTTGGGATATCGAACGGTCTTGAAATTACCCAATTACGGTCTCATTTAGACTCTTGTCAAGTTATCTTTCCAATGAGCTCAAAATAGTCTAAATTCGACCACTGAAGTGAGAGTTATGAAGGTTACTGTTGGACAAGGAGATGAAGTTGAAATTCAGTAGCGACGACTGCAATCCTACTTACGGATCTCCAAATGGTCTCGGAATACGATGATTGCAATCAGGAATGAAAGTGCGCTAAAGTACTTTCAGATGACCAAAATTCGACCCAATCTGACATCAAACGAGGGAGTTATGGCCGCCTCCGTTGGATCACGCGATTTGGAAAGATTAACAATCGAAATTGCAAAATTACGATCGAAGAGTTCCAACATGCTTTTGGTATATCGGACGGTCTCGAAATTACCCAATTCTGTTCTGATTTAGAATCTTGTCAAGTTATTGATCAAATGAGCTCAAAATAGTCTAAATTCAACCACTGAAGCGAGAGTTATGAAGGTTACTATTGGACAAGGAGATGAAGTTGAAATTCAGTAGAGACAACTGCAATTCCACTCACGGATGCCCAAATGTTCTCGAAATACGACGTTTGCAGTCAAGAATGAAAGTGCACTAAAGTACCTTTCAAATGACCAAAAATCGACCCTATCCGATATCAAATGAGGGAGTTATGAGCACCTCCGTTAGATCGCACGATTTGAAAAAATTAGCAATCGAAATTGCAAAATGACAATCAAAGAGTTCCAACGCGCTTTTGGGATATCGAACGGTCTCGAAATTACCCAATTCTTGTCTCATTTAGAAGCTTCTCAATTTACCCTTCTAATGAGCTCAAATTATTCTAATTTCAACCACTGAAGAGAGAGTTATGAAGGTTACTGTTGGACAAGGAGATGAAGTTGAAATTCAGTAGCGACGACTGCGATTCCACTTACGGATTCCCAAATGGTTTCGGAATACGACGATTGCTGTCAGGAATGAAAGTGCGATAAAGTACCTTTCAGATGACTAAAAATCAACCCAATTCGACATCAAAACGAGAAAGTTATAAGCGCCTCTGTTGGATCGCACGATTTGGAAAGATTAACAACTGAAAATGCAAAATGACTATTCAAGAGTTCCACGTGCTTTTGTGATATCGAACGGTCCCGAAATTACCCAATTCTGGTCCCATTTAGAAGTTTGTCAAGTTACCATTCTAATGAGCTCAAAATTGTCTAAATTTAACCACTGAAGAGAGAGTTATCAAGGTTACAGTTGGAGAATGAGATGAAGGAGAAATTCAGTAACGACGACTATGCTCCCACTTACGGTTGCCCAAATGGTCTCGAAATACGATGATTGCAGTCAGGAATGAAAGTGCGCTAAAGTACCTTCCATATGAACAAAAATCGACCCAATTCGACATCAAAGGAGGGAGCTATGAGCGCCTCCGTTGGATCGTGCGATTGTGAAAGATTAACAATCGAAATTACAAAATGACAATCAAAGAGTTCCAACGTGCTTTTGGGATATTGAACAGTCTCGAAATTACCCACTTCTAGTCTCATTTAGAATTTGGTCAAGTTACCATTCTAATGAGCTCAAAATAGTCTAAATTCGACCACTGAAGAGAGAGTTATGAAGGTTACTATTGTACAAGGAGATGAAGTAGAAATTCAGTAGCGATAATTTTGGTCCCACTTACGAATGCCCAAATAGTCTCGGAATACGACGATTACTGTCAGGAATGAAAGTTCGCTAAAGTACCTTTCAGATGACCAACAATCGACCCAATCCAACATCAAACGAGGGAGTTACGAGCGCCTCCGTTGGATGGTGCGATTTTGAAAGATTAACAATTGAAATTGCTAAATGACGATCGAAGAGTTCCAACGTGCTTTTGGGATATCGAATAGTCTCGAAATTATCCAATTCTGGTCTCATTAAGAAGCTAGTCAAGTTACCATTTTAATAAGCTCAAAATAGTCTAAATTCGACCACTGAAGAGAGACTTATGAAGGTTACTGTTGGACAAGGAGATGAAGGAGAAATTTAGTAGCAACGACTGCAATCCCACATACTGATGCACAAATGGTCTCGGAATACCACGTTTGTAGTCAAGAATGAAAGTGCGATAAAGTACCTTTTAGATGACCAAAAATCGACCTTATCCTACATCAAACGAGGGAGTTATGAGCACCTCCGTTGGATCACGCGATTTGGAAAGATTAACAGTCGAATTTGCAAAATGATGATGGAAGAGTTCCAACATAATTTTGGGATATCGAACAGTCTCGAAATTACCCAATTCTGGTCTCATTTAGAAGCTTCTCAAGTAACAATTCCAATGAGCTCAAAATAGTCAGAATTCGAACACTGAAGAGAGAGTTATTAAGGATACTGTTGGATAAGGAGATGAAGGAGAAATTCAGTAGCGACGATTGTGATCCAACTTATGGATGCCCAAATGGTCTCGGAATACGACGATTGCAGTCAGGAATGAAAGCGCACGCTAAAGTACCTATCAAATGACCAAAAATTGACCCAATCCAACATCAAATGAGGGAATTAAGAGCGCCTCTGTTAGATCACGCGATTTGGAACGATTAACAATCGAAATTGTAAAATGACAATCGAAGAGTTCCAATGTGTTTTTGGGATATCGAACGGTCTCAAAATTACCCAATCCTTGTCTCATTTAGAAGCTTCTCAAGTTACTATTCCAATGAGCTCAAAATAGTCTAAATTCGACCACTGAAGAGAGAGTTATGAATGTTAATGTTAGACAAGGAGATGAAGTTAAAATTCAGTAGCGACGACTGCGATCCCACTTACCGATGCCCAAATGGTCTCAGAAAATGATGATTGCAGTCAGGAATAAAAGTGCGCTAAAGTAGCTTTCAGATGAATAAAAATTGACCCAATTTGACATCAAATGAGGGAGTTATGAGTGCATCCGTTGGATCTCGTGATTTGGAAAGATTAACAATCGAAATTGCAAATTGACGATCGAAAAGTTCCAACGTGCTTTTGGGATATCGAACAGTCGCAAAATTACCCAATTCTGTTCTCATTTAGAAGCTTCTCAGGTTACCATTCCAATGAGCTCAAAATAGTCAAAATTTGACCACTGAAGAGAGAGTTATGAAGGTTACTGTTGGACAAGGAGATGAAGGAGAAATTCAGTAGCGACGATATTGATCCCACTTACGAATGCCCAAATGGTCTCCGAATACGACGATTGCAGTCAGGAATGAAAGTGCACAAAAGTACCTTTCAGATGACAAAAATTTGACCCAATTCAACTTCAAATGAGGGAGTTATGAGCGCCTCCATTGGATCGGGAAATTTGGAAAGATTAACAATCGAAACTGTAAAATGACGATCGAAGAGTTCCAATGTGCTTTTAGGATATCGAACGGTCTTGAAATTACCCAATTTTGTTCTTATTTGGAAGCTTGTGAAGTTGCCATTCTAATGAGCTCAAAATAGTCTAAATTTGACCACTGAAGAGAGAGTTATGAATGTTACTGTTGGACAAGGAGATGAAGGAGAAATTTAGTAGCGATGATTGCATTCCCACTTACGGATGAAGGAGAAATTCGGTAGCGATGACTACAATCCCACATACGGATGCTCAATTGGTCTCCGAAAACGACGATTGAAGTTAGGAATGAAAGTGAGCTAAAGTACCTTTCAAAGGATGAAAATTTGAACCAATCCAACATCAAACGAGGGAGTTATGAGCTCCTCCGATGGATCGCGCGATTTGGAAAGATTAACAATCGAAATTGCAAAATGACGATCGAAGAGTTCCAACGTGCTTTAGGGATATCGAACGGTCTCGAAATTACCCAATCCTCATAGCATTTAGAAGCTTCGTAAGTTACCATTACAATGAGATCAAAATAGTCTAAATTCGACCACTAAAGAGAGAGTTATGAAGGTTACTATTGGACAAGGAGATGAAGGTGAAATTTAGTAGCGACGATTGTGATCCCACTTACGAATGCCCAAAGAGTCTTGGAATACGACGATTGTAGTTAGGAATGAAAGTGTGCTAAAGTAACTTTCAGATGACCAAAAATCGACCCAATCCAACATTAAACGAGGGAGTTAAGACCTCCTCCGTTGGATCTCGCAATTTGGAAAGATTAACAATTGAAATTGCAAATTTACGATCGAAGAGTTCCAACGTGCTTTTGGGATATTGAACGGTTTCAAAATTACCCAATTCTGGTCTCATTTAGAAGCTTGCCAAGTTACCATTCTAATGAGCTCAAAATAGTCTAAATTCGACCACTAAAGAAAGAATTATGAAGGTTACTGTTGGACAAGGAGATGAAGGAGAAATTCAGTAGCGACGATTGTGGTCCCACTTACGGATGCCCAAACGGTCTCGGAATATGATGATTATAGTCAAGAATGAAAGTGCGCTAAAGTACCTTTCAGATGACCAAAAATTGACCCTATCTGACATCAAACGTGGGAGTTATGAGCGCCTCCGTTTGATCGTGCAATTTGGAAAGATTAACAATCGAATTACAAAATGATGATCGAAGAGTTCCAACGTGCTTTGGGGATATCGAACGGTCTCGAAATTAACCAATTCTGGTCTTATTTAGAAGCTTGTCAAGTTACCATTCTAATAAGCTCAAATTAGTCTAAATTCGACCACTGAAGAGAGAGTTATGAAGGTTACTATTGGACAAGGAGATGAATGAGAAATTCAGTAGCGATGACTACAATCCCACTTACGGATGACCAAATGGTCTCAGAATACGACAATTGCAGTCAGGAATGAAAGTGCGATAAAGTACCTTTCAGATGACCAAAAATTGATCCTATCCAACCTCAAACGAGGGAGTTATGAGCGGCTCCGTAGAATCGCGGGATTTGGAAAGATTAACAATCGAAATTGAAAAATGATGATCAAAGAGTTCCAACGTGCTTTTGGGATATCTAATAGTCTCAAAATTACCCAATTCTGGTCTCATATAGAAGCTTGTCAAGTTGCCATTCTAATGAGCTCAAAATAGTCTAAATTCGACCACTGAAGAGAGAGTTATGAAGGTTACTGTTGGACAAGGTGATGAAGGTGAAATTCAGTAGCGACGATTGTGATCCCACATACGGATGCCCAAATGGTCTCGGAATATGACGATTGTAGTCAGGAATGAAAGTGCGCTAAAGTACCTTTTAGATGACTAAAAATCGACTCAATCCAATATCAAACGAGGGAGTTAAGAGCGGCTCCATTGGATCGCGTAATTTGGAAAGATTAACAATCGAAATTACAAAATGACGATCGAAGAGTTACAACGTGCTTTTGGGATATTGAACGGTCTCGAAATTACCCAATTCTGGTCTCATTTAGAAGCTTGTCAAGTTATCATTCTAATAAGCTCAAATTAGACTAAATTCGACCACTGAAGAGAGAGTTATGAAGGTTACTGTTGGGCAGGGAGATGAAGGTGAAATTCAGTACCGACAACTACGATCCCACTTACGGATGTCGAAATGGTTTCAGAATATGACGGTTACAGTCAGGAATGAAAGTGCGCTAAAGTACCTTTTCATATGACCTAAAATCAACCCAATCCGACATCAAACGGGGGAGTTATGAGCGCCTCGTTGGATCGCATGATTTAGAAAGATTAACAATCGAAATTGCAAAATGACAATTGAAGAGTTCCAACATGCTTTTGGGATATCGAACGGTCTTAAAATTACCCAATTCTGGTCTCATTTAGAATTTTGTCAAGTTACCGTTCCAATGAGCTTAAAATAGTCTAAATTCAACCACTGAAGAGAGAGTTACAATGGTTACTGTTGGACAAGGAGATGAAGTTGAAATTCAGTAGCGACGACTGCAATCCCACTTACGGATGCCCAAGTGGTCTCTGAATATGACGATTGCAGTCAGGAATGAAAGTACACTAAAGTACCTTTCAGATGACCAAAAATCGACCCTATCCGACATCAAACGTGGGAGTTATGAGCGCCTCCGTTTGATCGTGCAATTTGGAAAGATTAATAATTGAATTGCAAAATGACGATCGAAGAGTTCCAACATGCTTTGTGGATATTGAACGGTCTCAAAATTACCCAATTCTTGTCTCATTTAGAAGCTTCAAGTTATCATTCCAATGAGCTCAAAATAGTCTAAGTTCGACCACTAAAGAGAGTTATGAAGGTTACTGTTGGATAAGGACATGAAGTTGAAATTCAGTAGTGATGACTGTGACCCACTTACTGATTCCCAAATGGTCTCGGAATATGACGATTGCTGTCAGGAATGAAAGTTCGCTAAAGTACTTTTCATATGACCAAAAATTGACCCAATCCGACATCAAAACGAGGGAGTTATGAGCGCTTGTTGAGGCATAAAAATAAGAGGAGAATTGAAGCAAAGGAAGATCAAAACATTGAGGAAAAGAGATTTAAGAAAGAAATAGAGTGGCTCAAAGGGCAGTTTGCGCGGGTCTCCGCAAAGTATATCGATTGCGCGGCTCCCCGGAAAGTATATTGTTTGCGCGGGTCCCCGCAAAGCGTATAGCGGCTGCTCAGCAAGAATTTCAAGTGATTTTGTCCCACATTGCTAAGATTAAGGTTCTTTATGTGCGAGTGCTTATAAATACCCCCTCCCCTCCTTCATTGGACGGTTGGAAGATTTCAGAACGAAAGCAGAGTAAAGAAGAGGACTGAAGGTAGGAGCAAAGGGCTCCGGTTGTTGCACGGACCTGCGCAACCAATGTCCTTTGCGCGGGACCGCGCAACCCATATCCTTTGTGCGAGATCGTGCAAACAGATTGCTCTGTAGTCTGTAATAACAAAGGGCTGTCTGCTGTCAAAATGCTTGAAGCCCCCAAATCTTCAAGCTCTTCAAGTTCTTCCAGTTCAAGTAAAAGGGAGAATAACCGAAGAAATGCATATTCCTCCTGAGTCTCAGGAGATGATCAAAATAACGCCGGAATGCTACCGGAATCTCTATCTCCATGAAGATTGTTGATCAATTCGTCAATTCCTCCTAAGTCCTAGGGGATGACTGAGATCACTGCTGTTATGCTGCCAAAATTTATATTTGATTATAACAGTTGAACTTATAATAGTTTCTTTGTACCAAGTAATCAATCTTAGAATCAATGGATATTAGAGGATGTAAATGAACTTAAAATCAATAAAGTGTGATGATTGTCTTTATACTTTTCTCTATTATGTCTGAATAAGATAAATTCCCCAAATCAAATACATTTGTTTTCTTGTTGAAAAAAAAAATGGCGACTCCACTGGGGAAATTTGTCTTATTTAGTATTAACGTTGGAAAAGCAATAAAGCTTTTATCACTTTTTAGCGTCTCTCAGACTCCAAAATGGCGACTCTCAGTGAGAACATCCTCCCCTTCATCTCTAAGATAGATTACTTAATCCTTCACATACTAATTTAGTGTGCATTTCATTATTGAAGGTAGCTGAATTCAACCACAAAGTACAACTGATGGCTAGTCATGCAAGGAAAGTGAACTTTTGCTTCACCTCTATCGGGTTCATAGTAGAGTATGCACCAAGTCAAGCCCCAGAGCTTACAGATCTACGTCTTGCAAATGGGCATAAAATGACTCAAGTAACAGTTGGAGTTGTATCCATTTCACCTCAACCGCAAGAAAGTGAGGGGGATTGGACTGTGGTCCTGTCTCGTAATGCAAAAGCAAGGAATCTGAAAAGTCGTAAAGTGAACTCATCTCTGCTGAGAGCCAGAGGACCGATCACACGCAGTACAGTCAGAAAGAACCCCGAACTCGCTCCTCCTGTGATATATCCCGGGTGAACAGCTCCACAGTTCACGATACGCAATTTTCCGAAAGGTCGGATTGGGTCAATTTTTGGTCATCTAAAAGGTACTTTAGCGCACTTTCATTCCCGACTGCAATCGTCGTATTCCAAGACCATTTGGGCATTCGTAAGTGGGATCGCAGTCATCAGTACTGAATTTCTCCTTCATCTCCTTATCCAACAGTAACCCTCATAACTCTCTCTTTAGTGGTCGAATTTAGACAATTTTGAGCTCATTGGAATGGTAACTTGCGAAGCTTATAAATGAGAATAGAATTAGGTAATTTCGAGGCCGTTCGGTATCCCAAAGGCACGTTGGAACCCTTCGATCATCATTTTGCAGTTTTGATTGTTAATCTTTCCAAATCACGAGATCCAACAGAGGAGCTCATAAATCCCTCGTTTGATGTCAGATTGGGTCAAATTTTGGTCATCTGAAAGGTACTTGTTTTGACAAGAAAACAAATGCATTTGATTTGGGGGATTTATTCAATGATTGCAAAGAAAGAACAAGAGAACATTGATCACATTTATCTTGAGTTCATTTACATCCTCTGATTCCCTTGATTCTGAAAATAAATTACAATTAATCAAAGTAGACAAGACAGTCCAATAGAAATTTCGACAGCATTCCGGTGCTATTTCAGTCATCTCTTAGATACTTAGGAGGAATTACTGAACTGATCAACCAATCTCCTAGGAGATAGAAATTCGGCAGCATTTCGGCGCTATTTCGGTCATCTCCTAGGACTTAGGAGGAATTGCTCTTCTGCTGATTATTCTGCTTTATACTTGAATAGGAGGAACTTGAAGACTTTAACCATTCCGACAGCATAACAACCCTTTGCTATTATATACTGCAGGGTAGCCTGATTGTGCGGTCCCACTCAAAGCATATATAGGTTGCGCGGTCCCGCGTAACCTACAGGAGCCCTTTTGCTCCTACCTTCGGTCTTCTTCTTTGCTCTACATTCGTTCCTCAATCTTCGATCCGTCCCAAATGAAGGAGGGGAAGGGGTATTTATAGGCGTTCGCACGTGTGGAACCTCATTCTTAGCGATGTGGGATATATCTTGCATCAATCTTTACCGTTTAAGGAAATCTTCTCCTAAAACCATCTGTGCAGACCCACGCAACTGATCTTTGGGTTGCGCGGTCCCGCGCAACTAATATCGTTTGTCCGGTCCCGCACAACGGACCCTTGAGTTGCGCGGTCCCTCGCAATTGATATCATTTGTGCGGTCTCGCGCAAATAATCTCAAAGTCATTTCTTCTTCTTCTTACATTCTTCTTTCTAGTACTTTGCTTTCCAATCTTCTTCTGCTTCAATCCTTTCATCACTTTTTCATGGCCTCAATAGATATCCCTGGAGCTGAATTTTTACCTAAGCTACCCCTTGAGCTAGAACTTTACCAAAATACCAAAATTACCCCTTGAGCCGGAACTTTACCAAGATACCTAAACTACCCCTTGAGCTGGAACTTTACCAAAATACCTAAACTACCCCTTAAGCTGGAACTTTACCAAAATACCTAAACTACCCCTTGAGCTGATCAGCACCATGGTGTTTTTTGACCATTGCAATGAGATATATTTTTTTTGTGCCTCAACAGATGCCCCCTCGATCCTTCTTTGATTAATTCCTGAAATCAAATGGAGGATCGATCTTCCTCCGCTCGAAGAATCTTTGAATGAATTGCAACTGCAAGATGACTAGATGATCATGCTTGCATGGAAGACTGGATGTTCGCATTCGATTGGAATACTGGAAAATTCACATTTTGAATGAAAGATTTGAATGCTCACGTTCAAATGGAAGACTTGATTGATTGTGCTTGAACAGAAGATTTGAATGATGGTGTTTGACTGGAAGACTTGATGATTATGTTTGACCGGAAGACTTGTTGATTGCGCTCGACCGGAAGATTTGACGATTGCGCTTAACGGAAGATTTGAATGCCCCTAGCCAATAGTGTCGAGCGGATGTTTCACTAGAGAAGATGAAGTTCTCTTTCATTGAAACACATCTCTGCAACAGCTGTGACGACTTTGTCTTTAAGCAACTTGATTAGAGAACTATCTTTCAACAGCAACAGTCTCTTTGATCAACTCCAGCGACTATTTCCTTCAATTCATGTCTAGAAAGTTGTTCTTTAATGCTGCTCCTGCCGCATTAACTTTTTCGATTGTTTCCTTTATTCATGATCTGCATAATCCAAGCTTTCGAATAATGGTCTTTCCTGCCAAATTGATTGAAATTAGTATCTCAATATATTATAATCTTTTCATTTTAGCTTTATGAAGCATTGATAGTTTTGAAATATATATTGAAAACTTCTCTTCTTTTTAGGCTGATTGTGATATTCGTAGTATGATAATGATTTAATCATTTCATCTTCGTTCTTGTCATCATGCTTCGCATTGCATTCTTTGTATTCTTTATATAGTGCTCTTGGAGATGTCATTTCCAACTCTAAAGGTTTAATTACTGAGTTGTTTCTAGCTTGTACTCCTTAGCATTTCTTCATAGACTTTTCCTGGGATCTTTGCTGATTATGAAAAATAGACAAAACTTCTTTCAATTTTCACTTAGTAACTTTTCAAAGGCTATAGAAATTACTGATGATGATTCTGTTTTCTCTGTCTTCATCAGATCTGGTACTTGGAGACTTGCAATATCGATTGAATCATGCTTCATAATTCTTGGTATATGAATTCCTCCACCGTGCGTAAGAGATTATCAAAAAGACCAAGGCATAGATTACTTTTGAAGACATAGATCCTGCCCCCTTTCTTGGCTAATGTCGCATAAAGATTTCTTCAGAAGATAATATTTTTGAAGTGAAGGCTGTCGATACTCTTGAAGGATGAATAATCGTTATTGTTCCTTTAACGAATTCAAAGAATATATCTGAATCCCTTACGGCTTTTGTCAATGTATTAATTGACCTCGAAGACTTGAACTTTTGAGTATAGAATTGTCAATATCTTGAAGGCATTTACTGTCGCTATAATTTGAACCTGATTCAAGGGAAATGCATTTTTGCACATTTTGCTTACTCAATATTTAAAGATTTCATCATGCAATTGCATATTTGAGCATATCTAATATGTATCTGCAGCATTTTGAATGCTACACGTAGTTGATGCTTTTAAGCATATTTGATACTTTTGAGCAATGGTGCTAGTGTAATTTAACTGACCATACTTTGACTAGACACGACTTGACTTGACTGACTCAACCAGACGACTGAACTGGACTTGACACTGGGCTCAAAGAGCAAGATAGTTTACCACCGATTTTAGGCAGGGCTCAAGGAGCAATTATAGTTTATCGCCGATTTCAGGCATGACTCAAGGAGCAATATAGTTTACCACCGATTTTGGGTTAGCCAATTTCAGACTTTTTAAATGATAGGTCTTAAGCATAGTTGGCCATATAGGCTTGGCTAAGCTGCCTTATTTGATCATAGGTCTTATGCGTAGTTGGCCATATAGGCTTGGCTAGGCTGCCTTAAATGATCATTTGCCAATTTTGAGCAGGCCAATTTAGGGCTTTTTAAATCATTGAAGCTTTGTAGGTCTTATGCGTAGTTGGCCATATAGGCTTGGCTAGGCTACCTTAAATGATCATTTGCCATCGCTGTCATAAGATTTGTATGGTTGGCCAATTTTAGGCTTATTCCACTGCTTATTTCACTGGCGTGAATAATGAATCAATAATTGATACATCGCCATTGCTGATATGTTCTGACAGTGCTTATGGTTAGGATAGTGTATCAGCTTGGCGATGATAACAATTTTAATAAGGTGAGATAAGATAATTTTGTATCAGCAATTGATGACAACAGCGATAGTTACTAATTTTGGCGATAATCATCGATGCTTGGCGCTTCGCATTTGGTGATTGTCATTGGCGCTTTGCATTTAGTGATTGTCATTAGCGCTCGCATTTGGTGATGACTTAATATGCTTGAAAGCCTGCATTTTATTCATATATAAAAGAAATACATTCTATGGTGAGAAATATATTTCACAGTTTCTTACTCACCTGTCTTATTTTGGCGATGGTTTGATATGCTTGAAAGCCTGCATTTATTCAAACACACAAAAGAAGTACATTTTATGATGAGAAACACATTTCATAGTTTCTTACTTACCTCTTTACTCATCTATCTTGCCCCCTTTTGATTTTGGAAGTATCATACCGATATCTTTCGGAATCAAAATAATGGTAATTTCTTGAACTGGTAGGTATTGCAATGCATATCTGCAACAAATATGCTTTTTATCACGACTTTACATCTTCTACCTCACTTGCTTCTTATCTTTTGAATATTCAAGCTATGACAGCTTGATCTTATCAATTACTGACGATTTACCACACGAGGCATGTTATCGTCTTTTAACGCGAATGCCCCCAGAATTTTCTTTATCGAGTTTCTGTCATTTTTCTCCATTTTTCTCTTTTTGTCATGCTCTTTCCATAACAATTTCTCCCTTATTGATATTGTCTGTAGCTTTTTCCTGAGAGAATTACAATTTTCTGTATGATGTCCAAATTTACGGTGATAATGGCAATAATTCATTCCTCCGGTATTTTTGATTTCTTCGATGTGTCTTGGCCGAGGTAATTCAATACTCTTTATAGCAACAGTTGCTTCAGCATAAGAAGTATATCTTTTCTTGCAAATGAATACTTCATATGATTTTTATTTTGTCTGGACCTTTTATATGTCATGATAACCGCACGACCATTTCTATCTTCTTCGTCGCTGCCTTTTTCAACATCTGGATAATCTTCTTTAAGTTCTTCTTTTCAAGTGATGTGGTCTGATTTTCACTGAAAAGCAGACACTCTTCCCATCATCTTTTCAAGAGCATAAGCCTTCATAGAAAAATTACGAAAGGTTTTCTAATCTTTACTAATCAGGTGGCATGCCAGTTCTGGTCTCAGACCCTCTAAACATAGTTCTACTTGTTCTGATTCTCGCAGAGGATGTTGACATGATGCTGAAAAGTCCTTCCATCGACTGATAAATTCTTCAACTGATTCATTTTCTTCTTGGCGAATAGAGGCTAATTCAGCTAAACTAACTTCTCGATTCAAAGAGAAAAAATTTGACATAAAAGCATCCTGCATCTGTTCCCAGGTATGAATAGATCCTGGGATTAAACTTGAATACCATTTAAAAGCTCTTCCTATCAGAGAAGATCTGAATAATCACAGACAATATTGAGAAATTTTAGAGAAATTTCCCATTTTTGCTATGAAATGCATCATATGCTCTTCTGGTGATCCATTCTCGTTAAATTTCTGAAAATTCGGGTGTTTGAAATCGGCGGGAAATGGCATGTCTTCTATTTCAGGGGGATACGATGTCTGATATCGAAACCTCTTATTCTGACTTCGTTCATTCTTTAGATGAGTAGACTCGATAACCATCTGCCAAATTTCTTCCTGCGTTATATTCTGAGTAATATTAGGCATTGGCTCTTGAAATTTAACCAATTGCGGTTGTGGCCCTTCTTGTGGTTTAGTGTTGTTCACAACAATCACTGTCGGAATATTAGGGACTTCTTCAGTCGCATGTTCATCTAGTGAAAACTGATCAGGCTGATTAATATCTGTCTATGAGCTTTCTGTTTCTCTATACTTTGATTGTCTTAATATTGAGGGAGAAAACGAGCGTTATGCTGCTGACGCTGTTGAAGAGGATGAACTATCATTTGATTTGAAACCAGCGTGCTACGCTTCAAAGGACTAACTGACTCGAATCGTAGCATTCTCAATGCATGAGTTTGCTTGAGATCTTTCGCAGGAGGTGCTGTGAGTGAACATTCGCTGGTTATGGTCTTCCCTTTTTTTTCTGAACTCGCCATGATTCTGTGGAAAATGTGTTTACCGTTATAGTTGATGGTATTGAAAGACCTTTTGGAGTGACGGGCCTTTTCGTTTTTCTCGAATGAGATGATTGTATGACTGAAGCAGGGCTATGTCTCACGACACTTCGCATAATCAACTTAGTACTTGGCGAAATGATGCTTCTTGCGGAAGCAGATCGAACTTTCTGACTTTTGGATATTACCATCCTCCATTCTCCCTCATCTTCTTGAGTTACTGGCGAAATAGAGATTGTTCCGTCCATTACACAAAATTCATTGTTCTTGATCACGGCAGACTTTGCTTTCTATAACGCTTTCTACTTACTTTTAACTCTTTTCTCTTCTATTCTAGAAGGTTGTGGCGATGCCCCTGGATTCTCTATTGGCTAATGAATTCGATAATTCATTAATTAATTAGTCTACTTATTGGTGAGCAGCGTCTGATTTAGTCGAACTGACTTCTCATCTGACATTGTCTGTCCTTGATCATAATTGACTTGATCTTCTCTGATATTTTTTGGTGGAAATTCGTTGGATGAGAATAGACAACCACATTTAGTCAGGAGAAAGGTCGTTACGGTATACCTTCATTTATAACAGAATGTTAGTTAATTTATTTAAATAAAATTGTACTTTGCTTTTACAGATGAAGGGGAGCATGTTCCCACTGAGAGTCGCCATTTTAGCGTCTATACAGACGCCAAAAGTGATGAATGCTCTCTTAATATTTTCTAAGTCATCATCAAATAATAAGGTCCCCAGTAGAGTCGTCATTTTATTTCAACAAGAAAACAAATGCATTTGATTTAGGGGATTTATTCAATGATAGCAAAGAAAGAACAAGAGAACATTGATCACATTTATCCTGAGTTCATTTACATCCTCTGATTCCCTTGATTCTGAAAACAAAATACAATTAATCAAAGTAGACAAGACAGTCCAATAGAAATTTCGGCAGCATTCTGATGCTATTTCGGTCATCTCTTAGATACTTAAGAGGAATTACTGAATTGATCAGCCAATCTCCAAGGAGATAGAAATTCGGCAGCATTTTAGCACTATTTCGGTCATCTCCTAGGACTTAGGAGGAATTGCTCTTCTGCTGATTATTCTGCTTTATACTTGAACAGGAGGAACTTGAAGACTTCAACCATTCTGGCAGCATAACAGCCCTTTGTTGTTATAGACTGCAGGGCAGCCTGATTGCGCGGTCCCGCGCAAAGCATATAGGTTGTGCGGTCCCACGCAACCTGCAGGAGCCCTTTGCTCCTACCTTCGGTCTTCTTCTTTGCTTTGCTTTCACTCGTCAATCTTCGATCCATCCCAAATGAAGGAGGGGAAGGGGTATTTATAGGCGTTCACATGTGTGGAACCTCAATCTTAGCAATGTGAGATATATCTTGCATCAATCTTTACCGTTCAAGGATATCTTCCCCTGAAACCATCTACACAGACCCGCGCAACTGATCTTTGGGTTTGCGCGGTCCCGCGCAACTGATATTGTTTGCGCGGTCCCGCGCAAACAATCTCAAAGTCATTTCTTCGTCTTCTTACATTCTTCTTTCTAGTACTTTGCTTTCCAATCTTCTTCTGCTTCAATCCTTTCATCACTTTTCCATGGCCTCAATAGATATCCCTGGAGCTGGATTTTTACCTAAGCTACCCTTTGAGCTAGAACTTTACCAAAATACCTAAACTACCCCTTGAGCTGGAACTTTACCAAAATACCTAAACTACCCCTTGAGCTGGAACTTTACCAAAATACCTAAACTACCCCTTGAGCTGGAACTTTACCAACATACCTAAACTACCCCTTGAGCTGATCAGCACCATGGTGTTTTCTGACCATTGCAATGAGATATATTTTTTTGTGCCTTAATAGAGGGTCACATCCGTGGGAAGCGGGTAAAGCGGATTATGATAGACAATGGGTCTGAGTAAACCTTTTACCACTCTCGATGGTGAGCTAATTGGGTTATCGCCGTTCTGATCTGCGCCCTAGTGGAATGATGATACAGGGCTTCAATCAAGATGGACAACGCGCGCTTGGTAAGATTACAGTAACGTTGGAGGAAGGAGAATTAACTATTAATGTCATATGTCATGTCATAAACGCCGTGACAACGTACAATCTTCTCGTGGGAAGGCCGTGGATTCATCAGTACAGCATTATACCCTCTACTTTGCACCAATGCTTCAAATACTGTAAGAACAGAATACAGTGTAAGGTGATGGTCGATGCGAGACTGTATACAGAAGCCGAGTCTTTCTTCGCGGACGCTAGTTATTATAAAGGTTTCTCTGAAGAGGTAGGAACCAATGATAAAAATACAGTCTTAAAGGACATCCAAGTAGACAATGTTGAAGAAGAAAGGGCAGAATCTTCTGGGACTGCAGAAGTAAGGAAGAAGTTCTATTTTGTGCCCAAGCGTTTGAGACAACCAGGGCAGCCGCCGTTAACCTTGTTATCAACAGAACAGTTGAAAATTCTGCAGTCTAATTATACGATGCCGCTACCCAATGTTGAAAGGTGTAAGCCATTTTTAGCCGCTCCATAAAGATTTCAAGTCAAAGCTAGTACCAAATACCTCGAGCCGATAGAATTCCATGTTGCAATAGAAGCAAAGACTGAAGTCACGAATAATGTATACCACGGAAGGCTGACACCACAGAATCTAGAAAAATACAGTTCAGTGAGCAAGAAGATCATGAAGAATATGGGTTTTGATTGTAATAAACCCACGGGGATCAACCACGGAAAGGGAATTCAAATCCCTCTTAGGGTTGACCAGGAAAAGCAGAAGAAATTCCAAGGGCTCAGAGCAGAGTCATCAGTAAATATGGTTACAGCCACACAAATGCCAAAACAAGACCCTACAATAGTCGAGTACCCTGAGATAGCTCTGAGACAAATAGAAGACGGGGGGCAACCGACAATAGACGGCCTACGAGAAATAAACTTGGGAATAGACGAAGAGTCAAGGAATATGTTTATCAGCGTCAGTCTTTTTGAGTAGGAATCTGAGAAATGTGGCCAACTTCTCAGAGAAAAAAATACGTCTTCGCCTGGACGTATGAAGAGATGTCAAGTTTGGAACCCTCCGTAGCAATGCATCGATTAAATATCTCCAAAGAAAAGAAGCCGATAAAGCAAGCACAAAGGCGATTTCACCCAGACCTAATGCCACTAATAGAAGAAGAGGTCAATAAACTAATAAAGGTTGGGTTCATCAGGGAAGTCAAGTATCCCAGGTGGATATCGAATATTGTTCCCGTGAAAAAGAAAAATGGACAGGTCAGAGTGTGCATTGACTTTAGGGATCTGAACGAAGCTTGTCCAAAATATGATTTTTCTCTCCCGATAATGGAATTGTTAATCGATAGTATGACTCAGTATGCTATCATGTCCTTCATGGACGGCTATGCAGGGTATAATCAAATTAGAATGGCGCCCGAAGATGAAGAAGCAACAACATTCAGAACACCGCTGGGGATTTATTGTTACAAAGTTATTCCATTCGGTCTTAAAAATGCTGAGGCAACATATCAAAGGGTGATGAAAAATATCTTTCAAGATATGATGCATAAACATGTTGAATGCTATGTTGATGACTTGGTGGTCAGGTCAGGAGATCATCAGGAGCACCGTGAACATTTGGCAGCAGTGTTCCGTCGACTCAGAAAGAAGCAACTAAAGATGAATCCAGCTAAGTGTGCGTTTGGGGTATCTTCGGGCAAATTTCTCAGCTTCGTCATATAGCATAGGGGTATTGAGATCGATCCAGAAAAGGTTAAAGCTATTCAAAATATGCCGCCACCAACAACACCAAAAGAGTTGAAAAGTTTACAGGGAAAACTAGCGTACATTCGCCATTTCATTTCAAATCTCACAAGAAAGTGTCAGCCATTCTCTCGGCTAATGAAGAAAGATACATAATTTATATGGGATCAAGCCTGTTAGAATGCATTTGATTCAATCAAGGAATTGTTGAAGCATCCGCCACTGCTAACAGCTCCAGTGAGAGGTAAGCCGCTTATCTTGTATATATTTGCAACTGAGAATTCTTTGGGCGCTTTGTTGGCACAGGTAAATGAAGCCGAGAAAGAGTCTGCTCTTTATTATCTGAGTCGAACATTGATGGGGGCAGAATGCAATTATTCTCTGATTGAGAAAGAATGTTTAGCGCTGATATTTGCAGTACAAAAGCTGAGACATTATTGTCTCTCCCATGACATAACTTTGATCTCGAGAGCAGATCCGATAAAGTTTTTGATGACCAGGCCGATGTTATTGGGAAGATTAGCCAAATGGATGTTATTATTATCAGAATATACTATTTCGTATAGGCCGGCAAAAGCAGTAAAAGGGCAAGCCGTGGCAGATTTTCTTACAGTGCATCCTATGGCAGAAAGCGAAAAGATTGATGATGACTTTCTGGACGAACAAGTTATGTTGATCCAATCCCAAAGTTTATGGCAAATGTATTTTGACGGGGTTGCTCGAACGTCAGGAGCGGGGGCAGGAGTGATATTTATTACTCCTCAAGGCGACTTATTGCCATACTCCTTCACATTAGGTGCTGCGTGCACAAATATTGAGGCCGAGTACAGAGCTCTCATTATTGGAATGGAAATAACTCAATAAATGGGAATAAAAATGTTACATATCTTCAAAAATTCTAAATTGATTATAAATCAATTGATAACAGAATTCGAAGTGAGGAAGCAGGAACTCTTGCCCTATTGCCAGAAAGCACAACAATTGCTCGAACAGTTCTGTCACGTGGAAATTAAACACATACCACGGTTCAAAAATGTAAAAGCAGATGCTTTGGCCAGCTAGGCAGCAGCTTTATCCTGCACAAGTCGAAGCCCTCTCCAAGTAACTATAGAGGAAAGAAGATTCCTGCTATCTTCAGAGGTCATTGGAGAAGCCATTGAAACGCTTCCTATATCATGTCTAGAAATAATGACAGATGATTGGCAGCAACCTTTTGTTAATTATCTTAAATATAACACCCTGCCAGAAGATAATGCACAAAGACAGCAGATTAAGCAGCGATCAAGCAAATTCATCATATGTAGTGAAGTATTGTATAGAAAGTCTTACAACCGAATGTTGCTACGGTGCCTAGACAAACAAGAAGCAAGCCAAATATTACGGGAGGCACACTCGGGTGAATATGGGGCGCATCAAGCTGGCCGAAATTTATTCCATAGAGTACACCGAATGGGTTGTTACTGGCCCATAATGTTCAAAGATGCAATAGATTATGCGAAGCGATGCCATGAATGTCAGATCCATGGGGATGTTATACATGTTCCCCCGGAAGATTTACATTAGTCTATTGCTTCTTGGCCTTTCTCGGCTTGGGGACTTGATGTAATTGGTCCTATAAATCCACCTTCATCCAAAGGAAAGCAGTATATTCTGGCAACGACAGATTATTTCTCTAAATGGACTGAAGCAGTCGCTTTACCCATTGCTAAAGAGAAGGATGTGGTCAATTTCATCCGGCATGTCATAATATACCGTCATGGTATTCCAAAGAAGATTGTCACTGATAATGACACTCCTTTCAAGAACAGAGGCATGAAAAAGTTGTGTCAGAAGTTCAACATTCAACATTCATTTTCAACACCTTACTATCCCCCGGCCAATGGATTAGCAGAGGCGTTCAATAAAACGATTGTCAAAATACTAAAGAAGATGGTGACAGGTAATAGACGTGATTGGGATGAAAAGTTACAGGAAGCATTATGAGCCTACAGAACTACTCATCGCATAGCAACAGGGACAACACCATATTCTTTAATCTAAGGCATAGAGGCTGTCATCCCAATCGAAGTACAGGTGGCATCACTCAGAGTGGCAGTACATCAGTCCATAACAGATGATGAAAATACAAAAATAAGGCTGAAAGAGTTAGATTTTCTTGATGAGAAACGTCTAGCAGCACAGCAGCGGTTACAGTCATATCAGGCCAGGATATCGGCTGCTTTCGATAAGTTAAATACCGTTCCTTCAAAAAAGGGGATATGGTGCTAATGTTGAAAAAACCTATAGTGGTCACCCACCGAACAGGGGGCAAGTTCGAGCCTAAATGGGACGGGCCATATATAATAAAAGAAGTATACTCCAATGGAGCATACAGAGTCAAAAATTAAGATGAGCAGGGTATCAACATGCCGGTCAACGCTCGCTTCATCAAAAGATACTACCCCTAAAGAAGCTTCTAGTTTTGATCCAGAATAATATCAGCATAATGATTCTATATCAAAAGGGGGCAAGAAGGAATGAGATCATATTCACATGTTATCGAAAGAATCTATAAAGAAGAAATTCACAAGCGTATCGACTACATTAGCAAATATTCTGAAAAGAAAGTAGAAAGTGAACATCGCCGTTCTGAAAAGAAAGTAATCGTCGCCGTTCTAAAGAGAAAGTGATCATCGTCATTACCAGATGAGTTCGACAAAATTAATATCATCTTGAAGACATTATCAAAAGTAAACGGATACTCTTGAAGATATTATCAAAAGCAACGATGTATCAATCTCAGTCAGAACCGTTTATCATTCTGGCGATAACGATGATCACAATTATTATTGCCTTACAAGGCATGATAAGGCAGTCTAGTAAAGCCAAATCCTAAAAGAGCCAAATAAAAAAAGAGCCAAATCAAAAAGATCAACCTCTAAAAGAGGGCTAAAAGCTCTAAAAGGATCAAACTCTAAAAGGATCAAGCTCTAAAAGGATCAAGCCCTAAAAGGGCCGGCCAGTTATGCATAAAGCCTAAAATCAAGATCGCCATTCGGGCAGTGGCGAGGAGTCAGTGGCCCTAAAAATCCCGAGAAGACCATCGTGCGCACCCATGCGGGCAGCTGATGGAGCCAGTGACTAAAAAAGTTGTGAAATGGCCAGTCACGCGTAACTCCCATGCAGTCTGTATAGCTTTCCGGCAGCGTCACGGGCAACGAAAGAAAGTGCCCTCCCGTGAATGGGCTAGACCTTGCAGAAGAAGAAAACAGGGGCCGCAGTGTGAGTTGTACATCGGCCAACCGTGCGTAAGACCCTCCAAATCTATGGTTAGATTTCAGTACTAACTCATGAGGAATGGCTTAAACCTACTCATTGATGGACTGGCGACCCTAGATTTGGTACTCCAAAGGTAGCCTTGTGAGCTCTGCGAACTCTAGAGAGTTACCGTGGCCAACCCTGTACGTAAAACCAAGCGAGTTCACCGCCCCGGTAGCTTCACTGGGCCCCTCTGATGGATCGCGGTTTGTGAACTCACAAGGCAGTGAGAAGTTCAGTGAACTTCTAAGAGTTACAGAGACCATCAAGTGAGACCACGCTCCACTACTCAAGAGCTTAAACTGTGTGTGCACTCCACTACTCATGAGCTTAAACTAGGTGTGACTAACTAAATTGAAACTTAGTATCGCCAATATAAATACTCACATAGGGAATCCCGCACTAACAAAGCATAAAAGGCTTAAGAATTGCAATTAATATTATGATAAATTGCTGTATAGATAAATATGATTGCGATAATATGCGATGTGATGATTCTTCAGTAAAAAGACAATGTCTTAAGATGCTACCATAAAGGCATATGCTAGAAGTCAAAATAAATTACTTGTTCAAAAGCATATGAACGAAAATTACATGTTCAAGAATCACATGTTTAAAGTTCCTCTATAACTCTTACTGCCTCCATATACTTGCTCAAATCCTCTTTTAATTACGATTGAGCTACATCATGCTTTGATCTTTCTTCAAGAATGATCTTGGTTTGATCAGGAATATCGGCTGACTTGCCTTCTAAAGATGCGATTACTTCTTTACTTTGGAGCAGTGCAGATTTTTCTATATCAACAGATTGAATATTCGCTCGCATCCTTCCTTCAACATCGTGAATGGCTGATTCTTTCTCATGATTCCACATCTCCAATTGAGAAATTTCTTCTTTCAGTATTGTAATGCGATCTTGGATAATCACTTTCTCATCAATATGAGCCTTTAATTGATCTTGAAGAATTGAATATTCTTGCTCTAGCTTGGAGATAGAGGAAGCCGTCAGAGAGGCTCGTTCTTGAGATGTAGCTAGCTGCTTCTCGTATTCCAAAATCTCAGGGGCAATTGTAGTATTTTCTGCCGATGCCAAGGAGATTACTGAATCACAAAATTTGAGAAGAGAATCACACAAAGAAGATATGCTGATTCTAGCCATCCTCGCAGAACTTTCCAAAATTTTGATAGCGATATCCAAATCGGACCATTGTTCAAGGTTCTTGAAGATATGGACTATCGCTGATAAAGAATTCCTCATCAAAAGCATCTTATGCGCAGGGACTTTTGCAAAAGATAATAGTTCAGATGCAGTAGCCACAGAGTCGGAACTGGCCGCTCCACTGCAAGAAGGGGTTCCTATAGCATAAAGAAAGGAAATATTCAGATATATTGATAAAAATTATAAGACATATAATGCTGAGTAAAATAACTAATATACATATACCTGTTGCTGGAATACGTTTGACAGAAGGAGAAATTCCTTGAATCCCAGAAAGGCCAACCTCCACTATATTGGCAAGAGATGGTGGCCTAGCCACTGTACTTGAGTCTCTGGTGGTTGGAGTTGGCAAGTTAGTGGTCTCTATCAGAAATATAATCTCATAAGCTACTACTTTCGGTGCCGCCAACGAAACCAGAGGAGCTCTCGGTGAAATTACCGTAGGAAGATCTGAAGGGAATATCTCACCTATCTCGACATTAGCGACACGAGCACCTAAAAAGGGAGACACGAAAATTCTAAATAAATGATTGCTATTAAATATCCAGATAAATATATGCATATGAAAGTTAAATTTCCTTTACCTGGTGAGTATCCGTATTCACCGTAATCTAAATATTCCTCTTCTTCTTCTATGGTTACAGGAGATTTGACAGGAATTTTAGCACCAGGAAGAGCTTTAGAGGTTGTGGGAGGAAGTTCTGTTTTAATGCCTTTTATAGCTGCTTCCTCCTCTCCGTTAATATCGACTTCTCCTTCCTTAAAGTCATCATCCTTATCTTCATTGCTTTCGCAATCTTCATCATCTTTATACTGCAAAGAGGCGGGTATTCTCTGATGACGAGGCTGAGCTTTCATCCTCCAAAGTTTTTTCATCAACTTCTTCGATAACAATTTGCTTTCCTTTGGAAGAAGCAGCCTGACTGCTCTCTAGTGCGGTTTCTCTAATTAAAGGAGAGACAGACGTTTGTCTCGTTTCCTCTAGAGGAATGGGTGGTGATGCTTGTAAACGCGCCCTTGATCTAGTCATCGGAGATGATGAGCTAGGGCGAGTGGGTTGTAAAGGAGGCACTGGAACATCATGAATTGGTTCTTCTTGAATTGCTGCAGTCTCTGCAAGAACAGGAGAAGATGCACCTTTAACATTTTTTGTAGCTTGACCTGTAGAGTGGCGAGGAGCTTACTCAAATTCCATTAAGACCCCGTGAGCAAACCAGCCATCCAAAGTATTAATAGGCTTTATCTCGCGGATGGGGTCTTCTAATGATATTTTGCTACAAATTTCCCTACGATGGGATGCATCACTCTTCTCTGGAATATAGCCAATCCCGTTCTCTAGTTTTCTTCCTTTCATCCTGGGCCGATGAAGAAAGATGGAAGAATCTACAGGCAGGCATTTGGTGGCCAAATATGATTGGTGGTCCCACCACCGCATCCAGCTGTATGAGGTGCGAACTACGTGCTTGCAGCCAGGAATTATGAAGGAAGAATTGATGCAGCCGTTTAATAATTGCTTCCATATCATGGCCCTGTTAAGAGGACCCGTTCCGTAGCAACGCATCTTTCTGGTGATCAGCTCGCAATCTTTTGGCACAGTTTGATCATAACCAAACTGGCGAGCAAAGCAGCTGGGATAATAAGCTTCTCGCCAGAATTCTGTCCCTTCTTGAAGTGGTAAACTACATGAACGAATAGAAAGAAAGAAAGCCCTTTCTGCTACAGTGAGTGTTCTTTGGTCTACCATGTCTGTATCTTCAATATAGCGATTGAGACGGAATTGGAAGAAGTCTATCTGGTCATTATCCCGAATCTTATTTGCTACCCAGTCATATGCCCTCTTGGCCATTGCCCTTTGTTGGAAGAACCAAAGCTGAAGATGCGAGGGATGAATATACGCTTTCTCTGATACTTCAAAGGTCTAAGGAAAGTAAACTCCTAGCCACCCTGTGATGTAGTGCCAAGAAGTATATGCTGATGAAGTTCCAAGAGTAGGATTCTTCACGTTGATGGCTATCTCTCCAAGAACTCTGTAAATGGAGCAAAGTACTGGAGGAGCAAGAGAATATCTATGGCCTTCGGCCAAAGCGCCAGCTATGACAAAGACTGTGGGACGAACAACATCTGTCCACTTAGAGCTAGGAAGTACAACGAGGCTCAGCCAGTAGGCTACGAAAGCTGTAAGTTCCCCAAATGAACTATAATTTGCTCTCTCCCTCATGGCATCTCGAAGTCACATTAGCTCCTTGGAGCGACAGTCGAGGAATCTATGAGAAGGAAAATATAAGTGTGGAGAAGTCTCTAAGAAGGGAAGAAAGAAAAATTGATTCTTGGGTTTAAATACCCGAGACCTCTGGAGAAATGTGCAAGCCATTACAAAGGAGGAAGCTTGTGAAAATTAGAAAATTTCCCCATCTCCTTGAAAAGCTCGATAGTGGTCTCAGAGATGGAAAGTTTACGATCAGCAGAGGACACAAAGGCTAACTCCCTGTTGGTTGGAATGAATTCATCATAGAACCTGCCTGTTATTGGAAGACCAGCTTTGTGATGGAGATCCCAAAGTGTTATACTCATCTCACCGTAGGGCAGGTGGAAAGAGTTGGTAGTAGGTGACCAGTACTCCATGAAACCTTTCAGCACAGTGGGTTCCTTATAAAAGTGCTTAGGTGTCACTTCTATAGCATCATAAGGCCAATTTTGGCAAGCGTGCTCGTGTGCTTCATTAAGATAGCTTCTGCCCAGTCAGAATAATAGCGTCGAGTGGTTAATAGACCCCTGGTGCAGAAATCTTCCTGTCCCCAGAGTTTACGTGATCTCGAAAACGATGTTTGATCGTTTCATAGAAATGTGAAGGGAAAAGGTCATGAGGGCTGTGGAAAGGTACCAGGAAGATCATGGGATGGAATTCTCCAATCTTTTGCCGCGGTTTCTACGTCTATATTATCCTTTTAAGGATGCGTGGCTCTCTCATTACCCATGACTCAGTATACATCAGTCTTTTGCCATGTACATAATCCTTTGGCTCGCAGTCAAGCATGGACTAGTGGCGATAGACGTTGATGGGAATTATTGTCATGCCTTCTGCATGAGGGTTATCAAATTTCATGACACCCTTAACAACTCGCACCGAGTCCCACGAGTTCTGGAGTCTTTTCCTCTTGTGTTCTGAAATTTTTTCCTCAAATTCTTTCGCCTTATTTCGGCGAGCCTTTTTTCAAACGAGAAGCGGGAGGAGTGTCTTCTCGAGGAGGTGGTTTTTGGCTGTCTGTGCGGATGTGGGTGGTTGTTTTCAACCATTCGTCCCAGTCATATTCTCTACCATGTTTTGGAGGACATTCGAGCTCTACTAGTGCTATTGATCGTGAATGGGAGATGGCAGAGATTTAATACAGCCAGAGAAATCAAGGGTTGGAAGTACGGGTTCTTTGAAGTAGGTTTAAAGTACGGGTTCTTTGAAGTAGGTTGGAAGTACGGGTTCTTTGAACTGGCTTTATAGTAAACAACTTATACCAGTTAGACTTGATTGCCTCTCACGTCTATAATATTAATACCTTGCATAGAAATAAGGTGGGATCCAAGCGAAGACTAGACTATGAGAATTCCTCCATGTTGTGGCACAGGCGGCTATGCCATATATCTCGTGAGAGATTAGACAGGCTTGTGCGAAAAAGAATTTTGCATTCTAAACTTCTCTGACTATAAAGTATGCATTGATTGCATAAAAGGGAAACAGACTAGAACTAGAAAGAAAGGTACAACCAGGAGTGTAAGTCTATTAGAGGTTAAATACAGATATCTATGGACCATTCCCTACAACCTCATGGAGTGACCACAAATATTTTATTACCTTTATAGATAATTACTCTCGCTTCGAGTACCTATACCTTATCAGTAAGAAATCAGATGCCCTGGATGCTTTTAAAATCTATAAGGTTGAGGTTAAAAATCAACTCGATAAGAGAATTAAAGTTGTCAGATCTGACTGTGGTGGTGAATACTATGACAGATATGATGAATCAGGACGCAATCTAGGGTCATTGGCTAAATACTTGCAGGATTGTGGCATTGTCTCTTAGTACACTATGCCCGGTACTCCATAGCAGAATGGAGTGGCGGAGAGACGCAATCGCACCCTTATGGATATGGTGCGAAGCATGGTCTGCAATTCAACATTACCAGAATCTCTGTGGGGTGATACGATCGAAACCGCAGTTCATATACTAAACAGGGTTCTCAGCAAAACAGTTAACAAAAATCCTTTTGAGTTATGGAATGGGAGAAAACCAAGTCTCCGATATCTACAAGTTTAGGGTTGTCATGCTGAGGCTAAGGTTTATAACCCGCATGAAAAGAAGCTTGATCGTAGAACCGTAAGTTGTTTCTTCATTGGATATCTAGAAAGATTAAAAGGCTATCGATTCTACTGTCCTTCCCACTCTATTAGGATTGTTGAGACTAAGAATGCCAGATTCATTAAGGACACTGAAAACAGTGGGAGCACGAACATAAGAAATTTTGTATTTGAGGAACAAAGGATTGTGACTCCTATCATAGTCAATTCAGATCACGTGGACATTAATGATGCAGTCGATTCTGCAATCACTGCAGAGCACCATGTATAACCTTATATATAAACCACCGATGAGGAAAATCAAGATCAGACCCAACCAACTGAACCATTGAGAAGATCTGAAAGAGAGAGAAGGCCTGTAAATTGAGACGATTACATGGTATACTTACAGGAGCACAATTTTGACATGGGGATAGACAAGGATCCTGAATCCTTTACACAAGTCAAATAAAGTGCTGATCATTCTCGTTGGTTTGATGCCATGAAAGATGAGTTGAAATCCATGCAGGACAATTGTAACGCCCTGAAAATCGGGGGTCGAGTGTAACTCAACTCCCGAGTTCCAACGCATCACTTATGCAACATGTTTAATGATGTTTGAATCTTGTCTGTGTTAGAGCAGTAAACATGAATGAGATTATACCAAAGCAGTAATTCATACTCCAGATCAATTGTATAAAAGCAAGCGGAAGACTGAACTGTATATATGTGTATGTAAATAAACAAAATAAACGTTTCATTATCCAGAGTATGAATCCTTCTGAGTCACAATATACATGTCTGTTTATAAACAAAATGTCAAAATAAACTAGGTATAATCCTCAGTAAATCCCATCGGTCCGTGACCCTAGCGATTTAGTCGGCCGGCCAACTGCATATACGAGAACTCCTCCTGGTCCTCGTCATAATCGAGAACTCGCCTCCAGCGTAGTCGGATCGCTTTAAACCCGAGACAGAGTCACGGTTGGTGTGCGCAACACCGTCCCGTAACGTGGGAGTGAGTAGCTAACTCGGTGGAACGATAAGGCATAAGTTATCATGTTATCAATACAAATCAAGCAAGAATGATAAAGCAAAATCAAACACTCCTAGTTACTCTTATTAATGCAAGTATGAATGCAGTATGATGGATGCCCTCACCGACATACTCCCTCGCGACACCATCTCACGTTCGCGATGCTTACATCCCACAAAGGTTGCTCCACATCTTCCAGGGCACATGCGATGCATGATGAGCATGATTACCGAGTTTTTAATTAGTTCGTTTCAAACAAATGGCGAGGATTGGGAAACTAAGGTACCTCCCTTGTATCATTTCCAAACATGATCCAATCTAGGGTCGTCGATCTAGTTAATATCGACGATGGTGTGTTTTCTAGGTCACTCGGGAGGCTTGCCAGGTCATTACGCACAAAGGTTGCACCACTCCCCCATCACCCCTTAAACGATTCATCACTATACGGTATACGTAAACAGCCTAGTTCATACTCTATATATCGCGGCGAACCCTAAGGCACGCCGCAACTTCGAATATGCTCGCGGTCACTACAAAGGGTCGCCAGTGGTCATTACGCACAAAGGTTGCACCACTCCCCATCACCTTATCAATGTAGGCCGACAGTACAATATAGTGTCCCATACCACCATAATCGGCTCACGAGTTAAGTTGCTCACTGGTCACTACGGGGAGGCACGTAGCCCCAGCATAGGCCGACAGCTCGACCACGGTGTCCCATACCACCATGCCCGGCTCATGAGTCTCAGTGAATCGAGGTACCATGGTTAACGAGATTTTCACTGGTAAGTTTGGTACCCTAGGTTCAAACATTAGCAACCAAACATGGTGAACATACATAAGACACACGGTTTACTTGACGTGTTCGGCTGGCTCGAGCGCACAACAAGTTGGGCGATATGAAGCGCAAAAGCGCCTCGTGTGGCCAACCACTATCGCCAACCGAAGTACGACACGGGTTCGCCAACACATCATGCGTGGCGGAACGAATCCCAACACATCTTCAAGTCTGATACCGGATGCCTGGACTATGAACATAGTCCCAAGCTCAGTCAAATCCTAACCATAGCATGTGAAATACGGCATGATAACATGGTAATTTAAGAACGCTAGCAATCATATTATGAAGCATAACATGAAGCATGTTAATAACAAGTCACAAAGCATGTTCAAAAGCATGTTATAAAGCATTATGTAAATAGGGATACAAATACTTATATTTCGTAGGCGAGTGGTTAGAGTGAACAACCACATGGAGAGTGTCATATGTGACTCTAAGGTAGTAGAATCCCATCTCAAAGACCTACCTAAGATTCTAACACTTAAGCACTTACACTCACAAGTGATTTCACCAACACTTGGAATGCACTATTTCAACATACATGACGTATGCTAGGGAAGTGTGTACTAGGGTTGTCCCTTTACCAAACTAGTATTTTATACATATACATCATATTCATACAAAGAATTAAACATGGCAATCACATCAGCAAATTTTATACGTATAGGGTACTTCCTCGTATACCCAATTTCGACATACATAGTGTTTACAAAGGAACATAGATTATGCGATTCCTTTCGCCAAACTAGTATTTTAATCATGTATTGTATAATCATACATTAAATAAATATGTCAAACATTATTCCAAAAGAAATACGTATACGGTATTTCGAAAATACGTAATTTCAACATACGGCGCATTTACAAGTAAATATATATTTTGGCGATTCCTTTCGCCAAACTAGTAATTTATTCATATATTATATAATCATACATTAAATAAATATGTCAAACATTTATCCAAAAAAAATACGTATACGGTATTTCTACGTATACCTAGAATATGTGAAATTCCATATTTCACAACGTTAATCGAAACAGGAAACGGAAAGCACTTTGTACATGTGCAATTACAAGCAGATCATGAATCTACCATTATCTGACATTGAAAGCGTTGAAAACCGTAACTTATACACTTAAAGTCCTCACCTTTGCCTTTGGAAACGAAACGAATCAGCAAGGGTAGCAGAACTTCCGTCTACGGGAGATTTCTAGCCTAAAGAGCGGAATCGGTTAGTCGGTACACATCCTACATCGATCCCACCTCAAATCAGACCTAGGGTTAGGGTTTCTTACCTTCAAATGAGACGGAATACGCCGGGAAAACGCCTAGAATAGGGCGGTGTAGGCCGTGTAACAAGCCAAAGCAGGAGGAGGGAAATCGGCAACAATCTCCAAGTCTTTCTCTCTCTTTTCTCTCTCTCCCTCTAGGGTTTTCTCCAAAATTCGTATGGCTGTGAGAGGGGCTGTTCTAAGCTCCTTTTATAGCCACAAACATTACGAAATTAGACTCAGGTTCAAGGGGTACTGCTAATATAGGATTTTCGTCGCTTTTCCAGCTCAAAAGGGAAGTTCTGGTGGCCCTCCTTGAACCAAACGTCAGACTTAAGCTCACCATCGATGGATCTACGTGGGATTACGTTTTTGACTCGATCGGATACCCGATCACACATGGCGGACCACTTTCGCCGACGGTCGGTGGCCACACGATCGAAAATTCCAAGTACATGTAAATGTTCTGAAATTTTTCTTAATCCGAGGGTGTAATTTGGTCGATTCGACGGTCGGGTTGCTTAATAGACGCGTCAACGAATGATGCGATCACTATTCCAGATATTTATTTTGGCATATGAATAGTGTTTTTCACACTACCTCGCTCCGATTCGAAACGAATGGCCGTGGAACATCGGATAAAGCTGATTTTTGAGATGATTGTTAAGCCCAGTGGGGCGGTCCTAGTTCCTTAGCTTCGGGTTAATCGGACTCCCGATGTGCGATCTAGACCTAATACGAAGTTTCGTTTGATTCCCGAGAGCAGACGGGAAATGAGTTTGATTCTAAACTTTAGGGTAACCTAGCGTTAGTGATTCTGTAACTTTTGGGTCTTGCAAATCGTATTTAAAGCGATCCTAACGGATTTCACGACTAATCGAGTTTAGTACTTAGTTAACTTTGTTAAATTTCTAAAGGATTTAATCCTACGTGATTTCTGGTCGAGGTGGTACTCGACCCAATGTACGGAAATTTTCAGGTCGTTACAATCTACCCCCCTTAAACAAAAAATTTCGTCCCCGAAATTTATACCTTTTCGTAGTCCTCGAGAATCTGAGGGTAGTTCTTCCTGACCTCGGCCTCGCCTCCCAGTAGCTTCTTCTTCGGAATGATGTGTCCAAAGCACCTTCACAAGTGGGATGACCTTGCTACGCAAGCACTGCTCCTTCCTGTCATCGAGGATGCGCGTCGGCGCAACTCATATGTAGCATCCTCGCTCAACCGTACTCGCTCCCATCCGATGATATGCGAAGGATCGGGAGAACGTACTTCTTCAAAGATAGATACATGAAATACGTTGTATACGGAAGTAAGTGGTGTAGGCAAGGTGAGACGATACGCCACATCACCCACTCGATCCAAGATCTCGAAATGGACCGATAAACCTCGGTGTGAGCTTCCTTCTTCTTCCCAAACCGAAGGACTCCCTTCATAGGGGAAACCCGAAGGAACACATGATCACCGACCTCGAACTCCGGCGGCCGCCTCGTCGACGGCGTAACTCTTCGCTCGCTCGCTGCCACCGTGAGTAATCGACGCCGATAATGTCTACCTTCTCTCGTAGTCGCCTAAACCAACTCCGGCCAATCAGCTACGCTCTCCGACCTCTCGCCCAACAAGGCGGTGCCCTACAAGGTCGACCATATGAGCCTCATATGGCGCCATGCCAATAGTCGCCCGGAAGCCATTGTTGTAGGCGAACTCGCGTACGGAAAGACAAATATCCCAACCGTCCTTGAAGTCCAACACACATGCTCGCAACATATCCTCCAGAACCGATTCACCCGCTCCGTCGCCCATCGGTCGAGGATGAAACGCCAGCATTTATCGAACTTCAACTTCACACCCATCACCTCCTGGATACGAGTCCAGAAGATAGATGTGAACCGCGTGTCTCTGTCCGACACGATCTCCAAAGGAACCCCATGCAGACGGACGATCTCCCTAATGTACAACCAGCCTCGGCTCGTCTGCGAGTTCGTAACTCGATAGGGAGGAAATGGGCCGATTTGGTCAACCGGTCCACAATCACCCAAATAGAATCGTGCCCCTTCCTCGTCTTCGGCAACCCTGATATGAAGTCCATGGAGATGAAGTCCCACTTCCACTCCGCTATAGGCATGGGCTGAAGCAGTCCAGAGGTCGGCGATGTTCGCCTTGACCGCCGGCACGTCGACATCGAGACACATACTCGAATGTGGGCCTTCATGTTATCCCACCAATACGTCCGTCTCATATCCGGTACATCTTCGTGCTACCAGGATGCATCGTAAACTTCGAGTTATGGGCGGACTCGAGAAGCTCGCGTCTCAAGTCGTGCACATCCTGGAACACATAGGCGGCCACGAAATCGTAAACCCCATCGAACCAACTCTCCACTCGAGTCCACGGCGTCGCTAGCCTCGCTCTCGGCTCGTAGACATGCCGTACATCGCCTCTCTGGGCCTCAACAATCCCGTCGTCATAAGTGGTCGCACCCGAACGTGCGCAACACACTCAAAAGGCTCCTCGACAAAGTGAGTCTCGCCGAAGTCCCGCACAAACTCTACCATGTCCCACTCGGCTATCATCGGCGGTGCGGAAATGCTATCACCTTCTTGCGGCTCGGCCCGCCACAAGGTTCGCCTTGCCAGATGGTAGAAACCTCGAACTTGAAGTCCTTCAAGGTCTCCATCCATCGGCGCTGTCTCATATTCAAATCTCGCTGCGTGAATATGTATTTAAGGCTCTTGTGGTCGCAGAAAAGCTCGAACTCCTCACCATAGAGGTAATGTCTCCAGAGCTTCAATGCAAAGATGACAGCTGCCAACTCCAGGTCATGTGTAGGGTAATTCTCCTCGTGCTTCCTTAATTGTCTCGAGGCATACGAAATCACCCTATCCTTCTGCATCAGCACACAACCCAAACCAACGCGAGACGCGTCGTATACACCGTGTATTTCACCCTTGCTCTGGCAATACTAGCACAGGGGCGGACGTCAACTTGTCCTTCAGCTCCTTAAAGCCGCCTCCGCCTTCTCATTCCAGCGAACTTCAGTCCCTCCGAGTCACCGAGACAATGGCCTGGCGATCTTCGAGAAATCCCGAATGAAACGTCTCAGTAGTACCCACCAGGACAAGGAAACTCCTCACCTCAAGAATCGATTCAGTGTCAGTGCCGCAATCCCGAACCGCAGCTACCTTAGCAAGGTCCATCATATCCCATCCTTGGACACTACATGTCCCAGAACTTGACTTCCTCCCGCCGTGTCGCACTTCTTGTATTGCGCAAACAACTGGTTCTTCTTCAGTGTATCCAATACCGCTCGCAAGTGCTCCTCGTGCTCCTCCCGACTCGTGGAGTATATCAAGATGTCATCGATAAAGACGATGACGAATCGGTAAAGGAAGGGCTGAAATACCCGGCTCATCGATCCATGAACACGGTGAGTGCGTTCGTCGACCGAACGACATCACCAAGAACTCATAGTGCCCAAAGCACGTCCCGAAGGCCGTCTCTTCGCACGTCCTCCTCTCTCACCCGCAACGGGTGGTACCGACCGAAGGTCAATCTTCGAGAAATACTTCGCCCCTCAACTGATCGAACGTGATCATCAATCTGGGCAAAGGATATTTGTTCTTCACCGTGACCTGGTTCAACCTACGGTAATCAATACACAACCGTAGCGACCCGTCCTTCTTCTTCACGAACAACATAGGTGCTCCCCAAGGAGACACACTAAGTCGAATAAATCCTTTCTCTACAAGTCCGTCAATCTGTTTCCGCAGCTCCTCCATCTCACATGGAGGCATACGATAGGTCGGCAACGAGATGGGCGTCGCACCAGGCGTAAGGTCAATCGTGAAATCAATCTCATGCCGAGGAGGTAAACCAGGGATAGTCTCAAACACGCCTGCAAATTCTCGAACCAGCGGCGTACCATCTACTGTCGGACCATCAATCGGCACAAGTAAAGCAGCATAACAATCAACTCGACAGGGCCAACTGACCTGCACCGGGAACGTGAAAGCTGTACCGTCCGGTCCATAGGCCGTCACGATCCGAGTATCGCAATCTATCTCCGCCCTCATCCTGGTGAGCCAATCCATACCAAGGATAACGTCGTAGTGCCATAGCGGAGCAACAATGAGGTCGACGAGCACTGTGCTGCTACCCAACACTACCGAGCAACCCTCGCATAATCGTGTGACATCCGAACAGGTCCTGGTAGCCGTAGTGAGTCTCATTCCCTTAGTGGGAATCGTATGCAAAGATAGGCGTTTCACCGCCCACAAGAAACAATAGAAGTGGTGGACCCAAAGTGTCTACCAACAAAGAAACAGGAGTGCCATGAATAAAGCCGTACCCTCGAAAGCCGTCGAGCCGAAACCGACGTCTCGTGTGCCTCACCACAAGAGTATGAACGCGAGCCCGCCGCGGCTTCGGCCGAGGAGCCAAGGGTCGCCGTGGCGGCCTAAAGCGCGGCACAGAGGTCGGAAGGAAGGATGTGCAGAGAGTCTGTCGCGAGCGGTGGAGCGCCGATATGGCTCTGTGGGCGAGAACGACCCAACATCTGCGGCGGAGTGAACCCACTATCCTTCATCCGCGCGAAACAACTCCCAATAAGATGACCCTGCTTCCCACAGTACGTGCAGGTCACAACAGGGCGCCTCACCTGAGCCCCTGGCGCTGCGATCTGGGAGGCGAGTCCAACACGAGGCCTCTTACCTAGGATAGGCCCGCTTCAGTATCTCCCGTCGTGGCCTCGCAACCATAGCACCACGAGATCGGGCCAACCGACCACATCCACTCCGTCACATCATAGACATGTGAACCAAGTCTGTCCGCATAGGTAGGTATACGAGGCAAAGATATCTTCGACCGTATCTCCGGTCGCAAGCCCAAAGAAAACGACGCATCCGCATCCGCTCGTCCACCAAGGTATAGTCCTGACAAAGCGGCCCAACTCGTGAAGCGGTGCTCGTACTCAGTAATCGTCATGCCTCCCCTCGCCCGAGGCGCGAAACTCATCCTCCCGCTCATGCCGATAAGTCCGCGGGTAGTATTTCTCATGGAACCGAACTCGAAAGCCTCCCAAGTCCACACGTAGTCCGGGCCGCGACACCGCAACACACCGGTCCCACCATAAACCGGCCTCCTCTCAAACATGAAGGCGGCCGGCTCTACTGCTCGCTCCGCTCGAGCAATGCAAAGATCCGAAGCATCTTAGAGATGCGGTCAAGCCAAAACTCGCCTCCTCGGCCCATGAGTGCCCATAAATGAAGGAGGCCTCAAGCGCTGAAATCGCTCGAGAAGACCGCGTGTACTGACATCTCCCATAGGAGGCACCACGGGTGGGGGTAGAGGCACATCCTCACTCTGAGCAGGAGGCTCTGGGTGCCCGGCAGGACAAGCAGATGTCGTAGGTGGAGTCGCACTACCACCATGGGACAAGGCCTCAGCGATAGTGGCCATAAGCTGCTGCCGAGGCTTCTTCAGATCTCGGCCGATGCATCATCAACATCGGTTTGCTCAAATCTATCGATCGGCGGAGCGACTGGGAGTCATGTTCGCGCAGAAGATGACGGCGAAACTGCTCACGGACCGGGGCGTGTAAGGTGGCAATCCACCAGCAGGACCAGTAGGGGGCTGATCAGAACCTAACCCACGGTCCGCAGGACCACTACTATCGAAGGGTCCGGTCCATGAGCCGGTCGAGACGGAGATGTGCCGGTGCTCGCGTATAATCTTGTCGCGGCATGCCCTATACAACACAGTGGTACAAAGATTGGTGAGATACAACATAACACACATTATAAAGCACTTTAAGCATTCCACACATAATCAAAAGGGGCTACATGCCTTTCATTCACCCAAAATTAGTCATAATACATGGATTACAGAGTTTACATGAATCATGACGGAAATCACATGATAGCCAATACATCCACACATTAAACACTGAGAACACGCTACTACCTAATACAACATCCGTACGAAAACACAAACCGCCTATCGCGGTAACCAAAGCAAACACAACATACAACGACATGGATGACTAAGCATCTGAAGTAGGCGGTGGAGGAGGAGCATTCTTATCCTATGCACAGCACAGGATGGCCTTCAACGTACGGGACATCTTCTTGAAGCTCTTCTTCATGTAGGCTTCATTCTCTTCAAGCTTGGTTCGAACTTGACCAATCTCTTGCTGCAGGGCGGCTTGCCCCTCCTCAAGACTGGCCAATCGCGCATCAAAAGCATCTCGATCCACACCCTGCTCCTGAGCCGCAGGGGGTGAACTCTCCTCAGTGTCCTGAGCCTCAGGTTCTTCCTCCTGTATGTCATCACTGCTCTCCTCATCACTCTCAGCCTGGAGGTCAACACTCTCCTCGCCGGCGCTATCCGACTCATCTCCGGACTCGTCGAGTCGGGCTTGCCGCTGTTGAGGGCCGATCTTCATATTCCTGAGTGTCGCTTCACTTATGACTCGGACTGGTGTAAGATCCTCCATATTCAATCTGTAGCCTACATCACGAGTCATCCTGCAGATCAGGCGGCCAAATGGGAGCGAAAGATCGTTCCTGGCAGAACGAACAACATTAACTATCTGGGATAGGATGAATGTGGGCAGGCATATGTTGTCCCCGCGTCCCATCTTGTACAGAAAGTCCACCATCACCCTAGTACATTCCGTGCGGTTACCCCACCGTGGGTATACATTGTATGTGAAGATGTGATGGAGCAAATGGAAGTCTTCGTCATAATTGTATAAAAGCAAGCGAAAAATCGGGGGTCGAGTGTAACTCAACTCCCGAGTTCCAACGCATCACTTATGCAACATGTTTAATGATGTTTGAATGTTGTCTGTGTTAGACCAGTAAACATGAATGAGATTATACCAAAGCAGTAATTCATACTCCAGATCAATTGTATAAAAGCAAGCGGAAGACTGAACTGTATATATGTGTATGTAAATAAACAAAATAAACGTTTCATTATCCAGAGTATGAATCCTTCTGAGTCACAATATACATGTCTGTTTATAAACAAAATGTCAAAATAAACTAGGTATAATCCCTGTAAATCCCATCGGTCCCGGCAGCCTAGTCGAAGCCGCCAGCGAACTGCATATACGAGAACTCCTCCTGGTCCTCGTCATAATCAGGCTCCGCCTCCAGCGTAGTCGGATCGCCTAAACCTGAGACAGAGTCTGGTTGGTGTGCGCAACACCGTCCCGTAACGTGGGAGTGAGTAGCTAACTCAGTGGAACGATAAGGCATAAGTTATCATGTTATCAATACAGTCAAGCAGTAATGATAAAGCAGTAAATCAAACACTCCTAGTTACTCTGATTAATGCAAGTATGAATGCAGGTATGATGGATGCCCTCACCGACATACTCCCTCAGGCGACACCATCTCACGTTCGCGCATGCTTACATCCCACAGTGCTCCACATCTTCCAGGCACATGCGATGCATGATGAGCATGATTACCGAGTTTTTAATTAGTTCGTTTCAAACAGCAGGATTGGGAAACTAAGGTACCTCCCTTGTATCATTTCCAAACATGATCCAATCTAGGGTCGTCAGTCCTAGTTAATATCGACGACGATGGTGTGTTTTCTAGGTCACCGCAGAGGGACGCTGTGCTATTACGCACAAAGGTTGCACCACTCCCCATCACCCCTTAAACGATTCATCACTATACGGCTATACGAAACAAGCCTAGTTCATACTCTATATATCGCAAATAACCCTAAGGCACGCTGCAACTTCGTAATATGCTTGCGGTCACTACAAAGGGTCTGGGGCATTACGCACAAAGGTTGCACCACTCCCCCATCACCTTATCAATGTAGGCCGACAACGGCGCGAATATAGTGTCCCATACCACCATAATCGGCTCACGAGTTAAGTTGCTCACTGGTCACTACGGGAGGCACGTAGCCCCCGGCGTAGGCCGATACGGCTCGACCACGGTGTCCCATACCACCATGCCCACTCATGAGTCTTAGCGGATCGAGGTACCATGGTTAACGGGATTTTCACTGGTAAGTTTGGTACCCTAGGTTCAAACATTAGCGACCAAACATGGTGAACATACATAAGACACACGGTTTACTTGACGTGTTATGCTGGCTCGAGCGCACAACAAGTTGGGCGATATGAAGCGCAAAAGCGCCTCGTGTGGCCAACCACTATCGCCAACCGAAGTACGACACGGGTTCGCCAACACATCATGCGTGGCGGAACGAATCCCAACCACATCTTCAAGTCTGATACCGGATGCCTGGACTATGAACATAGTCCCAAGCTCAGTCAAATCCTAACCATAGCATGTGAAATACGGCATGATAACATGGTAATTCAAGAATGCTAGCAATCATATTATGAAGCATAACATGAAGCATGTTAATAACAAGTCACAAAGCATGTTCAAAAGCATGTTATAAAGCATTATGTAAATAGGGATACAAATACTTATATTTCGTAGGCGAGTGGTTAGAGTGAACAACCACATGGAGAGTGTCATATGTGACTCTAAGGTAGTGAGAATCCCATCTCAAAGACCTACCTAAGATTCTAACACTAAGCACTTACACTCACAAGTGATTTCACCAACACTTGGAATGCACTATTTCAACATACATGACGTATGCTAGGGAAGTGTGTACTAGGGTTGTCCCTTTACCAAACTAGTATTTTATACATATACATCATATTCATACAAAGAAATTAAACATGGCAATCACATCAGCAAATTTTATACGTATAGGGTACTTCCTCGTATACCCAATTTCGACATACATAGTGTTTACAAAGGAACATAGATTGCGGCGATTCCTTTCGCCAAACTAGTATTTTAATCATGTATTGTATAATCATACATTAAATAAATATGTCAAACATTATTCCAAAAGAAATACGTATACGGTATTTAAAAATACGTAATTTCAACATACGGCGCATTTACAAGTAAACATATATTTTGGCGATTCCTTTCGCCAAACTAGTAATTTATTCATATATTATATAATCATACATTAAATAAATATGTCAAACATTTATCCAAAAAAAATACGTATACGGTATTTCTACGTATACCTAGAATATGTGAAATTCCATATTTCACAACGTTAATCAAACAGAAACTAAAGCACTTTGTACATGTGCAATTACAAGCAGATCATGAATCTACCATTATCTGACATTGAAAGCGTTGAAAACCGTAACCTATACACTTAAAGTCCTCACCTTTGCCTTTGGAAACGAAACGAATCAACAAGGGTAGAAGAACTTCCGTCTACGGGAGATTTCTAGCCTAAAGAGCGGAATCGGTTAGTCGGTACACATCCTACATCGATCCCACCTCAAATCAGACCTAGGGTTAGGGTTTCTTACCTTCAAATGAGACGGAATACGCCGAGAAAATCCCTAGAATAGGGCGGTGTAGGCCGTGTAACAAGCCAAAGCAGGAGGAGGGAAATCGGCAACAATCTCCAAGTCTTTCTCTCTCTTTTCTCTCTCTCCCTCTAGGGTTTTCTCCAAAATTCGTATGGCTGTGAGAGGGGCTGTTCTAAGCTCCTTTTATAGCCACAAACATTACGAAATTAGACTCAGGTTCAAGGGGTACTACTAATATAGGATTTTCGTCGCTTTTCCAGCTCAAAAGGGAAGTTCTGGTGGCCCTCCTTGAACCAAACGTCAGACTTAAGCTCACCATCGATGGATCTACGTGGGATTACGTTTTTGACTCGATCGGATACCCAGATCACACATGGCGGACCACTTTCAGTTCGACGGTCAGTGGGCGGGATCAGAAATTCCAAGTACATGTAAATGTTCCCGAAATTTTTCTTAATCCGAGGGTGTAATTTGGTCCGATTCTCGACGGTCGGCCGTTGCTTAATGACGACGCGTCAACGAATGATGCCGAGATCACTATTCCGGATATTTATTTTGGCATATGAATAGTGTTTTTCACACTACCTCGCTCCGATTCGAAACGAATGGCCGTGGAACATCGGATAAAGCCGATTTTGAGATGATTGTTAAGCCCGGTGGGGCGGTCCTAGTTCCTTAGCTTCGGGTTAATCGGACTCCCGATGTGCGATCTAGACCTAATACGAAGTTTCGTTTGATTCCCGAGAGCAGACGGGAAATGAGTTTGATTCTAAACTTTAGGGTAACCTAGCGTCAGTGATTCTGCAACTTTTGGGTCTTGCAGATCGTATTTAAAGCGATCCTAACGGATTTCACGACTAATCGAGTTTAGTACTTAGTTAACTTTGTTAAATTTCTAAAGGATTTAATCCTACGTGATTTCTGGTCGAGGTGGTACTCGACCCAATGTACGGAAATTTTCAGGTCGTTACAACAATAAAGTATGGGATCTTGTAGAGTTACCTACTGGAATAAGGCTGATTGGTTCTAAATGGATATTTAAAACCAAAAGGAACTCCAAGGGTAATATCGAAAGGTATAAAGCCCGACTTGTTGCTAAGGGTTTTAACCAACGTGAGGGCATTGACTTTAAAGAGACTTTCTTACCAGTATCTAAGAAAGACTCATTCAGGATCATAATGACTCTTGTAGCTCATATAGATTTAGAGTTACATCAGATGTATGTAAAGACTGCATTTCTCAATGGGGATCTGAAGGAGAATGTGTACATGATGCAGCCCGAAGGTTTTGTAGCTACTGGCTCAGAAAATTTGGTTTGCAAACTTAAGAAGTCCATCTATGGGTTGAAACAGGCATCGCGACAGTGGTACCTTAAGTTTTATGAAGTAATTTCCTCATATGGTTTTATAGAAAACACTGTAGATGAATGCATCTACATTAAAACTAGTGGGAGTAAGTTCGTTATGATGATTTTGTATATTGATGACATTCTGTTGGCTAGTAGTGATACCAGAATTTGAGTGACACCAAGAAATTCATATCTCAAAGATTTGAAATGAAAAATCTTGGTGAAGCTTCTTACATCATCGGCATTGAGATTTGCCGTGATAGAACAGTTGGACTGCTCAGCCTGTCACAGAGGGCCTATATTACTAGGGTACTCGAAAAGTATGGCATGCAAAATTATGCTTTAGGAAAGTTGTTCATTGTGAAGGGTGACAAATTTGGTCTATTTCAGTGTCCAAAGAATGATTTAGAGAAGAATCAAATGAAAGAATTTCAGTACGCATCAGTAGTAGGGAGTATCATGTATGCTCAAGTCTATACGCGACTGGACATTGCCTTTGTCACTGGAATATTGGGAAGATATCTATTTAATCCAAGAATGCAACATTGGATAACTACAAAGAAAGTGTTACGGTATCTTCAGAGAACGAAAGACTTCAGACTCACATACAGAAGATCTGATCAGTTGGAGTTGATCGGATATTCGGTACAACGAACACGTGAGGTTCGCATTGATACTAAGAAGTCTACTTCAGGATACATCTTCATGATGGTGGGAGGAGCTGTGTCATGGAAAAGCGTGAAACAGTCTCCCACAGCATCATCCACTATGGAAGCTTAGTTTATTACCTACCATGAGGCATCTAATCAGGCACTATGGTTACAGAGTTCTTCTCAGGTTTACGGGTACTGGAGCATATCCCAAAACCATTGAGAATATTTTACAATAATTCGGCTGTTATTTCCTTCTCTAACAATAACAAGCATTCGTCAAGGTCAAGGCATATCGACATCAAGTACCTTGTTGTAAAGGAAAGAGTTCGGAATCATCAAGTGTCCGTGGAATTCATCCGCACTAAGCAGATGATTGTAGATTCGCTCACTAAAGGGCCCCTATCACGCCATTTCAGGAGCATGTAACATCCATGGCAGTCATTGATCCCACAGATGTTTTCAGTTAGTGGGAGTTGAGCGTATTTTGATTTTCACAGACACTTAGAGATCTCATTTTATACAGTTTGTTTGAATGATTTTGATATATATATATATATATAATTTATTTTTGCTTCTCTATATATATGTGCAAAATTTTGAGTAAGTAGAACTACAGACATGTCTCGTTGGAGACATGTAAAAGCTTCAGAACCTCTTCAGGATAAACACATATCATCACACAAAAGTGTGTAATCCTTATACCACATTTCCTAGTTCGTGATCTATATCCTTAAGATTGAAGGTATTTATGATCGAGCTTAGACTCACTTCGCCTAAATTAAGTATTGTGATGACTACTGCATTTCGATACTGACTGTCTTGATGGACCAGATTGAATAGCATTACTCATACTGTCTAACTATTTTCATTGGTTAACCATTTGGATATTTTCTTAAAAGATCAAAACTTGTTTTCAAAATAATTCTATATGACTATCATTGACGTTGCTCAATGAGGCCCAAGTGGGAGAATGTAAGAACTCTATTTAGTGGGCCTCACTAATTAACGGTCTGGATTGTCATACAGTTGGACTGGATGATTGAGTAGACCAGTGGGCCCCACTTCAGGTGATACGTTGCACAGCCTATCTACGCAGCTCTGCGTACTAGGGCTGGAATGTTATAGCTGTCTTACGTAGACAACAGTTTGAGTTGAACTAGGATACTACAATGTGGAGTGTGGGAGAGAGAGAGTTGTGATGGGTTTCAAACTCTCTGTCCACAGACTCTATAAAAGAGAGTTGGGTCCCCGACCTTACACCAACAGTAGAAATTCGAGTCCCATCTACTGATTTGTAGAAAGGGTGTGAAGGAGAGGAAGATCCTAAGTTCTATCTATATTCCGGAATTCTTATCCGGCTTCCATGGCGACATCTAATCTAGGTACGCTATCTAAACCCCTGATTGCCATGTCCCATACACAAACAAATCCGTGGGCTTATTTCTCATACAGTTTTAGTCCCACACTACAAGGTTAATTAAAAATAGACCAGTCCTGTCATGCTACAGCTAGCTATCCACAACTGCTACTAAATGTAAAATTCTTCAAATTAAAGATGAATCACATCCATCTCCAATGAGGATCGGTTTCTGCTAGCAAGGGGAGTGGGAAGCAGGAAGTGTAAGCTCCTCAAAAACAACGTAAAACAGATCTTTCTCTATTTTCCTAATCCGCACTCTAGATCAAAATTTAACATTACACAGTTCATGAACCGGGTATTTATCCTAACAAAAATAATAGCTTCATATGAAGAAAATTAAAAAAAAACATTGTAACGAGCAGAAAAATAAAACAAAAAAAGTAGGTTTGTCATAGAATTGGGAGGTTGGGTTTCTTGAGAGAGATGGAAACAAAAGAATGATGTATTGGATATTTGGATGGAGTGAAATACCAGGAGTCACGCCTTCAATTGATGAACATGGGCATCAACCTTTTTGAAATCTACAGGCTGCTGATCTCTTCAAGAAAAGAAAAACATAGAAAAAGTTAGCTTTTCAATATCCAACAAGAGAGAGAGAGAGAGAGAGAGCAAATTCCTCACAGAGCTCTGCTCAAATAATTACGTAGCTTCTCAAAATCATTAAAGAAGAGGGACACCACTTCAAAAACAAAATCTGGGTTGCTCTCATCTTACAATTGCTGCAGCGTAATGTATTGATCATCGAAGAATCCCTTCCAAACAGGAGGAAAAAAATTAGATGGTTACACCCATATGATAGTTCACCAACACTTTGATAATGGTGGTGACTCATTCTCCTCAAATGTGGTGCCTATGTACTACCCAGACCATCCAAACCATCTAATCATCCAAATTGTGGGGCATATTATGGATGGAGAATATCTCAAATACCATACTGATCAAGCAATCCAAACCATCCAATTAATGGTACTTCAAAAATGTATGGTTAAAAATAAAACAGTAAGTACTGATCAAGCAAACCAAACCATCCAATTAATGGTACTTATCAAATGTATGGTTAAGAATAAAACAGTGAGTGGCCCTAGTTCCAACTGAAAAAATCAGATGGTTCCAATATCTGCTTACTTTTACTTTTGGGTTATTCTCCATCCATAATTTAGTCAAAGATTTGGGAGGTTTCAATATATGGCAATGAGGTTCCAAAGGTTTATGGTAAATGGAAGAGCCCTTATGGATTTCGTAATGTAAATCTAGGCAAAAGTAAGACCAAGAGAACCAGTCATTTAAAAAGAAAAGAAAAGAAAAAAAAAAAAACAAAACAAATAAAGACACCATCACTTGTTAGTTTTCTTTACCAATTTCGTGCAATTGGGTGCTTCAATAGATAAGCTAGGATCTAGCCCATGATCTTAAGGTTGAGACACGGTGATAATCCAATGAAGTTACAAGTGTTATCATAGTCTTGGTAAGAAGTGTTTCAGAATACAAAGAAAGAAATATCTATTATAAGAGGCATCACTATAAAAATTTAAACCTGCTCAATCTTGATAAACTTTTCTCCACACCCATGATTAAGGATTTTACATACTTTATAAAACTTAGACAACCTTTCAGCCTGCAACAGGGAAGTAGCTTGAGGCATGGCGAATAGAAAAAATTTTCAACTTAAATCAACATGTAGTGAGTGATAAAGGGCATATGGACAAATTGGATGAGGAGAACAACTACCTGCTGCCCTGATTTCCGGTATATCTCAATGGCTTTGATAGCGTAATGCCGTTGCATCCCCAAGTATTTCCATAGAAAAAAATAATAATAATAACGAACAAACATCATCAATTGCCAACATCCCCGTTAAGTAAAAGTTTCCTTACAATTTATATCATGATCGCTTATTTTCGATGAAGGCTTACTTTTTTGAAGATAATCAACATATAAACAAGTTAGAAGAGTCATCCATGCAAAATACACTGCAAATGAAGGAGAGAAAAATAAAATTACCTATGTTATTTTAGAGTAGATCATCCTTTGGTATTCTACCTATCAATTTATTTCTTAATCATTAACATTTTCCTAGTTTTTTATTGTGGCGCGGAATACTTTTGAATACAATGCATAAAATTTGTCTATTTTAAATTATGCCCAAGTATTTTCAGCTAAAAAAAAAAAAAAAACATTTTGTTATGAGTGACTTCCTAATCCAACTAGTGTCCTTATCCAAGCCTAACTTCATCTTCAAGTAAGAGTCTGACTGTTCTTATTTGTCTTGATCCTAATTAAAGATCGACGGTTATTACTTTCATTCCATGGCTAATCAACCCTTGTCTAAAGTGGTGTGTGATTTTGCCTATTGAAGATAGTCCAATAAAAAGTAAGTCGTGTGCACATTCATGGGACCTTACCCCATCTTCTAGGACAAACCAAAACCTGAAAATGATCATGGGAATGAGTGAAGTGATAGGAGGCAAGGCAGGATTTCTAATTCAAATAAGGGATGTTGTAACGACCCGTAAATTTCCGTACAAGGGCTCTAGTATCACCTCGACTAGAAATCGCTTAGGATTAAATCCTTTAGAAATTCAACAAAGTTAACTAAGTGCCAAACTAGATTAGCCATGAAATTCGTTAGAATCTCTTTAAATACGATCTGCAAGACCCAAAACTTGTAGAATCATTGACGCTAGGTTACCCTAAAGTCTAGGATCAAACCCATTACCCGGCTATTCTCGGGAATGACTTGGAACTTCGTATTAGGGCTAGACCGCACATCGGAAGTCCGATTAACACGAAGTTAAGGACTTAGGACCACCTCACTGGGCTCGACAACCATCTCGGAAATCAAGTCCAGACAATGTCCCACGGCCATTCGATCTCGTCCGGAGCGAGGGAGTGTGAAAACCACTCTTTCCTTTACAAAATAAATATCTTGAATAGTGATCTGGCACCATTCGGTTGCGGATCGGTGATAAGAAGCAACCAAACCGTCGAATCGGACAAATTACACCCTCGGATCGGGAAAAATTTCAGAACATTTACATGTACTTGGAATTTCGGATCGTGGCCCACTGACCGTTGAACTGAAAGTGGTCCGCCCCGTGTGATCTGAGAATCCGATCGAGTCGAAAACGTAATCCTACGTAGATCCATGAGTTGTGAGCTTAAGTCTGACGTTTGGCTCAAGGGGGGCCGCCAGAAACACTCTTTTGAGCTGGAAAAGCGCCGAATTGCTTATAATAGTCGTACCTCTTGAACCGGAGTCTATTCCGGGGAGGTTTTAGGCTATATAAGGGCCTTAGAACAGCCCTCTCACAGCCATACGAATTTGGGATAAAACCCTAGAGAGAGAGAGAGAGGAAAAGAGAGAAAGCTTAGGAGAAGTGGGAGAATCTTCCTCCTACTGTTGCAAATCACCCCACGGGCTGCACCGCCTCTTTCCAGGCGCTTTCCCGGCGATATCAACTCCGTTTTAAGGTGAGAAACCCTAACCCTAGATCTGATTTGAGGTGTATAGGCTATAGGTTGTGAAATAGCTAACCGATTTCACTCTTTAGGCTAGAAAACTCCCGAATACGGAAGCTCATCCAACCTTGCTGATTCGTTGAGATTCCAAGAGGCAAGGTGAGGACTTTAGGTGTATAGGTTATGGTTTTCAACGCTTTCAATGTCAGATAATGGTAGATTCATGATCTGCATGTAATTGCACATGTATAAAGTGGAATTTCACATACTCTAGGTATTCGTATAAAATACTGTATACGTATTTTTTATGGAAATGTGTTTGACATGTTTAATTGTCGTATGGATATATGATGTATGGATAAAATACTCATTTGGCAAAAAGGTTCGCCCAAATACATGTTTACTAATATACACCATGTATGTAGAAATACGGTATTGTAAGAAGTACCGTATACATGTATATTTTAGCGATGTGTTTGTCATGATTAATTGTTGTATAAATATATTATGTGCATATAAATTAATTTCTTGGTGAAAAGAATCGCCGTATTACAAGTTCCCTTGTAAACACTATGTATGTTGAAATTGGGTATCCTAGAAAATACCCTATACGTATAAAATTTGCTGATGTAATTGTCATGATTATTTGCTGTATGAATATGATGTATACATATAAAATACTAGTTTGGTAAAGGGACAGCCCTAGTGCACTTTCCTCTAACATACGTCATGTATGTTGAAAAAGTGCATTCCAAGTGTTTGTAAAAATTGCTTGTGAATGTAAGTGCTTAAGTGTTAGAACCTTAGGTAGGTGCTGAGATGGGATTCTCAACTACCTTAGAGTCATATATGATACCCTCCATGTGGTTATTTACTCTAACCACTCACCTATGAAATATATGTATTTGTATCCCTATTTGTATAGTGCTTTACAACATGCTTTTGAACATGCTTTGTAACTTATTTATTAACATGCTTTATGACATGCTTTATAATATGATTGTTAGTGTTCTTGAATCACCATGTTATCATGCTGTACTTCACATGCTATGATTAGGAATTGATTGAGCTTGGGACTATGTCCATAGTCCAGGCATCCGGTATCAGACTTGAAGTTGTGGTTGAGATTCATTTCGCCACACATGATGTGTTGGCGAACCCGTGTCGTACTTCGGTTGGCGATAGTGGTTGGCCACACGAGGTGCTTCTGCACTTCATATCGCCCAACTTGTTGTGCGCTCGAGCCAGCCGAACACGTCAAGTAACCCGTGTGTCTTATGTATGTTCATCATGTTTGGTCGCTAATGTTTGAACCTAAGGTACCAAACTTACCAGTGAAAATCCCGTTAACCATGGTACCTCGATCCGCTAAGACTCATGAGCCGGGCATGGTGGTATGGGACACCGTGGTCGAGCTTTCGGCCTACGCTGGGGCTACGTGCCTCCCCGTAGTGACCAGTGAGCAACTTAACTCGTGAGCCGATTATGGTGGTATGGGACATTATATTCTCACTGTCGGCCTACATTAATAAGGTGATGGGGGAGTGGTGCAATCTTTGTGCGTAACAGCCCTGGCAGCCCTTTGTAGTGATCGCGAGCATATTCTAAAGTCGCAGTGCGCCTTAGGACTCGCCGCGATATATAGGGTATGAACTAAGCCTGTTTCTGTATAGTGATGAATCGTTTAAGGGGTGATGGGGGAGTGGTACAACCTTTGTGCGTAATGTTCCACAGCGTACTCGCAAGTGACCTAGAAAACACATCATCGTCTGATATTAACTAGGACTGACGACCCTAGAATGGATCATGTTTGGGAATGATACAAGGGAGGTACCTTAGTTTCCCAATCCTGCTGTTTGAAATGGATTAATTAAAAAAAATTGGTAATCATGCTCATCATGCATCGCATGTGCCTGGAAGATGTGGAGCACTGTGGGATGTAAGTATGCCGCGAGCGTGAGATGGTGTCGCATGAGGGAGTATGTCGGTGAGGGCATCCATCATACCTGCATACATACTTGCATTAATAAGAGTAACTAGGAGTGTTTGACTTCCTGCTTTATCATTACTGCTTGACTGCATTGATAATATGATAACTTGTGCCTTATTGTTCCACTGAGTTAGCTACTCACTCCCACGTTACGGGATGGTGTTGCGCACACCAACCAGACTCTGTCTCAGGTTTAGGCGAGCCGACGACTCTGGAGGCGGAGCCTGATTATGACGAGGACCAGGAGGAGTTCTCGTATATGCAGTTCTCTGGCGGCTTCGACTAGGCTGCTAGGACCGACGGGTTTTACAGGGATTGTACCTAGTTTATTTTTGACATTTTGATTATAAACAGACATGTATATGGTGACTCAGATGGATTCATACTCTGGAGAATGAAACGTTTATTTTGTTTCTTTACATACATATATATATATAGTTCAGTCTTCCGCTTGCTTTTATACAATTGATCTGGAGTATGAATTACTGTTTTGGTATAATCTCATTCATGTTTATTGCTCTAACACAGACAACATTCAAACATCATTAAATATGTTGCATAAGTGATGCGTTGGGACTCGGGAGTTGAGTTACACTCGACCCCCGATTTTCAGGGCGTTACAGATGTAGATGGACTTTTTGGTGTAGCGAACAACTTATAGGCAATCAGAGTCAGTCAACCAACACCAGATGATAAGCTCCTTCGGGGGGTCGGGCTGGTCTAGCACATAATAGAACCACTTTCAAGAAAAAAGAGATCTATAAATTGAAGTTCAGGCCGAAGGCTTTGACTGGAAACGCCATGTCATTCATGTAATTCTGCTGGTCTAGGAGTAGCTCCCAGGCTTCGGGAGTCTCCATAGGGGCCACACAATAATAATTAAATGGATCACTAAAGACGGCTCAATCATACGAATGATACGGATCAACTTAGAATATCAATTGGCTTGGGTCACTAAAACTAGCATCATTATGTAAACTACTTCGGATCATTAGAAGTAACTCCAATCATATGAAGCATTTTAATCGTCAAATAAACCTAAATAAATGAACAGCCCAGATCCAATGAAATGGCCCAAGCATGTCAAAGGTTTGGATCTCCAGAACAGGCCAAATCATGTGAAAAGCTTGGATCACTATAAACAAATTCAACAATATTAGCGAAGCATTAGTATGAATGGTTTGGGTCCATGAAAACAGGCCCAATCCTTGAATGGTTAGTAAACTGAAGAAGTCCTATAAAATTAACAGTATGGATCATTAAGATACAACCTTAGCAATATAAATAAGATGGATCAACTTTCCAGTAACATGTGTCATGGAAAGAAGTTTCAATTATATGATGAGTTTAGATTACTAAAAGCAACTCGACTCATATGAGATATTTGGATCACAAAATGAACTGAATCATATGAATAGTTCAGATCCACTGAAATGACCCAAACACGTCAAATGTTTTGATCCATTGAAATGATGCAAGCATGTCAAAGGTTTGCATCACTAGAAATGCGCCAAACCATATGAACAGTTTGGATCGTTGTAAAATGAAACCATATCATTTGAATTGTTTGTAAAATAGAAGAGGGTCCTAAAAAATTAATGGTTTGGATCACTAAGAACCAACGTCAATAATATGAATAGCTGGATCTAACTTAACATATCCATTGGGATGGGTCATGGAAAGAGGCTTCGATCATATGATGAGTTTAGATCACTAATAGCAGCACTAATCATATGATGCATTTGGATCGCTGAATGGGTAGAATCATATAAGAAGTTCAAATCAACTGAAATGGCCTAAGCATGTCAAAGGTTTTGATCAATTGAAATGGGCCAAATCATATGAATAGTTTAAATCATTTGTAAAGCTAAAGAGGGTCCTACAAAATATAGCACATGGATCAACATTACATATCAATTACCATGTATCATGAAAAGCAGCTTTAATCATATGATAAGTTTGGATCATGAATAGGAGCTTTATCGTATGATGAGTGTGGATCGCCTAATGAGTAGAATCATATGAACAATTTATATCCACTGAATAGCCCAAAAATGTCAATGTTTTTTATTCATCGAAATGGCCCATGTCAAAGGTTTGGATCACTAGAAATGGGCCAAATCATATGAACTTAGATCGTTATAAAAAGAAACATGATTGTTTGAATTGTGTGTAGAGCAGAAGTGGGTTCTACAAAATTAACAATGTGGATCACTGAGAACCAACATCAAATATTACAAATAAATGGATCTAACTTAACAAATCCATTGGAATGGGTCATGAAATGAGGCTTCAATCATATGATCAGTTTAAATCACTAACAGCAGCATTAATCATATGATGCAGTTGGATCGCTGAATAGGCCAAATCATATAAGAAGCTAAAATCTGTCGAAATGGCCCAAGCACGTCAAAGGTTTTGATCCATTGAAATGGCCTAAGCATATCAAACATTTGGACCAGTAGAAATGGGCCAAATCATATGAATAGTTTGGATCATTTGTAAAGCTGAAGAGGGATCTAAAAAATTGTAACGACTCAAAAAATCCCGTACAAAGGCCCGAGTAGCACCTCAGGCAGAAATCACTCAGGATCAAATCCTTTAGAAATTAGACAAAGTTAACTAAATGCTAAACTAGATTAGTTACGAAATCCACTTGAATCGCTTTAAATATGATCTGCATGACCCAAAACTTGTAGAATTATTGACAATAGGTTACCCTAAAATCTAGGATCAATCTCATTACCCAGTTGCTCTCGGGAGCACATTGAAACTCCGTATCAGATCTAGACTGCACGTCGAAAGTCCGATGACCACGAGATTAAGCGTTTAGGACCGCCTTGCTCGGCTTGATAACCATCTCGGAGATCAAATCCAGATAGTGTCCCACGGCTATTTGCTTGAGCACGGAGCAAGGAGTGTGAGAAAACATGGTTTTCTTTAGAAATTAAATCTAATTTAAGTAATCTGAGACTTGTCGCTTGCGGGCCTGATATAAGCAGTCAGGTTGTCAAAATCTGACCCAAATACACCTTCGGATCAGGAGATATTTCATACACATGTCCGTGTACTTGTAACCCCGATCGAGTTTCAATGACCGTTAAACTGAAACTGGTTCGCCACATGTGATCTGGGAATCCGACGAGAACGAAATCTTAACTCGACTTAGATCCAAGTTCAGTGAGCTTAAGTCTAACCTTTGGCTCAAGGGGGGTCTCCAGAAGTGCTTCGTTGAGACGGAACAACCTCACTTTGGTTATAACCTAGGTATACCATGACCCGTTGAGATGAAACAACCTCACTTTGGTTATAACCTAGGTATACCATGACCCTGGGTCTAATTTAGTGAGTTTTAAGCCTATATAAGGACCTTAAACCCTCTCTCATTCAACCCATATGAGTTTGAGAGAAACCCTAGGAGAGAGAAGAGAGAAAAGAGAGAGAAAGTATGAGAAGAGTGAGAGATTTTTCCTGATACTCTACCCTGCTATCCTATGTGCTTAACCATCATGATCTAATCACTTTTCCGGTGATTCCGACTTCGTTCCTAGGTAAGAAAACCTCACCCTAATCTGTTCTAAGGTTTCCAATGTTGCAAGTAGTGAAATAGCTGACTCGACTAGTGATTTAGGTCGTCATATCAACCTCGACGAAGACTTAGCACTTTTGTCAAGTTCGTTACGCTTATACGGTGTAAGGTGCAGACTATAGATGCTTAGGTTATGGTTTTCAATGCTTTCAATGTCAAATAATGATAGATTTATGATCTGGGTGTTCTTTCATATGCAAAATGCGATGTTCGTTTTGCGATTCAGTTACGTATGCAAATTATGGCATATAGTGTATTCTGTATATTTGTAGAAAATACCGTATACATACGAATTTTGAAAGTGTGTTTGCCATGATAAATTACTATATGTACATGCTATATATAAGTGTAGTACTTACTCGGTGAAAGAATTCGCCCTAATACATGTTTTGGCTAATGTACGTTATGTATGTTAATAAGTGTATTCTAAGTGTTTGTGAAAATGCTTGTATGAGTAAGTACTTAGATGATTGTGTTTTAGGTAGATGTTGAGATAGGATTCTCAACTACCTTAGAGATGTGTATGATTTCCTCCACAATAGTTGTTTAATTTAATCGCTTACTCATGAAATGTATGTGTCTACATTTCCTATTTATATTATGCTTCATAACATGCCTGTTAACATGTTTGAATTACTTTGTTAGCTCTGCTTAGACTACTATACATGCTTGCTAGTTAAGGATTGAATGTGATTGGGGCTATGTGATAGTCCAGGCAATTGGTAACAGGCTTGAAGTCGTGGCTGAGATTCATTCACCACGTAGGACGTGTTTGACAAACCCGAGTCGTGTGTTGGTCGTCGGCAGTGGTTAGGCCATACAAAGTGCTTATGCACTTCATGTCAATCGATGCAATGTGCGCTCGTGCTAGTCGAGCCCATTAAGTAACCCGATTGGCTCATTGTATGTTCATCATGTATGGACGCTACTGCTTGAACCTAAGGTACCAAACTCACCAGTGAAATCCCATTTAACCTTGGTACCTCAATTCGCTAAGACTCATGAACCAGACATGGTGGTATGGGACACTGTGGTCGAGCTGTCGGCCTACGCTGGGGCGATGTGCCTCCCCGTAGTGACCAGTGAGCAACCCAGACTCATGAGCCTAATACGGTGGTATGGGACACTGTATTCGAGCTGTCGGCCTACACTGATAAGGTGATGGGGGAGTGGTGTAATGATTGCGTGTAACAACCCTGACAGCCCTTTGTAGTGACCTCTAGTATACTTGAATTTGCAGAGAGGTGACGAGCCTTCCCGTAGTAAACAGAGTATAAACTAGGCCTGTATTGATAAAGTGATGGGGGAGCGGTGCAACGAGTGTGTGTAATAGCCCCGGCAAGCCTTTATAGCGACCTAGAACCGTATCATCGTATGAGATTATCTAGGACTGATGACCCTAGAATGGATCATTGTTTGGGAATGACATAAGGGAGGTACCTTAGTTTCCCAATACTGCTGTATGAAAAGGACTAATAACAACTCGGTAATCACGCTCATAACATAGCACTGCATGTGCCTGGTGTTGTGGAGCACTGAGGGATGAACGCATGCCGCAGACGTAAGATGATGTCGCACGAGGGAGGTTTGGCGAGGGCATGCATCATGACTGCATTCCATACTTGCATTAATAAGAGTATTTAGGAGTGTTTGATTGTACTGCTTTATCATTACTGCTTGACTGAATTGATAACATGTTAACCTATGCTTTATTATTCCACTGAGTTAGCTACTCACTCCCACATTACGGGACGGTGTTCTGGACACTCACCAGACTCTGTCTTAGATGCAGGTATCAACGAGATGCAGGAGGCTGAGCCTGATTACTATGATGATCAGGATGAGTTCTCCTACATGCAATTCTCTAGAGGCTTCGCTTAGGCCATTCAGATGACGGGACTACAGGGTTTACCATGATAGTTGTACCATTTTTTGGCATTTTGATTTTTGAAACTAATATATGTATATGGTGACTTAGTAAGGTGTTCATACTCTGGAGACCGATTGTGACCATTTCTGGCTTTATATACATTTATATATATCTTTCAGTCTTCTGCTTGCGTTTTATAACTTGATCTGGAGAATGAAATACTATTTTGGTATAATCCTACTCATGATTATTGCACTAACACAGACAACATTCAATCATAAGCATTTATGTTGCATAAGTGATGTTTTGGAACTCGGGTGTTGAGTTAGCATGATTTTTGCGTGTCAGTTTCCTTGTTCGATACTCCATTTTGGTTTGCACAAGATAAAAATCAAAGAGAGTGAAAGGAATGAAACTAGATCAATTTTTGAACAAAAATCACCTCAAAAAGGGTTTCAAATCAAGAATACAACACCCAAAAGAGATTTTCTAACAAAGAATTACTAAATACTAGAAGAAAATTGGAAGAAAAACACTTACCAGCAAGAATGGGTGATGGATTAGTCGAGTGAGGCACCAGCTAATTGAGGAAGAAGAAGAGAAATGAATAGAAAAAGTGATTTTCCTCCCTTTTCAGGTGAAATCACGCGATCTTCGACTGGTCCAGTATGTACTTTGACTAGTCCAAAAATCACAAAATTTGATTTTTTGACTTATTTATTTAAAATTTTATCATTATTATCATTTTATGTATTTAATAAAAATAAAGATAAACGAACAATGCATAATAGGAACAAGATAATTATTTAATAATGCACAAACTAATATCATGTTTTAAATTAAAAAAATTATTTCTATCAAGCGGCTTGGTCAGTGTGTCTGCAAGCTACTTTTTAGTTTGAATGTATTAAATCATGATAGACTTGTCTTCAACTAATTCTTGAATATAATGGTATCAAATATCGATATGTTTCGTACGAGAATGTTGGATTAAATTTTTTGATATATTAATTGCACTTGAATTATCACAGTATAAAGTCATTGTATCTTGCATAATTCTGTAATCAACTAGCATTCTTTTCATCAAAATTAGTTGAGTGCAAGCATTTCCTGCTACAATGTATTCAGCTTCAGCTGTAAAGAGAGATACTGAATTTTGTTTCTTGCTGAGTCAAGATACTAAACAGTTTCCTATATAGAAACATCCACCATTGGTAGATTTTCTATCATCAATATTTCTTGCCCGGTCTGCATTAGTATATCTGGCAATTTGTAGAGACGTATCATGCGGATACCGAAGTCCTAAGTTCACAGAACTTGTGACATATCTAATTATCTATTTAACAGCAATTAAATGTGATTATTTAAGATTAGATTAATATCTAGCACATATTCCAACACTAAAAGCAATATCAAGTCTACTAGCAGTTAAGTATAAAATACTACCAATCATGCTACGGTATAGATGAGAGTTTATACTTTTCATGATTCATCCTTTGAGAGTTTAAGAGTCATACTCATTGGAGTCTCGGAATTTTTTTCATTCTTAAAACCAAACCTTTTTACAAGGTTCATTGTATATTTGGTCTATGAGATGAATATTCCATCTTCAAGTTGTTTAACTTGTAATCCAAGGAAATTGTTTAGTTCGCCAACCATACTTATTTCAAACTTAGATTTCATTAGATCTGCAAACTCAGTAGATAAGTTAGTGTATGTAGATCCATAAATGATATTATCAACATAGATCTGAACTATTAGAGTATGATCATTATATTTTTTAATGAATAAAGTTTTATCAACACTACCCATAAAATTATGACTAAGTAGAAATTTAGTCAATTTTTCGTAGCATGCTCTGGAAGCTTGTTTCAAACCATAAAAAACCTTTTTAAGATGGTACACATGATTTGGAAGTTTGAGATCTTTAAAACCCTTTGGTTGTTTAACATATATTTCCTCATGCAAATTACCATTTAAAAATGCACCTTTAACATCCATTTGATAAATTTTGAATTTTTTAATGCATGCAATCGAAATAAATAATCTTACAGTTCAATGCGCGCAACTGGTGCAAAGGTTTTATCGTAATAAATACCTTCTATTTGAGTGTACCCTTGTATAACTAGTTGTGCCTTATTTATAATAATATTTCCCATTTCATCAGTTTTATTCTTAAAAATTTATTTGGTTCCAATTACATGTTTATCAGTAGGTCTGGAAACCAAGTACCATACATTATTTCTAATAAATTGATTTAATTCTTCTTGCATGACATTTATCTAACTTTCATCAGCAAGTGCTTCATTTACATTGGCATGTTCAATTTGAAAAGTGAAGTAAACATAATTGCATATATTTTCTAGTTGTCTTATTATCTGAACACTAGTGCGAGGGTTACTAAGTATTTGATTAGTCGGATGGTCTTTGACTAATATTATCTTACTATTAACTAATTTATATGAAGAGTCAGGTATATTAATCATATTGACTTCATTATCATCTTGATTAGGATTTGGTGTGATTAGTTGATCATCTATCACAACATTTATAGATTCTTGAATCATCCCAGTTCTTTTATTAAGAACTCAATATGCCCGACTGTTTAGAGCATAACCTAAAAATATTCCCTCATCGCTTTTAGCTTTGAATTTTCTCAAATTTTCTCGATCGCATAATATAAAACATTTGCTTCCAAAAGTTTAAAAATATTTAACTGTAGGCTTTTTATTAAACCATAATTCATAAGCTAATTTGTTTTTAGCTTTTCTAATATAAACACGATTTATAATATAACATATAGTACTAACAGCAGCCCCTCCAAGTCCCTCTCGATTCGTTGCCACCCCATCAACACTCTATCCCATATCCTGAGGACCGAATCAGACCGAGATCAGCAGACTGCTCCCCCATCCAAGCTGGTTACCTCGCTCAGGGTCCTGAGGTGTTCCCTTCCCCTCTCCCCTTCGAACTACCCCCGCTCAGGTGCTGAGCAACCTTCTGTCTTCAGCTGGAACCCCCATCCTTCTCCAGCCCCACTCCACCCCCTGTTTCCACAATCAAATTCCTGAGAACTGAGCAACAACTTTCATGTCCACCTCTCTCCATATTTTAACAGAGGTCGCTATGCGGTTAAAGAGGAATGCATCTTCCCGGTAGCAATGAATACTGAATCTAGCTCCCACCTTGCATGTGACACAGATGTTGATATGATCCCCAATACTCCCAAGGAATCTGAACCCCCAGACTTCCCTGAGAAAGATCTCTCCAGGCCTGTTTCTCATTCCCATGCTATTGAAGGTGACACCCCCCGCAGACATGCTAAGCAGGGCAAACCAACTCCTGCTCCTGATGAGTTATGTACTCTATCCTCCCCAGAGGCCCTTACTTCAGAACTTAGAGTATCCAGGAAGAAGAGGAGTAAGTGTCGGCTCGAGCTAACAACAGTTTAATCCATGGACAAGATCCTCGTTTGGAATGTTCGAGGGATTGGTAACCAGAGAACTATTAGAACAATGAAGAGGTTGTTGGCCTCCCACAAGCCTTGGATTGTGGCCATTTTAGAACCTATGCTGGGAGATGAGAAGAGAGTAGCCATAGGCCTGAAACTGGGATTCCATTCTTCCGTCTCTAATGCCCTTAAAGGCGGGAAAATATGGCTTTTCTCCAGCTCCCTTATCTCTCTCTTGGTGTACTCTAAGTCGTCGCAGTCAATTTCAGTGCAAGTCCAAACTTATCAATTCAATTCCCTTATATTTCTAACCTTTGTTTATGCTAGCTGTGACAGATGCCTTAGAAGAGAGCTTTGGCAAGAGCTATCACTGTTAGCTGCCTCTCTTCAGGGCCTTTGGGCTGTCAGCGGTGACTTTAATGCTCGAATGAGAGAAGAAGCAGAAGACCTCCTGATATTCCTAGCTGCGACGAATTCGTTTAGGCTATTAATAATGCAAATCTATCTGATGCAGGATTTGTGGGATGCAAGTTCACTTGGTGCAACAACCAAGTAGGGACATCCAGAGTTTGGGCGAGACTCGACCAGGTTCTCATAAATGATTCTTGGAACTCCTCTCTCCCCTCCTTTGTGGAGCACTACCTCGAATTAACTCAGATCATGCTCCTCTCCTGCTGACTCTTCCCCGTCTCTCTTCATCGCAACCCAAGCCTTTCAGATTTCAATGTATGTGGGTCCAACACGACAGTTACCTATAGGTTATCAGGCAGGCATGGAGTTCGGTCGAAGATCCTCATCCGATGTCCAACTTCTTGCTCAAATTGAAAGCAGCCAAGCGTGCCCTTAAGGCCTGGAATCACGACGTATTTGGTAAAATTTTGCAGATAGAAAGCTTTCAGATCTGAAATTACAACTGCAATATTATCCCTCTCAAGTCGGCCCTGACTCCATTCTCCACGATCGCTGGCGCGAGGCGTTCGACGTCCTCAGGAAACTTGAATTAATGGAGGAAGTATACTGGAAACAGAAATCTAGGGTCCATTGGCTCATCAAGGGTGACAAAAATACCAAGCTCTTCCACACCTCAACCTCTGAGAAGCATCGTAGATCTTCCATCAAATTCATTGTGCAAGAAGACGAGCGCAGATTGGAGGATCTAGTAGAAATAAAAGCTGCAGCCGTTAACCACTTCTCTAAGATTTTTTCAGCAGTTACATCAGTCTATGATCCAGTCTTACTTGACGCTATTCCTTCTATTCTTTCTCAGGAGAAAAATCACAGCCTCATGGTCCCTCCTACGTTGCGGGAAGTTTAACAGGCCGTCAGGGCCATCCCTAACGATGGTGCCCCCGGCCCTGACGATTTCCCTTCTAGTTCTACTCCGCCTGTTGGGACATTGTCAGTGGCGATCTTCACAAGGCTGCGGTCCATATATTTCTCGGTGGCAGTTTTCCCAGGGCGGTTTCTACGACCCTTATTTGTTTAATCCCCAAACTCGAAGCTCTGAAATCATTTGCTAACTTCCGGCCTATCAGCCTCTGCAACTGCCTTTACAAGATTATTGCCAACATTATTTCAGCCTGACTAAGTGACGTTCTTCCTTAACTTATCTCTCCAGAACAGGGTGCCTTTGTCAAGGGTCGATCTATGGCCGAAAGCATCACCCTAGCTCAGGAAGTGGCTAGGGATCTCAACAGGAAAGTGCACGGACGTAACATCATACTGAAACTTGATATGGAAAAAGCTTATGATTGTCTGGATTGGAATTTTCTAAAATAGGTGCTACTTAAGTTCGGTTTCGGCACCCCTTGGGTGAATTTGGTCGAGAAATGCTGGAACTCCGCCTATTTTTTATTCTCATCAACGGAGAAGCAGCCGATTTTTTCAAGTCCACCAGGGGAATTCGCCAGGGTGATCCCTTGTCTCCAAGTCTATTTATTTTAACGGCTGAAGTCCTAGTAGAGGCATCAACCGCCTTCTATCCCAGGGTGGATACACCCCTTTCAAGCTTAGGAGAGGTTGCTTTGATGTCTCGCATCTACTCTATGCTGATGATACTCTGCTCTTCCTCAACAGAGGGCAGCAATCGCTTCGCTCCCTTTCTGCATTGTTGGAAAATTACTAATGTGCCTCTAGTTAGAAGATCAACTATTAGAAAAGCTCACTTTTCTACTCTAACAAGATCCCAACCGCCAGAATCAGGAGTATTGAGGAATCACTTGGTATCTCTAACTCCACCTCACCCCTAAATTATCTGGGAGTCCTGCTGACATATAGGAGGGTGAAGCTGAGAGCTTTCTAGCCCCTTCTCAATAAGATCGATCTCCGTATCAGCGACTGGCACACTTGTTGCCTCTTCCAGGCTGGGAGACTGGTCCTTATCCTCCATGTACTCAGTAGCAATACAATCCATACTCTAGCAGCCACAGTTGTGCCCTCCCAAGTTCTGGCTTCTCTAGAACGTCTTTTTGTCATATTTCTGTGGGGCTAGGTAGCAGGCAAGAATAAGCTCCACTGGGTGCGGTGGAAATCCATTATTCTCCCGACTGCAGAAGGTGATCTGAGTGTTAGATTGTTGGCTGACTCTATGAAAGCGATGAGGTTGAAACTCAGTTGGGCCGTCATATATAAGGAAGACAACAGTCTTTGGAAATCATTCATGTGTTTGACATATCACTCCGATCTTTCTCCTGTGGGCCCTCTTCGCTCCTTCGCTTTCACCTCCCCTATCTGGAAGAGGATCCATGCCGAAATGTCATTGTTGGACCATCAAGTTCGCTGGCAAATTGGGCACGGAGATTGCTTTTTCTAGACGGACAACTAGACCGGTCTTGGCTAGTTGCTCCAGCATGCCTCACTCCAAGTTCCCCTACATCTCCTGTCGACCAGGGTCAACCAAGTCCTAGGCTTCTCGAGACCCTCAGCCTTCGATTTCCTGCCACAAAAAATTGTCGATTTCCTTTTCCAGGCAAGTTTCTGCCTTTCAAATTACCCAGATTCCAACATCTTGCCGCACTCTCCCAGTGGTGATTTCACGATCTGATCTGCTTGGAATCTCTGCAGAATGAATTAGCCACTTAAGACTTGGTCGCGATGGGTCTGGCACTCATGCCTTCCCCCTAGAATCTCCATGTTCGTTTGGCGCCTCCTCCATAAGGCCATTCCCCTCGACGAGGAAATTCAAAAACATGGAGTTTCCTTAGCGTCTTGCTATGACTGCAACACTAACTCATCGGCCAGCTGCAAATCAGATGAGTCCCTGAACCACACCTTCATCAACAGCTCTGCTGTGGCTATGTCTTAGGCCTTCTTTCGCGGTATTTTTGGGATAGCTACCACTGTAAATCCCTCTATTCAAGGCACGCTGTCTGCCTAGTGGATCGCTCCTTACTCTACCGAATCTACTCCTCATCTATAGTATATCACCTCATGAGTCATCCTTTGGGAACTCTAGAAGGCCCGCAACGTCGACAGATATGACGGGGTGAAATCCATGCTTCACTTATCAAAGAGAAAGTTAAGTGTACCTTCACTTCGCTGGTCAACCATTATCCAGCCAAATTACATCCACCGGCTCCACTCTCATTGCGGCTGATTTACGGATTCCTCCCTCTCGACGGGCCTCAGCTTTCATGTCTATTATTAAATGGGAGAAACCGTCGCTGGGCTAGTTCAAACTCAACGTCGATGGTTCTACTAGAGGGAACCCAGGCCCCTCTGGAGGAGGCGGCATTTATCGAGGTGATAGAGGTTAGTTCCTTTTTGGGTTTTCAGCTGGTTACGGGCCAGGTTCAAATGTCTTTACGAAACTGAGAGCTATCCATGATGGGCTCGCCTATTGCTCTCTCCTCGGCCTCAAGAAGATAGTGGTGGAATCTGACTCAAGGTTTGTCATGGATTTTTTGAGTGGCTCAACTAAGCCTAGCTGGAAATGGTTATATTGGGTAACCCGCATCAGTCGATTCCGCCTGATAGCACAAGTGATCTTCTCCCATATCTATCGTGAGGGTATTGGCCCTGCCGATGGCATGGCTCGTTTAGGGAGTTCCTCTCAAGCCCACTTTTTCACCAGGCAACTTCCCTTTCTTCCCCGGGACATCAGAGGCAGTCTCTTCCTTGATAAAGTCATCCTGGGTGCCATTCGAGAGGATCCCGTCTCCATCTCATAGGTTTTTCTTTCAGTTTTATCAGGGCCCTGGATTTGTACATCGTCTCTCAAGCCTATTCTTACTATCTGTTTATCATTACAATAGACCCCTCTCAGATCCTTTTGTCATGAGGGGGTTCGAATGTCCACCTTTTATAGTCTTCTCTTCATGAATGAAACAGATGTTTAAAAAAAAAAATAAAAAAATACAGTACTAACAGCTTCAGCCTATAATTTTTTTGGTAGATTCATGCTATTTAGCATTACATTAGCCATTTCTTGTAGAATTCTATTTTTCTTTCAACAATTCCATTTTGTTAAGGTGTTTTAGAAGTAGAGAATTCGTGTGATATACCATAATCATTGCAGTACTTGTCAAAATTGTTATTCTCAAATTCGGTACCATGATCACTTCTAATTTTGACCACATATATCTCTTTTTTAGTATGGATACATTTTAAAATTTTTCTGACTTCATCAAGAGTATCTGTTTTTTGTCTTAAAAAGTTTACTCATGTATATCTACTGTAGTCATCAACAATGACCAGAAAATACTTCTTTCTACCTCTACTCTTCGTTCTAGTTGGTCTTATTAAATCCATGTGGAAAAGTTTTAGAGGTTTAACCGTGGCTAAGGAGTTCACTTTCTTGTGAGTGCTCGTAATCTGCTTGCGAATTTGACATGCACCACAGACTTTTTCTATCTTTTTCAGCTTAGGTAGGCCATGCAAGTGATCTCTTTCGCTCAATTTATATAAATCTCTATAGTTCACATGTCCAAGACGTTTATGCCATAGTTCAGTCTCATCTGTTTGGACCATGTAACATGAATGGTTTGTTAAGCAAGAGTTATAAATTATATAGCAATTTTGAGATGTCTTGTGACCATTTAAGATTACACTACCTTTCTTATTTATAATCTCACATCCATGATTTGAAAATTTCACACTGTATTTATTACCACAGATCTGAGATATGCTCAAAAGATTATGTTTTAATCCTTCAATATAAAACACATTTTCAAGGAGAGGCAAGCTAGGAAGTTGTACATTACCTTGGCCTATTATTTTGTAATTGTTTCCATCTTTGAAAGTGACTGAGCCACCATTTTCTTCTTTGATATTTGTGAATATCGTTTTGTCACCTGTCATATGTCTAGAACATCCACTATCCAGGTATCATCTTGAATGGCTAATAACTTTGAAAGCTGTATAGCCAACAAGACACTTAACCTTCAGAACACATTTCATTACAGTTTAGGTTTAGGAGTATCGCTTGATTTTTGCTGTATTTGAAAGTTAGGATTTCTCCATTTTGTATTAACTCTAATTTCATCTGAGTTGGATTTCAGAAACTTTTTAAGCAAGTCCTTAACTTTTTTAGCTAAGGATGGTTTATTATTCCTTTGATGTTTATAGATGATGGCATTATTATTTATTTTAGAGACTTGAAAATGTTTAGAGTTTATGAAATCATTATGATTTGAATCTCTTAAAGTCTTTCTTTTAGAGTTCGAGGATTCTCTTCTTACAAAAGTAAGAGTTGAATCCTTAGTTTTCAAAGAGTTATTTTTTATATAATCTAGACCAGACTTGTCACCACATCGCCTCGATGAGGTTAACAATTTTTCTAACCTTTGGTCACCAAGGGCATATTTCCAAGTGTCCTTTGAACTCTGAAGGAAAAAACTTCAAGTTTTAGTTTCTCATTTCCTGTTTTGAGTTTTTGCAATTCAGAAGATTTAAAACTTAAATCTAATTTTGTTTTTTCAAAACAATCGAAAAAATAGATTTTTCTAAAATTATTTTTCAAGTTCTTCTTTTAGTTTAGCATATATATATATATATATATATATATATATATATATATATATATATATATATATATATGAATTTTTAACTTGACAGCAATTTTACAACTCTCAGTTTAGGGTATTATAGGCATCTTGAAGATCATCTTCATTTTCATTTTCAGGGTCACTTATGAGATTTTCATAGTCAAACATATTACAGTTATCTAAAGAAGTGACTCTGGCTATAGTCATAAAGGCTTTCACATCATTTGCATTGTTCTGATCTGATTCATCATATTTAGAAGTAGTTTCAAAATCAGATGATTCATTCAAAGTAGCTAACATGCCTTTTTTAAAAGATTTATCCTTTTTAGGACATTTATTAGCCCATATTCATGATAGTTAAAACATTGACTGTCTTTTGTTTTAAATTTCTAAGAATTAGATTTTCCTTTTCTTTTATTAGATGGTTTTTGAAAATATGTTCTTTTCTTATTTTTGAAAATTCTATAAAATTTCTTTGCTAACATTGGCATATCATCTTCATTTTCTTCAAAATTAGAATTAGTTTCTTTTAAATTAGATTTAGAAGATTTAAGAGCAATGGACTTAGCTTTAGGAGCCTTAAAATTCAACTCATATGTTTGAAGAGAACCAACTAACTCCTCAACTTTCATAACATCAGTATCCCTTAACTCCTGTATAACAGTAACCTTATAATTGAACCTATCAAGAAGTGAAAGCAGTATTTTTGCACTTGTTTTCAGAGATTTTATCTCTTAGACCTCACATGGAATTTACTATGTCATTTAGTTTCGTATAGAAGTCCATAAATGACTCATTTTCTTTCATACGAATCTCTTCAAATCTAGTTGTGAGGATTTGAATTTTTAATTTGTTGACAATAGTAGTTCCTTCATGTGTCATTTCGAGAATGTCTCATACTTGCTTAGTTGTATCGCATGAAATAATTCTTTTGAATTTATTAGGCGATAGAGCGCATGTTATGGCATTTAAAGCTTTTGTATTTGCGTTGTTTTCATTTTTTCTGACTAGCAGACCATAAATAAAATGCAGTTTCTCTCATAGATTTGGTTCCATCTTCAGCTAGTACTTTAGTCATAGGAGGGGTCTTTTTAGTCATAGTGGCTTGTCACACCCTTTCATCTAAGGATTTGAGAAAAATCCTCATCCCAGCTTTCCAACATGAATAATTAGAGCCATCAAAAGGAGGTGGCCTGGTAATGGACAAACTGTCGAAATTTGATATAATAAAACTTTAGATCTAGCTCAAGGAGTTTAATCCAAAATAAAAAGAAAAATAGAGCAACCCTCTCTGATGCCACTTGAAAAGGAGAGCATAAGAAGTCCTAGAGGGGGGTGAATATGACTATGCCAAATAATTGAACTAAGTGTTGAATATGTAAATAAATCAGATATCTCAATTGCCTAAGTATTGAAACGTTGATTCCAAATAATTTGTATGACAACCTTCACCTAAAGTTTAGGCAGGACAAACTTATTTCACGAATTTCTTTAAAATCAAAACCTCAAACTTTGTAAGAATAAATAAAAATAAATATTACAACATTTACCACTTGAACTGAAAATTAAATACAACCATTCACCACATAAACAGTAAAAGCATTCACAACATAACACAGAGAATTATAGTGGTTCGATGTTCTAACAACAGTTACACCAACTCCACTCCCAAAATTACTCTCCACATAATTTTGGCGTTCACTGTGAAAAAGGTTTTCTCAGGGTTACCTTAAAACCTGATATAATTCTTATGATTTTACTGGGCTATCACAATCAAACCCCTCACTGAGATTTTCAGGCTATCTTAGACAAAACCTATACTGAGATTTTCTAGTTATCTCAGAAAAATCAAATAAAGAATTGAAGGTATACTTATCTTCACCGTAGAAGATGTTTCAGAAGTTGTAGCCGAAGAACCATTTTCTTAAATGTCAATTGTTCAATGTTCAGTCAGATAGAAAATGTTTCAGGGCTTTATTGATTTTAATTAAATTCAAACTAATGGCTACTAGAGTTAATTCTCTTAAATCTCAAAAGAAGAGTACAATTTACTCTCTTTAGAATCAGAATTAGAATATCTGAGATTAAGGGAATTAAACAAAAGCTATAAATAAATTTTATAAATACTGTTCAAATAACTTGTTAATAACTTGAGCTTCTCTCTCTCTTAGAGAAGGATTTTGATAATTAACTTGGATATTTTGGATTGAGAGAGGAACTCAATTTATAGGCAAAGAAGTTGAATCTTCGACTAGACTGAGCAGGCTGGATTTTGTTCAACGGATTTTAGATTGCGTGGGATAAGATCTATCCAAACTTCGACTAGCCTGAGAACTAGTTCAACTAGTCCAAGAGCTCTATTTGACTAGTCGAATTTGGTCTTCGACTAGTCGAAGATCCGAAAATCTGAAATGTTTTAATTGCTGGACTTTTGGCCACCTAAATAATGGATTAACCTGAATTTTTTATTAAATTGAGTCTAACATGGGAATACACACTTAGTGCTAGTGTCCCACCTAAATAATGGATTAACATGATTTTTTGGCATCGAAACTAACCTAGGATTACACCTAACGGGCATAGTGGATTTCACATATACACTATGGTGGCCCCTTAAAAATCAATGGTGAGCTATTATCTCTGAACTATTCTTAAATTTCCGCTATTAAAAAAAAAAAAGATGCCACCCTTAATTTAATGAGGCCTACCTTGAGACCACTTGGCATGTAATCCAATGTTAGGTTCAAGGACAAAAAATCAGTTTTGATTCAGGTAGGCTACACCAAAGAAAACAGTTGAGAGAGATATGTGTACTACCCTTAGATGGGTCAGGATTGACATGTGTGTGGGCTGTCTATGTGGAGGAAAAGTTGCCACAACTTTATGAGTTTGGTCTTATTTTAGCTATGCATCTACACACATGTTAACAAACATGTGTGTGAAAGTCCATCCATTCATTAGGCGGGGACTTTTGGTGATTGTGCCTTTGGCCTAAATAATCATGTCAATCCACCACTCATTCATCATGTGTACTGCTTAACTTCACCCTAGGACCTAAATATCAAGTTGTTCTAAAGCACAAGTAGGCCATACCATAGGGAAGTGGGGCCCATCATTAATTTTATGGGGGCTTACAACAACAGTTATATGACATCCAATCCATTTCATCTAATGCACCTCATTCACCGGGATGTATCATCACCCTAAATATCATGCTTTTCCATAACTTAGGTGGGCCACACAATGTTAATATAGGGGTTTTAGGGATGACTTCACACCGTTCCCTATGCTGTGGCTCACCTAATTGTTTGGCCAGACTTGCTTTTATGGTTAGGGAATGTGTGCTAAACCTAATAGATGAGTTCGCTCTTATACACATGAAGCCATCGCTTGTGGGCACTCTGGTTGAATTTTGGGCCCGATTAAAATTGGGCTATTAAAAGCCCGGTTCAGCTCTATCCTGGCCCATTATCACCCCTTTGGAAGTACGACCTTAAATATTTATATATTTGAGGAGCAGTTAGATGGTGGATCATTTCCCATCACCACCTAACTAATGTGATTTTATGGGAGTAGTTCATAATGCAAGGGCCACTAGCTTAATCAACCTTCCATTAAGGTCTTCCCATATTCATAGGGATCATGTGCCAATCAACCTTCCATTAAGGTCGTCCCATATTTATAGGGATCATGTGCCAATCAACCTTCCATGAAGGTTGTCTAACGTTTGAAAATTTTGGCATATACTCCATCCACATAGTGTCCAACCAAATCAAAGGTCTTGATTATCAAATGGTGGTGCAATGTGTACCGTGAGAGGGAACCATATGGAACTTTTAATGCAGCAAAATACATATCAGTAGGGGTGTCGACTTGTTGGGTTTGGGTAGGGTCTTATAGTACCCGTTCTCGGGCTAACTAGTTTAGGGACTTGTCAGGTTGTGTCCCTAAGGCCCAAGTCTAATTTGTGAAGACCCAAACTCGGATCCAATCAGGTTACACATAGGGTCTTTAGATTTAGGTTTTGAAATAGAAGGAAAACACAGAGGTGCTATGCTCTTTTCCTTTGCTATTGATGCAGAACATGATTGGTCCTTAGTCTCATGTGCATTTGTTGAATCAGAGAAGGTAGTGAGATGGAAATGGTTTTGTGATGAATTGGCTCAAGTCCCGGGATGCATACCTAAATTAACATTTATATCAAATAGAGAGGATGAGACTCGTCAGTGGTCGAATTTAGACTATTTTGAGCTCATTCGAATGGTAACTTAACAAGCTTCTAAATGAGACTAGAATTGGGTAATTTCAAGACCGTTCGATATCCCAAAAGCACGTTGGAACTCTTTGATCGTTATTTTGCAATTTTGATTGTTAATCTTTTCAAATCACGCGATCCAACGGAGGCCCTCATAACTCCCTCGTTTGATTTCGGATAGAGTTGATTTTTGGTCATCTGAAAGGTACTTTAGCGTGCTTTCATTCCTGACTGCAATCGTCATATTCCGAGACCATTTGGGCATCCATAAGTAGGATCGTGAAATTCAGCAGCAAGGAATGCGATCCCTTGTACAACAGTAACCTTCATAAATCTCTCTTTAGTGGTCGAATTTAGACTATTTTGAGTTCATTAGAATGGTAACTTGAGAAGCTTCTAAATGAGACAAGAAATGGGTAATTTCGAGACCGTTCGATATCCCAAAAGCATGTTGGAACTCTTTGATCATCATATTGCAATTTCGATTGTTAATCTTTCCAAATCGCGCGATCCAACGGAGGCGCTCATAACTCCCTCGTTTAATGTTGGATAGGGTCGATTTTTAGTCATCTGAAAGGTAATTTAGCGCACTTTCATTCCTGACAGCAATCGTTGTATTCCGAGACCATTTGGGCATCCGTAAGTGGGATCGCATGCGACGCTACTGAATTTTAACTTCATCTCCTTTTCCAATAGTAACCTTCATAACTCTCTCTTCAGTGGTCGAATTTAGACTATTTTGAGCTCATTGGAATGGTAACTTAAGAAGCTTCTAAATGAGAGAAGAATTGGGTAATTTCGAGACCGTTCGATATCCTAAAAGCACGTTGGAACTCTTCGATCATCATTTTACAATTTCGATTATTAATCTTTCCAAATCGCGTGATCTAACGGAGGCACTCATAACTCCCTCGTTTGATGTTGGATGGGGTCAATTTTTGGTCATCTGAAAAGTAATTTAGCGCACTTTCATTCTGATGGCAATCATCGTATTCCGAGACCATTTGGGCATGCGTAAGTGGGATCACAGTCGTCACTACTGAATTTCAACTTCATCCCCTTATCCAACAGTACCCTTCACTACTCTCTTTTCAGTGGTCGAATTTAGACAATTTTAAGCTCATTGGAATGGTAACTTGAGAAGCTTCTAAATGAGACAAGAATTAGGCAATTTCAAGACCGTTCGATATCCCAAAAGCACATTGGAAATCTTCGATCATCATTTTGCAATTTCGATTGTTAATCTTTCCAAATTGCGTGATCCAACAGAGGCACTCATAACTCCCTTATTTGATGTCAAATTGGATCAAATTTTGGTCATCTGAAAGGTACTTTAGGGCACTTTCATTCCTGACAGCAATCATCGTATTCCAAGACCATTTGGGCATCCATAAGTGGGATCGCAGTTGTCGCTATTGAATTTTAACTTCATCTCCTTATACAATAGTAACCTTCATAACTCTCTCTTCAGTGGTCGAATTTAGATTATTTTAAGCTCATTGGAATTGTAACTTGAGAAGCTTCTAAATGAGACCAGAATTGGGTAATTTCGAGACCGTTCGATATCTCAAAAGCACGTTGGAACTCTTCAATAGTCATTTTGCAATTTTGATTTTTAGTCATCTGAAAGGTACTTTAGCGCACTTTCATTCCTGACTGCAACCGTTGTATTCTGAGACCATTTGGGTATCCGTAAGAGGGATCGCAATCATTGGTACTGAATTTCTCCTTCATCTCCTTATCCAACAGTAGCCTTCATAACTCCCTCTTCAGTGGTCGAATTTAGACTATTTTGAGCTCATTGGAGTAATAACTTTACAAGCTTCTAAATGAGACCAGACTTGGGTAATTTCGACACCGTTTGATATCCCAAAAGCACATTGGAACTCCACGACCGTCATTTTGCAATTTCGATTGTTAATCTTTCTAAATCACGCGATCCAACGTAGGTACTAATAACTCCTTTGATGTCGAATTGTGTCGATTTTTGTTCATCTGAAAGGTAATTTAGCGCACTTTCATTCCTGACAGCAATCGTCGTATTCCGAGACCATTTGGACATCCGTAAGTGTGATCGCAGTTGTCGCAACTGAATTTCAACTTCATCTCCTGGTCCAACAGTAACCTTCATTACTCTCTCTAAAGTGGTCAAATTTAGACTATTTTGAGCTCATTGGAATGGTAACTTGAGAAGCTTCTAAATGATATTAGAATTGGGTAATTTCGAGACCGTTCGATATCCCAAAGCACGTTGGAACTCTTTGATCGCCATTTTGCAATTTCGATTGTTAATCATTCCAAATTGCACGATCCAACGGAGGTGCTCATAACTCCTTCATTTGATGTCGGATTGGGTCAAATTTTGGTCATTTGAAAGGTACTTTAGCGCACTTTCATTCCTGACTGCAATCGTCGTATTCGGAGACCATTTGGGCATCCATAAGTGGAATCACACTCGTCGCTACTGAATTTCTCCTTCATCTCCTTGTCCAACAGTAACTTCATAACTCTCTCTTCAGTGGTCGAATTTAGACTATTTTGAGCTCATTGGAATGATAACTTAAGAAGCTTCTAAATGAGACCAAAATTGGGTAATTTTGAGACCGTTCGATATTTCAAAAGCACGGTGGAACTCTTCAATCGTCATTTTGCAAATTCGATTTTTGGTCATCTGAAAGGTACTTTAGCACACTTTCATTCTTGACTGCAACCGTCGTATTCCAAGACCATTCGGGTATCCGTAAGTGGGATAGCAATCATCGGTACTGAATTTCTCCTTCATCTCCTTGTCTAACAGTAGCCTTCATAACTCTCTCTTTAGTGGTCGAATTTAGACTATTTTGAGCTCATTGGAATGGTAACTTGAGAAGCTTCTAAATGAGATGAGAATTCAGTAATTTTGAGGCCGTTCGATATCCTAAAAGCACGTTAGAACTCTTCGATCGTAATTTTGTAATTTCAATTGTTAATCTTTCCAAATCGCGTGATCCAACGGAGGCGCAAATAACTTCCTCGTTTGACGTCGGATTGGGTCAAATTTTGGTCATTGAAAGGGACTTTATCGCACTGTCATTCCTGACTACAATCGTCATATTCCGAGACCATTTGGGCATCCGTAAGTGGGATCGCAGTTGTCGCTACTGAATTTCTCCTTCATCTCCTTGTCCAACAGTAACCTTCATAACTCTCTCTTCAGTGATCGAATTTAGACTATTTCGAGCTCATTGGAATGATAAGTTGAGAAGCTTCTAAATGAGACAAGAATTGGGTAATTTCAAGACCGTTCGATATCCCAAAAGAATGTTGTAACTCTTCAATTGTCATTTTGCAATTTTGATTGTTAATCTTTCCAAATCATACGATCCAATGGATGTGCTCATAATTCCATCGTTTGATGTTGGATAGGGTCTATTCTTGGTCATCCGAAAGGTAATTTTGTGTACTTTCATTCCTGACAGCAATCATCGTATTCCGAGACCATTTGGGCATCCGTAATTGGGATCACAGTCGTCGCTACTAAATTTTAACTTCATCTCCTTGTCCAAAAGTAACCTTCATAACTCTCTCTTCAGTGGTCGAATTTAGACTATTTTGAGCTCATTGGAATGATAACTTGAGAAGCTTCTAAATGAGACAAGAATTGGGTAATTTCGAGACCGTTCGATATCCCAAAAGCACGTTGGAACTCTTCGATCGTCATTTTGCAATTTCGATTGTTAATCTTTCCAAATCGCGCGATCCAACGGAGGCGCTCATAACTCCCTCGTTTGATGTTGGATAGGGTCGATTATTGGTCATCTGAAGGGTAATTTAGCGCACTTTCATTCTTGACAGCAATCGTCGTATTTTGAGACCATTTGGGCATCTGTAAGTGGGATCGCAGTTGTCGCTACTGAATTTCAACTTCATCTCCTTGTCCAAAAGTAACCTTCATTACTCTCTCTTCAGTGGTCAAATTTAGACTATTTTGAGCTCATTGGAATGGTAACTTGAGAAGCTTCTAAATGAGATTAGAATTGGGGAATTTCGAGACCGTTTGATATCCCAAAAGCACGTTGGAACTCTTCGATCGTCATTTTGCAATTTCGATTGTTAATCATTCTAAATCGCACGATCCAATGGAGGCGCTCATAACTCCTTCGTTTGATGATGGATTGGGTCCAATTTTGGTCATCTAAAAGGTACTTTAGTGCACTTTCATTCCTGACTGCAATCGTCGTATTCTGAGACCATTTGGGCATCCGTAAGTGGGATCACACTCGTCGCTACTGAATTTCTCCTTCATCTCCTTGTCCAACAGTAACCTTCTTAACTCTCTCTTCAGTGGTCGAATTTAGACTATTTTGACCTCATTGGAATGGTAACTTGAGAAGCTTCTAAATGAGACAAGTATTGGGAAATTTCGAGACGTTCGATATCTCAAAATCGTCATTTTGCAATTTTGATTTTTGGCCATCTGAAAGGTACTTTTGCACACTTTTATTCCTGACTGCAACCGTTGTATTCTGAGACCATTTGGGTATCCGTAAGTGGGATCGCAATCATCGGTACTGAATTTCTCCTTCATCTCCTTGTCCAACAGTAGCCTTCATAACACTCTCTTCAGTGGTCGATTTTAGACTATTTTGAGATCATTGGAGTCGTAACTTGACAAGCTTCTAAATGAGACTAGAAATGGGTAATTTTGACACCGTTCGATATCCCAAAAGCACGTTGGAACTCTACGATCGTCATTTTGCAATTTCAATTGTTAATCTTTCTAAATCGAGCGATCCAACGTAGGTGCTAATAACTCCTTTGTTTGATGTCGAATTGGGTCAATTTTTGTTCATCTGAAAGGTAATTTAGCGCACTTTCATTCCTGGCTGCAATCATTGTATTCCGAGACCATTTGGGCATCCGTAAGTGCGATCGCAGTCATCGGTACTGAATGTCTCCTTCATCTCTTTGTCCAACAGTAACCTTCATAACTCTCTCTTCAGTGGTCGAATTTAGACTATTTTGAGCTCATTGGAATGGTAACTTGAGAAGCTTCTGAATGAGATAAGAATTGGGTAATTTCGAGACCGTTCGATATCCCAAAAGAATGTTGGAACTATTCGATCGTCATTTTGCAATTTTGATTGTTAATCTTTCCAAATCGCACGATCCAACGGAGGTGCTCATAACTCCCTTGTTTGATGTTGGAAAGGGTCTATTCTTGGTCACCCATAAGGTAATTTAGCGCCCTTTCATTCTTGACAGCAATCGTCGTATTCTGAGACCATTTGGGCATCCGTAAGTGGGATCGCGGTTGTCGCAACTGAATTTCAACTTCATCTCCTGGTCCAACAGTAACCTTCATTACTCTCTCTAAAGTGGTCAAATTTAGACTATTTTGAGCTCATTGGAATGGTAACTTGAGAAGCATCTAAATGAGATTAGAATTGGGTAACTTCGACACCTTTCGATATCCTAAAAGCACGTTGGAACTCTTCGATCATCATTTTACAATTTCGATTGTTAATCTTTCCAAATCGCACGATCCAACGGAGGCGCAAGTAACTCCCTTATTTGACTTCGGATTGGGTCAAATTTTGGTCATTTGAATGGTACTTTAGCGCACTTTCATTCCTGAATGAAATTGTCGAATTCTGAGACCATTTGTGCATCCGTAAGTGGGATCGCAGTCGTCGCTACTGAATTTCTCCTTCATCTCCTTGTCCAACAGTAACCTTCTTAACTCTCTCTTCAGTGGTCGAATTTAGACTATTTTGACCTCATTGGAATGGTAACTTGAGAAGCTTCTAAATGAGACAAGAATTGGGTAATTTCGAGACCGTTCGATATCCCAAAAGAATGTTGGAACTCTTCGATCGTCATTTTGCAATTTTGATTGTTAATCTTTCCAAATCGCACGATCCAACGGAGGCGCTCATAACTCCCTCGTTTGATGTTGGATAGGGTCTATTCTTGGTCATCCGAAAGGTAATTTAGCGCACTTTCATTCCTGACAGCAATCGTCGTATTCCTAGACCATTTGGGCATCCGTAATTGGGATTGCAGTCGTCGCTACTAAATTTTAACTTCATCTCCTTGTCCAACAGTAACCTTCATAACTCTCTCTTCAGTGGTCGAATTTAGACTATTTTGAGCTCATTGGAATGGTAACTTAAGAAGCTTCTAAATGAGACAAGAATTGGGTAATTTCGAGATCGTTCGATATCCCAAAAGCACGTTGGAACTCTTCGATCGTCATTTTTCAATTTGAATTGTTAATCTTTCCAAATCGCGCCATCCAACGGAGGCGCTCATAACTCCCTCATTTGATGTTGGATAGGGTCGATTATTGGTCATCTAAAAGATAATTTAGCATACTTTCATTTCTAATAGCAATGGTCGTATTCCGAGACCATTTGGGCATCTGTAAGTGGGATCGAAGTTATCGCCACTGAATTTCAACTTCATCTCCTTGTCCAACAGTAACCTTCATTACTCTCTCTTTATTGGTCAAATTTAGACTATTTTGAGCACATTGGACTGGTAACTTGAGAAGTTTCTAAATGAGATTAGAATTGGGTAATTTCGAGAGCATTCGATATCCCAAAAGCACGTTGGAACTCTTCGATCGTCATTTTGCAATTTCGATTGTTAATCATTCCAAATCACGCGATCCAACGGAAGCGCTCACAACTCCATCGTTTGATGTTGGATTGGGTCGAATTTTGGTCATCTAAAAGGTACTTTAGCGCACTTTCATTCCTAACTGAAACAGTCATATTCTGAGACCATTAGGTATCCGTAAGTGAAATCACACTCGTCGCTACTGAATTTCTCCTTCATCTCCTTATCCAATAGTAACCTTCATAACTCTCTCTTCAGTGGTCGAATTTAGACTATTTTGACCTCATTGGAATGGTAACTTAAGAAGCTTCTAAATGAGACAAAAATTGGGTAATTTTGAGACCGTTCGATATCCCAAGAGCACGTTGGAACTCTTCGATCGTCATTTTTCAATTTGGATTGTTAATCTTTCCAAATCGCGTGATCCAACGGAGGCGCTCATAACTCCCTCGTTTGATGTTGCATAGGGTCGATTATTGATCATCTAAAAGGTAATCTAGCGTACTATCATTCCTGACAGCAATGGTCATATTCCGAGACCATTTGGGCATCCGTAAGTGGGATCGCAGTCGTCGCTACTGAATTTCAACTTCATCTCCTTGTCCAACAGTAACCTTCATAACTCTCTCTTCAATTGTCGAATTTAGACAATTTTGAGCTCATTGGAATGGTAACTTGAGAAGCTTCTAAATGAGACAATAATTGGGTAATTTCGAGACTGTTCGATATCCCAAAAGCACGTTGGAACTCTTCGATCGTCATTTTACAATTTTGATTGTTAATCATTCCAAATCGCGTGATCTAGTGGAGGCGCTCATAACTCCCTCGTTTGATGTCGGATTGGGTCGAATTTTGGTCATCTGAAAGGAACTTTAACGCACTTTTATTCCTAACTGCAACAGTCGTATTCTAAGACCATTTGGGCATCCGTAAGTGGGATCGCACTCGTCGCTACTGAATTTCTCCTTCATCTCCTTGTCCAATACTAACCTTCATAACTCTCTCTTCAGTGGTCGAATTTAGACTATTTTGAGCTCATTGGAATGGTAACTTGAGAAGCTTCTAAATGAGACCAGAATTGGATAATTTCGAGACTGTTCGATATCTCAAAAGCACGTTGGAACTCTTCGATCGTCGTTTTGCAATTTTGATTTTTAGCCATCTGAAAGGTACTTTAGCGCAATTTCATTCCTGACTGCAACCGTTGTATTCTGAGACCATTTGGGTATCCGTAAGTGGGATCGCAATCATCGGTACTGAATTTCTCCTTCATCTCCTTGTCCAACGGTAGCCTTCATAACTCTCTCTTCAGGGGTCGAATTTAGACTATTTTGAGCTCGTTGGAGTGCTAACTTGACAAGCTTCTAAATGAGACCAGAATTGGGTAATTTTGACACCGTTCGATATCCCAAAAGCACGTTGGAACTCTATGGTCATCATTTTGCAATTTTGATTGTTAATCTTTCTAAATCGCGAGATCCAACATAGGCGCTAATAACTACCTTGTTTGATGTCGAATTGGGTCAACTTTTGTTCATCTGAAAGGTACTTTAGCGCACATTCATTCCTGACTGCAATCGTCGTATTCCGAGACCATTTGGGCATCCGTAAGTGCGATCGCAGTCTTCGGTTATGAAGTTCTCCTTCATCTACTTGTCCAACAGTAACCTTTATAACTCTCTCTATAGTGGCCGAATTTAGACTATTTTGAGCTCATTGGAATGGTAACTTGAGAAGCTTCTAAATGAGACCGGAATTTGGAAATTTTGAGACCGTTCGATATCCCAAAAGCATGTTAGAACTCTTCGATCGTAATTTTGCTATTCCGATTGTTAATCTTTCCAAATCACATGATCCAACGGAGGCGTAAAATAAGTCCCTCGTTTAACATCGGATTGGGTCAAATTTTGGTCATCTGAAAGGTACTTTAGCGTACTTTCATTCCTGACTGCAATCATAATAGTTTGAGACCATTTGGGCATCCGTAAGTGGGATCACAGTCGTCGCTACTGAATTTATCCTTCATCTCCTTGTCCAACAATAACCTTCTTAACTCTCTCTTCAGTGGTCAAATTTAGACTATTTTGAGCTCATTGGAATGGTAACTTGAGAAGCTTCTAAATGAGACAAGAATTGGGTAATTTCCAGACTGTTCGATATCCCAAAAGAATGTTGGAACTCTTCGATCGTCATTTTGCAATTTTGATTGTTAATCTTTCCAAATCGCATGATCCAACGGAGGCGCTCATAACTCCCTCGTTTATTGTTGGATAGGGTCTATTCTTGGTCATCCGAAAGGTAATTTAGTGTACTTTCATTCCCGATAAAAATCGTCGTATTCCGAGACCATTTGGGCCTCCGTAATTGGGATCGCAGTCGTCGCTACTAAATTTCAACTTCATCTCCTTGTCCAACAGTAACCTTCATAACTCTCTCTTCAGTGGTTGAATTTAGACTATTTTGAGCTCATTGGAATGGTAACTTGAGAAGCTTCTGAATGAGATAAGAATTGGGTAATTTCGAGACCGTTCGATATCCCAAAAGAATGTTGGAACTCTTCAATCATCATTTTGCAATTTTGATTGTTAATCTTTCCAAATCGCACGATCCAACGGAGGCGCTCATAACTCCCTCGTTTGATGTTGGATAGGGTTTATTCTGGGTCATCCAAAAGGTAATTTTGCGCACTTTCATTCCTCACAGCAATCGTCATATTCCGAGACCATTTGGGCATCCGTATTTGGGATCATAGTCGTCGCTACTGAATTTCAACTTCATCTCCTTGTCCAACAGTAACCTTCATAACTCTCTCTTCAATTGTCGAATTTAGACTATTTTGAGCTCATTGGAATGGTAACTTGAGAAGCTTTTAAATGAGATAAGAATTGGGTAATTTCGAGACTATTCGATATCCCAAAAGAATGTTGGAACTCTTCGATCATCATTTTTCAATTTCGATTGTTAATCATTCCAAATTGCGCGATCCAACGGAGGCACTCATAACTCCTTTGTTTGATGTCGGATTGGGTCGAATTTTGGTCATCTGAAAGGTACTTTAGCGCACTTTCATTCCTAACTGCAAAAGTCGTATTCTAAGACCATTTGGGCATCCGTAAGTGGGATCGCACTCGTCGCTACTGAATTTCTCCTTCATCTCCTTGTCCAACAGTAACCTTCATAACTCTCTCTCTTCAGTGGTTGAATTTAGACTCTTTTGAGTTCATTGGAATGGTAACTTGAGAAGCTTCTAAATGAGACCAGAATTGGGTAATTTTGAGACCGTTCGATATCTCAAAAGCACGTTGGAACTCTTCGATCGTCATTTTTCAAATTCGATTTTTGGTCATCTGAAAGGTTCTTTAGCGCACTTTCATTCCTGACTGCAACCGTTGTATTCGGAGACCATTTAGGTATCTGTACGTGGGATCGCATTCATCGGTACTAAATTTCTCCTTCATCTCCTTGTCCAACAGTAGCCTTCATAACTCTCTCTTCAGTGGTCGAATTTAGACTATTTTGAGCTCATTGGAGTGATAACTTGACAAGCTTCAAAATGAGACCAGAATTGGGTAATTTCAACACCGTTCGAAATCCTAAAAGCATGTTGGTAACGATCGTCATTTTTTAATTTTGATTGTTAGTCTTTCTAAATCGCGCAATCCAACGTAGGCCTAATAACCCTCTTGTTTAATGTCGAATTGGGTCTATTTTTGTTCATCTGAAATGTAATTTAGCGCACTTTCATTCCTGACAGTAATCGTCATAGTCCGTGACCATTTGTACATCTGTAAGTGCGATTGCAGTCATCGGTAGTGAATTTCTCCTTCATCCCCTTGTCCAACAGTAACCTTCACAACTCTCTCTTCAGTGGTCGAATTTAAAATATTTTGAGCTAATTGGAATGGTAACTTAAGAAGCTTCTAAATGAGACTAGAATTCGATAATTTTGAGACCGTTCGATATCCCAAAAGCACGTTAGAACTATTCGATCATAATTTTGCAATTTCTATTGTTAATCTTTCCAAATCGCACGATCGAATGGAGGCGCAAATAACTCCCTCGTTTGACGTCGGATTGGGTCAAATTTTGGTCATCTGAAAGGTACTTTGGTGCACTTTCATTCCTGACTGCAATCGTTGTATTCCGACACCATTTGGGCATCTATTAGTTAGATCGCAGTCGTCGCTACTGAATTTCTCCTTCATCTCCTTGTCCAACAGTAACCTTCATAACTCTCTCTACAGTGGTCGAATTTAGACTATTTTGAGCTCATTGGAATGGTAACCTGAGAAGCTTCTAAATTAGACAAGAATTGGGTAATTTCGAGACCATTCGATACCCCAAAAGAATGTTGGAACTCTTTGATCGTCATTTTGTAATTTTGATTGTTAATCTTTCCAAATCGCACGATTTAACGGAGGCGCTCATAACTCCCTCGTTTGATGTTGGATATGGTCTACTCTTGGTCATCCGAAAGCTAATTTGGCACACTTTCATTCCTGATAGCAATCGTCGTATTCCGAGACCATTTGGGCATCTGTAATTGGGATCGCAGTCGTCGCTACTGAATTTTAACTTCATCTACTTGTCCAACTGTAACCTTCATAACTCTCTTTTCAGTGGTCGAATTTAGACTATTTTGAGTTCATTGGAATGGTAACTTGAGAAGCTTCTAAATGTGACCAGAATTCAGTAATTTTGAGACCGTTCGACATCCGAAAAGCACGTTGAACTCTTCGATTGTAATTTTGCAATTTCGATTGTTAATCCTTCTAAATCGTGCGATCGAATGGAGGCACAAATAACTCCCTCGTTTGACGTCGGATTGGGTCAAATTTTTTTCATCTAAAAGGTACTTTAGCGCACTTTCATTCCTGACTGCAATCATTATAATCCGAGACCATTTGGGCATCCGTAAGTGGGATCGCAGTCGTCGCTATTGAATTTCACCTTCATCTCCTTGTCCAATAGTAACCTTCATAACTCTCTCTTTAGTGGTCGAATTTAGACTATTTTGAGCTCATTGGAATGGTAACTTATGATGCTTCTGAATGAGACAAGAATTGGGTGATTTTGAGACTGTTCGATATCCCAAAAGATTGTTGGAACTCTTCGATCGTCATTTTGCAAGTTTGATTGTTAATCTTTCCAAATTGCATGATCCAACGGAGGCACTCATAACTCCCTCGTTTGAAATTGGATAGGGTCTATTCTTGGTCATCCGAAAGGTAATTTAGTGCAGTTTCATTCCTGACAGCAATCGTCGTATTCCGAGACTATTTGGGCATCCGTAATTGGGATCACAGTCGTCGCTACTGAATTTCAACTTCATCTCCTTGTCCAACAGCAACCTTTATAACTCTCTCTTCAGTGGTCGAATTTTGACTATTTTGAGCTCATTGGAATGGTAACTAGAGAAGCTTCTAAATGAGAAAAGGGTTGGGTAATTTCGAGACCGTTCGATATCCCAAAAGCACGTTGGAACTCTTCGATCATCATTTTGCAATTTGGATTGTTAATCTTTCCAAATCGCGCTATCCAACGGAGGCGCTCATAACTCCCTCATTTGATGTTAGATAGGGTCAATTATTGGTCATCTGAAAGGTAATGTAGCGAACTTTCATTCCTGATAGCAATCATCGTATTCCGAGACCATTTGGGCATGCGTATGTAGGATCGCAATTGTCGCTACTGAATTTCAACTTCATCTCCTTGTCCAACAGTAACCTTCATTACTCTCTCTTTAGTGGTCAAATTTAGACTATTTGAGCTCATTGGAATGGTAACATGAGAAGCTTCTAAATGAGATTAGAATTGGGTAATTTCGAGACCGTTCGATATCCTAAAAGCACGTTGGAATTCTTTGATCTTTATTTTACAATTTCGATTGTTAATCATTCCAAATCACGCGATCCAATGGAGGCACTCATAACTCCTTCGTTTGATGTCGGATTGGGTCAAATTTTGGTCATCTGAAAGGTACTGTAGCGTACTTTCATTCTTAACTGCAACCATCGTATTCTGAGACCATTTGGGCATCCGTAAGTGGGATCACACTCGTCGTTACTGAATTTCTCCTTCATCTCCTTGTCCAATAGTAACCTTCATAAATCTCTCTTCAGTGGTCGAATTTAGACTATTTTGAGCTCATTGTAGTGGTAACTTGACAAGCTTCTAAATAAGACCAGAATTAGGTAATTTTGACACCTTCGATATCAAAAAAGCACATTGGAACTCTACGATTGTCATTTTGCAATTCGAATGTTAATCTTTCTAAATCAAGCGATCCAACGTAGGTGGTAATAACTCCCTTGTTTGATGTCGAATTGGGTCGATTTTTGTTCATCTGAAAGGTACTTTAGCGTAATTTTATTCCTGACTGCAATCGTCGTATTCCGATACCATTTGGGCATCCGTAAGTGCGATTGCAGTCATCGGTACTGAATTTCTCCTTCATGTCCTTGTCTTATAGTAACCTTCATAACTCTCTCTTAAGTGGTAGAATTTAGACTATTTTGAGCTCATAGGAATGGTAACTTGAGAAGCTTCTAAATAAGACCAGAATTCGGTAATTTTGAGACCGTTCGATATCCCAAAAGCACGTTAGAACCCTTCGATCGTAATTTTGTAATTTCGATTGTTAATCTTTCTAGATCGCGCGATCGAACGGAGGTAAAAATAGCTCCCTCGTTTGACGTCGGATTGGGTCAAATTTTGGTCATCTGAAAGGTACTTTAGCCCACTTTCATTCTTGACTACAATCATCGTATTCCGAGACCATTTGGGCATCCGTAAGTGGGATCGCAGTTGTCGCTACTGAATTTCACCTTCATCTCCTTGTCCAACAGTAACCTTCATAACTCTCTCTTCAGTGGTCAAATTTTGACTATTTTGAACTCATTGGAATGGTAACTTGAGAAGCTTCTAAATGAGACAAGAATTGGGTAATTTTGAGACCGTTAGATATCCCAAAAGAATGTTGGAACTCTTCGAACGTCATTTTACAATTTTGATTGTTAATCTTTTCAAATCGGATGATCCAACGGAGGCGCTCATAACTCCCTCGTTTGATGTTGGATAGGATCTATTCTGGGTCATCCGAAAGGTAATTTTGTGAACTTTCATTCCAGACAGTAATCGTCGTATTCCGAGACCATTTGGACATCCGTAATTGGGATTACAGTCGTCGCTACTGAATTTCAACTTCATCTACTTGTCCAATAGTAACCTTCATAAGTCTCTCTTCAGTGTTCGAATTTAGACTATTTTGAGCTCATTGGAATGGTAACTTGAGAAGCTTCTAAATGAGAAAAGAATTGGGTAATTTCGAGACCGTTCGATATCCCAAAAGAATGTTGGAACTCTTCGATCGTCATTTTACAATTTTAATTATTAATCTTTCCAAATCGCCCGATCCAAAGGAGGCGCTCATAACTCTCTCGTTTGATGTTGGATATGGTCTATTCTGGGTCATCCGAAAGGTAATTTTGCGCACTTTCATTCCTCACAGCAATCGCCGTATTTCGAGACCATTTGGGCATCCGTAATTGGGATCGCAGTTGTCGCTACTGAATTTCAACTTCATCTCCTTGTCTAATAGTAACCTTCATAACACTCTCTTCAATAGTCGAATTTAGACTATTTTGAGCTCATTGGAATGGTAACTTGAGAAGCTTCTAAATGAGAGAAGACTTGGGTAATTTTGAGACCGTTCGATATCCCAAAAGCACGTTGGAACTCTTCGATCGTCATTTTGCAATTTCGATAATTAATCCTTCCAAATCGTGCAATCTAACGGAGGCACTCATAAGTCCCTCATTTGTTGTCGGATTGGATCGAATTTTGGTCATCTACAAGGTACTTTAGCGCAGTTTCAATCCTGACTGCAATCGTCGTATTCCAAGACCATTTGGGCATCCGTAAGTGGGATCACACTCGTCGCTACTGAATTTCTCCTTCATCTCCTTGTCCAACAGTAACCTTCATAACTCTCTCTTTAGTGGTCGAATTCAGACTATTTTGAGCTCATTGGAGTGCTAACTTGACAAGCTTCTAAATGAGACCAGAATTGGGTAATTTCGACACTGTTCGATATCCCAAAAGCATGTTGGAAACGATCATCATTTTGCAATTTCGATTGTTAATCGTTCTAAATCGCGAGATCCAACGTAGGCGCTAATAACTCCCTTGTTTGATGTCGAATTGGGTCGATTTTTGTTCATCTGAAAGGTACTTTAGCGCACTTTCATTCCTGACTACAATCGTTGTATTCCGAGACCATTTGGGCATCCGTAAGTGCGATTGCAGTCTCGGTCTTGAATTTCTCCTTCATCACCTTGTCCAACAAGAACCTTCACAACTCTCTTCTTCGGTGTCGTTTATTTTTGAGTGATTGGAATGGTAACTTGAGAAGCTTCTAAATGAGACCATTTGAGGCATCCGTAGAACTCTTCGATTGTAATTTTGCAATTTCGATTGTTAATGTTTCCAAATCGCTCGATCGAATGGAGGGGCAAGTAACTCCCTCGTTTGACATCGGATTGGGTCAAATTTTGGTCATTCAATGAATTTCTCATTCTTCATCACCCATTTGGGCATCCAACAAGATCGTAGCCATTCTTCAATTTCAACTTCTCTCTTATCCAACAACCTTCATAACTCTGTCTTCAGTGGTCGAATTTAGATTATTTTGAGTGCATTGGAATGGTAACTTGACAAGCTTATAAATGAGACCAGAATTGGGTAATTTTGAGACCGTTTGATATCCCAAAAGAATGTTGGAACTCTTTGATTGTCAATTTATAATTTCGATTGTTAATCTTTCCAAATCGCACGATCCAACGGAATAACTCCCTCGGATGTTGGATATGGTTTATTCTTGGTCATCCAAAAGCTAACTCCCATTCGACAACAATCGTCATATTCCGAGACCATTTGGACATCCGAATTGGGATCAAATTTTCTTGTTTTAACATCTACTTGTCCAAGAGTAACCTTCATAACTCTCTCTTCAATTGGTCGAGATTTAGAGCATTTTCAGTTCTTGGAATGGTAACTTGAGAAGCTTCTAAATGAGGCCGAATTGGTAATTTTGAGGTCGTATTCCAAGACCATTTGGGCATTTCGATTGTTAATCCTTCCAAATCGGATCGAATCGGAGCACATAACTTCTACGGATTGGTCAATTTCATCCTTCATCTCCTTATCCAACCATTTGGGCAACCTTCATAACTTCATGTCTTGTCCAACAAGATTTTGAGCTTCATAACTCTCTCTTTAGTGGTTGAATTTAGACTATTTTGAACCTTCATAACCCTCTTCAAAGAATTTAGAAGCTCATTGGAATGGTAACTTGAGAAGCTTCTAAATGAGACAAGAATTGGGTAATTTCGAGACCATTCGATATCCCAAAAGCACTTTGGAACACTTCGATCGTCATTTTGCAATTTGGATTGTTAATCTTTCCAAATCACGAGATCCAACGGAGGCGCTCATAACTCCCTCGTTTGATGTTGGATAGGGTCGATTATTGGTCATCTGAAAGGTAATTTAGCGCACTTTCATTCCTGACAGTAATCCTCATATTCTGGGACCATTTGGACATCCGTATGTGGGATCGCAATTGTCGCTACTGAATTTCAACTTCATCTCCTTGTCCAACAGTAACCTTTATTACTCTCTCTTCAGTGGTCAAATTTAGACTATTTGAGCTCATTGCAATGATAACTTGAAAAGCTGCTAAATGACATTAGAATTGGGTAATTTCGAGACCATTCGATATCCCAAAAGCATGTTAGAATTCTTCGATCATCATTTTGCAATTTCGATTGTTAATCATTCTAAATCGCGCTATCCAACGGAGGCACTCATAACTCCTACGTTTGATGTCGGATTGGGTCAAATTTTGGTCATCTGAAAGGTACTGTAGCGCACTTTCATTCCTGATTGCAATCATCGTATTCTGAGACCATTTGGGCATCCGTAAGTGGTATCGCAGTCGTCGCTACTGAATTTCACCTTCATCTCCTTGTCCAATAGTAACCTTCATAACTCTCTCTTCAGTGGTCGAATTTAGACTATTTTGAGCTCATTGGAATGGTAACTTATGATGCTTTTAAATGAGACAAGATTTGTGTGATCTCGAGACTGTTCGATATCCCTAAAGAATCTTGGAACTCTTCGATCATCATTTTGCAAGTTTGATTGTTAATCTTTCCAAATCACACGATCCAACGGAGGCATTCATAACTCCATCGTTTGATATTGGATAGGGTCTATTCTTGGTCATCCGAAAGGTAACTTTCCGTACTTTCATTCCTGACAGCAATCGTCGTATTCCGAGACCATTTGGGCATATGTAATTAGGATCACAGTCGTCGCTACTGAATTTCAACTTCATCTCCTTGTCCAACAGTAACCTTTATAACTCTCTCTTCAGTGGTCGAATTTTGACTATTTTGAGCTCATTGGAATGGTAACTAGAGAAGCTTTTAAATGAGACAAGAGTTGGGTAATTTCGAGACGGTTCGATATCCCAAAAGCACGTTGGAACTCTTCGATCTTCATTTTGCAATTTGGATTATTAATCTTTCCAAATCGCGTGATCCAACGGAGGCACTCATAACTCCCTCATTTGATGTTGGATAAGGTCAATTATTGCTCATCTGAAAGGTAATTTAGCAAACTTTCATTCCTGATAGCAATCTTTGTATTCCGAGACCATTTGGGCATGCGTATGTGGGTTCGCAATTGTCACTACTGAATTTCAACTTCATCTCCTTGTCCAACAGTAACCTTCATTACTCTCTCTTCAGTGGTCAAATTTAGACTATTTGAGCTCATTGGAATGGTAACTTGAGAAGCTTCTAAATGAGATTAGAATTGGGTAATTTCGAGACCATTCGATGTCCCAAAAGCACGTTGGAATTCTTCGATCATTATTTTGTAATTTCAATTATTAATCATTCCAAATCGCGCGATCCAATGGAAGCACTCATAACTCCTTCGTTTGATGTTGGATTGGGTCAAATTTTGGTCATCTGAAATGTACTGTAGCGCACTTTTATTCCTAACTACAACCGTCATATTCTGAGACCATTTGGGCATCCGTAAGTGGGATCACACTCGTCGCTACTGAACTTCTCCTTCAACTCCTTGTCCAACAGTAACCTTCATAACTCTCTCTTCTGTGGTCGAATTTAGACTATTTTGAGCTCATTGGTGTGGTAGCTTGACAAGCCTCTAAATTAGACCAGAATTGGGTAATTTCAACACCGTTCGATATCCCGAAAGCACGTTGGAACTCTACGATCGTCATTTTGCAGTTTCGATTGTTAATCTTTCTAAATCGTGCGATCCAAAGTTGGCGCTAATAACTCCCTTGTTTGATGTCGAATTGGGTCAATTTTTGTTCATCTAAAAGGTACTTTAGCGCGCTTTCATTCATGATTGCAATCGTCGTATTCCGAGACCATTTAGGCATCCGTAAGTGCGATTGCAGTCATCGGTACTGAATTTCTCCTTCATGTCCTTGTCCAACAGTAACTTTCTAAATGATACCAGAATTCGGTAATTTTGAAACTGTTCGATATCCCAAAAGCACGTTAGAACTCTTCGATTGTAATTTTACAATTTCGATTGTTAATCTTTCCAAATCGCGCGATCGAACGGAGGAAGAAATAACTCCCTCGTTTGACGTCAGATTGGGTCAAATTTTGGTCATCTGAAAGGTACTTTAGCCCACTTTCATTCTTGACTTCAATCATCGTATTCTGACACCATTTGGGCATCCGTAAGTGGGATCACAGTCATCGCTACAGAATTTCACCTTCATCACCTTGTCCAACAGTAACCTTCATAACTCTCTCGTCAGTAGTCGAATTTAGACTATTTTGAAATCATTGGATTGATAACTTGAGAAGCTTCTAAATGTGATAAGAATTGGGTAATTTCGAGACCGTTAGATATCCCAAAAGAATGTTGGAACTCTTCGATCGTCATTTTGCAATTTTGATTGTTAATCTTTCCAAATCGCACGATCCAACAGAGGCACTCATAACTCCCTCGTTTGATGTTGGATAGGGTCTATTCTGGGTCATCCGAAAGGTAATTTATCACACTTTCATTCCTGACTGCAATCGTTGTATTCCGACACCATTTGGGCATCAGTAATTGGGATCGCTGTCGTCGCTACTGAATTTCAACTTCATCTCCTTGTCCAACAGTAACCTTCATAACTCACTCTTCAGTGCTCAAATTTAGACTATTTTGAGCTCAATGGAATGGTAACTTGAGAAGCTTCTAAATGAGACAAGAATTGGGTAATTTCGAGACCGTTCGATATCCCAAAAGAATGTTGGAACTCTTCGATCGTCATTTTGCAATTTTGATTGTTAATCTTTCCAAATCGCATGATCCAACGGAGGCACTCATAACTCCCTCATTTGATGTTGGATAGGGTCTATTCTGGGTCATCCGAAAGGTAATTTAGTGCACTTTTATTCCTGACAGCAATCGCCGTATTTCGAGACCATTTGGGCATCCGTAATTGGGACCGCAGTCGTCGCTACTAAATTTCAACTTCATCTACTTGTCCAACAGTAACCTTCATAACTCTCTCTTTAGTGGTCGAATTTAGACTATTTTGAGCTCATTGGAATTGTAACTTGAGAAGCTTCTAAATGAGAAAAGAGTTAGGTAATTTCGAGACCATTCGATATCCCAAAAGAATGTTGGAACTCTTCGATCGTCATTTGCAATTTTGATTATTAATCTTTCCAAATCGCATGATCCAATGGAGGCGATCATAACTCCCTTGTTTGATGTTGTATAGGGTCTATTCTGGGTCATCCGAAAGGTAATTTTGTGCATTTTCATTCCTCACAGCAATCGCCGTATTCCGAGACCATTTGGGCATCCGTAATTGGGATCGCAGTCGTCGCTACTGAATTTCAACTTCATCTCCTTGTCTAACAGTAACCTTCATAACTCTCTCTTCACTGGTCGAATTTAGACTATTTTGAGCTCATTGGAATGGTAACTTGAGAAGATTCTAAATGAGATAAGAATTGGGTAATTTCCAGACCGTTCGATATCCCAAAAGCACGTTGGAACTCTTCGATCATCATTTTGCAACTTCGATTGTTAATCATTCCAAATCTCGCAATCCAACAGAGGCGGTCATAACTCCTTCGTTTGATGTCGGATCGGATTGGGTCAACTTTCATTCCTAACCGGTCATCTGAAATTTGGGCATCCGTAAGTGGGATCGCACTCATCTTCGAATTTCTCCTTCATCTCCTTGTCGCAACCTTCATTTCATTCCTTATTGGAATGGTAACTTGCTTATAAATGAGACCAATTGGGTAATTTCGAGACCGTTGTATTCGTCATTTTGCAAATTCAATTTTTGGTCATCGAAAGGTACTTTAGCGCACTTTCATTCGAGACCATTTGGCATCCGTAAGTGGGATCGCACTCATCGCTTTCAAAGAATGTTGGAACGAATTTTCTCCTTCATCTCCTTGTCTAATAGCAGGTAACCTTCATTCAACTCTCTTCATAACTGGGTCGAATTTAGACTATTTTGAGCTTATTGGAATGGTAACTTGAGAAGCTTATAAATGAGACCGGGTAATTTGGGTAATTTATCCCAAAAGAGTTGGAACCTTCGATATCTCAAAATCCAACGGCACGTTGGAACTCTTCGATCGTCATTTTGCAAATTCAATTTTTGGTCATCCGAAATCGCATTAAATATCGTACTTTCATCTCCTTGTCCAATAGCTCTCTCTCACTTTCATTCATTTGATATCCCAAAAGCACGTTGGAACTCTTCGATTGTCATTTTGAAATTTCGATTGTTAATCATTCAAATCATCGTATTCCTTCGTTTGATGTCGGATGACCATTTGGGCATCATTCCTAAGTGGGATCGAGACCCTTTGTCCGTAATGGGGTCACACTCGTCCCTCTTGATTTCTCCTTCATCTCCTTGTCCAACAGTAACCTTCATAACTCTCTCTTCAGTGGTCAAATTTTGACTATTTTGACCTCATTGGAATGGTAACTTGAGAAGCTTCTAAATGAGATAAGAATTGGGTAATTTTGAGACCGTTAGATATCCCAAAAGAATGTTGGAACTCTTCAAACGTCATTTTACAATTTTGATTGTTAATCTTTCCAAATCGGATGATCCAACGGAGGCGCTCATAACTCCCTCGTTTGATGTTGAATAGGGTCTATTCTTGGTCATTCGAAGGGTAATTTAACAAACTTTCATTCCAGACAGCAATCCTCGTATTCCAAGACCATTTGGGCATCCGTAATTGGGATTGCAGTCATCGCTACTGAATTTTAACTTCATCTACTTGTCCAACAGTAACCTTCATAACTCTCTCTTTAGTGGTCGAATTTAGACCATTTTGAGCTCATTGGAATGGTAACTCGGGAAGCTTCTAAATAAGAGAAGAATTGGGTAATTTCGAGATCGTTTGATATCCCAAAAGAATGTTGGAACTCTTCAATCATCATTTTACAATTTCGATTATTAATCTTTCCAAATCGCCCGATCCAACGGAGGCGCTCATAACTCCCTCGTTTGATATTGGATATGGTCTATTCTGGGTCATCCGAAAGGTAATTTTGCGCACTTTCATTCCTCACAGCAATCGCCGTATTCCGAGACCATTTGGGCATCCGTAATTGGGATCGCAGTCGTCGCTACTGAATTTCAACTTCATCTCCTTGTCCAATAGTAACCTTCATAACTCTCTCTTCAATGGTCGAATTTAGACTATTTTGAGCTCATTGGAATGGTAACTTGAGAAGCTTCTAAATGAGAGAAGAATTGGGTAATTTCGAGACCGTTCGATATCCCAAAAGCACGTTGGAACTCTTCGATCGTCATTTTGCAATTTCGATTGTTAATCATTCCAAATCTCGAGATCCAACGGAGGCGGTATAACTCCTTCGTTTGATGTAGGATGGGGTCGAATTTTAGTCATCTGAAAGGTACTGTAGCGCACTTTCATTCCTAACTGCAACCGTCGTATTCTGAGACCCTTTGTGCATCCGTAAGTGGGATCACACTCGTCGCTACTGAATTTCTCCTTCATCTCCTTGTCCAACAGTAACCTTCATAACTCTCTCTTCAGTGGTCAAATTTTGACTATTTTGAACTCATTGGAATGGTAACTTGAGAAGCTTCTAAATGAGACAAGAATTGGGTAATTTTGAGACCGTTAGATATCCCAAAAGAATGTTGGAACTCTTCAAACGTCATTTTACAATTTTGATTGTTAATCTTTCCAAATCGCATGATCCAACGGAGGCACTCATAACTCCCTCGTTTGATGTTGGATAGGGTCTATTCTTGGTCATCCGAAAGGTAATTTAACGAACTTTCATTCCAGACAGCAATCCTCGTATTCCGAGACCATTTGGGCATCCGTAATTGGGATCGCAGTCATCGCTACTGAATTTTAACTTCATCTACTTGTCCAACAGTAACCTTCATAACTCTCTCTTTAGTGGTCGAATTTAGACCATTTTGAGCTCATTGGAATGGTAACTTGAGAAGCTTCTAAATGAGAGAAGAATTGGGTAATTTCGAGACCGTTTGATATCCCAAAAGAATGTTGGAACTCTTCAATCATCATTTTACAATTTTGATTATTAATCTTTCCAAATCGCCCGATCCAACGGAGGCGCTCATAACTCCCTCGTTTGATGTTGGAAATGGTCTATTCTGGGTCATCCGAAAGGTAATTTTGCGCACTTTCATTCCTCACAGCAATCGCCGTATTCCGAGACCATTTGGGCATCCGTAATTAGGATCGCAGTCGAACTTTCATTCCAGAATGCAACGCATCATCCGTAATCTTGAAACTTTCAACTTCATCTCCTTGTCCAATAGTAACCTTCATAACTCTCTCTTCAATGGTTGAATTTAGACTATTTTAAGCTCATTGGAATGGTAACTTGAGAACACTACAAGAAATATGGTCATCCGAAAGGTAATTTTGCGCAACTTTCACCTAAAATTTTTTTTCGAGACCATTTGTAGGTAAAGATGACTTTAACCTTCACTCTCTTTCAATGGTTGAATTTAGACAAAAACTATTTTCGTAGGTAAAAGACTACTTTTACCAACGAAATGTAATTTCGTAGGTAAAAGTCATCTTTACCTACGAAAATTTTCGTAGGTAAAGGGTCTTTTGACTTTTTCAACTTTCATAATATCAAAAACTTTACTTTTACCTACGAAATTGGATTTCGTAGGTAAAACCCATATTTACCTACGAAAATCTTCGTAGCTAAATGGTGTTTTAAATTTTCAAATAAATAAAAAAATCCAAAAGTTTACTTTTACCTACGAAATTAAATTTCGTAGGTAAAACCCTTATTTACCTATGAAAATATTCGTAGCGAAAGAGTCTTTTGAATTTCATTTGAATTTTTCACCCGCAGTAAATCGAAAACGGATTTTGAATTTACTTTTACCTACGAAATTAAATTTCGTAGCTAAAAGCCCTATTTACCTATGAATATATTCGCAGCTAAAGGGTGTTTTCAATTTTTTATAAACAAAAAATGGAAAACTTTACTTTTACCTATGAAATCTAATTTAGTAGCTAAAAGCCATAAAAAACCCATCTTTGGCAATGAAAATATTCGTAGCTAAAGGGTCTTTTCAAATTTCAATTTACTTTTTACCTACGAAATAAAATTTTGTAGGTAAAACCAATATTTGCCTACTAAAATATGCGTAGCCAAAGGGTCTTTTCAATTTTGAATTTACTTTTTACCTAGGTAAAACCAATATTTACCTACGAAAATATGGGTAGCTAAAGGGTCTTTTCAATTTTGAATTGACTTTTTACCTATGAAATCAAATTTTGTAGGTAAAACACAAATTCACCTACGAAAATATTCATAACTAAAGGGTTTGTTAAAATTTCTTCCTCCCCTTCCATAAAATAAAAATTCAAAAACTTTACATTTGCCTACAAAATTGAAATTCGTAGGTAAAACTTACCTTTGGCTACGAAAATTTTCGTAGCTAAAGGGTCTGTTGGAAATTTTCTAACTATTTTGGCGGGGTAGTGAAAATGATGGCGGTAAGACTTTTACCGACGAGAATTTTCGTCAAGAAAAGTTTTTCCTAAATATTTTTCCCCGGTGGCTAAAAATCGTCAGTAATAATGATAATTGTTTTAATTTTTAAAATTTTTGTCTATAACCTAAATGTGTGTGTGTGTGTGTGTGTGTGTGTGTGTGTATATATATATATATATAAATTAAAAGAGAGTATTTAAATAATTTGTAATATCACATGAAAAAGAATATTGAAAAGTTACAAAATTTTAAATATGTTTAAGTAGTATTTTGAGAACAAAATAATGCTTTTGAAGAGAAAAATTAGCATTTTGAAATTTTTAAGAAAAAATGAAAATATGAGAAATTTTTTGAGATTTTGCAAATAAAAACTCAAATTTTATTTTTTAAATATTTTTGAAATATTTTATAATAAAAATGCTATTTATTTAAAAGATAAAAAAAAAACATACCTGCTTTGAAAAAAATGTTAAATTTATTTGTGAAAAATAAAATTACTAAATTATTAGGCACACCCACTAATTGAATCTTTAATCATTTTTGGATAATCTAATCAGTTTAAATTAAAGAGTAAATAACTTCAGATGTTTAAATCAAATTTCATTGAAATTGTTGATCAATCTTGTATGCCCAATATCTTTCTCATATGTAGCTTGATTGAGGCGAGTAATTTGTTAAATTGAGAGTATTGATCAGTAAAATAGAGTGAATGCATCAGACATGTAAAATGGGCCAAATATTCTGGTTAAAATTGTGACCCAACTAATTACTGACCTCGTGAGAACGTAAGAATTGATGTTAGTAAGTTTTGTGGGCCCCATCATGATGTCTGTCGAACATCAACACCGTGGAATTGATGTGTCCCCTTTAGGTTATGAGATATCTCAAAAATCATCGGTAAACGAACTCAAGTGGGCCATACCATTTAAAACTGTGTGAAGACATCCTAAAAAATATAAAAGCACTTAGTGGGGCCCACATGAGTTTTGGATGCGGTTGAAACTTGGTCTGACCCCTCATCCAAGTGGGACACACATAATGAGTAGGTTGGATATGTGAATCACATTTAGGCAGTCCCAATATATGATTACAAATGTTGTAAGGAAACCTTTCTCCACTACATTTGAGTTACTCGTTACCTTTACCGATGATAACTCTGTGGGGTCCACTATTATTTATTTATTTTATCCACTCCATTCATTCATGTTAACAAATAATTTGTGGTCTAAAGAACAAAAAGGAAGCATATCCAAAGCTCAAGTGGACCACACCACAGGAAATAGTGTGATTGAACCTATACCATTTAAAATTTCTTGAAAGCCATAGAAGTTTTGGATCAAGCTGATGTTTGTGTTTTCTATTCATTCATATATTTTTGGATCAAGCTGATTGAACCTCATTATTTGACTCATGACGTCAATGATATCTCAAAATGGATGGACGATGTGGATATAACAAATACATCATAGTGGGGCCCACAAAACTTGGTGGATGTTGGTCGATGCTCTATGGGTCCTACCATGATGTATGTGTTTCATCCATGCCGTCTATCCATTTTAACAAATCATATTAGGGCTTGACGCCAAAAATTAGAAGGATATAGATCTCAAGTGGACCACACCACATGAAAACAATAGTGATTGGATATCCACCATTAAAACCCTCCTAAGGCCCACTGTACTTTTTATTTGACATCCAATCTGTTGATTAGGTCATACAGGCCCATATGAAGGAAAAAAATATCAGATTGATCCAAAACTTTATATGGCCCCCAAAAGGTTTTTAATGGTCGACGCTCATTCAACATTGATTCCTATAATGTGGTCCAATTGAGATTGGGATATACCTCATTTTTTATCTCATACCATAAAATGAAAGGAAAAAATAGATGGACGGCAGGGATGAAACACATACATCATGGTGGGGCCCATAGAGCACCGACCACGTGACCCCACTCGCGAGAGAGACTTAAGTCCTCGCTGTCCTCTCTCACTCACTCTCGCGCCCTCTCTCTCTCTCTCTCTCTCTCTCTCTCTCTCTCTCGTCCTCTCTCCACCGCGCCCTTTGTCTCTCTGTCTCTCTGTCTCTCTCAGTGCTCTCTCTCTCTCCACCGCGCCCTCTCTCCATCGCCCTCTCTAAAGTTCGGTTGACATGTATCTCTCTCTCTCTCTCAATCTCAATACCGATTAAAACGATTTGGGGATTTAAGCATTTGGGGATTTAGGAATTTGGGGATTGAAATGATCTGTCCTCTCCTCCCTACTTAGAGCAAATGTACCATGTACCCATCGTGATGTATATTTGAAATCCAATACATTATCACCTGATACAGACCATATTAGGAGGCAAACCAGAAAATGAGGAGCATTCAAATGGGCCGTCTGTATCCAGCTCTCCAGCTGTTATGGATCAATTGTGGGAGGAATAGAAGAATAACCTCCATAACTGACTGTCATGGCGCAAAAGAGAGCTATTTGAACATTGCAACTGTAGAATACAACGACAATTGCTGCTGGATGACAAGTTGGTAAAAAAAAAAAAACATATGTTAGTGCAATATTTCACTAGATATAACAGATGTTTAGAGATACTTCAAAAGTTTATATGTTAAGCAAAACACACATCTAATAGCAAGAGGTTTGCTAGCCCAACATGCACCTTCACAACGACACACACATGGCACATCTGAGTGTGCATAAGGTGTGATCACTGTGCATATGACCTGGTGTAAAAATCAAGCCTGCCTACTCATCGAGTGGGCCATAGATTTGCATCAAATGTGGACGGTTAGCTCTTTTTTAAAAAGAAAAATATAAATTTGTTGTTTCTCTAAAGGGGTAGCCATCTGATGAGTTGACCCTCATGTTTTGTGCCCCGGGTCTTCCATGTTGCGTGGCCCACCTCCTATCCTGCTCAGGAGTCCCAAACAGGTGCCTCTAAGCCTGAGTTCCACAAATTCCCCTAGATGTGGTCCACGTGATATTTGGATCTGTTCAATTTTTGGAACCAGAATGGACTGGCAACACTACAACTTTCCCTAGATGTGGTCCACCTGATATTTGGATCTGTTCAATTTTTGGAAACAAAGGCCCACGCGTGTGTAGAATGTAGCTCACGTGTGCCACGCTGGTGGGCCCCACCATGACGTGTGTCAAACATCAACAATATACATATGATGGGTCCCCTTTAAATTATAGGATATCTGAAAAATCAGCTGTATACGGAACTCCAGTGGGCCATACCATCTAAAATCATGTGAAGACATGCCTAAAACATATAAAAGCACAGTGTGGGCCCTACCTGAAATTTGGATGCGTCTAAAACTTGGTATGACCCCTCATCCAAGTGGTACACACATAATGGATGTGCTAGATTTGTGGACCACATCTCAGTGAACCAAAAAGTAATTATGAATGTTATAATGGAGGGTAACCCCTCTCAACTTTTGTATGTGGTGTGGCACACACAAGCCATAGATTGACTTAATTTTTAATCTCTGGGCCCACCATGGAATGGTGCATCTGACTCATGGGGTAGATGTTTGACACGCATTATGATGGGCCCACACAACTCTTCCATTAAGTGGGCCACAAATTTTGGCCCACCACTCCTCGAAACATCCTCCCGCACGTGCCATCTTCCGGAGGGGAAAAGGTACAATGCGCTCCAGCTGACAATAAGCTCCCATGAGGTCGAGCTGTGTGGGCCCCACCATGATGTTTTTCAAACATCTAACCCATTAGTCAGATGCACCATTCCGTTGTGGTCCTAGATCTCAAAAATCAAGTCAATCTGTGACTTGTGTGGGCCACACTAGATAAACAGTCACGTGCGGTCCCCCTCCTATTAAAACATTCATAATCATTTATTAGGTCCAACGAGATGTGGTTCACAAATCCAGCCCACCCATTTTGTGTGTCCAACTTAGCTGAGGGTTAAGAACAAGTTTCAGCCGCATCCAAGTTTCATGTGGGCCCCAAAAAGTGATGTTATATGTTTTAGGCATGTATTCACATGATTTTAGATGGTATGGCCCACCTGAGTTCCATATACAGTTGATTTTTGGTATATCCCATAATTTAAAGGGGATGCATCAAATGAACGGGGTTGATTTTCAAAACGCATCACGGTGGGGTCCACATAGCACTAGCGCATGGGACGTTAAAATAAGCTCGAGCGCACCCACTCCTTTTCCCCTTCCGAAAACCCAAAGCAACCCAAGAACTCTCTCCATCTCTCTGTCTCTCTCCGACGCACCCACTCCTCTCTCTCTGCCTCTGCCTCTGCCTCTCTCGCACCCTCTTCTCTCTCTCTCTCTCTCTCTCTCTCTCTCTCTCTCTCTCTCTGATCTCTCCACCCTACCACGCAATCCACATCCAAATCGGCGGTGGTAGGGTCATCACGCAATCCTCGTCGTTTCTCGCTCTCGCTCGCGACCTCACGACCAATGCTCTCTCTCTCTCGTAGCGACAATGGTATTCTCCTCTTCCTCTTCTCTGTCTTGTTTTTCTTTTTCGAATAGGGTCACGAAATTGAAAATCTCAAATTGGGGATTTTTGAAATTCCAAATCCTAATTGGGGATTTTTGAACTTTCAATCCCTAATTGGTATTTCTACTATTGTAATTCCTTATTTCTGGGGTCCCATGAATTTTTCAACGGTGGAGCCTTCAATCTTCATTGATTTCTATCACGTGGCCCACTTGATTTATGGATCTTTCTCATTTTTGTGATCATTCAATCCCTACTGTTTCCTCTGGTGTGGCCCACATTTGTCATATGCACTAAAATGAGCTCACAAAACGGATGGAAGGGGTGGATTTCTCACCAACATCACGGTGGGCCCCACGTTTCCCAGTGCTTTAGCAGAAATGCCCATCCCAGGCCTCACAAAATGGACACGAGTCCTGCCCCTTGATGGTTGGCCACGTACACTTTGTAACTGCTTGTGCTGCCACTAACCTGATTAGCGTTGCAGGAAAATGGAAATGGGAAAAGGATTTAGCGCTTTCACTGTGGCTCTCTGCAGAGGATGCGAGGACTGCTCCATATGTTATTGTTGATTTGTTTACATGACGACATTGTGTTATTAACACAATCTTTTAGCTTTAGAGGCCTTCAAGCTTCCAATAAAGGAGTAACATTCCTGGGTTTTCAACTGTAGTAGCAACCTCCTTGTCAGGATCCTACCAACAAAATACTCTCATTTAAAGAAACACAGGCCTCCATATATTTTCACCAAAATGCTAGAGATCTTATTTTCATGGATAAAAATGGCATAGACTTCATCCTTTTAAGACTCGTAGAAGACTAGCAACAGTTGGCTTCTGGTGTAGTGCTTACCTTTTTTAAGAAAAACCTGATGCATTAACACTGGAATTAAGTAATAACCAGCATCACCATACTTCCATTTTCCATCCAAAGCCATTCTCTCCGACAAGTTAGCGCTGAATAAATACACTTGCAACTGCAGCATTATGAATGTGATTCAAGATCATCTTCATTGGGTCTAGGGCAATCGAAAGCAAATCCATGGACTCATACTGAAACAGAAAATGCACAATGGATGTGTAAGAACAACTTGTTAGCTCAACTGCACCAAACTTGGAAATCAAAAGACTGGATTGCATTTTGAGTCTGAATTGTTGAACATAGGCCTAATGGCATGAAGTGTTATTTTGCAACTACATGTCTCAGATTTTGATTCCCCACCTTAAAAGGGAGTATGCAATACATCGTTTCCAGTATTCTAAATGCGTGTCGCTTACTTGACACCCACAAGAGGCAGTATCGATGTTCATTCCTTAGTTTCATCAATATATCCTGCAAATCCTACAAGCAAAATGAGCAAGCTTCCATTAAAGATGTCTGAGTGCAAGGTGAATAATAACTACCAATTGAGAATGAACTTCCCTGTTCTGCAACGGGCGCATACGGGACCCATGTTTGGTTTATCCAAACCATTAAATCTGGTGGTTCCCATCATGCATGGACCATTCCCAAAAACTCTCCCAAATTGGAAGATCATAGCCATTGAATCTTGTCTTTTCTCCATTGAATGTGGACTAATGGTGCATTTCTTCTTAAACACGTATTTTACATGCCAACACTGGGGGGGTTAGAGTTGACTAATTGAAGAAACTTTTGGGCATGGTTCATCCATGATGGGGCCATCAGATCATTGGCTTGAATAAACCAACCCTGGGCCTCACATCTACAGATACGACACAAACAGAGATATTCCCTGCTTGGCACAAACAGGGAATTCCACCTCCTACTAATTGCATACCAACTAGGAACAACAAAGAAATGGAAAACAAATTCCAGATGTGGGTAAAACACCCATTTTCTAGTATCCTGACAGTAAGAAAACTGTTAAGGGCATTTTCATTGAAAGCTGCAAAGGGGTTAGAGTCTCCAGATAAAGAACTACATTTGTGAAGCTGGGAAATTTGAATTTGGATGAACCAACCATGGGCCCCACATCCACAGAATTGGTACAAACAGGGATGTTCCTTGCTTGTCACAAGCAGGGAACTTGACCTGCCAAAAAAAATCAAGCGTTTAACAAGGAGATTTGCTGGTTCCCATGCACCTTTGCAGACAGACAGACCTACCAAGAAATGTGGACTTTCGACGTGTGTATTAGGTGGGACCTATAGCTTTGATATATGGCTAAAACTTTGTGTGGCTGCATAACAAGTGTTTTATTTGTTGTATTTGATTTTTTCTTTCCTCTCAACTCATCATTGATATTGTTTTGGAGATTAAATCCAAATCTTATTCCAGGTAATTCATCGAGAATGCGGAGGTTTGCTGGCTGATTTTAAAGCTTGAGATTTAACTACAATAATCATTTTAGGCGCTTAATCCAAACTTTGGTTTATATGTTACTTTGAATGTAATCATTATCTTAACCAAGAAGTGAGAATTAGCTTATAATTTTAAAGATTTACCTCATATGATTTGTGAGAATTGAAATATATATATCAGAAATGCTCACTGCGAACCAGTTCGTACGTACTATTTGTTTATCACATCGTTTTCTACTCTAGTTTTATAATTCTTGTTACCTCATTATTTTTTCCAATCAGTAGAAGTGCTAGGGCCTTAGTCCACTGCCCATTTGGTCAGTCTTTGTCTTGGTATTTTCTTTTCTGACTTGTTGGATGTAACTTTGAATTTGGTTTCTCATTATGAATACATACATATTGTTTTCTCCTGAGTGGCAGACAAAGATTTTTATTAAGAAAAGATTAAGGCTGTTAAAAAAAATATATTAAGAAAAGAGAGGCCTGAAGGCTGAATAAAAGCTTGAAACAAAACAAGGCCATTTTAATGTCATGGATTAGTTAATAATCTTAGTCCTAATGTTAAGTTCTCAGTGGGTGGGCATTCTGATTGGCCAATTGGTTGATGATTGGGTGTGGAACAACATTCAGATTTTGTATTTTGTAAGTTGAGATATGCCTTTTCTGGATGCCATAACTTGTTACATACATTTGATGATCACGGTTATCCATGTAATTCCCTAAATCATTCAGTGCTCCAGTTCTAGACATTGTTGCTTTTAAGAATGTCTTGGACTTTGATCATTATTTCTATTTAACTTTCAAGATGTCTTATGCTGTGTTTAATCCCTAGCTACTTTTAGATTTTCTCTATGTGACACTATCTATAGGACCCCTTTAGAAAACTCTAGAAACTTCTGTACAATGTAATTATTAGCATTATCTGTGCTATATATAAGGCAACTAGTGTGAGGCCAATAGTTTTTTTTTTTGAAATGGGTTTTCTTTTAACAACACTCTGACCTTAAAGAGGAATAAGTACCCATCATCATCATATAAACCAATAATGGCCATAAATATCTTAAGCCAAATCTGGAACCAGATCATATTGCACCTTGGTTGAAGGAGTATATGGTGATGTTTCTCCTCATTTCTTTGCAATTTTCTTTTCACACTGCATGCAAGTTTATTGTTGAAGTTCAGATTTCTTGCATGCCTATTATACTATGTATAAGAAATTTTAGATCTAACCTTTCCATACAGCTATAGCGGTATTCACAAATCATTATGGTTATTCTGTTATTGTATTTGGTGAACTCATGGAATTCCATGGAACTGATTGAATCGAAGGAGCTTCTGTTGTTCATACAAGTCATGTTTTTGATTTTTTGGATGAATTGGGTGTGTGAAATTGCATGGAACTGATCAAATGAACATGGAATTTCTATTGGGTATTTTTCTTGTTTGCTATTTCCGGTTTTTGAATATGGGTTCTAATTTCAAAGATGATTATTATAATGTGATTGTTTCTTTTGACAGAAGAAACACCGACTCCTCAAGGCCATAGACAAGATTTCGGTCATTGGATTCTCCACAAGTTGTAAGAGTTCCTGTCATACCTTTTAGTAAATTTGTTTTTTTTTTTTTTTGGATTCTCCATAGACATTAAGTTTTCTTCTTCTTGTTGGTTTTTTTGGATTCTCCATATGAAATTATGAGAAATCATGCCTAAAACATTTAAAAGCATTTGTTGGAGCCCACCTAAGTTTTGAAATAGCCTAAAATATGTTGTGACCCCTTATCTAAGTCACAATGAATGGCCTAGATGTATAAACCACATCTCGTTGGGTCTGTTGTACAAAAAAAAGAAGAAGAAGGTTTCAATGGATGTGCATCCACCTGTACAAACTGAAAAACCAGAGCAAATTGTAAATACCGTTGGGTGGAGCATTGTACAGTACCTCTTTTCTCACATCCAAAAGCACTTTATGTGGGTGGAAAGCGGTGGACACCAACGGTCTCCTTATCCTCTTTGAATCTGAACTTCTCTTTCTAAGCAACATAAAGGAAAAGTAAAAGAGAAAAAGAGCTTCCCTCCAAGAACACAATCCAACCTTCGTTCAAAGCAATGGCAGAGGTAACCATGGGTTTCACAATGCCCAAACCACATATTCACAACCCTCCTACTTTCTAAACAACCAAGATGGAGATGAACCAGTTTCCCAAATCGGTAATCATGCATCACTTTTCGCAGTTATGTAGTCAAATTCTCTTCAGTTTCCTCTTGCCAAAATGGATTTATTTCTGTGTTTGCAGCTGAGGAAGTGCTCATTCTCTAGGTGGAACACTTGCTGGCTTCAGGTCTACATCTTTCTTAATGCATGACTACTTTAAATCTCCTTCTGTTATAAATATTCTGATCATTTCTGGACGTCCCACTTGTTAATGGACCAAGCTAACCATCTCTACACCTTCAATCATTATATCTTTTTACCAACTAAAATCTTTCTTCTTCTCAAAAACACCATTTTGGTAGTTAATCCATTGATCTGGTGGGCTGCATCATGCAATTGACCATGCCAAATATCTCCCCTATCATATGATCCTAGCCATTTGACAAATCGTACAACTGGTGGTCCACATTTAGTGCAGGAAAAAATCAGATGGTTAGGACCATTTGATGTGGGAGATTTTCGTGGTATTTCCGATCTACCATTAGTCAGTATAAGAGCATTGGGATCACAAGACATCAGAAACCACACATCTCATGACTGTACATCGGCAATCATGAGATTTGATGAAAGATGAGGAATTGCAGGGAGAAGGCAAAAGGAGCAAAAGAGGATCTTTGTTGAAGGCAAATGCATTACCAGACTGGCCTCTTATAGCACTTCTAGTACAAAGATATTGAAGGTCAAAGAGATTACATTGTCCATAAGACTGTTTGGCATCTCAATGATGAAACTTTAAAGAATGTTTGTAAGTGTACCAAAGCCTCTTTCTTGTTTCATTTCCTCTTCTCTTTCATATGGATTTGATACAAGGTTGGAGCATTGAGTTTTTGATAATGATTTTCCATTGTAGATACCATGTACATCATGTTCACTTGTTGGGGATGCTGTTTCTTTGGAGCCATGAAAGTAAGCTTTTTCTCATTTATTTTCTGCTGGCTAGACTTTAATCCCAAAGGAGTGTTAGAAACCAATTCAAACTAACATGACATAGACCATCCAAATTGTGGGCCCCATTGTGATTGACCAAAGCTTAGAAGTGGCATGGACCAGGGGATTCTGTCCAATTGGTGGCTACTGAAATTGATAGTTAAAGATGAAATGACCAACTGTCCATGTTCATGAATCTAAACACATGGAAAAAGATAAAAATCAACAACACATGAATTCAATAATAGATTCCTTTTTTTTTTCTTAGAAAATTTTGACTATCAATAATAGATTCCAAAAACTCCAAATATCAAGCTAGTGGTAAACAATTTTCATTTTTCATGAAGTCCATGATCCAAACACATGGAAAAAGATAAAAATCAACGACACATGACCCCAACTAGCCCACTCTATGGTGTTATCCAACAAAATCAGGTTCATGCTTCTCAACCTCATATGACTAACAGATAGTTCCACAACCTGAAAATTTATTGATCTACACCCTCAATTGTTGACATGAAATGATAGTGGAAAATTCAACTCTACCTATCTTATTGGTAGTACTCCCTCTATAAATTATCATCTTTATAGTTAAGTTATTTCTCTCTCTCTTACTACATAGATTATAAACTTTGAAGCATCTTGACCATATGACACCCACTTTATCTTTTCTTACAAGCTCAACATGTACTTATAATATTGTAAGCCTGTCAAACTACCCAAAAGTGATGTCATTTCTATTATTCATGTTGGCTCTATTCATTTATTCAAAATGTAGTCTTGCGCATGATGATGTTGTTTGTGTTCTCAAATTTCATTTTTACTTCTTATATGTTAATAAAATTTTATTCAAGAAAATGACATCATCTATCAATGCATTTGTGTTAAGACCCACAATAGAACGGCGTCATTGAGCGTAAACATAAAAATCTCCTTGAGATCGCTCAAGCTTTGAATTATTAAGCAAATCTACCTTTATCCGTTTCGGGAGAATGTGTTTTAACTGCCTCTTATCTAATTAATCGTGTACCCACTCCCAATCTAGATGGTAAAATTTAATAAGAAATGTTTTTCAAATGTCAACCATTTTATGATCATATTTAGATTTTTAGATATTTGTGCTATGCTCACACACTTGGCACCCACCAACGCTTTTTTTTTTTTTTTTTTAAATTAATATCTTTTTAGTCGAAGTGGTTGTAGATAAAGTGTTTACATGAGCTACGCCCAAATCAAGCTAATGAAAGATAAGGACCCTATCAACGGTCCTGTCGAATGATCTCGACGAGATCAATGGTCCAATTGACGTGTGGGCCCCACAAGGTTAATCTGATGGCTAAAAAAAACCATTGTTTGACATGATTTGCAAGTCCAACTGGTATCAGAAACACCTTTATATACAAACCATATAGATTTTTGTGAGTTCCTACAACTATATGGGCCATATACACCATATGGCTAGGTATATATCCAATAGACTCGTAGAGAGATCTGGTGAGTAGAACCCTTCATTTAGTTTCATTTAGCATCTCTTTTTGGTGCAGCTTTGAGACAATTTAGAAATATTTCTTTTTTGTGGGCCAATAGGATTGAAGTATTGTCTTCTTTTATTTTTAGGAGTTGTATAAAACTATATATACATGGCCATTGTACGGATCTAGATTGATTATTTGATCAAATGAAAGCTTTTTACTTCTTTCTGTTCATATCCAATTTCAAAATTTTAACCGTGGCTATATTGTTCATTTAGTTTTTTTATCCTTTTTTTTTTCGTGTTAATTCAAGTTCTTGGAATATTTTGGGATTTCTTTACAGGTCAGGAAACAATCATACATATCAGGAAATTTAGTTCTACGTGCGAACCTTGGTGTCCTTGATAAGCTTATTGCAGCTCGTCATGAGCTTGCAGAGGTTACATTTCCTTCACTACAACCTGTCATTCAATATCTTTAGTTTTGAAAGTTTGGCGATTTTCCACAATTTCTGTGCTAAATCAAAATTGAAAATCTGTTCTCTAAGTGATTCTTTTATGTTATAAACCAATAATTTTTTTATTTTATTTTATTTTGTTGTTGTCTTTTGTGTGCAGATCATGGGGTATAAATCTTATGCTCAATTTGCAGTTCATCTGAATATTGCATCATCACTAGAGGTTGTGATGCCCTTTTTGCTTGATTTAAGCAAGATTGTTAGGCATAAGGCTGATGAGGTAAATTTGTGTCCTTTCTTAGGTGTAGTTTTGATCTTTTTCTCAATTTTTTCAGTTGTAGTAGATTGTGAAGTTTTTCTGATACTTTCTGGATGTCTTTTTTCCCCTTGTAGGAGTTTAAGGCAATTAGGGATTTCAAGAGGAAAATATGCAATGAAGATTGTGCAGACTTGGAGCCATGGGATGAAGATTATTTCACGGGAATGATAAAGTCTTCCACCTTCAACTTAGACTCCTCCGTTTCATGAACTTTTAACCTAAACCGTGGATGAATGTGATGTGGATAAGATTGTTTGTGTTTGGATGGATTTACATATTTTGGGTTTAGATGGATGTGAATGTGAATATGATTAAATATATTACATAACAGGTGTCTATGAAGAAATATATTGTAAGAATAAAAAACTTTTACCTACGAAAATTTTCGTAGGTAAAAGTCATCTCATCCAAATTTTTACCTACGAAAATTTTCGTAGTTAAAAGTCTTGTAAAAAATATAGCTACGAATATATTTGTGGGTAAAAGTCTTGTAAATACCTTTTAGCTACGGAACTATTGGTAGGTAAAAAGTGTTTTCAATATTTTTAGTTACGAAAATATTTCGTAGGTAAAAAGTCTTGTAAATATTTTTAGGTACGAAATTGTTGGTAGGTAAAAAGTGTTTTAAATATTTTTAGCTACGAAATTGTTGGTAGGTAAAAAGTCTTGTAAATATTTTTAGCTACGAAAATGTTGGTAGATAAAAAGTATTTTAAATTTTTTTAGCTACGAAAATATTCGTAGATAAAAAGTCATGTAAATATTTTTAGCTACGAAATTGTTGGTAGGTAAAATGTATTTTAAATATTTTTACCCACAAAAGTATGCGTAGGTAAAAAGTTTTGTCAATATTTTTACCAACGAAAATTAGCATTGGTAAAATGTTTTGCCTACGAAATATAGTCTTACCTTTGCCAACGAAAATTTTTTTCGTGGATAAAAAGTTTTCCCCTCGGACTATTAGCAAGGAATTTGCCAACAAAAATTTTCGCGGGCAAAACTTTTTGCCTACAAAAATCATACTTTTGCCTACGAAAATTTTCATTGATAAAAGTGGCTTTTCTTGTAGTGGAAGCTTCTAAATGAGAGAAGAATTGGGTAATTTCGAGACCGTTCGATATCCCAAAAACACGTTGGAACTCTTCGATCGTCATTTTGCAATTTCGATTGTTAATCATTCCAAATCTCGAGATCCAACGGAGGCGGTATAACTCCTTCGTTTGATGTAGGATGGGGTCGAATTTTGGTCATCTGAAAGGTACTGTAGCGCACTTTCATTCCTAACTGCAACCGTCGTATTCTGAGACCCTTTGTGCATCCGTAAGTGGGATCACACTCGTCGCTACTGAATTTCTCCTTCATCTCCTTGTCCAACAGTAACCTTCATAACTCTCTCTTCAGTGGTCAAATTTTGACTATTTTGAACTCGTTGGAATGGTAACTTGAGAAGCTTCTAAATGAGAGAAGAATTGGGTAATTTCGAGACCGTTCGATATCCCAAAAGCACGTTGGAACTCTTCGATCGTCATTTTGCAATTTCGATTGTTAATCATTCCAAATCTCGAGATCCAACGGAGGCAGTATAACTCCTTCGTTTGATGTCGGATGGGGTCGAATTTTGGTCATCTAAAGGTCATCAGATGTAGGCGCACTTTCATTCCTAATCGCAACCGTCGATTTCGAGACCCTTTGTGCATCCGTAAGTGGGATCACACTTGTCGCTACTGAATTTCTCCTTCATCTCCTTGTCCAACAGTAACCTTCATAACTCTCTCTTCAGTGGTCAAATTTTGACTATTTTGAACTCGTTGGAATGGTAACTTGAGAAGCTTCTAAATGAGACAAGAATTGGGTAATTTTGAGACCGTTAGATATCCCAAAAGAATGTTGGAACTCTTCAAACGTCATTTTACAATTTTGATTGTTAATCTTTCCAAATCGCATGATCCAACGGAGGCACTCATAACTCCCTCGTTTGATGTTGGATAGGGTCTATTCTTGGTCATCCGAAAGGTAATTTAACGAACTTTCATTCCAGATAGCAATCCTCGTATTTCGAGACCATTTGGGCATCCGTAATTGGGATCGCAGTCATCGCTACTGAATTTTAACTTCATCTACTTGTCCAACAGTAACCTTCATAACTCTCTCTTTAGTGGTCGAATTTAGACCATTTTGAGCTCATTGGAATGGTAACTTGAGAAGCTTCTAAATGAGAGAAGAATTGGGTAATTTCGAGACCGTTTGATATCCCAAAAGAATGTTGGAACTCTTCAATCGTCATTTTACAATTTTGATTATTAATCTTTCCAAATCGCCCGATCCAACGGAGGCGCTCATAACTCCCTCGTTTGATGTTGGAAATGGTCTATTCTGGGTCATCCGAAAGGTAATTTTGCGCACTTTCATTCCTCACAGCAATCGCCGTATTCCGAGACCATTTGGGCATCCGTAATTAGGATCGCAGTCGTCGCTACTGAATTTCAACTTCATCTCCTTGTCCAATAGTAACCTTCATAACTCTCTCTTCAATGGTCGAATTTAGACTATTTTGAGCTCATTGGAATGGTAACTTGAGAAGCTTCTAAATGAGAGAAGAATTGGGTAATTTCGAGACCGTTCGATATCCCAAAAGCACGTTGGAACTCTTCGATCGTCATTTTGCAATTTCGATTGTTAATCATTCCAAATCTCGAGATCCAACGGAGGCAGTATAACTCCTTCGTTTGATGTCGGATGGGGTCGAATTTTGGTCATCTGAAAGGTACTGTAGCGCACTTTCATTCCTAACTGCAACCGTCGTATTCTGAGACCCTTTGTGCATCCGTAAGTGGGATCACACTCGTCGCTACTGAATTTCTCCTTCATCTCCTTGTCCAACAGTAACCTTCATAACTCTCTCTTCTGTGGTCGAATTTAGACTATTTTGAGCTCATTGGAATGGTAACTTGACAAGCTTCTAAATGAGACCAGAATTGGGTAATTTCGAGACCGTTCGATATTCCAAAAGCATGTTGGAAATGATCGTCATTTTGCAATTTCGATTGTTAATTGTTCTAAATCGCGAGATCCAACTTAGGTCCTAATAACTCCCTTGTTTGATGTCGAATTGGGTCGCTTTTTGTTCATCTGAAAGGTACTTTAGCGCACTTTCATTCCTGACTACAATCGTCATATTTCGAGACCATTTGGGCATCCGTAAGTGCGATTGCAGTCATCGGTACTAAATTTCTCCTTCATCACCTTGTCCAACAGTAACCTTCACAACTCTCTCTTCAGTGGTCGAATTTAGACTATTTTGATCTCATTGGAATGGTAACTTGATAAACTTCTAAATAAGACCAGAATTCGGTAATTTTGAGACCGTTTGATTTCCCAAAAGAACGTTAGAACTCTTTCATTGTAATTTTACAATTTCGATTGTTAATCTTTCCAAATCTCTCGATCGAATGGAGGGGCAAATAACTCCCTCGTTTGACATCGGATTGGGTCAAATTTTGGTCATCTGAAAGGTGATTTAGCGCACTTTCATTCCTGACTGCAATCATCGTATTCCAAGACCATTTGGGCATCCATAAGTGGAATCGTAGTCATCGCTATTGAATGTCACCTTCATCTCCTTATCCAACAGTAACCTTCATAACTCTCTCTTCAGTGGTTGAATTTAGACTATTTTGAGCTCATTGGAATGGTAACTTGAGAAGCTTCTAAATGAGATAAGAACTGGGTAATTTCGAGACCATTCGATATCCCAAAAGAACGTTGGAACTCTTCGATCGTCATTCTACAATTTTGATTGTTAATCTTTCCAAATCGTACAATCCAATGGAGGCGCTCATAACTCCCTCGTTTCGTGTTGGATATGGTCTATTCTTGGTCATCCGAAAGCTAATTTCGCTCATTTTCATTCCTGATAGCAATCGTCGTATTCCGAGACCATTTGGACTTCTGTAATTGGGATCGCAGTCATCGCTACTGAATTTTAACTTCATCTACTTGTCCAAGAGTAACCTTCATACTCTCTTCAGTGGTCGAATTTAGAGTATTTTGAGTTCTTTGGAATGGTAACTTGAGAAGCTTCTAAATGAGACCAGAATTCGGTAATTTTGAGACCGTTCGATATCCCAAAAGCATGTTAGAACTCTTCGATCGTAATTTTGAAATTTCGATTGTTAATCTTTCCAAATCGCGCGATCGAATGGAGGGGCAAAGAACTCCCTCGTTTGACATCAGATTGGGTCAAATTTTGGTCATCTAAAAGGAGATTTAGCGGACTTTCATTCTTGACTGCAATCATCGTATTCCAAAACCACTTGGGCATCCGCAAGTGGGATCATAGTCATCGCTACTGAATTTCACCTTCATCTCCTTGTCCAATAGTAACCTTCATAACTCTCTCTTCAGTTGTCAAATTTAGACTATTTTGAGCTCATTGGAATGGTAACTTGAGAAGCTTCTAAATGAGACAAGAATTGGGTAATTTCGAGACCATTCGATATCCCAAAAGAACGTTGGAACTCTTCGATCGTCATTTTACAATTTTGATTGTTAATCTTTCCAAATCGCACGATCCAACGGAGGCACTCATAACTCCCTCATTTGATGTTGGATATGGTCTATTCTTGGTCATTCGAAAGCTAATTTCACTCGCTTTCATTCCTGACAGCAATCATCGTATTCTGAGACCATTTGGACTTCCATAATTGGGATCGCAGTCATTGCTACTGAATTTTAACTTCATCTACTTGTCCAAGAGTAACCTTCATACTCTCTCTTCAGTGGTCGAATTTAGAGTATTTTGAGTTCTTTGGAATGGTAACTTGAGAAGCTTCTAAATGAGACCAGAATTCGGTAATTTTGAGACCGTTCGATATCCCAAAAGCACGTTAGAACTCTTCGATCGTAATTTTACAATTTCGATTGTTAATCTTTCCAAATCGCGCGATCGAATGGAGGGGCAAAGAACTCCCTCGTTTGACATCGGATTGGGTCAAATTTTGGTCATCTGAAAGGAGATTTAACGCACTTTCATTCCTGACTGCAATCGTCGTATTCCAAGACCATTTGGGCATCCGTAAGTGGGATTGTAGTCGTCGCTACTGAATTTCACCTTCATCTCCTTGTCCAACAGTAACCTTCATAACTCTCTCTTCAGTTGTCGAATTTAGACTATTTTGAGCTCATTGGAATGGTAACTTGAGAAGCTTCTAAATGAGACAAGAATTGGGTAATTTCGAGACCATTCGATATCCCAAAAGAACGTTGGAACTCTTCGATCGTCATTTTGCAATTTTGATTGTTAATCTTTCCAAATCGCACGATCCAACGGAGGTGCTCATAAGTCCCTCGTTTGATGTTGGATATGGTCTATTCTTGGTCATCCGAAAGCTAATTTCGCTCACTTTCATTCCTGACAGCAATCGTCGTATTCCGAGACCATTTGGACTTCCGTAATTGGGATCGCAGTCATTACTACTGAATTTTAACTTCATCTACTTGTCCAAGAGTAACCTTCATAACTCTCTCTTCAGTGGTCAAATTTAGAGTATTTTGAGTTCTTTGGAATGGTAACTTGAGAAGCCTCTAAATGAGACCAGAATTCGGTAATTTTGAGACCGTTCGATGTCCTAAAAGCACGTTAGAACTATTCGGTTGTAATTGTGCAATTTTGATTGTTAATCCTTCCAAATCGCGCGATCGAACGGAGGCGCAAATAACTTCCTCGTTTGGCGTCGAATTGGGTCAAATTTTGTTCATCTGAAAGGTACTTTAGCGCACATTCATTCCTGACTGCAATCATCGTATTCCGAGACCATTTGGGCATTCGTAAGTGGGATCGTAGTCGTCGCTACTGAATTTCACCTTCATCTCCTTGTCCAACAGTATCCTTCATAACTCTCTCTTCAGTGGTCGAATTTACACTATTTTGAGCTCATTGGAATGATAACTTAAGATACTTCTAAATGAGACAAGAATTGGGTGATTTCGAGACCGTTCGATATCCCAAAAGAATGTTAGAACTCTTCGATTGTCATTTTGTAAGTTTGATTATTAATCTTTCCAAATCGCATGATCCAACGGAGGCGCTCATAACTCCCTTGTTTGATATTGGATAGGGTCTATTCTTAGTCATCCGAAAGGTAATTTAGCGCACTTTCATTCCTGATAGCAATCGTCGTATTTGGAGACCATTTGGGCATCCGTAATTGGGATCACAGTCGTTGCTATTAAATTTCAACTTCATCTCCTTGTCCAACAGTAACCTTCATAATCTCTCTTCAGTGGTCAAATTTAGACTATTTTGAGCTCATTGGAATGGTAACTAGAGAAGCTTCTAAATGAGACAAGAATTGGTTAATTTTGAGACTGTTTGATATCCCAAAAGCACTTTGGAACTCTTCGATCGTCATTTTGCAATTTAGATTGTTAATCTTTGCAAATCGCACGCTCCAATGGAGGCGCTCATAACTCCCTCATTTGATGTTAGATAGGGTCGATTATTGGTCATCTGAAAGGTAATTTAGTGCACTTTCATTCCTGACAGCAATCGTCATATTCCGAGACCATTTGGACATCCGTATGTGGGATCGCAATTGTCGCTACTGAATTTCAACTTCATCTCCTTGTCCAACAGCAACCTTCATTACTCTCTCTTCAGTGGTCAAATTTAGACTATTTTGAGCTCATTGCAATGGTAACTTGAGAAGCTTTTAAATGACATTAGAATTGGGTAATTTCGAGACCGTTCGATATCCCAAACGCATGTTGGAATTCTTCGATCGTCATTTTGCAATTTCGATTGTTAATCATTCCAAATCGCGCGATCCAACGGAGGCACTCATAACCCCTTCGTTTGAGGTCAGATTGGGTCAAATTTTGGTCATCTGAAAGTTACTGTAGTGCACTTTCATTCCTGATTGCAATCGTCGTATTCCGAGACCATTTGGACATCTGTAAGTGGTATCGCAGTTGTCGCTACTGAATTTCACCTTCATCTCCTTGTCCAACAGTAACCTTCATAACTCTCTCTTCAGTGGTCGAATTTAGACTATTTTGAGCTCATTAGAATGGTAACTTATGATGCTTTTAAATGAGACAAGAATTGGGTGATTTCGAGACTGTTCGATATCCCAAAAGAATGTTGGAACTCTTCGATCGTCATTTTACAAGTTTGATTGTTAATCTTTCCAAATCGCATGATCCAACAGAGGCGTTCATAACTCCCTCGTTTGATATTGGATAGGGTCTATTCTTGGTCATCCGAAAGGTAACTTTCCGCACTTTTATTCCTCACAGCAATCATCGTATTCCGAGACCATTTGGGCATCTGTAATTGGGATCACAGTCGTTGCTACTGAATTTCAACTTCATCTCCTTGTCCAACAGTAACCTTTATAACTCTCTCATTAGTGGTCGAATTTTAACTATTTTGAGCTCATTGGAATGGTAACTAGAGAAGCTTCTAAATGAGAAAAGAGTTGGGTAATTGCGAGACCATTAGACATCCCAAAAGCACGTTGGAACTCTTCGATCGTCATTTTGCAATTTGGATTGTTATTCTTTCCAAATCGCGCGATCCAACGGAGGCGCTCATAACTCCCTCCTTTGATGTTGGATAGGGTCAATTATTGGTCATCTGAAAGGTAATTTAACGAACTTTCATTCCTGACAGCAATCGTCGTATTCCGAGACCATTTGGGGATGTGTATGTGAGATCACAATTGTCGCTACTGAATTTCAACTTCATCCCCTTGTCCAACAGTAACCTTCATTACTCTTACTTTAGTGGTCAAATTTAGACTATTTGAGCTCATTGGAATGGTAACTTGAGAAGCTTCTAAATGAGATTAGAATTGGGTAATTTCGAGGCCGTTCGCTATCCTAAAAGCACGTAGGAATTCTTCGATCTTTATTTTGCAATTTCGATTGTTAATCATTCCAAATCGCGCGATCCAACGGAGGCACTCATAACTCCTTCGTTTGATGTCGGATTGGGCCAAATTTTGGTCTTTTGAAAGGTACTGTAGCGTACTTTCATTCCTAACTGCAACCATCGTATTCTGAGAGCATTTGGGCATCCGTAAGTGGGATCACACTCGTCGCTACTAAATTTCTCCTTCAACTCCTTGTCCAACAGTAACCTTCATAACTCTCTCTTCAGTGGTCGAATTTAGACTATTTTGAGCTCATTGGAGTGGCAACTTGACAAGCTTCTAAATTAGACCAGAATTGGGTAATTTCGACACCGTTCGATATCCCAAAAGCACGTTGGAACTCTATGGTCGTCATTTTGCAGTTTCGATTGTTAATCTTTCTAAATCATGCGATCTAACGTAGGCGCTAATAACTCCCTTGTTTGATGTTGAATTGGGTCGATTGTTGTTCATCTAAAAGGTACTTTAGCGCACTTTCATTCTTGATTGCAATTGTCGTATTCCGAGACCATTTGGGCATTCGTAAGTGCAATTGCAGTCATCGGTACTGAATTTTTCCTTCATGTCCTTGTCCAACAGTAACCTTCATAACTCTCTCTTCAGTGGTAGAATTTCGACTATTTTGAGCTCATTGGAATGGTAACTTAAGAAGCTTATAAATGATACCAGAATTCGGTAATTTTAAGACTGTTCGATATCCCAAAAGAACGTTAGAACTCTTCGATCGTAATTTTGCAATTTTGATTGTTAATCTTTCCAAATCATGCGATCGAACGGAGGAAGAAATAACTCCCTCGTTTGACGTCAGATTGGGTCAAATTTTGGTCATCTGAAAGGTACTTTACCCCACTTTCATTCTTGACTTCAATCATCGTATTCTGACACCATTTGGGCATCCGTAAGTGGGATCACAGTCATCGCTCACTGAATTTCACCTTCATCACCTTGTCCAACAGTAACCTTCATAACTCTCTCGTCAGTAGTCGAATTTAGACTATTTTGAAATCATTGGATTGATAACTTGAGAAGCTTCTAAATGTGATAAGAATTGGGTAATTTCGAGACCGTTAGATATCCCAAAAGAATGTTGGAACTCTTCGATCGTCATTTTGCAATTTTGATTGTTAATCTTTCCAAATCGCACGATCCAACGGAGGCACTCATAACTCCCTCGTTTGATGTTGGATAGGGTCTATTCTGGGTTATCCGAAAGGTAATTTAGTGCACTTTCATTCCTGACTGCAATCATCGTATTCCGACACCATTTGGGCATCCGTAATTAGGATCGCAGTCATCGCTACTGAATTTCAACTTCATCTCCTTGTCCAACAGTAACCTTCATAACTCTCTCTACAATGGTCGAATTTAGACTATTTTAAGCTCATTGGAATGGTAACTTGAGAAGCTTATAAATGAGACCAGAATTGGGTAATATCGAGACCCTTCGATATCTCAAAAGCACGTTGGAACTCTTCGATCGTCATTTTGCAAATTCGATTTTTGGTCATCTGAAAGGTACTTTAGCGCACTTTCATTCCTGACGGCAATCGTCGTATTTCAGACCATTTGGGCATCCGTAAGTGGGATTTCAGTCGTCGTTACTGAATTTCACCTTCATCTCCTTTTCCAACAGTAACCTTCATAACTCTCTCTTCAATGGTCGAATTTAGACTATTTTGAGCTCATTGGAGTGGTAACTTGACAAGCTTCTAAATTAGACCAGAATTGGGTAATTTCGACACCATTCGATATCCCACAAGTACGTTGGAACTCTACGATCGTCATTTTGCAGTTTCGATTGTTAATCTTTCTAAATCGTGCGATCCAACGTAGGTGCTAATAACTCCCTTGTTTGATGTCGAATTGGGTCGATTTTTGTTCATCTGAAAGGTACTTTAGCACACTTTCATTCCTGATTGCAATCGTCATATTCCGAGACCATTTGGGCTTCCGTAAGTGCGATTGCAGTCATCGGTACTGAATTTCTCCTTCATGTCCTTGTCCAACAGTAACCTTCATAACACTCTCTTTAGTGGTAGAATTTAGACTATTTTGAGCTCACTGGAATGGTAACTTGAGAAGCTTCTAAATGATACCAGAATTTGGTAATTTTAAGACCGTTCGATATCCCAAAAGCACGTTAGAACTCTTCGATCGTAATTTTGCAATTTTAATTGTTAATCTTTCCAAATCACGCGATCGAATGGAGTAACAAATAACTCCCTCGTTTGACGTCGGATTGGGTCAAATTTTGGTCATCTGAAAGGTACTTTAGCCCACTTTGATTCTTGACTTCAATCATCGTATTCTGACACCATTTGGGCATCCATAAGTGGGATCACAGTCATCGCTACTGAATTTCACCTTCATCACCTTGTCCAACAGTAACCTTCATAACTCTCTCTTCAATAGTCAAATTTAGACTATTTTGAAATCATTGGAATGATAACTTGAGAAGCTTCTAAATGAGACAAGAATTGGGTAATTTCGAGACCGTTAGATATCCCAAAAGAATGTTGGAACTCTTCGATCGTCATTTTGCAATTTTGATTGTTAATCTTTCCAAATCGCACGATCCAACGGAGGCACTCATAACTCCCTCGTTTAATGTTAGATAGGGTCTATTCTGGGTTATCCGAAAGGTAATTTAGCACACTTTCATTCCAGACTGCAATCATCGTATTCTGACACCATTTGGGCATCTGTAATTGGGATTGCAGTCGTCGCTACCGAATTTCAACTTCATCTCCTTGTCCAACAGTAACCTTCATAACTCACTCTTCAGTGCTCGAATTTAGACTATTTTGAGCTCAATGGAATGGTAACTTGAGAAGCTTCTAAATGAGATAAGAATTGGGTAATTTTGATACCGTTCGATATCCCAAAAGAATGTTGGAACTCTTGGATCATCATTTTGCAATTTTGATTGTTAATCTTTCCAAATCGCATGATCCAACGGAGGCGCTCATAACTCCCTCGTTTGATGTTGGATAGGGTCTATTCTGGGTCATCCGAAAGGTAATTTAGTGCACTTTTATTCCTGATAGCAATCGCCGTATTTCGAGACCATTTGGGCATCCGTAATTGGGATCGCAGTCGTCGCTACTGAATTTCAACTTCATCTACTTGTCCAACAGTAACCTTCATAACTCTCTCTTCAGTGGTCGAATTTAGACTATTTTAAGCTCATTGGAATGGTAACTTGAGAAGCTTCTAAATGAGAAAAGAGTTAGGTAATTTCGATACCATTCGATATCCCAAAAGAATGTTGGAACTCTTCGATCGTCATTTTACAATTTTGATTATTAATCTTTCCAAATCGCATGATCCAACAGAGGCGATCATAACTCCCTTGTTTGATGTTGGATAAGGTCTATTCTAGGTCATCCGAAAGGTAATTTTGCGCACTTTCATTCCTCACACCAATCGCCGTATTCCGAGACCATTTGGGCATCCGTAATTGGGATCGCAGTCGTCGCTACTGAATTTCAACTTCATCTCCTTGTCCAACAGTAACCTTCATAACTCTCTCTTCAATGGTCAAATTTAGACTATTTTGAGCTCCTTGGAATGGTAACTTGAGAAGCTTATAAATGAGACCATAATTGGGTAATTTCGAGACCGTTCGATATCTCAAAAGCACGTTGAACTCTTCGATCGTTATTTTGCAAATTTTCAATTTTGGTCATCCGAAAGGTACTTTAGCTCACTTTCATTCCCTCGATTTGCAATCGTCAGATTTCAAACCATTTGGGCATCCGTAAGTGGGATTGCATCAAGCCGCTATCAATTTCACCTTCATCTCCTTTTCCAACAGTAACCTTCATAACTCTCTCTTCAGTGGTCGAATTTAGACTATTTTAAGCTCAACTTGACAAGCTTCTAAATGAGACCAGAATTGGGTAATTTCGAGACCGTTCGATATCCCAAAAGCATGTTGGAAACGATCGTCATTTTTAATTTTGATTGTTAATCTTTCCAAATGCACGCCATCCAACGGAGGCGCTAATAACTCCCTTGTTTGATGTCAATTGGGTCGATTTTTGTTCATCTTAAAGGTACTTTAGCGCACTTTCATTCCTGACTGCAATCGTCGTATTCCGAGACCATTTGGGCATCCGAAAGTGCGATTTCAGTCATCGGTACTGAATTTCTCCTTCATCTCCTTGTCCAACAAGAACCTTCATAACTCTCTTTCAAGTGGTCGAATTTAGACTATTTTGAGCTCATTGGAATGGTAACTTGAGAAGCTTCTAAATGAGACGCAGAATTGATAATTTTGAGACCGTTCGATATCCCAAAAGCACGTTAGAACTCTTCGATCATAATTTTGCAATTTCAATTGTTAATCTTTCCAAATCGCTACGATCGAATGGAATGAGGGAAAATAACTCCCTCGTTTGACATCGATTGGGTCAAATTTTTGGTCATCTGAAAGGAGATTTAGCGCACTTTCATTCCAGACTGTAATCGTTGTATTCTAAGACCATTTGGGCATCCGTAAGTGGGATCGTAGTCGTCGCTACTGAATTTCACCTTCATCTCCTTGTCCAACAATAACCTTCATAACTCTCTCTTCGTGGTCGAATTTAGACTATTTTGAGCTCATTGGAATGGTAACTTGAGAAGCTTCTAAATGAGACAAGAATTGGGTAATTTTGAGACCGCTCATATCCCAAAAGCACGTTGGAACTCTTCGATCGTCATTTTACAATTTCGATTGTTAATCATTCCAAATCTTGCGATCCAATGGAGGCGGTCATAACTCCCTTGTTTGATGTTGGATATTGTCTATTCTTGGTCATCCGAAAGCTAATTTAGCTCACTTTCATTCCTGACAGAATCGTCATATTCCGAGACCATTTGGACATCCATAATTGGGATCACAAATCGCCATCAATTTTAACTTCATCTACTTGTCCAAGAGTAACCTTCATAACTCTCTTCAAAGGGTCGAATTTAGACTATTTTGAGTTCTTTGGAATGGTAACTTGAGAAGCTTCTAAATGAGACCAGAATTGGGTAATTTTGAGACCGTTCAATATCTCAAAAGCACGTTAGAACTCTTCAATTGTCAATTTACCATTTGCATTGTTAATCTTCAAAATTATGCAATCAATCGGAGGCGCAAATAACTCCCTCGTTTGATGTCGGATTGGGTCAATTTTTGGTTCATCTGAAAGGTACTTTAGCGCACTTTCATTCCTGACTACAATCATCGTATTCCGAGACCATTTGGGCATCCGTAAGTGGGATCGCAGTCGTCGCTACTGAATTTCTCCTTCATCTCCTTGTCCAATAGTAACCTTCATAACTCTCTTCAGTGGTCGAATTTAGACTATTTTGAGCTCATTGGAATGGTAACTTGACAAGCTTCTAAATGAGACCAGAATTGGGTAATTTCGAGACCGTTCGATATCCCAAAAGCATGTTGGAACTCTTCGATCGTCATTTTGCAATTTCGATTGTTAATCTTTCCAAATAGTATGATCCAACGGAGGTGCCCATAACTCCGTCGTTTGATGTCGATTGGGTCAATTTTTTTCATCCGAAAGGTACTTTAGCACACTTTCATTCCTGATTGCAATCGTCATATTCGAGACAATTTGGGCATCCGTAAGTGGGATCGTGGTCATCGCTACTGAATTTCTCCTTCATCTCCTTGTCCAACAGTAACCTTCATAACTCTCTCTTCAGTGGTCGAATTTAGACTATTTTGAGCTCATTGAATGGTAACTTGAGAAGCTTCTAAATGAGACCGAATTGGTAATTTTAAGACCGTTCGATATCCCAAAAGCACGTTAGAACTCTTCGATCGTAATTTTGCAATTTTAATTGTTAATCTTTCCAAATCACGCGAACCAATGGAGGAGCTCATAACTCCCTCGTTTGATGTCGGATTGGGTCAAGTTTTGGTCGGAAAGGTACTTTAGCGCACTTTCATTCTTGACTGCAATCGTTGTATTCCGAGACCATTTGGTTATCCGTAAGTGGGATCACAATATCGCCATTCTTGAATTTCACCTTCATCTCCTTGTCCAACAAAAACCTTCATAACTCTCTCTTCAATAGTCAAATTTAGACTATTTTGAGCTCATTGGAATGATAACTTGAGAAGCTTCTAAATGAGACAAGAATTGGGTAATTTCGAGACCGTTAGATATCCCAAAAGAATGTTGGAACTCTTCGATCGTCATTTTGCAATTTTGATTGTTAATCTTTCCAAATCGCACGATCCAACGGAGGCACTCATAACTCCCTCGTTTAATGTTAGATAGGGTCTATTCTGGGTTATCCGAAAGGTAATTTAGCACACTTTCATTCCAGACTGCAATCATCGTATTCTGACACCATTTGGGCATCTGTAATTGGGATTGCAGTCGTCGCTACCGAATTTCAACTTCATCTCCTTGTCCAACAGTAACCTTCATAACTCACTCTTCAGTGCTCGAATTTAGACAATTTTGAGCTCATTTGAATGGTAACTTGACAAGTTTCTAAATGAGATCAAAATTGGGTAATTTTGAGACCGTTCGATATCCCAAAAGAAAGTTGGAAAGCTTCAATCATCATTTTACGATTTGGATTGTTAATCTTTCCAAATCAAGCGATCCAACGGAGGCGCTCATAACTCCCTTGTTTGATGTTGGATAGGGTCTATTTTCATCCGAAAGGTAATTTAGTGCACTTTCATTCCCGACAAAGAATCGTCAGTATTTCGAGACCATTTGGGCATCCGTAATTGGGATCGCATCGTCGCCGCTATCAATTTTCTCCTTCATCTCCTTGTCCAACAAGAACCTTCATAACTCTCTTCAAGGGTCGAATTTAGACTATTTTGAGCTCATTGGAATGGTAACTTGAGAAGCTTCTAAATGAGAAAAGAATTAGGTAATTTCGAGACCATTCGATATCCTAAAAGAATGTTGGAACTCTTCGATCGTCATTTTACAATTTAGATTGTTGATCTTTCCAAATCGCATGATCCAACAGAGGCGCTCATAACTCCCTCGTTTGATGTTGGATAAGGTCTATTCTAGGTCATCCGAAAGGTAATTTTGCGCACTTTCATTCCTCACACCAATCGCCAGTATTCCGAGACCATTTGGGCATTCGTAATTGGGATCGCAGTCGTCGCTACTGAATTTCAACTTCATCTCCTTGTCCAACAGTAACCTTCATAACTCTCTCTTCAATGGTCAAATTTAGACTATTTTGAGCTCCTTGGAATGGTAACTTGAGAAGCTTATAAATGAGACCAGAATTGGGTAATTTCGAGACCGCTTCGAGACCCAAAACGTTGAACTCTTCGAAAGCATTTTGCAATTTGTTGTTAATCTTTCCAAATCGATCGTTATTTTAACTTCATGTTGGATTTTTTTTTTGTCATCCGAAAGGTACTTTAATTTAGCGCACTTTCATTCCCTGATCGCAATCAATCGTCAGATTTCAAGACCATTTGGGCATCCGTAAGTGGGATTGTAGTCGTCGCTACTGAATTTCACCTTCATCTCCTTTCCAACAGTAACCTTCATAACTCTCTCTTCAGTGGTCGAATTTAGACTATTTTAAGCTCATTGAGTGCTAACTTGACAAGCTTCTAAATGAGACCAGAATTGGGTAATTTCGAGACCGTTCGATATCCCAAAAGCATGTTGGAACTCTTCGATCGATCATTTTGCAATTTCGATTGTTAATCTTTCCAAATCGTAGATCCAACGGAGGCGCTAATAACTACCTTGTTTGATGTCAAATTGGGTCATTTTTGTTCATCTTAAAGGTACTTTAGCGCACTTTCATTCCTATTCGCAATCGTCAGTGTATTCGAGACCATTTGGGCATCCGTAAGTGCGATTTCAACATCGGTATTGAATTTCTCCTTCATCTCCTTGTCCAACAAGAACCTTCATAACTCTCTCTTCAAGGGTCGAATTTAGACTATTTTTAGCTCCTTGGAATGGTAACATGACAAGCTTCCAAATGAGATCAGAATTATCTAATTTTGAGACCGTTCGATATCCCAAAAGCATGTTAGAACTCTTCGATCGTAATTTGGATTGTTAATCTTTCTAAATCACGTGATCCAATGGAGACGCGCATAACTCCCTCGTTTGATGTCGATTTTGTCAAGTTTTGGTCATCTGAAAGGTACTTTAGTGCTCTTTCATTCCTTCGACTTCAATCGTTGTATTCCAAGAGCATTTGGGCATCCGTAAGTGGGATCGTAGTCGCCGCTATCGAATTTCACCTTCATCTCCTTGTCCAACAAGAACCTTCATAACTCTCTTCTTCGTGGTCGAATTTAGACTATTTTGAGCTCATTGGAATGGTAACTTGAGAAGCTTCTAAATGAGACCAGAATTGGGTAATTTCGAGACCGTTCATATCCCAAAAGCACGTTGGAACTCTTCGATCGTCATTTTACAATTTCGATTGTTAATCATTCCAAATCTTGCGATCCAATGGAGGCGGTCATAACTCCCTTGTTTGATGTTGGATATTGTCTATTCTTGGTCATCCGAAAGCTAATTTAGCTCACTTTCATTCCTGACGGCAATCGTCATATTCCGAGACCATTTGGACATCCATAATTGGGATCACAGTCGTCACTACTGAATTTTAACTTCATCTACTTGTCCAAGAGTAACCTTCAAACTCTCTCTCAAGGTGGTCAATTTAGACTATTTTGAGTCTTGGAATGGTAACTTGAGAAGCTTCTAAATGAGACCGTAATTGGGTAATTTTGAGACCGCTCGATATCCCAAAAGCACGTTGAACTCTTCGATCGTATTTTACAATTTCGATTGTTAATCTTTCAAATTGCGCAATCGAATCGGAGGCGCTAAATAACTCCCTCGTTTGATGTCGGATTGGGTCAATTTTGTTCATCCGAAAGGTACTTTAGCGCACCTTTCATTCCCCGATCGCAATCGTCGTATTCGAGACCATTTGGGCATCCGTAAGTGGGATCACAGATTGTCGCTATCTTGAATTTCACCTTCATCTCCTTGTCCAACAAGAACCTTCATAACTCTCTCTTCAATGGTCGAATTTAGACTATTTTGAGTTCATTGAATGGTAACTTGATGAAGCTTCTAAATGAGACAAGAATTGGGTGATTTCGAGACCGTTCGATATCCCAAAAGATTGTTGGAACTCTTTGATCGTCATTTTGCAAGTTTGATTGTTAATCTTTCCAAATCGCATGATCCAACGGAGGCACTCATAACTCCCTCGTTTGATATTGGATAGGATCTATTCTTGGTCATCCGAAAGGTAATTTAGTGCATCACTTCATTCCCGACAAAGAATCATCGTATTCGAGGCCATTTGGGCATCCGTAATTGGGATCGCACGGTCGTCGCTATTGAATTTCAACTTCATCTCCTTGTCCAATAATAACCTTCATAACTCTCTCTTCAAAGGGTTGAATTTAGACTATTTTGAGCTCATTGGAATGGTAACTAGAGAAGCTTCTAAATGAGACCAGAATTGGGTAATTTTGAGACCGTTCGATATCCCAAAAGAACGTTGAACTCTTCGATCATAATTTTGCAATTTCAATTGTTAATCTTTCCAAATCGCGCGATCGAACGGAGGGGCAAATAACTCCCTCGTTTGACATCAGATCGGGTCAAATTTTGTTCATCGGAAAGGAGATTTAGCGCACTTTCATTCCTCACTGCAATCATCGTATTCCAAGACCATTTGGGCATCCACAAGTGGGATCGTAGTCGTCGCTACTGAATTTCTCCTTCATCTCCTTGTCTAACTGTAACCTTCATAACTCTCTCGTCAGTGGTCGAATTTAGACTATTTTGAGCTCATTGGAATGGTAACTTGACAAACTTCTAAATGAGACCAGAATTGGGTAATTTCGAGACCGTTCGATATCCCAAAAGCACGTTGGAACTCTTCGATCGTCATTTTACAATTTCGATTGTTAATCTTTCCAAATCGCGCGATCCAATGGAGTAAGGTCATAACTCCTTCATTTGATGTCGGATTGGGTCAAATTTTCGTCATCTGAAAGGTACAGTAGCGCACTTTCATTCCTAACTGCAACAGTTGTATTCTGAGACCATTTGGGCATCCGTAAGTGGGATCGCACTCATCGCTACTGAATTTCTCCTTCATCTCCTTGTCCAACAGTAACCTTCATAACTCTCTCTTCAATAGTCAAATTTAGACTATTTTGAAATCATTGGAATGATAACATGAGAAGCTTCTAAATGAGACAAGAATTGGGTAATTTCGAGACCGTTAGATATCCCAAAAGAATGTTGGAACTCTTCGATCGTCATTTTGCAATTTTGATTGTTAATCTTTCCAAATCGCACGATCCAACGGAGGCACTCATAACTCCCTCGTTTAATGTTAGATAGGGTCTATTCTGGGTTATCCGAAAGGTAATTTAGCACACTTTCATTCCAGACTGCAATCATCGTATTCTGACACCATTTGGGCATCTGTAATTGGGATTGCATTGTCCGCTAATTTCTTTCAACTTCATCTCCTTGTCCAACAGTAACCTTCATAACTCACTCTTCAGTGCTCGAATTTAGACTATTTTGAGCTCAATGGAATGGTAACTTGAGAAGCTTCTAAATGAGATAAGAATTGGGTAATTTTGAGACCGTTCGATATCCCAAAAGAATGTTGGAACTCTTGGATCATCATTTTGCAATTTTGATTGTTAATCTTTCCAAATCGCATGATCCAACGGAGGCGCTCATAACTCCCTCGTTTGATGTTGGATAGGGTCTATTCTGGGTCATCCGAAAGGTAATTTAGTGCACTTTTATTCCTGACAGCAATCGCCGTATTTCGAGACCATTTGGGCATCCGTAATTGGGATCGCAGTCGTCGCTACTGAATTTTAACTTCATCTACTTGTCCAACAGTAACCTTCATAACTCTCTCTTCAGTGGTCGAATTTAGACTATTTTAAGCTCATTGGAATGGTAACTTGAGAAGCTTCTAAATGAGAAAAGAGTTAGGTAATTTCGATACCATTCGATATCCCAAAAGAATGTTGGAACTCTTCGATCGTCATTTTACAATTTTGATTATTAATCTTTCCAAATCGCATGATCCAACAGAGGCGATCATAACTCCCTTGTTTGATGTTGGATAAGGTCTATTCTAGGTCATCCGAAAGGTAATTTTGCGCACTTTCATTCCTCACACCAATCGCCATATTCCGAGACCATTTGGGCATCCGTAATTAGGATCGCAGTCGTCGCTACTGAATTTCAACTTCATCTCCTTGTCCAACAGTAACCTTCATAACTCTCTCTTCAATGGTCAAATTTAGACTATTTTGAGCTCCTTGGAATGGTAACTTGAGAAGCTTATAAATGAGACCAGAATTGGGTAATTTCGAGACCGTTCGATATCTCAAAAGCACGTTGGAACTCTTCGATCGTTATTTTGCAAATTCAATTTTTGGTCATCTGAAAGGTACTTTAGCGCACTTTCATTCCTGACTGCAATCGTCGTATTTCAAACCATTTGGGCATCCGTAAGTGGGATTGCAGTCGTCGCTACTGAATTTCACCTTCATCTCCTTTTCCAACAGTAACCTTCATAACTCTCTCTTCAGTGGTCGAATTTAGACTATTTTAAGCTCATTGGAGTGCTAACTTGACAAGCTTCTAAATGAGACCAGAATTGGGTAATTTCGAGACCGTTCGATATCCCAAAAGCATGTTGGAAACGATCATCATTTTACAACGTAGGCGCTAATAACTACCTTGTTTGATGTCAAATTGGGTCGATTTTTGTTCATCTTAAAGGTACTTTAGCGCACTTTCATTCCTGACTGCAATCGTCGTATTCCGAGACCATTTGGGCATCCGAAAGTGCGATTTCAGTCATCGGTACTGAATTTCTCCTTCATCTCCTTGTCCAACAGTAACCTTGACAACTCTCTCTTCAGTGGTCGAATTTAGACTATTTTGAGCTCATTGGAATGGTAACTTGAGAAGCTTCTAAATGAGAGCAGAATTCGATAATTTTGAGACCGTTCGATATCCTAAAAGCACGTTAGAACTCTTCGATCGTAATTTTGCAATTTCAATTGTTAATCTTTCTAAATCGCGTGATCGAATGGAGGGGAAAATAACTCCCTCGTTTGACATTGGATTGGGTCAAATTTTGGTCATCTGAAAGGAGATTTAGCGCACTTTCATTCCTGACTACAATCGTTGTATTCCAAGACCATTTGGGCATCCGTAAGTGGGATCGTAGTCGTCGCTACTGAATTTCACCTTCATCTCCTTGTCCAACAGTAACCTTCATAACTCTCTCTTCTGTGGTCGAATTTAGACTATTTTGAGCTCATTGGAATGGTAACTTGAGAAGCTTCTAAATAAGACAAGAATTGGGTAATTTCGAGACCGTTCAATATCCCAAAAGCACGTTGGAACTCTTCGATCATCATTTTACAATTTCGATTGTTAATCATTCCAAATCTTGCGATCCAATGGAGGCGGTCATAACTCCCTTGTTTGATGTTGGATATTGTCTATTCTTGGTCATCCGAAAGCTAATTTAGCTCACTTTCATTCCTGACAGCAATCGTCATATTCCGAGACCATTTGGACATCCATAATTGGGATCACAGTCGTCACTACTGAATTTTACCTTCATCTACTTGTCCAAGAGTAACCTTCAAAACTCTCTCTTCAGTGGTCGAATTTAGACTATTTTGAGTTCTTTGGAATGGTAACTTGGGAAGCTTCTAAATGAGACCAGAATTCTGTAATTTTGAGACCGTTCGATATCCCAAAAGCACGTTAGAACTCTTCGATTGTAATTTTACAATTCGATTGTTAATCCTTCAAAATTGCGCAATCGAACGGAGGCGCAAATAACTCCCTCGTTTGGCGTCGGATTGGGTCAAATTTTGTTCATCTGAAAGGTACTTTAGCGCACTTTCATTCCTGACTGCAATCGTCGTATTCCGAGACCATTTAGGCATCCGTAAGTGGGATCACAGTTGTCGCTACTGAATTTCACCTTCATCTCCTTGTCCAACAGTAACCTTCATAACTCTCTCTTCAATGGTCGAATTTAGACTATATTGAGTTCATTGGACTGGTAACTTATGATGCTTCTAAATGAGACAAGAATTGGGTGATTTCGAGACCGTTCGTTATCCCAAAAGATTGTTGGAACTCTTTGATCGTCATTTTGCAAGTTTGATTGTTAATCTTTCCAAATCGCATGATCCAATGGAGGCACTCATAACTCCCTCGTTTGATATTGGATAGGATCTATTCTTGGTCATCCGAAAGGTAATTTAGTGCACTGTCATTCCTGACAGCAATCGTCGTATTCCGAGGCCATTTGGGCATCCGTAATTGGGATCGCAGTCGTTGCTACTGAATTTCAACTTCATCTCCTTGTCCAATAGTAACCTTCATAACTCTCTCTTCAGTGGTTGAATTTAGACTATTTTGAGCTCATTGGAATGGTAACTAGAGAAGCTTCTAAATGAGACCAGAACTCGGTAATTTTGAGACCGTTCGATATCCCAAAAGCACGTTAGAACTCTTCGATCATAATTTTGCAATTTCAATTGTTAATCTTTCCAAATCGCGCGATCGAACGGAGGGGCAAATAACTCCCTCGTTTGACATCAGATCGGGTCAAATTTTGTTCATCGGAAAGGAGATTTAGCGCACTTTCAATCCTCACTGCGATCATCGTATTCCAAATGGGATCGTAGTCGTCGCTACTGAATTTCTCCTTCATCTCCTTGTCTAACACTAACCTTCATAACTCTCTCTTCAGTGGTCGAATTTAGACTATTTTGAGCTCATTGGAATGGTAACTTGAGAAGCTTCTAAATGAGACAAGAATTGGGTAATTTCGAGACCGTTCGATATCCCAAAAGCACGTTGGAACTCTTCGATCGTCATTTTACAATTTCAATTGTTAATCATTCCAAATCTCGCGATCCAACGGAGGCGGTCATAACTCCTTCATTTGATGTCGGATTGGGTCAAATTTTCGTCATCTGAAAGGTACAGTAGCGCACTTTCATTCCTAACTGCAACAGTTGTATTCTGAGACCATTTGGGCATCCGTAAGTAGGATCGCACTCATCGCTACTGAATTTCTCCTTCATCTCCTTGTCCAACAGTAACCTTCATAACTCTCTCTTCAGTGGTCGAATTTAGACTATTCTGAGCTTATTGTAATAGTAGCTTGAGAAGCTTATAAATGAGACCAGAATTGGGTAATTTCGAGACCGTTCGATATCTTAAAAGCATGTTGGAACTCTTTGATCGTCATTTTGCAAATTCAATTTTTGGTCATCTGAAAGGTACTTTAGTGCACTTTCATTCCTGACTGCAATCGTCGTATTTCGAGACCATTTAGGAAACCATAAGTGGGATTATAGTTGTCGCTACTGAATATCACCTTCATCTCCTTTTCCAATAGTAACCTTCATAACTCTCTCTTCAGTGGTCGAATTTAGACTATTTTGAGCTCATTGGAGTACTAACTTGACAAGCTTCTAAATAAGACCAGAAATGGGTAATTTCGAGACCGTTCGATATCCCAAAAGCATGTTGGAAACGATCGTCATTTTGCAATTTTGATTGTTAATCTTTCCAAATCGCACGATCCAACGGAGGCGCTCATAACTCCCTCGTTTGATACTGGAAGGGTCTATTCTTGGTCGTCTGAAAGGTAATTTTCTGCACTTTCATTCCTGACAGCAATCATCGAATTTCAAGGCCATTTGGGCATCCGTAATTGGGATCACAGTCATCGCTACTGAATTTTAACTTCATCTCCTTGTCCAATAGTAAACTTTATAACTCTCTCTTCAGTGGTCGAATTTAGACTATTTTGAGCTCATTGGAATGGTAACTTGAGAAGCTTCTAAATGATACCAGAATTCGGTAATTTTGAGACCGTTCGATATCCCAAAAGCACGTTAGAACTCTTCGATCGTAATTTTGCAATTTCGATTGTTAATCTTTCCAAATCGTGCGATTGAATGGAGGGGCAAATAACTCCCTCGTTTGACATCGGATTGGGTCAAATTTTGGTCATCTGAAAGGAGATTTAGCGCACTTTCATTCCTGACTACAATCGTCGTATTCCAAGACCATTTGGGCATCGAAAAGTGGGATCGTAGTCGTCGCTACTGAATTTCACCTTCATCTCCTTGTCCAACAGTAACCTTCATAACTCTCTCTTCAATTATCGAATTTAGACTATTTTGAGCTCATTGGAATGGTAACTTGAGAAGCTTCTAAATGAGACAACAATTGGGTAATTTCGAGACCATTCGATATCCCAAAAGAACGTTGGAACTCTTCGACCGTCTTTTTGCAATTTTGATTGTTAATCTTTCCAAATCGCATGATCCAACGGAGGCGCTCATAACTCACTCGTTTGATGTTGGATATGGTCTATTCTTGGTCATCCGAAAGATAATTTAGCTCACTTTCATTCCTGACAGCAATCGTCGTATTCCGAGACCATTTGGACATCCAAATTGGGATAGCAGTCGTCGCTACTGAATTTTAGCTTCATCTACTTGTTCAAGAGTAACCTTCACAACTCTCTCTTCAGTGGTCGAATTTAGAGTATTTTGAGTTCTTTGGAAGGGTAACTTGAGAAGCTTATAAATGTGACCAGAATTTGGTAATTTTGAGACCGTTCGATATCCCAAAAGCATGTTGGAAATGATCGTCATTTTGCAATTTTGATTGTTAATCTTTCTAAATCGTGAGATCCAATGTAGGCGCTAATAACTCCCTTGTTTGATGTCGAATTGGGTCGATTTTTGTTCATCTTAAAGGTACTTTAGCGCACTTTCATTCCTGACTACAATCGTCGTACTCCGAGACCATTTCGGCATCTGTAAGTGCGATTGCAGTCATCGGTACTGAATTTCTCCTTCATCACCTTGTCCAACAATAACCTTCACAACTCTCTCTTCAGTGGTCGAATTTAGACTATTTTGAGCTCATTGGAATGGTAACTTGAGAAGCTTCTAAATAAGACCAGAATTCGGTAATTTTGAGATGGTTCGATATCTCAAAAGCACGTTAGAACTCTTCGATTGTAATTTTACAATTTCGATTGTTAATCTTTCCAAATCGCTCGATCGAATGGAGGGGCAAATAACTCCCTCGTTTGACATCGGATTGGGTCAAATTTTGGTCATCTGAAAGGAGATTTAGCGCACTTTCATTCTTGACTGCAATCATTGTATTCCAAGACCATTTGGGCATCCGTAAGTGGGATCGTAGTCGTCGCTACTGAATTTCACCTTCATCTCCTTGTCCAACAGTAACCTTCATAACTCTCTCTTCAGTGGTCGAATTTAGACTATTTTGAGCTCATTGGAATGGTAACTTGAGAAGCTTCTAAATGAGATAAGAATTGGGTAATTTCAAGACCGTTCGATATCCCAAAAGCACGTTGGAACTCTTCGATCGTCATTTTACAATTTCGATTGTTAATCATTCCAAATCTCGCGATCCACCGGTGGCGGTCATAACTCCTTCGTTTGATGTCGGATTGGGTCAAATTTTGGTCATCTGAAAGGCACTGTAGCGCACTTTCATTCCTAAGTGCAACAATTGTATTCTGAGACCATTTGGGCATCCGTAAGTGGGATCGCACTCATCGCTACTGAATTTCTCCTTCATCTCCTTGTCCAACAGCAACCTTCATAACTCTCTCTTTAGTGGTAGAATTTGGACTATTTTGAGCTCATTGGAATGGTAACTTGAGAAGCTTCTAAATGAGACCAGAATTGGGTAATTTTGAGACCGTTTGATATCTTAAAAGCACGTTAGAACTCTTCGATCGTCATTTTGTAAATTCAATTTTTGGTCATCTGAAAGGTACTTTAGTACACCTTCATTCCTGACTGCAATGGTTGTATTTCGAGACCATTTGGGCATCCGTAAGACCATTTGGGATCAGTAAGTGGGATCGCAAACGTCTCTTGAAATTTCACCTTCATCTCCTTTTCCAACAGTAACCTTCATAACTCTCTCTTCAGTGGTCGAATTTAGACTATTTTGAGCTCATTGGAGTGCTAACTTGACAAGCTTCTAAATGAGACGAGAATTGGGTAATTTCGACACCGTTCGATATCCCAAAAGCATGTTGGAAACGATCGTCTTTTTGCAATTTCGATTGTTAATCTTTCTAAATCACGTGATCCAACGCAGGTGCTAATAACTACCTTGTTTGATGTCGAATTAGGTCGATTTTTGTTCATCTAAAAGGTACTTTAGCACACTTTCATTCCTGACTGCAATCGTCATATTCCGAGACCATTTGGGCATCCATAAGTGCGATTGCAGTCATCGGTACTGAATTTCTCCTTCATCTCCTAGTCCAACAGTAACCTTGACAACTCTCTCTTCAGTGGTCGAATTTAGACTATTTTGAGCTCATTGGAATGGTAACTTGAGAAGCTTTTAAATGAGACCATAATTCGGTAATTTTGAGACTGTTCGATATCCCAAAAGAACGTTGGAACTCTTCGATCATCATTTTGCAACTTTGATTGTTAATCTTTCCAAATCGCACGATCCAACGGAGGCGCTCATAACTCCCTCGTTTGATGTTGGATATGGTCTATTCTTGGTCATCCAAAAGCTAATTTAGCTCACTATCATTCCTGATAACAATCGTCGTATTCTGAGACCATTTGGACATCCATAATTGGGATCGCAGTCGTCGCATTGAATTTTAACTTCATCTACTTGTGCAAGAGTAACCTTCATAACTCTCTCTTCAGTGGTCGAATTTAGACTATTTTGAGTTCTTTGGAATGGTAACTTGAGAAGCTTCTAAATGAGACCAAAATTCGGTAATTTTAAGACCGTTCGATATCCCAAAAACACGTTAGAACTCTTCGATTGTAATTTTGCAATTCGATTGTTAATCCTTCAAAATCGCGCGATCGAACGGAGGCGCGAATAACTCCCTCGTTTGGCGTCGGATTGGGTCAAATTTTGTTCATCTGAAAGGTACTTTAGCACACTTTCATTCCTAACTGCAATCATCGTATTCTAAGACCATTTGGGCATTCATAAGTGGGATCGTAGTCATCGCTACTGAATTTCACCTTCATCTCCTTGTCCAATAGTAACCTTCATAACTCTCTCTTCAGTGGTCGAATTTAGACTATTTTGAGCTCATTGGACTGGTAACTTATGATGGTTCTAAATGAGACAAGAATTGGGTGATTTCGAGACCGTTCGTTATCCCAAAAGATTGTTGGAACTCTTTGATTGTCATTTTGCAAGTTTGATTGTTAATCTTTCCAAATCGCATGATCCAACGGAGGCGCTCATAACTCCCTCGTTCGATATTGGATAGGATCTATTCTTGGTCATCCGAAAGATAATTTAGCGCACTTTCATTCCTGACAGCAATCGTCGTATTCCGAGACCATTTGGGCATTCGTAATTGGGATCGCAGTCGTCGCTACTGAATTTCAACTTCATCTACTTGTCCAACAGTAACCTTCATAACTCTCTCTTCAGTGGTCGAATTTAGACTATTTTGAGCTCATTGGAATGGTAACTTGAGAATCTTCTAAATTAGAAAAGAATTGGGTAATTTTGAGTCCGTTCGATATTCCAAAAGAATGTTGGAACTCTTCGATCGTCATTTCACAATTTTAATTTCTAATCTTTCCAAATCGCACGATCCAACGGAGGCACTCATAACTCCCTCGTTTGATGTTGGATAGTGTCTATTCTGGGTCATCCGAAAGGTAATTTTGCACACTTTCATTCCACATAGCAATCGCTGTATTCCGAGACCATTTGGGCATCCGTAATTGGGATCGCAGTCGTCGCTACTGAATTTCAACTTCATCTCCTTGTCCAATAGTAACCTTCATAACTCTCTCTTCAATTGTCGAATTTAGACTATTTTGAGCTCATTAGAGTGGTAACTAGAGAAGCTTCTAAATGAGAGAAGAATTAGGTAATTTCGAGACCGTTCGATATCCCAAAAGCACGTTGGAACTCTTCGATCGTCATTTTGCAATTTCGATTGTTAATCATTCCAAATCTCAAGATCCAACGGAGGCGGTCATAACTCCTTTGTTTGATGTCCAATTGGGTCGAATTTTGGTCATCTGAAAGGTACTGTAGCGCACTTTCATTCCTAACTGCAACCGTCATATTTTGAGACCATTTGGGCATCCATAAGTGGGATCGCACTCGTCACTACTGAATTTCTCCTTTAGCTCCTTGTCCAACGTTAACCTTCATAACTCTCTCTTCAGTGGTCGAATTTAGACTATTTTGAGCTCATTGGAATGGTAACTTGAGAAGCTTCTAAATGAGACAGGAATTGGGTAATTTTGAGACCATTCGATATCCCAAAAGAACGTTGGAACTCTTCGATCGTCATTTTGCAATTTTGATTGTTTATCTTTCCAAATCGCACGATCCAACAAAGGCGCTCATAACTCCCTCGTTTGATGTTGGATATGGTCTATTCTTGGTCATCCGAAAGCTAATTTAGCTCACTTTCATTCCTGACAGCAATAGTCGTATTCTGAGACCATTTGGACATCTGTAATTGGGATCGCAGTCATCGGTACTGAATTTTAACTTCATCTACTTGTGCAAGAGTAGCCTTCATAACTCTCTCTTCAGTGGTCGAATTTAGACTATTTTGAGTTCTTTAGAATGGTAACTTGAGAAGCTTCTAAATGAGACGAGAATTCGGTAATTTCGAGACCGTTCGATATCACAAAAGCACGTTAGAACTCTCCGATTGTAATTTTGTAATTTCGATTGTTAATCCTTCCAAATCCCGTGATCGAATGGAGGTGCAAATAAATCCCTCTTCTGGCGTCGGATTGGGTCAAATTTTGTTCATCTGAAAGGTACTTTACGCACTTTCATTCCTGACTGCAATCGTCGTATTCCGAGACCATTTGGGCATTCGTAAGTGGGATCATAGTCGTTGCTACTGAATTTCACCTTCATCTCCTTGTCCAACAGTAGCCTGCATAACTCTCTCTTCAGTGGTCGAATTTAGACTATTTTGAGATCATTGGAATGGTAACTTATGATGCTTTTAAATGAGACAAGAATTGGGTGATTTTGAGACTGTTCGATATCCAAAAAGAATGTTGGAACTCTTCAATCATCATTTTGCAAGTTTGGTTGTTAATCTTTCCAAATCGCACGATCCAACAGAGGCGCTCATAACTCCCTCGTTTGATGTTGGATAGTGTCTATTCTGGGTCATCCAAAAGGTAATTTGGCGCACTTTCATTCCACACAGCAATCGACGTATTCCGAGACCATTTGGGCATCCGTAATTGGGATCGCAGTCGTCGCTACTGAATTTCAACTTCATCTCCTTGTCCAATCGTAACCTTCATAACTCTCTCTTCAATGGTCGAATTTAGACTATTTTGAGCTCATTAGAGTGGTAACTAGAGAAGCTTCTAAATGAGAGAAGAATTGGGTAATTTCGAGACCGTTCGATATCCCAAAAGCACGTTGGAACTCTTCGATCGTCATTTTGCAATTTCAATTGTTAATCATTCCAAATCTAGAGATCCAATGGAGGCGGTCATAACTCCTTCGTTTGATGTCGGATTGGGTCGAATTTTGGTCATCTGAAAGGTACTATAGCGCACTTTCATTCCTAACTGCAACCGTCGTATTCTAAGACCCTTTGGGCATCCATAAGTGGGATCACACTCGTCGCTACTGAATTTCTCCTTCATCTCCTTGTCCAACATTAACCTTCATAACTCTCTCTTCAGTAGTCGAATTTAGACTATTTTGAGCTCATTGGAATGGTAACTTGAGAAGCTTCTAATTGAGACACGAATTGGGTAATTTCGAGACCATTCGATTCCCAAAAGAACGTTGGAACTCTTTGATCATCATTTTACAATTTTGATTGTTAATCTTTCTAAATCGCACGATCCAACGGAGGTGCCCATAAATCCCTCGTTTGATGTTGGATATGGTCTATTCTTGGTCATCCGAAAGCTAATTTAGCTCACTTTCATTCCTGACAGCAATCGTCGTATTCTGAGACCATTTGGACATCCGTAATTGGGATCGCAGTCATCGCTACTGAATTTTAACTTCATCTACTTGTGCAAGAGTAACCTTCATAACACTCTCTTCAGTGGTCGAATTTAGACTATTTTGAGTTCTTTGGAATGGTAACTTGAGAAGCTTCTAAATGAGACCAGAATTCAGTAATTTTGAGACCGTTCGATGTCACAAAAGCACGTTAGAACTCTCTGATTGTAATTTTGCAATTTCGATTGTCAATCCTTCCAAATCCCGCGATCGAACGGAGGTGCAAATAAATCCCTCGTTTGGCATCAGATTGGGTCAAATTTTGTTCATCTGAAAGGTACTTTAGCGCACTTTCATTCCTGACTGCAATCGTCGTATTTCGAGACCATTTGGGCATTCGTAAGTGGGATCATAGTCGTCGCTACTGAATTTCACCTTCATCTCCTTGTCCAACAGTAGCCTTCATAACTCTCTCTTCAGTGGTCGAATTTAGACTATTTTGAGCTCATTGGAATAGTAACTTATGATGCTTCTAAATGAGATAAGAATTGGGTGATTTCGAGACCGTTCGATATCCCAAAAGAATGTTGGAACTCTTCGATCGTCATTTTACAAGTTTGATTGTTAATCTTTCCAAATCGTACGATCCAACGGAGGCGCTCATAACTCCCTCTTTTGATGTTGGATAGTGTCTATTCTGGGTCATCCGAAAGGTAATTTTGCGCACTTTCATTCCGCACAGCAATCGCTGTATTCTGAGACCATTTGGTCATCCGTAATTGGGATTGCAGTCGTCGATAATGAATTTCAACTTCATCTCCTTGTCCAATAGTAACCATCATAACTCTCTCTTCAATGGTCGAATTTAGACTATTTTGAGCTCATTAGAGTGGTAACTTGAGAAGCTTCTAAATGAGAGAAGAATTGGGTAATTTCGAGACCGTTTGATATCCCAAAAGCACGTTGGAACTCTTCGATCGTCATTTTACAATTTCAATTGTTAATCATTCTAAATCTAGAGATCCAACGGAGGCTGTCATAACTCCTTCGTTTGATGTCGGATTGGGTCGAATTTTGGTCATCTGAAAGGTACTGTAGCGCACTTTCATTCCTAACTGCAACCGTCGTATTCTAAGACCATTTGGGCATCCATAAGTGGGATCGCACTCGTCGCTACTGAATTTCTCCTTCATCTCCTTGTCCAACATTAACCTTCATAACTCTCTCTTCAGTGGTCGAATTTAGACTATTTTGTAATCATTGGAATGGTAACTTGAGAAGCTTCCAAATGAGACAGGAATTGGGTAATTTTGAGACCATTCGATATCCCAAAAGAACGTTGGAACTTTTCGATCGTCATTTTGCAATTTTGATTGTTAATCTTTCCAAATCGCACAATCCAACGGAGGTGCTCATAACTCCCTCGTTTGATGTTGGATATGGTCTATTCTTGGTCATCCGAAAGCTAATTTAGCTCACTTTCATTCCTGACAGCAATCGTCGTATTTTGAGACCATTTGGACATCCGTAATTGGGATCGCAGTCGTTGCTACTGAATTTTAACTTCATCTACTTGTGCAAGAGTAACCTTCATAACTCTCTCTTCAGTGGTCGAATTTAGACTATTTTGAGTTCTTTGGAATGGTAACTTGAGAAGCTTCTAAATGGGACCAAAATTCGATAATTTTGAGACCGTTCGATATCACAAAAGCATGTTAGAACTCTCCAATTGTAATTTTACAATTTCGATTGTTAATCCTTCCAAATCCAGCGATCAAACGGAGGCACAAATAAATCCCTCGTTTGGCGTCGGATTGGGTCAAACTTTGTTCATTTGAAAGGTACTTTGGCGCACTTTAATTCCTGACTGCAATCATCGTATTCTGAGACCATTTGGGCATTCCTAAGTGGGATCATAGTCGTCGCTACTGAATTTCACCTTCATCTCCTTGTCCAACAGTAGCCTTCATAACTCTCTCTTCAGTGGTCGAATTTAGACTATTTTGAGCTCATTGGAATGGTAACTTAAGATGCTTCTAAATGAGACAAGTATTGGGTGATTTCGAGACCGTTCGATATCCCAAAAGACTGTTGGAACTCTTCTATCATCATTTTGCAAGTTTGATTGTTAATCTTTCTAAATCGCATGATCCAATGGAGGCGCTCATAACTGCCTCGTTTGATATTGGATAGGGTCTATTCTTGGTCATCCGAAAGGTAATTTAGCGTACTTTCATTCCTGACAGCAATCGTCGTATTCTAAGACCATTTGGGCATCCATAAGTGGGATCGTAGTCGTCGCTACTGAATTTCACCTTTATCTCCCTGTCCAACAGTAACCTTCATAACTCTCTCTTCAGTGGTCGAATTTAGACTACTTTGAGCACATTGGAATGGTAACTAGAGAAGCTTCTAAATGAGACAAGAATTGGGTGATTTCGAGACTGTTCGATATCCCAAAAGAATGTTGAAACTCTTCAATCGTCATTTTACAATTTTGATTGTTAATCTTTCCAAATCGCACGATCCAACGGAGGCACTCATAACTCCCTTGTTTGATGTTGGATAGGATCTATTCTTGGTCATCCGAAAGGTAATTTAGCGCACTTTCATTCCTGACAGCAATCGTTGTATTCTGAGACCATTTGGGCATCCGTAATTGGGATCGCAGTCGTCGCTACTGAATTTCAACTTCATCTCCTTGTCCAATAGTAACCTTCATAACTCACTCTTCAGTGGTCGAATTTAGACTATTTTGAGCTCATTGGAATGGAGACTTGAGAAGCTTCTAAATGAGATAAGTATTGGGTGATTTCGAGACTGTTCGATATCCCAAAAGAATGTTGAAACTCTTCAATCGTCATTTTACAATTTTGATTGTTAATCTTTCCAAATCGCACGATCCAACGGAGGCACTCATAACTCCCTTGTTTGATGTTGGATAGGATCTATTCTTGGTCATCCGAAAGGTAATTTAGCGCACTTTCATTCCTGACAGCAATCGTCGTATTCTGAGACCATTTGGGCATCCGTAATTGGGATCGCAGTCGTCGCTACTGAATTTCAACTTCATCTCCTTGTCCAACAGTAACCTTCATAACTCACTCTTCAGTGGTCGAATTTAGACTATTTTGAGCTCATTGGAATGGTAACTTAAGATGCTTCTAAATGAGACAAGTATTGGGTGATTTCGAGACCGTTCGATATCCCAAAAGAATGTTGGAACTCTTCGATCATCATTTTGCAATTTTGATAGTTAATCTTTCCAAATCGCATGATACAACGGAGGTAATCATAACTCCCTTGTTTGATATTGGATAGGGTCTATTCTAGGTCATCCGAAAGGTAATTTAGTGCACTTTCATTCCTGACCACAATCGCCGTTTTCCAAGACCATTTGGGCATCCATAATTGGGATCGCAGTCGTCACTACCGAATTTCAACTTCATCTACTTGTCCAATAGTAACCTTCATAACTCTCTCTTCAGTGGTCGAATATAGACTATTTTAAGCTCATTGGAATGGGAACTTCAGAAGCTTCTAAATGAGAAAAGAATTGGGTAATTTCGAGACCGTTCGATATCCCAAAAGAATGTTCGAACTCTTCAATCGTCATTTTGCAATTTTGATTATTAATCTTTCCAAATCGCATGATCCAATGGAGGCGCTCATAACTCCCTCGTTTGATGTTGGATAGTGACTATTCTGGGTCATCCGAAAGGTAATTTTGCGCACTTTCATTCCACACAGCAATCGCCGTATTCCGAGACCATTTGGGCATCCGTAATTGGGATCGCAGTCGTCGCTACTGAATTTCAACTTCATCTCCTTGTCCAATAGTAACCTTCATAACTCTCTCTTCAATGGTCGAATTTAGACTATTTTGAGCTCATTGGAATGGTAACTTGAGAAGCTTCTAAATGAGAGAAGAATTGGGTAATTTCGAGACCGTTCGATATCCCAAAAGCATGTTGGAACTCTTCGATCGTCATTTTACAATTTTGATTGTAAATCATTCCAAATCTCGAGATCCAACGGAGGCGGTATAACTCCTTCGTTTGATGTCGGATTGGGTCGACTTTCATTCATCTCAAAGGTACCATTTGGGCATCCGAAAGTGGGATCGCACTTTTCATTCCCAACATGCAATCGTCGTATTTAGACGAGACCATTTGGGCATCCGTAGTGGATTGCACGTTAGAACTCTTCAATCGTCGTTTGTCATCTAATTTCACCTTCATCTCCTTATCCAATAGTAACCTTCATAACTCTCTCTTCAGTGGTCGAATTTAGACTATTTTGAGCTCATTAGAGTGCTAACTTGACAAGCTTCTAAATGAGACCAGAATTGGGTAATTTCGACACCGTTCGATATCCCAAAAGCATGTTGGAAACGATTGTCATTTTGCAATTTTGATTGTTAATCTTTCTAAATCACGCGATCCAACGTAGGCGCTAATAACTCACTTGTTTAATGTCGAATTGGGTCAATTTTTGTTCATCCGAAAGGTACTTTATCGCGCTTTCATTCCTGACTGCAATCGTCATATTCCGAGACCATTTGGGCTTCTGTAAGTGCATTTGCAGTCATCGGTACTGAATTCTCCTTCATCTCCTTGTCCAACAGTAACCTTCATAACTCTCTCTTCAGTGGTCGAGTTTAGACTATTTTGAGCTCATTGGAATGGTAACTTGAGAAGCTTCTAAATGAGATCAGAATTGGGTAATTTTGACACCGTTCGATATCCCAAAAGCATGTTGGAAACGATCGTCATTTTGCAATTTTAATTGTTAATCTTTCTAAATTGCGCGATCCAACGTAGGCGCTAGTAACTCCCTTGTTTAATGTCGAATTGGGTCGATTTTTGTTCATCTGAAAGGTACTTTAGCGCACTTTCATTCCTGACTGTAATCGTTGTATTCCGAGACCATTTGGGCATCCGTAAGTGCGATTGCAGTCATCAGTACTGAATTTCTCCTTCATCTCCTTGTCCAACAGTAACCTTGATAACTCTCTCTTCAGTGGTTGAATTTAGAATATTTTGAGCTCATTGGAATGGTAACTTGAGAAGCTTCTAAATGAGACCCGAATTCAGTAATTTTGAGACTGTTCGATATCCCAAAAGCATGTTAGAACTCTTCGATCGTAATTTTGCAATTTCGATTGTTAATCTTTCCAAATCATGCGATTGAATGGAGGGGCAAATAACTCCCTCGTTTGACATCGGATTGGGTCAAATTTTGGTCATCTGAAAGGAGATTTAGCGTACTTTCATTCCTGACTGCAATCGTCGTATTCCAAGACCATTTGGGCATCCGAAAGTGGGATCGTAGTCGTCGCTACTGAATTTCACCTTCATCTCCTTGTCCAATAGTAACCTTCATAACTCTCTCTTCAGTTATCGAATTTAGACTATTTTGAGCTCATTGGAATGGTAACTTGAGAAGCTTCTAAATGAGACCATAATTCGGTAATTTTGAGACCGTTCGATATCCCAAAAGCACGTTAGAACTCTTCGATCGTAATTTTGCAATTTCGATTGTTAATCTTTCCAAATCGCTCGATCGAATGGAGGGGCAAATAACTCCCTCGTTTGACATCGGATTGGGTCAAATTTTGGTCATCTGAAAGGAGATTTAGTGCACTTTCATTCCTGACTGCAATCGTCGTATTCCAAGACCATTTAGGCATCCGTAAGTGGGATCGTAGTCGTCTCTACTGAATTTCACCTTCATCTCCTTGTCCAACAGTATCCTTCATAACTCTCTTTAGTGGTCGAATTTAGACTTTTTTGAGCTCATTCGAATGGTAACTTGAGAAGCTTCTAAATGAGACAAGAATTGGGTAATTTCGAGACCATTCGATATCCCAAAAAAACGTTGGAACTCTTCGATCGTCATTGTTTCGACAAGGAAACAAATGTATTTGATTTGGGAGAACTATCTTATTCATACATAACAATGGAATAGTTACAAAGACAATCATCACACTTTATTGATTCTGAATTCATTTACATCCTCTGGTATCCCTTGATTCTAAGATAATTTACAAAGAATTCATTATAAGTGACAATTATTATGGCTAAATATAATTTTCGGCAGCATAACGGCAATGATCTTAATCATCTTCAATGACTTAGGAGGAACAGACAGGTCGATCAACAGTCTTCAAGAGAATGGAGATTCCAGCAGCATTTCGAGGCTATTTCGGTCATCTCCTGAAACTTAGGAGTAATACGCTTCTTTGTCGATGATTCTTTCTTTTCTCCTGAACAAGAAGAACTTGAAGATTTGAAGACTCTAGCCATTCCAACAGCATAACAGCCCATTGTTGTTAAAAACTGCCAAGCAACCGGTTTGCACGGATCCGCGCAAACGATATGCTTTGCGCGGGTCTGCGCAAACTATATCAGCCCTATGCTACTTTGTGCGGATCGGTGCAAACTTTCAGGAGTCCAATACTCCTTTGCGCGCAGTCGCGCAAAGTGCAGGAGTCTAATACCCTGCACCTTCTGTCTTCTCTTTCGTCTTTCTTTCACTTCTGAAATCTTCCAACCCCCTTTTGAGAGAAGGAACGGGGTATTTATAGACATTTTTACAAGTAGAAATCTCTGTTCTGGTCGATGTGGGACAAAAATAACATTCAACCACTTTTATTCCACCATCATAGACTTTGCGCGGACACGCGCAAACGACATGTTTTGCGCAGTATCGCGCAATTTGTCTGTTCCGCGCAAACTATCTTTCTCATCAACCCGCGCAGCCCATTCTCTTTGCGCCGTCCGGCGCAAGCATTCCACTTTGCGCGAACCCGCGCAAAGTGGTCCTGAAGCTGATTTCTTGATCTTCAAATTGATTTCTTGATCTTTCTCATCTTCACTTCCTTGCTTATTTTATGCCTCAACAGATGCCCCCTTGATCCGTTCTTTGTTTTTTCAGAAAATCAAAGTACAGGATCAAACCACTCCTTTCTGTAAGGTTTGCGTGACCTGCACAAGCTCCAGTCATGTACCATACTCGGCCAGAAATACTATAAATAGTCCAACTACTTAGTCATTTTCACGAACCGCCTGTGCTGAAACTCTGCTCTGGCGATTTTTCCCCGCGCAAAGCTCCCACTTTGCGCGACCCCGCGCAAAGCATTTCTCTTTGCGCGACGTCTTTTGAACTTGAAGTTTTCCCACAAAACTATATACTTTACGCGACCTCGCGCAAAGTAATACTCTGTACTTAGCTAATTTTTCAATCACTTAGCCATTTTTCTATCTTCCTTTCTTACTTACTCTCATGGCTCGTATTAAACAAACGGCCCGCCTCATAACTCCTTCTGACTCGCCTTCTTCTGATCAACCTCCTGCTAAACGGACAAAAACTACTTCCAGAACTCCCGCTTATTTCAAAGAACCTGTTCTTCCCACCTTCGACTTTTCTGACCGTATTAGATCTTTGCCTTCTCCCATTCACAGATCCATATCTTTGGGAGATATTAAATGTCCGCCTAAACATGGCAGAGAATATGACTGGGACGAATGGTTGAAGACCACAGCTCATATTCGTACTGATAGTGAGAGACCACCTCTCCGTGAAGATACTCCTCCTGCTTCTCGCCCGAAGAAAACTCGCCGCAATAAGGCGAAAGAATTTGCAGAAAAGATCAAGGAACACAAGAAAAAACGGCTTCAAAACTCGTGGGACTCAGTACGAGTTGTTGAAGGTATCATGAAGTTTGACAACCCTCATGCGGAGGGCATGACAATTATTCCAATCAAGGTATATCGCCATCAGTCCATGCTAGACTGCGAGTCTAAAGACTACATTCATGGCGAGAGATTAATGTATACCGAATCATGGGCCTCAAGAGAGCCTCAGATTCTAGAGGGAATCATCCAAACTTCGAAGCCGCGACAGAGGATAGGAGAAGCTCATCCCATGATCTTTTTAACTCCTTTCCAGAGTCCTCATGATCTCTTTCCTTCTCATTTTTATGAGACAGTGCGACAATGCTTCAGAGATCGAGAGCAACTCGGGGACAGAGCGAGTGCAATTCCGTATTAGAGGGCACATTTAACTGCTCGCCGATACTACTCTGAATGGGCGGAGGCTATATTGCTGAAGCATACAAGTACTCTTACAAAGATCGGTCTTTATGATGCCATAGAAGTAACCTCCAAATACTTCTATAGGGAACCCAATATTCTGAAAGGCTTCCTTGAATATTGGTCACCTACAACCAACTCCTTCCATCTTCCTTATGGTGAAATGAGCATATCTCTTTGGGACCTTCATCGCATAGCCGGTCTCACAATAACAAGCAAATTCTATGATGAATTCATTCCTACCAACAGAGAATTGGCCTCCGTATCTTCTCCGGACCGCAAGCCTTCCATCTCTGAAACTACCATAGAACTGTTCAAAGAGATGGGCAAATTTCCCAACTTCCACAAAATTCCCCCTCTGCAATGGCTGGCTCATTTCTCTAGGGGTCTCAGGTATTTACTAATCCGACCATTATTCTCCTTCTTTATATTCTTACTATTTAGCTATTCCTGCATATTAACCTCCTTCATTTTTCTTTGAAGGTTCCGTGACTGCCGCTCTAAAGAATTAACGAAGCTTCGAGATGCAGTAAGAGGAAAGCCAGAATATAGCTCTTTCGGAGAACTTGCAGCGTTCTTGGCTTACTGGCTAAGCTTGGTCGTATTGCCCAGCTCCAAGTGGGCAGATGCTGTTCGTCCAAGTGTCTTCGTTGTGGCTGGTGCTTTAGCGGAAGGCCACAAATATTCTCTTGCTCCTCCTGTATTATGTTCTATCTACAGGGCCCTTGGAGAAGTAGCTACCCACGTCAAAGACCCTATTCTTGGAGCTTCGTCTGCACATACATCTTGGCATTATTTTACGGGGTGGCTCGGAGTTTATTTTCCCTGGACTTTTGAGGCTTCGGAGCAAGCATATTCTCATCCTTCTCACCTTCCACTCTGGTTCTTTCAGCAAAGAGCGATGGCAAAAAGAGCGTACGAGTGGGTTGCTAATAAAATTCGGGATAATGACCAGATAAACTTCTTTCAGTTTCGCCTTTATCGCTACACCGAAGATACAGACATGGTGGACAACGAAACACTTCTCTGAAGAAAGAGAGCTTTCTTTTTTTCTATTCGCTCATGCAGTTTACCTCTTCGGAAGGGACGAATTCTAGAGAGAACCTTACTACCCCGTCGCTTTGCTCATCAATTTGGTTATGATCAAACTGTGCCACAAGATTATGGGCTGGTTACTAGAAAAATGCGTTGTTACGGAACTGGTCCTCTTAACTGGGCCATGATATGGAAACAGTTGCTGAATGGCTGCGTTGGCTCCCTCTTCGTAATTCCAGGCTGTGATCGCATAGTCCGTACATCATATAGCTGGATGCGATGGTGGGATCACCAATCGTACTTGGTCGCTAAATGCTTGCCAGTGGATTCTTCTATCTTTCTTCATCCGCCCAGGCTGAAGGGCAAAAATTTAGAGAGCGGAATCGGCTACATTCCAGAAAAGAGCCATGCATCCCATCCTGGAGAAATTTGTAGGAAGATATCTTTGGAAGACCCCATTCGTGAAATCAAGCCTATCAACACTTTGGATGGCTGGTTTGCCCACGGAGTTTTGAGAGAATTCGAGAAATCTCGTCGAGACTCTTCAAACCAAGCCGCAGACAATGCTGAAGGTACATCTTCCCCAATTCCTACAGAGACTGTAGCGGTTCCAGAAGGACCAGTTATTGGTACTTCCATATCTTCTCCACAACCCCTTGGTCCTAGTCCATCTTCCCCAATGACTAGATCAAAAACGCGTTTGCAAACATCATCCCCTATTCCTCCAGAAAGAACTCGACCAAAGATCCGCTTCCCTATAGTCCAAGAATCATCTTTGGAGAGCAGCCAACCCGTTTCTTACAAAGGGAAGCAAGTTATCATTGAAGAAGTTGTCGAAGAAACTTTGGAAGATGAAAGTTCAACTTCATCATCAGATACAACTGAATCTTCGCAATATGAAGACAGCGGAGATAACGATAGTGGTGAAGATAAAGATGATGACTTTGAAGAGGGTGAAGTTGACATTGACGGAGATGAGGAAACAGCTGCAAAAGAAGTTGAGATGGAATCTTCCCCTGCACCTGCTAAGGCTTCTCCTAGCATTAATGTTCCTGTTAAATCTCCTGCAGCCGAAGAAGATGAAGAGGAGCTTTTAGATTATGGAGAATATGGGTATTCACCAGGTAAAGGAAATTTAATTTTCATATGCATATATTTTATATTTTAATAACTATTATTTATTTATTTAAAATTATTGTGTCTCCCTTTTTTAGGTGCCCAAGTTGCAGAAATAGGTGCTATCTCCTCAGTGAGCCCTCTTGTGGTATCTTCACCAAGAGCACTCGTGAAATCATATTTCCAACAGAAACTACGGACTTGCCAACTCCGGCTACCAGAGATTCAAGTACGGAAGCTAGAGCACCATCTTTTGCTGATATGGTGGAACTTGGCCCTTCCATGACTCAGAGAGCTTCTCCTTCTGTTAGTCGTATTCCAATGATAGGTATATATACGCTGAATATCTTTACTCAAGACTATATATTTTATAATAATATATTGAATATCTTTCTTCTTTTGCTATAGGAACTCATTCCTGCAGCGGTGCGGCTAGTTCTGATTCTGTAGCCACTACTTCTGAACTGTCATCCTTTGCGAAAATCCCTGTTCATAAAATGCTTATGGTGAAACATTCTTTGTTAGCAATAATCCATATCTTCAGAAATCCTGACCAATGGTTGGACTTGGATGTTGCTATAGAGATTTTGGAGAGCTCTGCCAAGATGGCCAGAATCAACATATCTCCTTTACGGGATTCACTCCTCAAATTTCGTGATTCAGTAATTTCTTTGGCATCTGTAGAGAATGTTACAATTGCCCCTGAGATTTTAGAGTGTAGAAAGCAGTTGGCTTCATCGCAAGAACAAGCCCTTCTGACAGCTTCATCAATTTCTAAACTTGAACAAGAGCATATAATTCTTCAGGACCAATTAAAGATTCATGTTGATGAAAGCAAGACTATTCAAGATCGCATTGCAGCTCTGAAGGAAGAAATCTCTCAGCTGGAGAGGAAGAATCACGAGCAGGTCTTAATCATTCAAGATGTTAAAGAGAAGATACGGGTGAATGTTCAATCCATTGATATCGAAAAATCCGCACAACTTCAAGGTAAAGAAATGATTGCTTCTTTGGAGAATAAGCTTGCTGGCGTTCCTGATCAGGCAAGACTTATTTTTGAAGAAAAATCTAAACATGATGCAGCTTTCAAGGCACAATTGCAGGAAGATTTGCGTAGATATTCAGAAGCAATGGGGATTACAGAAGATCTTTAGACATGTAATTTTGAACATGTGGTTTTTGCTATGTAATTTTGAATATGTGGTTTTTGCTTTCACGTTTCTTGGATATATAATTTATTTGGCTTCTTATATATTTCATGATAGTATTTTGAGATGTTTATAATGGTATTTTCCACCTTGCATATTGATGACATTTATACTAATATTATCAAATTATATCATTTCATTACATCTTTTACAATTTCTAAACCTTTTATGCTTTGTTAGTGCGGGATTCTCTATGTGAGTATTTAAATTGGCGGTACTAAGTTTCAATTTAATTAGCCACACACAGTTTATGCTCATGAGTAGTGGAGCGTGCGCACACACACAGTTTAAGCTCATGAGTAGTGGAGCATTTATGGGTCTTATGTGATGGCCACTGTAACTCTCTAGAGTTCACTTTTGGGCTTCTCACTGCCTTGAGCTCATGGCCAAGGTCCATCAGAGGGGCCCATTGATGCTACCGGGTGGTGAACTGTTGGTTTTACGCACAGGGTTGACCACGGTAACTCTCTAGAGTTCGCAGGGCTCGCAAGGCTACCTTTGGGCACCAAATCTAAGGTCGTCAGTCCATCAATGAGTAGGTTTAAGCCCTTCCTCACGAGTTACTACTGAAATCAAACCCTAGACCTGGAGGGTCTTACGCACGGTTGGCATAAAGCTCGCACTGCGGCCCCTGTTTTCTTCGTCTGCAAGGTCGAGCCCATTCACGGGAGGGCATTTTCATCCGTTCCCGTGTGGCCGCCGGGAAGCTATACAGACGGCATGGGAGTTACGGTGACTAGTCTTCGTGGATTTATGGCCTTTTAGGCTTTGAATCCTTGACTTCGTCAGCTGCCCGCATGGGTGCGCACGATGGTCTTCGCGGGCTTTTTAGGGCCACTGACTCCTCGCTGCTGCCCGAATTGCGATCTTCATGGGTCTTACGTATAGTTGGCCGGCTCTTTTAGAGCTTGATCCTTTGAGAGCATTTTTTTTATGAGCTTGATCTTTTTTTTATTTGGCTCAATTTGGCTCTTTTAGGATTTGGCTTGGCTATACTGCCTCTTTGATTGATATTGATATATCCTTGCTTTTGATAACATCTTCAAGAAGATCCATGCCTTGTAAGGCAATAATATATATATGATCATCATCATTTGCAAATATAGTAGATATTTCCGAAATATCTTCAAGAAGACCCATGCCTTGTAAGGCAATATAATTCTCAGCTTAGATAATATCTTCAAGAAGATCCATGCCTTGTAAGGCAATATAATTTTGTCACTATCTTCAAGAAAATCAAGAGAATTTGTGCCTTGTAAGGCAATATAACTTTGTCAATATCTTCAAGAGAATCTTCAAGATGATATTAACTTTGTCCATCTTATTTGATGATGATGATCATATATATATTTTCCAGATTTGCTGCTTTGATAATTGATATGCTTGTGAATTTCTTCTTTATAGCTTCTTTTGTTGACATATAGACATGATCTTATTCATCTTTGCCCCCTTTTGATACAGAATCATTATATGCCAATAATATTCTGGGTCAAAATCCACATGTCTATCTTTAGGGATAGTATCTTTTGATGAAACGGGCGTTGACAAGTATACTGATACCTTGTCCTTCTTGATTTGTGATTCTATATGCCCCATTGGAGTATACTTCTTTTACCACATATGGACCATCCCATTTAGGCTAGAACTTGCCCCCTGTCCGGCGAGTGACCACTATAGGTCTTTTCAACATTAACACCATATCCCCTTTTTTGAAAGAACGGTATTTAACATGTTTATCAAATGCAGCTGATATTCTGGCCTGATATGATTGCAACCGCTGCTTGAGATGCATAAGACGTTTCTCATCGAGTAAGTCTAATTCTTTCAGCCTTATTTTTGCATTTTCATCATCTGTTATAGACTGATGCACTTTATTCGAGTGATGCCACCTGCATTTCAATTGGGATAACTGCCTCCATACCATAGATTAATGAATACGGTGTATTATGCCTTTCTTTGTCGATGGATGGGTGGTTCTGTAGGCCCATAATGCTTCTTGCAACTTTTCATCCCAATCGCGCTTATTGCTGTCACCATTTTTTTCATTATTTTGACAATCATTTTTGTTAAATGCCTCTGCTAATCCATTGGCAGGAGGATAATAAGGTATTGAAAAAGAATGCTGAATACCGAACTTTTGACATAACTTTTCCATGCCTCTATTTTTAAAAGGGTGCCATTATCAGTAATGATTTTTTTCGGAATACCATGATGGTATATTATAACATGCCGGATGAAATTGACCACGTCTTTCTCTTTAACACTACGCAAGGCGACTGCTTCGGTCCATTTGGAGAAATAGTCTGTTGCTGCCAGAATGTATTGTTTTCCTTTGGATGAAGGAGGATTTATAGGACCAATTACGTCGAGTCCCCAGGCTGAGAAAGGCCAAGAAGCAACAGACTGATGTAATTCTTCTGGAGGAACATGTATTACATCTCCGTGTATTTGACATTCATGACACCGCTTTGCATATTCTATCGCATCTTTAAACATAGTAGGCCAATAATAACCCATTCGATGCACTCTATGGCATAAATTTCGGCCGGCTTGATGTGCTCCACATTCACCAATGTACCTCCCATGACATTTTTGGTTTGCTTCTTGCTTTCGTCTAAGCACCTTAACAGCATTCCATTATAAGATTTTCTATACAATACTTCGCTGCATATGACAAATTTGCCTGATCGCTGTTTAATCTGCTGTCTTTGTACATTATCTTCTGGCAAGATATTATATTTGAAATAATCAACAAAAGGCTGACGCCAATCATCTGTCATTACCTCTAGACAAGATATAGGCAACATTTCAACGGTTTCTTCGATAATCTCTGTAGATGGCAGGAATCTTCTTTCTTCTATAGTTACCTGAAGAGGACTTCGGTTTGTGCAGGATAGAGCCGCTGCCAAACTGGCTAAAGCATCTGCTTTTGCATTCTCTGACTGCGGTATATGTTTAATTTCCACATAACAAAATTGTTCAAGCAACTGTTGTGCCTTTCGATAATAGGGCAGGAGTTCTTCTTTCCTTACTTCAAATTCTGTCATCAATTGATTTACAATCAACTTAGAATCTCCGAAGATATGCAATAATTTTATTTCCATTTGCTGTGCTATTTCCATTCCGATGATAAGAGCTCTGTATTCAGCTTCATTATTTGTGCATGCGGTGCCCAACGTGAAGGAGTATGGTAATAAATCGCCTTGAGGCGTAATGAATATTACTCCTGCCCCCGCTCCCGTTACTCGAGCAGCACCATCAAAATACATCTGCCAGAGATTCTGAGATTCAGCCAACATGACCTGTTCATCTGGGAATTCATCGTTGATTTCTTCATTTTCTGCTACAGGATGCGCTGCGAGGAAGTCTGCCATAGCTTGTCCTTTCACTGCTTTCGCCGGTTTATACGAAATAGTATATTCTGATAACAATAACATCCACTTGGCTAGTCTTCCTGATAACATTGGCCTGGTCATCAAAAATTTTATCGGATCTGCTCTTGAGATCAGAGTTATATTATGGGAGAGACAATAATGCCTTAACTTTTGCACAGCGAATACCAATGCCAAACACTCCTTTTCGATCAAAGAATAATTGCATTCTGCCCTCATCAGTGTTCAGCTTAGATAATAAAGAGCAGTCTCTTTTCCAGCTTCATTTACCTGTGCCAACAAAGCACCCAAAGAATTTGTAGCTACAGATGTATATAAGATAAGTGGTTTACCTTTCACTGGAGTCACATTAACTAACACCTAATTTTAAATAACTCCTTAATTGAATTAAATGCATTCTGGCAGGCATGATCCCATACAAATTCTGTATCTTTCTTCATTAATCGAGAAAATGGCTGACATCTTCCTGCGAGGTTTGAAATGAAACGCCGAATATATGCCTATTTCCCTTGTAAGCTTTTTAATTCTTTCAACGTCGTTGGTGGCGGCATATTTTGAATAGCTTTAATTTTTCTGGATCAATTTCGATTCCTCTGTGTCGTACAACAAAGCCGAGGAATTTGCCAGAAGATACTCCGAATGCACACTTAGCAGGGTTCATCTTTAATTGCTTCTTTCTGAGCCGTCGGAAGACTGATGCTAAATGTTCGCGGTGTTCTTGATGATCTCCTGATCTGACTACCAAATCATCAACGTAGCATTCAACATGTTTATGCATCATATCTTGAAAGATATTCTTCATTGCCCTTTGATATGTTGCCCCGGCATTTTTGAGACCGAAAGGCATAACTTTATAACAATAAATTCCAAGCGGCGTTCTGAAGGCCGTTGCCTCTTCATCTTCGGGTGCCATCCTGATTTGATTATAACCTGCATATTCGTCCATAAAGGACATGATAGCATACTGAGTAGTGCTATCAATTAATAATTCATTATCGGGAGAGGGAAATCATCCTTTGGACATGCTTCATTCGATCTCTCAAAGTCAATACATACTCTAATCACGCCCATTCTTCTTTTCATCTAACAATGTTTGATATCCATTTGGGATATTTAACTTCTCTGATGAACCCAACCTTTATTAGTTTATTTACTTCTTTTTCGATTAATGGAATCAGGTCTGGGTGAAATCGCCTTTGTGCCTGCTTCACTAGTTTCTTTTCTTTGGAAATATTTAATCGATGCATTGCCACAGAAGGTTCCAGTCCCGGCATTTCTTCATATGTCCAAGCGAAGACGTCTTTATTTTCTTTGAGAAGTTGGCCATATTTCTCAGATTCCTGATCTGAAAGGCTGACGCTGATGAATGTGTTCCTTGGCTCTTCTGCTGTTCCTAAATTTATTTCTCGCAGGCCATCTATCGTCGGTTGCCCCCCGTCTTCTATTTGTCTTGGAGCGGTTTCAGGATACTCAACTACCTTAGTATCTTGTGCGGCTGTAGTCATGTTAACTGACACCGTGTTTACTACTGATTCTGCTCCCAATCCTTGGAATTTTCTTCGCTTTTCCTGATTAACCCCGAGGGGGATTTGAATTCCTTTCCCATGATTCAAGCCAGTGGGTTTGTCACAATCAAAACCCATATTTCTCATGATTTTCTTGCTTGCTGCACTGTACTTCCTCAAATTCTGCGGTGCTAACTTTCCATGATATACATTGCTTGTATTTTCATCTTTTACTTCTGCTGCTGCGTGAAACTCTATTGGTTCAGGATTTTTAGCACTGGCTTTGACTTGAAATGTTCCTGGAGCGGCTGCAAATGGCTTACATCTTTCGATATTGGGTAAGGGCATTGTGTAATTGGACTGTAAGACTTTCAGCTGTTCTGTTGATAACAATGTTAACGGCGGTTGTCCCGGTTGTCTCAGGCGCTTTGGTACAAAATAGAACTTCTTTCTTGCTTCTGCAGTCCCAGAAGATTCTGCTCTTTCTCCTCTATCTTTATTTATCCCGACATCTTTTACGATTCTCTTTCCATCATCATTTCCTACTTCTTCGGAAAAACATTTATAATAGCTAGCATCCGCAAAGAAAGACTCAGCTTCTGTATAGGGTTTCGCATCAGCCATTACTTTACACTGCATTCCGTCCTTACAGTATTTGAAGCATTGATGTAGAGTAGAAGGTACAATATTGTACTGATGTATCCACGGCCTTCCCAAGAGAAGGTTATACGTCGTCACAACATTTATAACGTGACATACAACAGTAGTGACTAATTCTCCCACTTCCAATGTTACTGTAATTTTACCGAGCGCGCGTTGCCCATCTTGATTAAACCCCTGTATCATCATTCCACTGGGGCACAAATCTGAACGGCGAAAACCTAATTTGCTAATCATGGAGAGTGGTAAAAGATTCACTGCAGACCCATTATCTATCATAATCCGTTTTATCTTCTTTTCGCATATGTATCCTTCTATCATCAATGGCCTGTTATGTTCCTTTTCACCAATTAAATCATCATCAGAGAAAGATATTACTGGTAGACAATTCATCTTTTCATTGTTTCTTTCATCCTTCATTTCTGTCAGCAACATTTCTCTCACATTGTGATCAGACAGTGCTTGAATCAAACTCTGCCGAAATTCTTCTGACAACTTGAGCGCATCATAAATACTTAGAAGTGCCGGTATACCCTTCAAGTGATTAACTACATCATAAGCCACTTTTGTCACTTTTTATTCATTTCTACTTCTATCCTCAGTATTTTATCTTTCAGTCACTTCTTTCCTGATAATTCTTGCTTTTTTCTTTACCGGACTCGTTATCTGCTTTCCCGATCGCAACGTAATCATTGTCACATTCCTTATTGACCTTCGATCTTCCTTCTCTTTTATTCTCCGAGTCTTTTCTTGAATTGATAATACATTTACTGTCGCCCTTGTATTCTTTCCTTTGCTTTACTTGGTTATTATATCACCTTTATTTATCATTATTTGTATGATGCATTTTAACGTGTAACAATTTTCGGTCGGATGTCCCACTAGCGATGATAACGGCAAAAGTTTCTTTCTCGAGATCTTGTCACATCTTCAGGGCATTTTGGTTCGGGTAATTCCAAGGTTCCTGCTTTTAACAATTGTTGCATCATAAGCACCACGTCCTCTTTATCAAACTCAAATCCTTCACGAGAATCGAGCATTCGAGCTTTTTCCACCGTATCGTCCCTTGATTGATTCCAACCTTCTTTTCCTTCCGACCTTTTGTCTCTTGAGCCCCTTACATCTTGATTTTTCTTATCTCGGTCAATGGTGTTGACAGTTGTCCTGCCAGGTATTCTCCTAACAATTTCATGATGAAAAGCAGGCATCTTACGCGTCATCAATTCCAATGCATGGGCTTTGGTAGCCAAATCGCGAAAGGTTCCGATATCAGTGCTGGTGAGTCCGAATGCAATTCCTGTCTCCATAGAGTTCAGACACATTTTTACTTGTTCCTTTTCTTCGAAGAATTGCCTACACGATGCCCCCAGTGTCTTCCATCTGTCTATGAATTTTTCAACTGGTTCTCCTTCTCTATCGTCGTCTGAAGCTAATTCTGTGATGCTAACATCGCGCTCTGACGAGAAGAAGTTTGACATGAAAGCATCTTGCATTTCTTCCCATGTGCGTATAGATCCTGGTGCTAAATTTGAATACCACCTGAAAGCTTTACTCGTCAATGATGACCCAAATAATCGTAAGCAGTATTGAGGTATCGTGGAGAAATTTCCCATGCTAGTGATGAAATGCATCAGATGTTCTTCTGGTGATCCTTCCCCATTAAACTTCTGGAAATCTGGGTGCTTAAAATTTGCTGGAAACGGAACATCCTCTACCTCTCTTGGGTAGGGCGTTCGATATCTGAAACGACCGGTGTTCGCACGCTCCCTTTCTATTCTGACTGCTTCTTCGATGACTTGTCTCACGTCATCTTGTGTTATAGCTCTTGTTACTGGGACTGACCCTCGCGATCCTATCCCCTGCGGACGGGAACCTTCAGGTTGGTTCTCTTGTCCATTTGTTGTTCCCATCATGGGTGGAGCCACTATCTGGGCTACATTATGTGCCGAGTTGCGGAGCTTCTCTAGGTTCCTAGGCACTCATCCATTAGCACTCTTTGTGCTTCGCCATTTGATCAACACGTTCTTCGGTAGTTGGTCTATTTCCTTGACCCGTTTACGCCATATATACGCGCCCTCTTGATTTGTTTGTCGAAGTCATCTTTGGAGTAAAACGAGAGTATGTTGACGTAACAGGGCTTATAAAGAGGGGAGAAATTGGAGTCTCGTTTGACTCTTTCGTACTTTCCGTGTTTTCAACCGATCGAGTGATACAGTTATGGGCGAGCTTGATCTGGGGTGATACAGGCATCGGTGATCCTATCATCGTGCTTTACCTTTACGTATTCATCCATTTGGTCTTTGGGGCGACCAAAGCTGGGAAAATCGTGCGATGAGAATCATGGAGCGGCTTGTTCAGATAAATCGCCGGAGGAGCAAGTTCAGGTTTTCTTCTTGCTACGCTACGCGTGATTGGTCCTTCAGCTCTTTGTACAAGCAATTTCGCCTTGCGGTTCTTTAGGGTCTTTGTTTTTGTCTTTTTGGACAAGACCAGAGTCCAATTCTCATCACTTTCTTGTGGTTGGGGTGAGACGGAAATAACTCCCGCTGTTACTCGAGTCACTTTGTGCTTGCTTGTAGTGCTTGCCTTTGTATGCTCAGGAGTTTGGCTTGGCGCATATTCAATTACAAACCCAGTAGCGGTGAATAGGAAGTTCACTTTTCTCACAACGTTAGCCATTAGCAATGTTAGGTGATTGAAATTGGGTACCTTCAATAATAAAACATACATGCAATTAGTATGCGAAGGATTAAGTAAACTATTTTAGAGATGAAGGGGAGGATGTTCCCACTGAGAGTCGCCATTTTGGCGTCTGATAGACGCCAAAAACAGTAATGAGAGTTTCGCAACTTTCCCAATGTTAGTGTTAAATAAGATAAAATCCCCAGTGGAGTCGCCATTTTGTTTCGACAAGGAAACAAATGTATTTGATTTGGGAGAACTATCTTATTCATACATAACAATGGAATAGTTACAAAGACAATCATCACACTTTATTGATTCTGAATTCATTTACATCCTCTGGTATCCCTTGATTCTAAGATAGTTTACAAAGAATTCATTATAAGTGACAATTATTATGGCTAAATATAATTTTCGGCAGCATAACGGCAATGATCTTAATCATCTCCAATGACTTAGGAGGAACAGACAGGTCGATCAACAGTCTTCAAGAGAATGGAGATTCCAGCAGCATTTCGAGGCTATTTCGGTCATCTCCTGAAACTTAGGAGGAATACGCTTCTTTGTCGATGATTCTTTCTTTTCTCCTGAACAAGAAGAACTTGAAGATTTGAAGACTCTAGCCATTCCAACAAATATACATGACCCATTCTTTGCTTAAAAAGCGCAAAAACCGGGTTGCGGGATCCGCGCAAATGATATGCTTTGCGCGGGTCCGCGCAAACTATATCAGCCATATGCTACTTTGTACGGATCGGCGCAAACTTTCAGGAGTCTAATACTCCTTTGCGCGCAGTCGCGCAAAGTGCAGGAGTCCAATACCCCGCACCTTCTGTCTTCTCTTTCGTCTTTCTTTCACTTCTGAAATCTTCCAACCCCCTTTTGAGAGAAGGAACGGGGTATTTATAGACATTTTTACAAGTAGAAATCTCTGTTCTGGTCGATGTGGGACAAAAATAACATTCAACCACTTTTATTCCACCGTCATAGACTTTGCCGGACACGCACAAACGACATGCTTTGCACGGTTTAGCGCAATCTGTCTGTTCCGCACAAACTATCTTTCTCATCAACCCGCGCAGCCCATTCTCTTTGCGCCGTCCGGCGCAAGCATTCCACTTTGCGCGAACCCACGCAAAGTGGTCCTGAAGCTGATTTCTTGATCTTCAAACTGATTTCTTGATCTTTCTCATCTTCACTTCCTTGCTTATTTTATGCCTCAATAGTCATTTTGCAATTTTGATTGTTAATCTTTCCAAATTGCATGATCCAACAGAGGTGCTCATAACTCCCTCGTTTGATGTTGGATATGGTCTATTCTTGGTCATCCGAAAGCTAATTTAGCACACTTTCATTCCAGACAGCAATCGTCGTATTCCGAGACCATTTGTGCATGCGTATGTGGGATCGCAATTGTCGCTACTGAATTTTAACTTCATCTCCTTGTCCAATAGTAACCTTCATTACTCTATCTTCAGTGGTCAAATTTGGACTATTTGAGCTCATTGGAATGGTAACTTGAGAAGCTTCTAAATGAGATTAGAATTGGGTAATTTCGAGACCGTTCGATATCCCAAAAGCACGTTGGAATTCTTCGATCTTTATTTTACAATTTTGATTGTTAATCATTCCAAATCGCGCGATCCAACAGAGGCACTCATAACTCCTTCGTTTGATGTAGGATTGGGTCAAATTTTGGTCATCTAAAAGGTACTGTAGCGCACTTTCATTCCTAACTGCAACCGTCGTATTCTGAGACCATTTGGGCATCCGTAAGTGGGATCGCAGTCGTCGCTACTGAATTTCACCTTCATCTCCTTGTCCAACAGTAACCTTCATAACTCTCTCTTCAGTGGTCGAATTTAGGCTATTTTGAGCTCATTGGAATGGTAACTTATGATGCTTCTAAATGAGACAAGAATTGGCTGATTTTGAGACTGTTCGATATCCAAAAAGAATGTTGGAACTCTTCGATCATCATTTTACAAGTTTGATTGTTAATCTTTCCAAATCGCACGATCTGACGGAGGCACTGATAACTCCCTCGTTTGATATTGGATAGGGTCTATTCTTGGTCATCCGAAAGGTAATTTTGCGCACTTTCATTCCTGACAGCAATCGTCGTATTCCGAGACCATTTGGGCATCCGTAATTGGGATCACAGTCGTCGCTACTGAATTTCAACTTCATCTCCTTGTCCAACAATAACCTTTATAACTCTCTTCAGTGGTCAAATTTTGACTATTTTGAGCTCATTGGAATGGTAACTAGAGAAGCTTCTAAATGAGACAAGAGTTGGGTAATTTCGAGACCGTTCGATATCCCAAAAGCACGTTGGAACTCTTCGATCATCATTTTACAATTTGGATTGTTAATCTTTCCCAATCGCGCGATCCAACAGAGGCGCTCATAACTCCCTCGTTTGATGTTGGATTGGGTCAATTATTGGTCATCTGAAAGGTAATTTAGCGAACTTTCATTCCTGATAGCAATCGTCGTATTTCGAGACCATTTGGGCATGCGTATGTGGGATCGCAATTGTCGCTACTGAATTTTAACTTCATCTCCTTATCTAATAGTAACCTTCATTACTCTATCTTCAGTGGTCAAATTTAGACTATTTGAGCTCATTGGAATGGTAACCTGAGAAGCTTCTAAATGAGATTAGAATTGGGTAATTTCGAGACCGTTCGATATCTCAAAAGCACGTTGGAATTCTTCGATCTTTATTTTGCAATTTTAATTGTTAATCATTCCAAATCGCACGATCCAACGGAGGCACTCATAACTCCTTCGTTTGATGTCGGATTGGGTCAAATTTTGGTCATCTAAAAGGTACTGTAGCGCACTTTCATTCCTAACTGCAACCGTCGTATTCTAAGACCATTTGGACATCCGTAAGTGGGATCACACTCGTCGCTACTGAATTTCTCCTTCATCTCCTTGTCCAACAGTAACCTTCATAACTCTCTCTTCAGTGGTCGAATTTAGACTATTTTGAGCTCATTGGAGTGGTAAGTTGACAAGCTTCTTAATAAGACTAGAATTGGGTAATTTTGACACCGTTCGATATCCCAAAAGCACGTTGGAACTCTACGATCGTCATTTTGCAATTTTGATTGTTAATCTTTCTAAATCGCGCGATCCAACATAGGCGCTAGTAACTCCTTGGTTTGATGTCGAATTGGGTCGATTTTTGTTCATCTGAAAGGCACTTTAGCGCACTTTCATTCCTGACTACAATCGCCGTATTCTGTGACCATTTGGGCTTCCGTAAGTGCGATTGCAGTCATCGGTACTGAATTTCACCTTCATGTCCTTGTCCAACAGTAACCTTCATAACTCTCTCTTCAGTGGTAGAATTTAGACATTTGAGCTCATTGCAATGGTAACTTGAGAACCTTCTAAATGACATTAGAATTGGGTAATTTCGAGACCGTTCGATATCCCAAAAGAACCTTGGAATTCTTCGATTGTCATTTTGCAATTTCAATTGTTAATCATTCTAAATCGCGCGATCCAAAGGAGGCACTCATAATTCCTTCGTTTGATGTCGGATTGGTCAAATTTTGGTCATCTGAAAGGTACTGTAGCGCACTTTCATTCCTGACTGTAATTCTCGTATTCCGAGACCATTTGGGCATCCGTAAGTGGGATCGCAGTCGTTGCTACTAAATTTCACCTTCATCTCCTCGTCCAACAGTAACCTTCATAACTCTCTCTTCAGTGGTCAAATTTAGACTATTTTGAGCTCATTGGAATGGTAACTTATGATGCTTCTAAATGAGACAAGAATTGGGTGATTTTGAGACTGTTCGATGGAACTCTTCGATCATCATTTTGCAAGTTTGATTGTTAATCTTTCCAAATCGCACGATCTAACGGAGGCGCTCATAACTCCCTCGTTTGATATTGGATAGGGTCTATTCTTGGTCATCCGAAAGGTAATTTTTCGTGCTCTTTCATTCTGACGGAAATCGTCAGTTCCCACGAGACCATTTGGGCATCCGTAATTGGGATCATAGTCGTCGCTACTGAATTTCAACTTCATCTCCTTATCCAACAGTAACCTTTATAACTCTCTCTTCAGTGGTCGATTTTTGACTATTTTGAGCTCATTAGAATGGTAACTTATGATGCTTCTAAATGAGACAAGAGTTGGGTAATTTCGAGACCGTTCGATATCCCCTAAGCACGTCAGAACTCTTCAATCGTCATTTTACAATTTGGATTGTTAATCATTCCAAATCGCATGTTCTAACGGAGGCACTCATAACTCCTTCGTTTGATGTCGGATTGGGTCAAATTTTGTTTATCTGAAAGGTACTGTAGTGCACTTTCATTTCTAACTGCAACTGTCGTATTCTGAGACCATTTGGGCATCCGTAAGTGGGATCACACTCGCCGCTACTGAATTTCTCCTTCATCTCCTTATCCAACAGTAACCTTTATAACTCTCTCTTCAGTGGTCGAATTCAGACTATTTTGAGCTCATTGGAGTGGTAACTTGACAAGCTTCTAAATAAGACCAGAATTGGGTAATTTTGACACCGTTCGATATCCCAAAAGCACGTTAGAACTCTACGATCGTCATTTTGCAATTTCGATTGTTAACCTTTCTAAATCGCGCGATCCAACGTAGGCGCTAATAACTCCCTTCTTTGATGTCGAATTGGGTCGATTTTTGTTCATCGGAAAGGTACTTTAGCGCACTTTCATTGCTGACTGCAATCGTCGTATTTCGAGACCATTTGGGCATACGTAAGTGCGATTGCAGTCATCGGTACTAAATTTCTCCTTCATGTCCTTGTCCAACAGTAACCTTCATAACTCTCTCTTCAGTGGTAGAATTTAGACTATTTTGAGCTCATAGGAATGGTAACTTGAGAAGCTTCTAAATGATACCAGAATTCAGTAATTTTGACACTGTTCGATATCCCAAAAGCACGTTAGAACTCTTCGATCGTAATTTTGCAATTTCGATTGTTAATCTTTCCAAATCGCGCGATCGAACGGAGGCGCAAATAACTCCCTCGTTTGAAGTCGGATTGGGTCAAATTTTGGTCATCTGAAAGGTACATTAGCCCACTTTCATTCTTGACCGCAATCATCGTATTCCGAGACCATTTGGGCATCCGTAAGTGGGATCACAGTCGTCGCTACTGAATTTCACCTTCATCTCCTTGTCCAACAGTAACCTTCATAACTCTCTCTTCTGTGGTCAAATTTAGACTATTTTGAAATCATTGGAATGATAACTTGAGAAGCTTCTAAATGAGACAAGAATTAGGTAATTTCAAGACCGTTAGATATCCCAAAAGAATGTTGGAACTCTTCAATCATCATTTTACAATTTTGATTGTTAATCTTTCCAAATCGCACGATCCAACGGAGGCACACATAACTCACTCGTTTGATGTTGGATAGGGTTTATTCTTTGTCATCCGAAAGGTAATTTAGCGCACTTTCATTCCTGACAGCAATCGTCATATTCCGAGACCATTTGGGCATCCGTATTTGGGATCGCAGTCGTCGTTACTGAATTTCAACTTCATCTCCTTGTCCAACAGTAACCTTCATAACTCTCTCTTCAGTGGTCAAATTTAGACTATTTTGAGCTCATTGGAATGGTAACTTGACAAACTTCTAAATGAGACCAGAATTGGGTAATTTCGAGACCGTTCGATATCCCAAAAGCACATTGGAACTCTTCGATCGTCATTTTACAATTTCGATTGTTAATCTTTCCAAATCGCGATCCAATGGAGGTGCTCATAACTTCCTCATTTGATGTCGAATTGGGTCAATTTTTGTTCATCAGAAAGGTACTTTAGCACACTTTCATTCCTAACTGCAATCGTCGGATTCTGAGACCATTTGGACATCCGTAAGTGGGATCGCAATCCTCATTACTGAATTTCTCCTTCATCTCCTTGTCCAACAGTAACCTTTATAACTCTCTCTTTAGTGGTCGAATTCAGACTAATTTGAGCTCATTAGAATGGTAACTTGAGAAGCTTCTAAATGACACCAGAATTTGGTAATTTTGAGACCGTTCGATATCGCAAAAGCATGTTGGAACTATTCGATCGTCATTTTGCAATTTTGATTGTTAATCTTTCTAAATCGCGCGATCCAACGGAGGCGCTCATGACTCCCTCCTTTGATGTCGGATTGGGTCGAATTTTGGTTATCTGAAAGGTACATTAGTGCCCTTTCAATCCTGACTGTAATTGTCGTATTCCGAGACCATTTGGGCATCCGTAAGTGGGATCGCAGTCGTCGGTACTGAATTTCTCCTTCATCTCCTTGTCTAACAAGAACCTTTATAACTCTCTCTTCAATGGGATCAATTTAGACTATTTTGAGCTCATTGGAATGGTAACTTGAGAAGCTTCTAAATGAGACCAGAATTGGGTAATTTCGAGACCGATATCCCAAAAGCACGAACTCTTCGATGTTAAAAGCACGTTGATTGTTAACTTTTCGATCGTCTCCCTTTTGAAATTCATTGGGTCATTTTTTGGTCATCTGAAAGGTACTTTAGCGCACTTTCATTCCTGATTACAACCGTTGTATTCCAAGACCATTTGGGTATCCGTAAGAGGGATGGCATTCATTGGTACTGAATTTCTCCTTCATCTCCTTGTCCAACAGTAGCCTTCATAACTCTCTCTTCAGTGGTCGAATTTAGACTATTTTGAGCTCATTGGAGTGGTAACTTGAGAAGCTTCTAAATGAGACCAAATTTTGGTAATTTTCAGACCGTTCGATATCCCAAAAGCACGTTAGAACACTTCCATCGTAATTTTGAAATTTCGATTGTTAATCTTTCCAAATTGCGAGATCGAATGGAGGTGCAAATAACTCCATCGTTTGACATCGAATTGGGTCAAATTTTGGTCATCTGAAAGTTACTGTAGTGCACTTTCATTCTTAACTGTAATCATCGTATTCCGAGACCATTTGGGCATCCATAAGTGGGATCGCAGTCATCGCTACTGAATTTCACCTTCATCTCCTTGTCCATCAGTAACCTTCATAACTCTCTCTTCATTGGTTGAATTTAGAATATTTTGAGCTCATTGGAACGATAACTTGAGAAGCTTCTAAATGAGATAAGAATTGGGTAATTTCGAGACCATTCGATACCCCAAAAGAACATTAGAACTCTTCGATCGTCATTTTTCAATTTTGATTGTTAATGTTTCTAAATTGCACGATCCAACCGAGGCGCTCATAACACCCTCGTTTGATGTTGGATATGGTCTATTCTTGGTCATCCGAAAGGTAATTTAGCACACTTTCATTCCTAACAGTGATCATCGTATTCCCAGACCATTTGGGCATCAGTAATTGGGATCGCAGTTGTCACTACTGAATTTTAACTTCATCTCCTTGTCCAATAGTAACCTTCATAACTCTCTCTTCAGTGGTCGAATTTAGACTATTTTGAGCTCATTGGAATGGTAACTTGAGAAGCTTATAAATGAGACCAGCATTCAGTAATTTTGAGACCGTTCGATATCCCAAAAGCACGTTAGAACTCTTCGTTCGTAATTTTGAAATTTCGATTGTTAATCTTTCCAAATTGTGCGATCGAACGGAGGTGCAAATAACTCCCTCATTTGACGTCGGATTGGGTCAAATTTTGGTCATCTGAAATGTACTTTAGCGCACTTTCATTCCTGACTACAATCGTCGTATTTCGAGACCATTTGTGCATCCGTAAGTGGGTTCGCAGTCGTCGCTACTGAATTTCACCATCATCTCCTTATCCAACAGTAACCTTCATAACTCTCTCTTCAGTGGTCGAATTTAGACTATTTTAAGCTCATTGGAATGGTAACTTAAGAAGCTTCTAAATGAGATAAGAATTGGGTGATTTCGAGGCCGTTCAATATCCTAAAAGAATATTAAAACTCTTCTATCATCATTTTGTAATATTGATTGTTAATCTTTCCAAATCGCACGATCCAACGGAGGCGCTCATAACTCCCTCGTTTGATATTGGATAGGGTCTTCTCTTGGTCATCCGAAAGGTAATTTAGTGCACTTTCATTCCTGACAGTAATCATCGTATTCCAAGACCATTTGGGCATCCGTAATTGGGATCGCAGTCGTCGCTACTGAATTTCAACTTCATCTCCTTGTCCAACAATAACCTTCATAACTCTATCTTCAGTGGTTAAATTTAGACTATTTTGAGCACATTGGAATGGTAACTAGAGAAGCTTCTAAATAAGATAAGAATTGGGTAATTTCGAGACCGTTCGATATCCCGAAAGCACGTTGGAACTCTTCGATTGTCATTTTGCAATTTGGATTGTTAATCTTTCCAAATGCGCGATCCAACGGAGGCGCTCATAACTCCCTCGTTTGATGTTGGATTGGGTCGATTTTTGGTTATCTGAAAGGTAATTTAGCGCACTTCCATTCCAGACTGCAATCGTCGTATACCGAGACCATTTGGGCATCCGTAAGTGGGATCAGAATTGTCGCTACTGAATTTCAACTTCATCTCCTTGTCCAACAGTAACCTTCATTACTCTCTTCAGTGGTCAAATTTAGACTATTTGAGGTCATTGGAATTACAACTTGAGAAGCTTCTAAATGAGATTAGAATTGGGTAATTTCGAGACTGTTCGATATCCCAAAAGCACGTTGGAACTCTTTGATCGTCATTTTGCAATTTTGATTGTTAATCATTCCAAATCGCGTGATCCAATGGAGGCACTCATAACTCCTTCGTTTAATGTCGGATTGGGTCAAATTTTGGTCATCTGAAAGGTACTGTAGCGCACTTTCATTCCTAACTGCAACCGTCGTATTCTGAGACCATTTGGGCATCCATAAGTGGGATCACACTCGTCGCTACTGAATTTCTCCTTCATCTCCTTTTCCAACAGTAACCTTCATAACTCTCTCTTCAGTGGTGGAATTTAGACTATTTAGGCATCCATAAGGGGGTTCACACTTGTCGCTTAGACTATTTTGAGCTCATTGGAGTGGTAACTTGAGAAGCATCTAAATGAGACTAGAATTGGGTAATTTTGACACTATTCAATATCCCAAAAGCACGTTGGAACTCACTGATCGTCATTTTGCAATTTCGATTGTTAATCTTTCTAAATTGTGTGATCCAACGTAGGCGCTAATAACTCCCTTGTTTGATGTCGAATTGGGTCGATTTTTGTTCATCTGAAAGGTACTTTAGCACACTTTCATTCCTGACTGCAATCGTCGTATTCCAAGACCATTTGGGCATCCACAACTGCGATTGCAGTCATTGGTACTGAATTTCTCCTTCATCTCCTTGTCCAATAGTGTTTCGACAAGGAAACAAATGTATTTGATTTGGGAGAGTCATCTTATTTAAACATAACAATGAAATAATTACAAAGACAATCATCACACTTTATTGATTCTGAATTCATTTACATCCTCTGGTATCCCTTGATTCTAAGATAGCTTACAAAGAACTTATTACAAATGTCAATTATTATAGCTAAATATAATTTCGGCAGCATAACGGCAATGATGTCAATCATCTCCTATGACTTAGGAGGAATAGACCAGTCAATAAACAGTCTTCAAGAGCACGAAGATTCCAGCAGCATTTCAATGCTATTTTGGTCATCTCCTGAAACTTAGGAGGAATACGTCTCTTCATCGATAATTCTTCCTTTCTCTTGATCAAGAATAACTTGAAGCTTTGAGAACTCCAATCATTCCAACAGCATTTCAGCCCATTGCTGTCAAAACTGCCAAGAAATAGGTTTGCGCGGGTCCGCGCAAAAACAGATATGCTTTTTGCTTGCGGTCCGCGCAAACTATAAAAATCCTTCAATTGCTTTGCGCCGACCCGCGCAATCTTCCAGGAGTCCAATACTCCTTTGCGGGATCGCGCAAAAGTGCAGGAGTCCAATACTCCGCACCTTCTGTCTTCTCTTTCGTCCTTGCTTCACTTCTGAAATCTTCGAACCCCTCTTTTGAGAAGGAATGGGGTATTTATAGACAATTTCATCAGTGAAAATCTCTGATCTGGTCGATGTGGGACAAAAAACATCATTCAACCATTTTTATCGCACCATCATACACTTTGCGCGGACACGCGCAAACGATATGCTTTGCGCGATCTCGCACAAACCTTCAATCTCGCGCAAACTGTCTTCTTTTAATCCGCGCAAACCTTTCACTTTGCGCGGTCTGGTTTCACTTTGCGCGATCCCGCGCAAAGTGATCTTGAAACTATTTTTTTCCTTGTTCTTTCTTATTCCTTGATTTTTCTTGTCTTCACTCTCTTGCTTATTTTTATGCCTCAACAGATGCCCCCTTGATCCGTTCTTTGTTTGTTCAGAAAATCAAAGAAAAGGATCAAACTATTCCTTTCTTCCAAGGTTTGCGCGACCTCGCGCAAAGTCCTACTCGAGTACCGTACTCGGCCATAAAGCCTATAAATAGTCCAACGACTTAGTCATTTTCACGAACTTCCCTCTGCTGACACTCGCTCTGGCGATTTTATTCCGCGCAAACTCTTCACTTTGCGCGACCCACAAAACCGTTTAACTTTGCGCGACGTCCGCTGAACTTAGAGCTTTTCCGCGCAGAATATAGACTTTGCGCGACCTCGCGCAAAGTTCCCTGTACTTAGAAAATTTTTCGAACTTAGACCTATTTCTTCTTTCTTCATTTCTTGCTCTTTGACTTATCTTCTTTCTTCTTTCTTTCATTATGGCTCGTATCAAACAGACTGCTCGTCTTGTATCTCCTTCAAACTCTCCTCCTTCTTGACCAACCGCCCTAAAAAGAATGAAGACAACTTCTAGAAATCCACTTACTTTAAAGAACTGTTCTCCCCACTTTCGATTTCTCTGACCGTATCAAATCTTTACCCTCTCCTATTCACAGATCCATCTCCTTGGGAGATATTAAATGCCCGCCAAAGCATGGGAGAGAATACGATTGGGATGAGTGGCTCAAGACCACAGCCCACATTCGTACTGACAGTGAGAGACCGCCCTTTCGCGAAAACACCCCTCCTGCTTCCCGTCCGAAGAAGACTCGCCGCAACAAGGCGAAGGAATTTGAAGAAAAGATCAAGGAACACAAGAAGAAAAGACTTCAGAACTCGTGGGATTCGGTGCGAGTTGTAGAAGGAGTCATGAAATTCGACAACCCTCATGCAGAGGGTATGACCATCATTCCCATAAAGGTGTATCGCCATCAGTCTATGCTGGACTGTGAACCTAGAGATTGTGTTCATGGCGAAAGGCTGATGTACACCGAATCATGGGCCACAAGAGAGCCCCGGATTCTTGAAGGAATCATTCAAACGAAGAAGCCGCGACAGAGGATCGGAGAAGTTCACCCCATGATTTTCCTAACTCCTTTCCATAGTCCTCATGATCTCTTTCCTTCTCATTTTTATGAGACAGTGCGTCAACGCTTCAGAGATCGAGATCAACTCTGGGGCAATCAATTTCGCATCAGAGGTCTGCTAATTGCTCGTCGTTATTATTCGAATGGGCGGAAGCTATTTTCTTTGAAACACACGAGCACTCTTGCAAAGATAGGCCTTTATGATGCCATAGAAGTAACCTCAAAATACTTCTATCGGGAGCCCAATGTTCTGAAAGGCTTCCTTGAGTATTGGTCACCCACAACCAACTCCTTTCATCTTCCATACGGTGAAATGAGCATATCTCTTTGGGACCTTCATCGTATAGCTGGTCTCACAATAACGGGGAAATTCTACGATGAATTCATTCCTACCAACAGAGAATTGGCCTTTGTGTCTTTTCCGGATCGCAAGCCCTCCATATCCGAGACTACCATAGAGCTATTCAAAGAGATGGGCAAATTCCCCAATTTCCACAAAATTCCCCCTCTTCAATGGCTGGCCCATTTTTCTAGGGGTTTAAGGTATTTATCAATCTGATAATTGATCTTCCTCTTTGTATTCTTCAGCCATTTATGTATATTAACCTCTTCATTTTTATTTCCTTTGAAGGTTTCGCGACTGCAATTCCAAAGAACTGACAAAGCTTCGGGATGCAGTAAGAGGAAAGCCGGAATATAGCTCTTTTGGAGAGCTTGCAGCGTTTCTGGCCTATTGGCTAAGCTTAGTCGTTTTGCCCAGCTCTAAATGGGCAGATGCTATCCGTCCGAGTGTCTTTGTTGTGGCCGGCTGCCTTAGCAGAAGGACATAAATACTCTCTCGCTCCTCCAGTACTATGTTCTATCTACCGGGCCCTTGGAGAAATAGCTACTCATATAAAAGACCCCATTCTTGGAACTTCATCGGCGCACACTTCCTGGCATTATTTTACAGGATGGCTTGGAGTCTATTTCCCTTGGACTTTCGAGGCTTCAGAGCAAGCATATTCTCATCCCTCTCATCTTCCGCTCTGGTTTTTTCAACAAAGAGCAATGGCTAGGAGAGCATATGAATGGGTGGCAAATAAAATTCGAGACGACGATCAAATAAACTTCTTTCAATTCCGCCTCTATCGCTATCCCGTGGACACAGATATGGTGGACAACGAAACACTTACTGCAGCAGAGAGAGCTTTCTTCTTCTCTATTCGCTCGTGCAGTTTACCTTTGCGGGAAGGGACAGAATTCTGGAGAGAACCTTACTACCCGAGTCGCTTTGCTCGTCAATTCGGTTACGATCAAACCGTTCCTCAAGACTGCGGGCTTGTTACAAGAAAAATGCGCTGCTACGGAACTGGTCCTCTCAACTGGGCCATGATATGGAAACAGTTGTTGAATGGCTGTGTTGGCTCCCTCTTCATAATTCCAGGTTGTGACCGTGTAGTCCACACTTCATATAGCTGGATGCGATGGTGGGATCACCAATCGTACTGGTTGATAAATGCTTGCCAGTAGATTCTTCTATCTTTCTTCATCCACCAAGGCTGAAGGGCAGAAACTTAGAGAGCGGAATCGGGTATATTCCAGAGAAGAGCCACGCGTCTCATCCAGGAGAAATTTGCAGGAAGATATCACTGGAAGAACCCATTCGTGAAATCAAGCCCATCAATACTTTGGATGGTTGGTTTGCCCACGGAGATCTAAGAGAATTTGAAAAATTTCGTCGGGACTCTTCAAATCAAGGTGTGGATGATGCTGCAGGTACATCTTCTCCAATTCCTTGAGAGACTCAGTGGCGGCTCAAGAGGGACCAGCTATTGGTACTTCAATATCTTCTCCGCAACCCATTGGTCCTAGTCCATCTTCTCCGATGACTAGATCAAGAACACGTTTGCAATCATCGTCTCCTATCCCTTCGGAAAAGATCGGCCAAGCATCTGCTTCCCCTTCAGTTCAAGAGCCCATATTGGAGAGTAGCCAGCCTGTTTCTTACAAAGGGAAGCGGTTGTTGTTGAAGAGGTTGATGAAGAAATTTTGGACGATGAAAGTTCAACTTCTTCATCGGATACAACCGAATCCTCGCCATACGAAGACAAAGAAGGGTAGCGATAGTGGTGAGGATAAAGATGATGACTTCAAGAAGGTGAAGTCGACATTGGCGAAGGAGAGGAGCAACATGCAAAAGAAGTTGAAATGGAGTCTTCCCCTGTTGTTATTAAGACTCCTCCCAAAGCATTAATGTTCTGTTAAATCTCCTATAGCAGAGAGAAGATGAAGAAGAGCCCTTAGATTATGGGGAATATGGGTATTCTCCGGTAAAGAAGAAATTTCAATTTTCATGCATATATATATTATTTTATATTTTAACAACTATTTATTTAAAATTATTTTATCTCCCTTTTTAGGTGCCCAAGTTGCAGAAACAGGTGTCATCTCTCCAGTGGCCCCTCTTGTAATATCTTCACCGAGAGCATCTGTAGCTCCGTTGGTAGTACCAAGAGTAGTTGCTCGTGAAATTATATTTTCTACAGAAACTACTGATTTGCCAACTCCGCTACATACTAGGGATTCTAGTACGGAAGCCAGAGCACCCTCTTTTGCTGATATGGTGGGACTTGGTCCTTCCATAACTCAGGGAGCTTCTCCTTCTCTTAGCCGTATCCCAATGACAGGTATATATATATATGCGCTGATTTTCCTTTCTTCAAGGTTATTTATTTCACAATAATATTTCGAATATCCTTCTCCTTTTGCTATAGGAACTCCTTCTTGTAGTGGTGCGGCTAGTTCCGATTCTGTGGCCACCGCTTTTGAATTATCATCTTTTGCGAAGATACCAGTTCATAAGATGCTTATGGTGAAGCATTCCTTATTAGCAATAATCCATATCTTCAAGAATCCTGATCAGTGGCTGGATTTGGACGTTGCCATAGAGATTTTGGAGAGTTCTGCCAGGATGGCCAGGATTGACATATCTCCCTTACGGGATTCACTCTTCAAGTTTCGTGATTCTGTAATTTCTTTAGCTTCAGTGGAAAATATCACAATTGCGCCTGAAATTTTAGAATATAGAAAGCTGCTGGCTCTTTCTCAAGAACAAGTCTCTTTAACAGCTTCTTCAATTTCCAAATTTGAACAAGAACGTATGATTCTTCAAGATCAATTAAAGATTCATGTTGATGAAAGCATAACTATCCAAGATCGCATTGCAGCTCTGAAGGAAGAAATCTCTCAGCTGGAGAGAAAGAATCATGAGCAAGCCTTAATCATTCAAGAGGTTGAAGAGAAGATGCGAGTGAATGCCAAATCTATTGATACTGAAAAATCTGCACAACTTCGAATAAAGAAATGGTTGTTTCTTTGGAGAACAAGCTTCTTTGGCGTTCTGATCAGCGAAACTTATTCTTGAAGAAAAATCTCGACATAATGCAGCTCAGCAAATTAAAAGAAGATTTGCTCAGATATTCAGAAGCAATGGGGATCACAGAGAATCTTTGAATCATGTAATTTTAAACATGTGATATTTGCTTTTGTGTTTCTCGGATGTAATTTATCATTTATCTCATGATAGTATTTTTGGGATGTTTTATGATGGTATTTTCTATCTTGCATATTGATGATATTTATGCTAATATTATCATATTATATTTATATAATAATTTTATTATATTTATTTATTTTTTTTTATTAATATTATCAAGTTATATTTATTCTTTATATAATAATTTTCATTACACATTTTTATAATTTCTAAACCTTTTATGCTTTGTTAGTAAGGGATTCTCTAGGTGAGTATTTAGATTGGCGGTACTAAGTTTCAATTCAATTAGCCACACACAGTTTATGCTCATGAGTAGTGGAGCGTGCGCACACACACAGTTTAAGCTCGTGAGTAGTGGAGCATTTATGGGTCTTATGTGATGGCCACTGTAACTCTCTAGAGTTCACTTTTGGGCTTCTCACTGCCTTGAGCTCACGGTCACGGTCCATCAGAGGGGCCCATTGACGCTACCGGACGGTGAACTGTTGGATTTACGCGCAGGGTTGGCCACGGTAACTCTCTAGAGTTCGCAGGGCTCGCAAGGCTACCTTTGGGCACCAGATCTAGGGTCGCCAGTCCATCAATGAGTAGGTTTAAGCCCTTCCTCACGAGTTACTACTGAAATCAAACCCTAGACCTGGAGGGTCTTACGCACGGTTGGCATAAAGCTCGCACTGCGGCCCCTGTTTTCTTCGTCTGCAAGGTCGAGCCCATTCACGGAGGGCATTTTCATCCGTTCCCGTGGCGCCGCTGAAGCTATACAGACGGCATGGGAATTACGGTGACTAGTCTTCGCGGATTTATGGCCTTTTAGGCTTTGAATCCTTGACTTCGTCGACTACCGCATGGGTGCGCACGATGGTCTTCGCGGGCTTTTAGGGCCACGACTCTCTGCCACGCCCGAATGGCGATCTTCATGGGTCTTACGTATAGTTGGCCGGCTCTTTTAGAGCTTGATCCTTTGAGAGCATTTTTTTTTTTTTTTTTTTTTTTTTTTAGCTTGATCTTTTTTATTTTGCTCAATTTTGGCTCTTTTAGGATTTTGGCTTGGCTATACTGCCTCTTTGTTTGATATTGATATATCCTTGCTTTTGATAATATCTTCAAGAAGATCCATGCCTTGTAAGGCGATAATATATATATGATCATCATCATTTGCAAATATAGCAGATATTTCTGAAATATCTTCAAGAAGATCCATGCCTTGTAAGGCAATATAACTTTGAGCTTAGATGATATCTTCAAGAGAATCTTCAAGAATTTGTGTCTTGTAAGGCAATATAACTTTGAGAATTTGTGCCTTGTAAGGCAATATAACTTTGAGAATTTGTGCCTTGTAAAGTAATAATATAACTTTGTCAATCTCTTCAAGAGAATCTTCAAGATAATGATATTGTCTTTATCATACTTATTTGGTGATGATGATGACCATATATATTTTTCAGATTTTGATGCTTTGATAATTGACATGCTTGTGAGTTTCTTCTTCATAGCTTCTTTTTGTTGACATATAGACATGATTTTATTCATCTTTGCCCCCTTTTGATCTGAGAATCATTATGCCGATAATATTTTGGGTCAAAATCCAGTCTCTATCTTTAAGGATAGTATCTTTTGATGAAACGGGCATTGACAGCACACCAATACCTGTCCTTCTTGATTTGTGATTCTATATGCCCCATTGGAATATACTTCTTTTACCACATATGGACCGTCCCATTTAGGCTCGAACTTGCCCCCGTCCGTGATGACCACTATAGGTCTTTTCAACATTAACACCATATCCCCTTTTTTGAAAGAAGCGATATTTGACTGTTTTATCAAAGGCACCGATATTCGGCTGATATGATTACTGTATTCTTGAGCATAAGACGTTTCTCATCAAGCAAATCTAATTCTTTCAGCCTTATTTTTTGCGTTTTCATCATCTGTTATAGATTGATGTACTGCTATTCGGAGTGATGCCATCTGCATTTCAATTGGGATAACTGCCTCCATACCATAGACTAATGAATACGGTGTTGCCCCTATTGCTGTACGATGAGTGGTTCTGTAGGCCCATAATGCTTCTTGTAACTTTTCATCCCAATCCCGCTTATTGCCTGTCACTGTTTTCTTCATTATCTTGACAATTGTTTTGTTAAACGCCTCTGCTAATCCATTGGCCGGAGGATAATAAGGTGTTGAAAAAGAATGTTGGATGCCGAACTTCTGACATAACTTTTCCATGCCTCTATTTTTAAAAGGGGTGCCATTATCAGTGATGATTTTCTTCGGAATACCATGACGGTATATTATAGCATGACGGATGAAATTGACCACGTCTTTCTCTTTAACATTACGCAAGGCGAGCGGCTTTGGTCCACTTGGAGAAATAATCCGTTGCTGCCAGAATATACTGTTTTCCTTTAGATGAAGGAGGATTTATAGGACCAATAACGTCGAGTCCCCAGGCTGAAAAGGGCCAAGAAGCAACAGACTGATGTAATTCTTCTGGAGGAATATGTATTACATCTCCATATATTTGACATTCATGACACCGCTTTGCATATTCTATCGCATCTTTAAACATAGTAGGCCAATAATAACCCATTCGATGCACTTTATGGCATAAATTTCGGCCAGCTTGATGTGCTCCACATTCACCGAATGTGCCTCCCAAACATTTGGTTTGCTTCTTGCTTGTCCAAGCACCTTAACAACATTCCATTATAAGATTTTCTATATAATACTTATTTGCATATGACAAATTTTCTGATCGTTGCTTAATCTATTGTCTTTGTACATTGTCTTACGGCAAAATATTATATTTGAGATAATCAACAAAAGGTGACGCTAATCATCCATTGTTACCTCCAGCAGGATATAGGCAACATTTCAACAGATTTCTTCGATAACCTCTGCAGATGGCGAGAATCTTCTTTCTTCTATAGTTACACGAAGAGGACTTCGGTTTGTGCGGGATAAAGCCATTTAAAAGCGGCTAAAGCATCTGCTTTTGCATTCTCCAACCGCGGTATGTGTTTTATTTCCACATAATAGAATTGTTCAAGCAATCATGTTGTGCCTTAGATAATAAGGCAAGAGTTCCTCTTTCCTTACTTCAAATTCTGTGGTTAATTGATTTACACCAATTTAGAATCTCCGAAGATATGCAATGATTTTATTTCCATTTGCTGTGCTATTTCCATTCCGATGATAAGAGCTTTATATTCGGCCTCATTGTTTGTGCATGCGATACCCAATGTGAAAGAGTATGGTAATAAATCGCCCTGAGGTGTAATGAATATTACTCCTGCCCCCGCTCCCGATATTCGAGCAGCACCATCAAAATACATCTGCCAAAGATTCTGAGATTCAACCAACATAACCTGTTCATCTGGGAATTCATCATTGATTTCTTCATTTTCTGCTATAGGATGTGCTGCGAGAAAATCTGCCATAGCTTGTCCTTTCCTGCTTTCACAGGCTTATATGAAATAGTATATTCAGATAACAATAGCATCCACTTGGCTAGTCTCCCTGATAGCATTGGCCTGGTCATCAAGAATTTTATCGGATCTGCTCTCGAGATCAGAGTTATATCATGGGATAGACAATAATGCCTTAACTTTTGCACAGCGAATACCAACGCCAAACATTCTTTTTCAATCGGAGAATAATTGGATTCTGCCCCCATCAGTGTTCGGCTCAGATAATAAAGAGCAGTCTCTTTTCCGTTTACCTGTGCCAACAAAGCACCCAAAGAATTTGCAGATGCGGATGTATATAAAATAAGTGGCTTACCTTTTCTTGAGTGTAAACTGCACCGTAATTTGTTTTAATAATTCTTTAATTGAATCAAAGGCATTCTGGCAAGCATGATCCCATACGAATTCTGTATCTTTCTTCATTAACCGAGAAAATGGCTGACACCTTCCTGCGAGGTTTGAAATAAACGGCGAATGTATGCCAATTTTCCTTGTAAGCTTTTTAATTCCTTCACGTTGTTGGTGGTGGCATATTTTGAATAGCTTTAACTTTTTCTGGATCAATTTCGATTCCTCTATGCCGTACCACAAAGCCCGAGGAATTTGCCGGAAGACACTCCAAATGCACATTTAGCCGGATTCATCTTTAATTGCTTCTTTCGAGTCGTCGGAAGACCGATGCCAGATGTTCGCGGTGTTCTTGATGATCTCCGGATCTGACTACCAAGTCATCAACATAGCATTCGACATGTTTATGCATCATATCTTGAAATATATTTTTCATTGCCCTTTGATATGTTGCCCGACATTTTGAGACCGAAAGGCATGACTTTGTAACAGTAGAAATTCCAAGTGGCGTTCTGAAAGCCGTTGCCTCTTCATCTTCGGGTGCCATCCTGATTTGATTATAGCCTGCATATCCGTCCATGAAGGACATGATAGCATATTGAGTAGTCTTTCGATTAGTAATTACATTTATCGGGAGGGGGAAATCGTCTTTTGGACATGCCTCATTCGGATCTCTGAAAATCAATACATACTACGATCCGTCCTTCTTCTTTTCACCGGACAATATTTGATATCCATTTGGGATATTTAACTTCTCTGATGAACCCAACCTTTATTAGCTTATTTACTTCTTTTTCGATTAATGGAATCAGTGTCCGGTGAAATCGCCTTTGTGCTTGCTTGACTGGTTTCTTTTCTTTGGAGATATTTAACCGATGCATCGCTACGGAGGGTTCCAGTCCCGGCATTTCTTCATAGGTCCAAGCGAAGACATCTTTATTTTCTTTGAGAAGTTGACCATATTTCTCAAATTCTTGATCTGAAAGACTGATGCTGATGAATGTATTCCTTGGCTCTTCTATTGTTCCCAAATTTATTTCTCGCAAGCCATCTATCGTCGGTTGCCCCCCGTCTTCTATTTGCTTTGGAGCGATTTCAGGATATTCAACTATCTTAGTATCTTTCGTGGCTGAAGTCACATTAACTGATATCGTGTTTACTGCTGATTCCACTCCCAATCCTTGGAATTTACTTCGCTTTTCTTGATTAACCCCGAGGGGGATTTGAATTCCTTTCCCATTATTCAAGCCGGTGGGTTTGTCACAATCAAAACCCATGTTTCTCATGATCTTCTTGCTTATTGCACTGTACTTTCTTAAATTCTGCGGTGCTAATTCTCCATGATATTCATTGCTTGCATTTTCACTCTTCTCTTCTGATGCAGCATGGAATTCTATCGGTTCCGATATTTATCAACGCTTTGACTTCGAAATGTTCTTGGAGCGGTAACGCAAATGGCTTACATCTTTCGATATTGGGTAATGGCACTGTGTAATTGGACTGTAAAACTTTCAGCTGTTCTGTCGACAACAGTGTCAACGGCGGTTGTCCCGGTTGTCTCAGGCGCTTTGGTACAAAATAGAATTTCTTTCTTGCTTCTGCAGACCCGGAAGATTCTGCTCTTTCTTCTTTAACTTTATTTAACCTGGCATCTTTTGTGATTCTCTTCTCATAATCATTTCTCATTTCTTCAGAGAAACATTTGTAATAACTGGCGTCTGCAAAGAAAGACTCAGCTTCTGTGTAGGGTTTTGCATCAGCCATTACTTTACACTGCACCCCATCTTTACAGTATTTGAAACATTGGTGTAGAGTAGAAGGTACGATATGATACTGATGTATCCATGGCCTTCCCAAGAGAAGGTTATATGTCGTCACAAAGATTTATAACATGACATACAACAAGATAGTGATTAATTCCTCTATTTCCAATGTTATTGTGATTTTACCGAGTGCACGTTGCCCATCTTGATTAAACCCCTCAGTATCATCATTCATTTGGGCTAAAATCCGATCGGCGAAAACCCAATTTAGTAACCATGGAGAGCGGCAAAAGGTTCACCGCCGACCCATTGTCTATCATAATTCGTTTTATCTTCTTTTCGCAAATATACCCTTCTATCATCAGTGGCCTGTTATGTTCCATTTCACCAATTAAATCATCTTCAGAGAAAGATATTACTGGTAGACAATTCATCTTTTCATTGTTCCTTTCATTCTTCATTTCTCGGTAAGTTTCTCGACATCGTGGTCAGATAGTGCTTGAATCAAACTCTGCCGGAATTCTTCAGACAACTTGAGTGCATCATAAATACTTAATCGTGCTGGTATACCCTTCAAGTGGCTGACTACATCATAAGCCACTTTTGTCACTGCATCTCCATTTCTATTCTTGTCTTCAGTGCTCTGTCTTTCAATCACTTCTTTCCTTATGATTCCTGTTTTTTGCTTTACTGGACTTGTTACTTGCTTGCCTGATGCAACGTAATCATTGTTGCATTTCTTGTTGACCTTCCTTTTTCATTCCCGTGCTTTCTTGTATTGACAATACATTTACTGTTGCCTTTGCATTCTTTTCTTTGCTTCCGCTGGTTATTATGTCACCTCTATTTATCATTCGCTGTATGATACATTTTAACGTATAACAATTTTCCGTCGGGTGCCCTACTAGGCGATGATATTGACAAAAGTTTCTTTCTCGAGTCCTCGTTACATCTTCAGGACGTTTGGTTCTGGTAATTCCAAGGTACCCGCCTTTAACAATTGTTGCATCATAGGTACCACATCTTCTTTATCGAACTCGAATCCTTCATGAGAATCGAGCATTCTGAGCTTTTTCCACCGATCTGTCTCTTGTTTGATTCCAGCTTCTTTTTCCTTCCGGCCTTTTATCTCTTGAACCCCTCACATCTTGATTCTTTTATCCCGGTCAATGGTATTGACGGTTGTCCCGCCAGCATTCTTCAGTTTCATGATGAAATGCCGGCATCTTGCGAGTCATTAGCTCCAATGCATGGGCTTTGGTAGCCAAATCGCGAAATGTTCCAATATCAGCGCTAGTGAGTCCGAACGCAATTCCTGTCTCCATAGAGTTCAGACACATTTTAACTTGTTCCTTTTCTTCTGGCAACTGCCTGCACGATGCCCCCAAGTCTTCCATCTGTCTATGAATTTTTCAACGGGTTCTCCTTCTCATTTGTCGTCAGACGAGGCTAGTTCTGTGATGCTAACGTCACGTTCTGACGAGAAGAAGTTCGACATGAAAGCATCTTGCATTTCTTCCCATGTCCGTATGGACCCTGGTGCCAAATTTGAATACCACCTGAAAGCTTTGCTTGTCAACGATGACCCAAATAAGCGTAAGCAATATTGAGGTATCGTGGAAAAATTCCCCATCTTTGGTGATGAAATGCATCGTGTTCTTCCCCGCGATCCTTCCCCATTGAACTTTTGGAAATCTGGGTGTTTGAAGTTGGCTGGAAATGGAACATCCTCTACCTCTCTCGGGTAGGTGTTCGGTATCTCGAAACGACCCAGGTATTCGCGGCTCTCTCTCTATTCTAATCGCTTCTTCTTCGACGACTTGTCTTACGTCATCTTGTGTTATAGCTCTTGTTCTTTGGAACTGAACCTCGTGATCCTATCCCTTGCGGACGGGAACCTTCAGGCTGGTTCTCTTGTCCATTTGTCGCTCCCATCATGGGTGGAGCCACTATTTGGGCTACATTATGTGCCAGGGTTGTCAAAGCTTCTCTGAGATTCCGGCATTCATCCATTAGCATTCTTTGTGCCTCCGCCATTTGATCAACACGTTCTTCAGTAGTTGGTCTATTTCCTTGACCCGTTTCTGCCATATATACTGCGGCTCCTTGACTGTTTGTCGAAACTGTTTTTGGAGTAGAACGAGAGTATGCTGATATAACAGGACTTATAAAGAGGGGAGAAATTGGAGTCTCATTTGACTCTCGTGTACTTTCTGTGCTTTTAACCGATCGAGGTGATACAGTTATAGGCGAGCTTGTTTGCGGTGATACTTGCATCGGTGATTCTACCATCAGTGCTTTACCTTTTTGTGCTTGTGTAACGCCCTGAAAATCGGGGGTCGAGTAGTAACTCAACTCTCGAGTTCCAGAACATCACTTATGCAACAAAATGAATGATGATTGAATGTTGACTGTATTAGAGTAGTGAACATGAGTGAGATTAAGCCAAAACAACATATCATACTCCAGAGACAAATAAAGTTGCAATCGGAAGACTTAATAGATAGGCAAAATATATAAACTATGATGAGTCTCCAGTGTGATAACATTTCCAGGTTAAATAATTACAAGGACAATTCTAAAATACCTAATGTGATGACGTGTAAAGTCTCCTATCCCAAATACCATAGCCCCGTCAAGTACCATACCAGTCTTCATAGACTGTCCTTTAGAGAGATACAGATAGGAGAGCTCCTCCTCATCACCATAGAAGTAGTCCGGCTCTGCTTCACAAGCACCGCCATCACTGAAACTCAACAAATCTGCTTGGTGTGTACAACACCGTCCCGTAACGTGGGAGTGAGTAGCTAACTCAGTGGAACAATAAGGCATAAGTTAACATGTTATCAATGCAGTCAAGCAGTAATGATAAAGCAGTAAATCAAACACTCCTAGTTACTCTGATTAATGCAAGTATGAATGAGGTATGATGGATGCCCTCTCCGACATACTCCCTCAAGCGACACCATCTCACGTTCGCGCATGCTTACATCCCACAGTGCTCCACATCTTCCAGGCACATGCGATGCATGATGAGCATGATTACCGAGTTTTTAATTAGTCCATTTCAAACAGCAGGATTGGGAAACTAAGGTACCTCCCTTGTATCATTCCCAAACATGATCCAATCTAGGGTCGTCAGTCCTAGTTAATATCAGACGATGGTGTGTTTTCTAGGTCACTTTGCAGAGGCTGCCGAGGTCTGGTACGCACAAAGGTTGCACCACTCCCACATCACCCCTTAAACGATTCATCACGATACAACTATACGATCGAAACAGCCTAGTTCATACTCTATATCGCGGCGAAACCCTAAGGCACGCCGCAACTTCGTAGTATGCTCGCGGTCACTACAAAGGGCTACCCATGACACAAAAGATTGCACCACTCCCCATCACCTTATCGTTGTAGGTCGACAAAATATAGTGTCCCATACCACCATAATCGGCTCACGAGTTGAGTTGCTCACTTGGTCACTACGAGGAGGCACGTAGCCCCGGCGTAGGCTTGGAGATCGGCGGCTCGACCACGGTGTCCCATACCACCATGCCCGACTCATGAGTCTTAGCGGATCGAGGTACCATGGTTAACGGGATTTTCACTGGTAAGTTTGGTACCCTAGGTTCAAGCATTAGCGACCAAACATGGTGAACATACATAAGACAGATCGGGTTACATGACGAGCTCGGCTAGCTCGAGCGCACAACAAGTTGAACGACATGAAGTGCATAAGCACTTCGCGTGGCCAACCACTATCGCCAACCAAAGTACGACTCGAGTTCGTCGAACACATCTCACGTGGCAAATGAATCACAGCCACGAATTCAATTCCGTATAATGGTAGATGTCCGACTATAAACATAGCCCCAAACACAATCAATTTCGAATAGTAAAGCAAGAATGGATCAAGGTTCAAATCATACAATCAAAGTTTGATAATATCCGTTTAGGGTTTTTGGACAAATGCTTGCACGTTTATTCGTTGCTCCACTCCCCCATCACCCATGACGGATCGTACTAGCAAACATGAATTTAACATATGCATTACATGAATAACATCATAAAAGCCGAGCATGTTATAAAGCATAACACAAGCATGAGTTTGTACATATTCAATTCCTAATCACACGCCTATTCAAGGAAATCATACACATAGTTAAAGGAGTTGAGAATCATATCTCAACACCCTTAAACATTGAAATTTACTAACTACTACTCATTCGAGACATTTCAACAAACGCTTTAAAATTCGGAATCAACATACATGACATATGTTGATCACAGGTATATAGGCCAAATCCTTTCACTAGGGAGTTACCCCAATCATAACACGCATACACCCATGATCGATAGTCATGGCAAGTGAATCTGAAGTTCCATATTCATTCATCATTTCCACAAACACTTGGGCCACACATTTTAGCATATATAGTGTGTATTGGCCGTATGATTTAGGGTAAATCCTTTCGTCAAAGGGGGTATTGCCAATACAACAATCAATTATCCATGACAATTAGTCATGGCGAGCACGAATGAGAATTCTACACTCATTCAGTCATTTTCACAACACTTAGAATACACTATTACAACATACATGGTGTATGTTAGCAAAACATGTATTAGGGCTATCCTTTAGCCAAGTGAGTATTTTATCCATGTATAATATATTACTACAGCAAATAATCATGACAATTGCATCAGCAAGTTTTATACGTATAGGGTATTTTCCAGGATACCAAATTTCAACATACATAGTGTTTACAAGGGAACTTGTAATATGGCGATTCCTTTCGCCAAACTAGTATTTTAATCATGTATTGTATAATCATATATTAAATAAATATGTCAAACATTATTCCAAAAGAAATACGTATACGGTATTTCTAAAATACGTAATTTCAACATACGTCGCATTTACAAGTGAACATATATTTTGGCGGTTCCTTTCGCCAAACTAGTATTTTATTCATATAGCATATAATCATACATTAAATAAACATGTCAAACATTTATCCAAGAAAAATACGTATACGGTATTTATACGTATACCTAGAATATGTGAAATTCCATATTTCACACCGTTAATCAAAACAGGAAACGGAAAGCACTTTGTACATGTGCAATTGCAAGCAGATCATGAATCTACCATTATCTGACATTGAAAGCGTTGGAAACCGTAACTTATAAGCTTAAAGTCCTCACCTTTGCCTTTGGAAACGGAACGAATCAGCAAGGGTAAAGGATCTTCCGTCTACGGGCAATTTCTAGCCTAAAGAGCGGAATCGGTTAGTCGGTATACATCCTACCTCGATTCCAACTCAAATCAGACCTAGGGTTAGGGTTTCTTACCTTCAAATGAGGTGGAAAACGCCGGGAAAGCGTCTAGAATAGAGCGGTGTACGCCGTGTAGCAAGCCAAAGCAGGAGGAGGAAGATCGGCAACGATCTCCAAGTCCTTCTCTCTCTTTTCTCTCTCCCAAAACCCAAATTCGTATGGCTGTGAGAGAGGGTGCTCTAAGGCCCTTATATAGCCTAAAACATTCCAAAACTAGACTTAGGTTCAAGGGGTACTGCTTATATAGGATATTCATCGCTTTTCTAGCTCAAAGGAAGTTCTAAATGGCCCTCTTTGAGCCAAAAACGTCGACTTAAGCTCACCATCGATGGATCTACGTGGGATTACGTTTTGACTCATTCGGATACGCAGTCGCACGTGGTGGACCACTTTCGGTTCGACGGTCGGTGGGCCACGATCGAAAATTCCAAGTACATGTAAATGTTCTGAAATTTTTCTTAATCCGAGGTGTAATTTGATTACGATTCGACGGTCATTGGTTGCTTATCTTGACGCGTCAACGAACGATGCCGATCACTATTCCGGATATTTAATTTGGCTTATGAATAGTGTTTTTCACACTACCTCGCTCCGATTCGAAACGAATGGCCGTGGAACATCGGATAAGGCTGATTTTTGAGATGATTGTTAAGCCCGAGTGGGGCGGTCCTAGTTCCTTAGCGGGTTAATCGGACTCCCGATGTGCGATCTAGACCTGATAGAGTTTCGTTTCATTCCCGAGAGCGGACGGGAAATGAGTTTGGTTCTAAACTTTAGGGTAACCTAGCGTGATTCTACAAGTTTTGGGTCTTGGGGATTTAAAGCGATTAAACGTTTTCGTAGCTAATCTGGTTTCACACCTAGTTACTTTGTCTCATTTCTAAAGGATTTAGTCCTAAGTGAATTCTATCACACGAGGTGGTACTCATCCTTTGGAGTTTGTATATAAAGTGATCCAAGTTATACTACTTAGCTAGTTTAAGATAGTGTCTAGGGTGAAAGTTATTAGAAAAATTAGAAGATCAAGGTGATGAAGGGTGAGGTTTGTGAAGGAAATGAGTTCAAAGGCGGCTTTAGACTTTGGGATTCAGTTCTGACAAGTTAATGAGGTATTACGATCGACCCATTACCTAAGGTCCTCTAATCCCAGGTTGGCAAAAATCTGGGGCGTTACAGCTTGTGTCCATTTGGTCTTTAGAGCGACCAAAGCTGGAAAATCCTGCGACGAGAACTGCGAAGCAACTTGTTCAGGATAAATCGCCGGGGGAGCGAGTTCGGGTTTTCTTCTTGCTATGCTCCGTGTAATTGGTCCCTCGCCTTGGTGCAAACAATTTTGCCTTGCGACTCTTTAAGGCCTTTGCTTTTGTCCTTTTGGATAAAACCAGAGTCCAGTTTTCATCATTTTCTTGTAGTTGAGGTGAAACAGAAATAACTCCTGCTGTCACTTGAATCACGTTGCACCCGCTTGAAGTGCTTGCTTTTGTATGCTCAGGAATTTCGCTTGGCGCATACTCAATTACAAACCCAGTAGCGATGAATCGGAAGTTCACCTTTCTCACAGTGTTAGCCATTAGCAGTGTTGTGTGATTGAATTTGAGTACCTTCAATAACAAAACATATCTGAAATTAGTACGTGAAAGACTAAGTAAACTACCTTGGAGATGAAGGGAGGATGTTCCCACGAGAGTCGCCATTTTGGCGTCTAATAGACGCCAAAAAATAGTGACGAGAGTCTTGCAACTTTCCCAATGTTAGTGTTAAATAAGATAATTCCCCAGCAGAGTCGCCATTTTGTTTCGACAAGGAAACAAATGTATTTGATTTGGGAGAGTCATCTTATTTAAACATAACAATGAAATAATTACAAAGACAATCATCACACTTTATTGATTCTGAATTCATTTACATCCTCTGGTATCCCTTGATTCTAAGATAGCTTACAAAGAACTTATTACAAATGTCAATTATTATAGCTAAATATAATTTCGGCAGCATAACGGCAATGATGTCAATCATCTCCTATGACTTAGGAGGAATAGACAAGTCAATAAACAGTCTTCAAGAGCACGAAGATTCCAGCAGCATTTCAATGCTATTTTGGTCATCTCCTGAAACTTAGGAGGAATACGTCTCTTCATCGATAATTCTTCCTTTCTCTTGATCAAGAATAACTTGAAGCTTTGAGAACTCCAATCATTCCAACAGCATTTCAGCCCATTGCTGTCAAAACTGCCAAGAAATAGGTTTGCGCGGGTCCGCATGAAATCAGTATGCTTTGCGCGGGTCCGCGCAAAACTATAAAATCCTTCAGTTGCTTTCGTACCGACCGGCGCAATCTTCCAGGAGTCCAATACTCCTTTGGGCGGGATCGCGCAAAGTGCAGGAGTCCAATACTCCGCACCTTCTGTCTTCTCTTTCGTCCTTGCTTCACTTCTGAAATCTTCGAACCCCTCTTTTAGAGAAGGAATGGGGTATTTATAGACAATTTCATCAGTGAAAATCCCTGATCTGGTCGATGTGGGACAAAAAACATCATTCAACCATTTTTATCGCACCATCATACACTTTGCGCGGACTCGCGCAAACGATATGCTTTGCGCGATCTCGCACAAACCTTCAATCTCGCGCAAACTGTCTTCTTTTAATCCGCGCAAACCTTTCACTTTGCGCGATCCCGTGCAAAGTGATCTTGAAACTATTTTTTTTTTCCTTGTTCTTTCTTATTCCTTGATTTTTCTTGTCTTCACTCTCTTGCTTATTTTTATGCCTCAACAAATAGTAACCTTCATAACTCTCTCTTCAGTGGTAGAATTTAGACTATTTTGAGCTCATTGAAATGGTAACTTTTGAAGCTTCTAAATGAGACCAGAATTCGGTAATTTTGAGACCGTTCGATATCCCAAAAGCACGTTAGAACTCTTCGATCGTAATTTTGCAATTTCGATTGTTAATCTTTCCAAATCGCGTGATCGAATGGAGCCGCAAATAACTCTCTCGTTTGACGTCAGCTTGGGTCAAATTTTGGTCATCTGAAAGGTACTTTAGCACACTTTCATTATTAACTGCAATCATGGTATTCCAAGACCATTTGGGCACCGTAAGTGGGATCGCAGTCGTCACTACTGAATTTCACCTTCATCTCCTTGTCCAATAATAACCTTCATAACTCTCTCTTCAGTGGTCGAATTTAGACTATTTTGAGCTCATTGGAATGGTAACTTGAGATGTTTCTAAATGAGACAAGAATTGGGTAATTTCGAGACTGTTCGATATCCCAAAAGAATGTTGGAACCCTTCGATCATCATTTTGCAATTTTGATTCTTAATCTTTCCAAATCGCACGATCCAATGGAGGCCCTCATAACTCCCTCGTTTTATGTTGGATAGGGTCTATTCTTGGTCATCCGAAAGGTAATTTAGCGCACTTTCATTCCTAACAGCAATCGTCGTATTTCGAGACAATTTGGGCATCCATAATTGGGATCGCAGTCATCGCTATTGAATTTCAACTTCATCTCCTTGTCCAACAGTAACCTTCATAACTCGCTCTTTAGTGGTCGAATTTAGACTATTTTGAGCTCATTGAATGGTAACTTGAGAAGCTTCTAAATGAGACAAGAATTGGGTAATTTCGAGACCGTTCGATATCCTGAAAGCACGTTGGAACTCTTCAATCGTCATTTTACAATTTGGATTGTAAATCTTTCCAAATCGCGGGATCCAATGGAGGCGCTCATAATTCCCTCATTTGATGTTGGATTGGGTCGATTATTGGTCATCTGAAAGGTAATTTAGCGCACTTTCATTCCTAATAGCAATCGTCGTATTCCAAGACCATTTGGGCATCCATAAGTGGGTTTGCAATTATCGCTACTGAATTTCAACTTCATCTCCTTGTGCAACAGTAACCTTCATTACTCTCTCTTCAGTGGTCAAATTTAGACTATTTGAGCTCATTGGAATGTTAACTTGAGAAGCTTCGAAATGAGATAAGAATTGGGTAATTTTGAGACCGTTCGATATCCTAAAAGCACGTTAGAATTCTTCGATCGTCATTTTACAATTTTAATTGTTAATCATTCCAAATCGCGTGATCCAACGGAGGCGCTTAGAACTACTTTGTTTGATGTCGGATTGGGTCAAATTTTGGTCATCTGAAAGGTACAGTAGAGCACTTCATTCCTAACTGCAACCGTCATATTCTGAGACCATTTGGGCATCCGTAAGTGGGATAACACTCGTCGCTACTGAATTTCTCCTTCATCTCCTTGTCCAACAGTAACCTTCATAACTCTCTCTTCAGTGGTCGAATTTAGACTATTTTGAGCTCATTGGAATGGTAACTTGAGAAGCTTCTAAGTGAGACCAGAATTGCGTAATTTCAAGACCGTTGGATATGTCAAAAGCACGTTGGAACTCTTCGATTTTCATTTTACAAATTCAATTTTTGTTCATCTGAAAGGTACTTTAGCGCACCTTCATTCCTGACTGCAACCGTTATATTCCGAGACCATTTGGGTATCCATAAGTGGTATCGCAATCATCGGTACTGAATTTCTCCTTCATCTCCTTGTGCAACAGTAGCCTTCATAACTCTCTCTTCAGTGGTCGAATTTAGACTATTTTGAGCTCATTGGAGTGATAACTTGAGAAGCTTCTAAATGAGACCAAAATTGGGTAATTTCGACACCGTTCGATATCCCAAAAGCACGTTGGAAAACTACGATCGTCATTTTGTAATTTCGATTGTTAATCTTTCTAAATTGCGCGATCCAACGTAGGCGCTAATAACTCCCATGTTTGATGTCGAATTGGGTCAATTTTTGTTCATCTGAAAGGTACTTTATCGCGCTTTCATTCCTGACTGCAATCGTCATATTCCGAAACCATTTGGGCTTCTGTAAGTGCATTTGCAGTCATCGGTACTGAATTCTCCTTCATCTCCTTGTCCAACAGTAACCTTCATAACTCTCTCTTCAGTGGTCGAGTTTAGACTATTTTGAGCTCATTGGAATGGTAACTTGAGAAGCTTCTTAATGAGACCAAAATTCGATAATTTTAAGATCATTCGATATCCCAAAAGCATGTTAGAACTCTTCGATCGTAATTTTGCAATTTCAATTCTTAATCTTTCAAAATCACATGATCCAACGAAGGCACAAATAACTCCCTCGTTTAACGTCGGATTGGGTCAAATTTTGGTCATCTGAAAAGTACTTTGGCGCACTTTCATTCCTGACTACAATCGTCATATTTCGAGACCATTTGGGCATCCGTAATTGGGATCGCAGTTGTCGCTACGGAATTTCAACTTCATCTCCTTGTCCAATAGTAACCTTCATAACTCTCTCTTCAGTGGTCGAATTTAGACTATTTTGAGCTCATTGGAATGGTAACTTGAGAAGCTTCTAAATGAGACAAGAATTGGGTAATTTCGAGACCGTTCGATATCCCAAAAGCACGTTGGAACTCTTCGATCGTCATTTTGCAATTTGGATTGTTAATCTTTCCAAATCGTGGGATCCAATGGAGGCGCTCATAACTTCCTCGTTTGATGTTGGATAGGGTCGATTATTGGTCATCTGAAAGGTAATTTAGCACACTTTCATTCCTGACAGCAATCGTCGTATTCTGAGACCATTTGCGCATCCGTAAGTGGGTTCGCAATTGTCGCTACTGAATTTTCACTTCATCGCCTTGTCCAAAAGTAACCTTCATTACTCTCTCTTCAGTGGTCAAATTTAGACTATTTTGAACTCATTAGAATGGTAACTTGAGATGCTTCTAAATGACATTAGAATTGGGTAATTTTGAGACCGTTCGATATCCCAAAAGCATGTTGGAATTCTTCAATCGTCATTTTACAATTTCGATTGTTAATCATTCCAAATCGCGTGATCCAACGAAGGCGCTTATAACTGCTTCGTTTGATGTCAGATTGGGTCAAATTTTGGTCATTTGAAAGGTACTTTAGCGCACTTTCATTCTTGACTACAATCGTTGTATTCTGAGACCATTTAGGCATCCGTATGTGGGATCACACTCATTGCTACTAATTTCTCCTTCATCTCCTTGTCCAATAGTAACCTTCATAACTCTCTCTTCAATGGTCGAATTTAGACTATTTTGAGCTCATTGGAATGGAAACTTGAGAAGCTTCTAAATGAGACTAGAATTGGGTAATTTTGAGACTGTTTGATATCTTAGAAGCACGTTCGAACTCTTCGATCGTTATTTTGCAATTTTGATTTTTGGTCATCTGAAAGGTACTTTAGTGCACTTTCATTCCTGACTGCAACCGTCATATTTCGAGAGCGTTTCGACATCCGTAAGTGGGATTGCAATCATCAGTACTGAATTTCTCCATCATCTCCTTGCCCAACAGTAGCCTTCATAACTCTCTCTTCAGTGGTCGAATTTAGACTATTTTGAGCTCATTGGAATGGTAAGTTGACAACCTTCTAAATGCGACCAGAATTGGGTAATTTCGACACCATTCGATATCCCAAAAGCACATTGGAACTCTATGATCGTCATTTTGCAATTTTGATTGTTAATCTTTTGAAATCACGCGATCCAACGTAGGCGCTCATAACTCCCTCATTTGATGTTGGATAGGGTCGATTATTAGTCATCTGAAAGGTAATTTAACGCACTTTCATTCCTGATAGCAATTGTCGTATTCTGAGACCATTTGGGCATTCATAAGTGGGATCGCAATTGTCGCTACTGAATTTCAACTTCATCTCCTTGTCCAACAGTAACCTTCATTACTCTCTCTTCAGTGGTCAAATTAAGACTTTTTTGAGCTCATTGGAATGGTAACTTGAGAAGCTTCTAAATGAGATTAGAATTGGGTAATTTCCAGACCGTTTGATATCCCAAAAGCATGTTGGAACTCTTCGATCGTCATTTTGCAATTTCGATAGTTAATCATTCCAAATCATGTGATCCAACGGAGGCGGTCATAACTCCTTCGTTTGATGTCAAATTTTGGTCATCTGAAAGGTACTTTAGCACACTTTGCACTTTCATTCCTCACTGCATGTAACGACCTGTAAATTTCCGTACATTGGGTCGGGTACCACCTCGACCCGAAATCAATTAGGATTAAATCCTTTAGAAAATTAACAAAGTTAACTAAGTAATAAACTCGATTAGCCATGAAATCCATTGGGATCGCTTTAAATATGATCTGCAAGACCCAAAACTTGCAAAACAAGTGACGCTAGGTTACCCTAAAGTTTCGAACCAAACTCATTTCCCGTCTGCTTCTCGAATGAAACGAAACTTCAGATTAGTCTAGATCGCACATCGGAAGTCCGATTAACACGAAGCTAAGGAACTAGGACCGCCTCACTTGGACTTGACAATCATCTCAAAATCGTGTCCATCCGATGTTCCACGGCCATTCGTTTCGATTCGAGCGAGGGAGTGTGAAAAACACTATTCCCATCCTAATAAAAATATCGTGAATAGTGATCTCGCATCGTTCGGTTGCACGTCAAGATAAGCAACCCGACCGTCGAATCGACCAAATTACACCCTGATTAAGAAAATTTTAGAACATTTACATGTACTTAGAATTTCGATCGTGGCCCACTGACCGTTGAACCGAAAGTGGTCCGCCACGTGCGATCTGGGAATCCGATCAAGTCGAAAATGTAATCCCACGTAGATCCATAGATGGTGAGCTTAAGTCTGACGTTTGGCTCAAGGAGGGCCACCAGAACCTCTCTTTTAAGCTGGAAAAGTGACGAATATCCTATAATAGCAGTAACCCAAGAACCTGAGTCTATTTTCGAATGTTTTTGGCTATAAAAGGGCTTAGAACAGCCCCTCTCACAGCCATACGAATTTGGGATTAAAACCCTAGAGAGAGAGAGAGAAAAGAGGAGAATAGCTTGGGATTTGTGGGAGATCTTCCTCCTACCGCTTTGGGTTGTCACACGGCCTACACCGCTCCATTCCGTGTTTTCCTACATGGTTTCCATTCCGTTTGAAGGTAAGAAACCCTAACCCTAGGTCCGATTTGATGTAAGATCGTTGTAGGTTACGTAAAGGCTAACCGATTCCGCTCTTTAGGCTAGAAAACTCCCGTATACCTTAAGTTCAACGACCCTTGCCGATTCGTTGCGATTCCAAAGGCAAAGGTGAGGACTTTAAGTGTATAAGTTACGGTTTTCAACGCTTTCAATGTCGTATAATGGTAGATTCATGATCTCGCATGCAATTGCACATGTACAAAGTGCTTTCCGTTTCTCAAGCGATTAACGTTGTAGAAATTGGAATTTCACATACTCTAGGTATACGTAGAAATACCGTATACGTATTTTTTTTGGAAAAACGTTTGACATGTTTATTTAATGTATGATTATATGATATATGGATAAAATACTAATTTGGCGAAAGGAATCAATAAATACATGTTCATGTGTAAATGCTACGTATGTTGAAATTGTGTATTCTAGAAATACCGTATACGTGTATTTTTTTTGGGAAAATGTATGACATGTTTATTTAATGTATGATTATACAATATATGTATAAAATACTAGTTTGGTGAAAGGAATCACCAAATACATGTTCGCTTGTAAATGCCTAGTATGTTGAAATTGTGTATTCTAGAAATACCGCATATGTGTGAATTTTGGAAATACAATTGTAATGATTATTTGTTGTATGATTATGATATACATGGGTAAAATACTCACGTGGCGAAGGGACACCCTAACACGTATTTTGCTAACATACATCATGTATGTTGGAATAGTGTATTCTAAGTGTTTGTGTAGATGCTTGTGTGTGTAAATGCTTGGGTGTTAGTGCCTTAGAGAGGTGCTGATATGGGATTCCCGACTCCCTTAGAGACATGTAGGATCCCTCCATGCGGTGGTTCGCTATAACCACTCACTTGTGATGTGTATGTAATTGTATCCCTATGTGTATGGTACTTTACAACATGCTTTACAACATGCTTTATAACATGCTTTACTTCATGCTTTACTTCATGCTTTATAACATGCTTGTATTGCTTGTTTATCATGCTTTACTCCACATGCTATTGATGAGAATTGTTTGAGTTTGGGACTATGCCTATAGTCCAAACATTCGGTACTAGACTTGAGATTGTGGCCGAGATGCATGTCGCCACAAAGGATGTGTCTCGGCGAACCCGAGTCGTACTTCTGGTTGGCGATAGTGGTTGGCCACACGGAGTGCTTTTGCGCTCCATATCGCCCAACTTGTGGTGCGCCGAGCTAGTCGTGCTCGTCAAGTAAACCGAAGTGTATATGTGTGTTCACCATGTTTGGTCGCTACTGCTTGAACCTAGGGTACCAAACTTACCAGTGGTGATCCCGTTAACCATGGTACCTCGATCCGCTAAGACGCATGAGCCGGGCATGGTGGTATGGGACACCGTGGTCGAGCTGTCGGCCTACGCTGGGGCCATGTGCCTCCCCGTAGTGACCATTGCGCAACTAAACTCATGAGCCGAATACGGTGGTATGGGACACTGTATTCGAGCTGTCGATACATACGGCGAGAGCCAAGTACGGTGAGACCTGTGCTCGTGCTGACGGGCGACGAGTCCTCCATAGTATCATCGAGTGTACTCCAAGTGTCTGTGATTGGCGACGAGTCTTTCACAGCAACTAGAGTATGAGTTGAGCCGAGTACGGTGAGACCTGTACTCGAGCTGACGGCTAGTGATTGAGCCGAGTACGGTGAGACCTGTACTCGAGCTGACGGCCAGCAATTGAGCCGCATACGGTGAGATCTGTATCCGCGCTGACGGGTGACGAGCCCTTTGCAATGCCTTCACTACGCTTCTCAAACCATAATATCGTATGAGATTAACTAGGATTGACGACCCTAGAATGGATCATGTTTGGGAATGATACAAGGGAGGTACCTTAGTTTCCCAATACTGCTGGTTGAAATGGTCTAATAAAAACTTGGTAATCATGAGCATCATCGCACCGCATGTGCTTTGTAGATGTGGCGCACAGAGGGAGTAAGCATTCGCGAACGTAAGATGATGTCGCTTGAGGGTGGTTTGGCAAGGGCATACAGCATCATGTCATATCATTTTTGCACTTAACAAGAGTAATTAGAAATGTTTGATATGTACTGCGTTATCATTACTGCTTGATTGATTTGATAACATGTTAACCTATACTTTATTGTTCCACTGAGTTAGCTACTCACTCCCATGTTACGGGACAGTGTTCACAACACCCACCGACTCACACAGTGTAGATGGAGCCTTGTTCAGAGCCTGAGTCCGACTTCTGGGAGGATCAGAGGAGTTCTCCTTTATGCAAGACTCGACGGCATGCTTAGGCCGGCCGCATCGCGGATTTTCGTGGGCCTCTCTTGAGGATTGTATTTTGATTTTTGACTTAGAAACAATACATGTATATTGGTACTCGCTTAGTACTCATACTCTGGAGTTCATAAAATTTTGTTACTTTACATACTTTGAATATAAAATTTCACCTTCCGCTTGCCTTTATACAATTGAACTGGAGTATGATTTACTGTTTTGGTATAATCTCATTCATGTTTATTGCTCTAACTCAGACAACATTTAACCATCATTGTGTATGTTGCATAAGTGATGCGTTGGAACTCGGGAGTTGAGTTCATACTCGACCCCCGATTTTTAGGGCGTTACAAGTTGGTATCAGAGCATGATTTTGATTAAACCAGACCTGAGTTATGTCCCCACTACATGCGCTGACGTGTTACAACCTAGGAGGGTGCGCAAAAATGTAGAAACAGTCTTAGGGTCTCCCGATTTCACCGTTCGGTGAAATTCATTAAAAACGAAAGCGTTGATCGAGTCTGTACTCAATCCTGACTGCACATACGGACTCTAAATCACTCCTAGACCGTCTATTGACGTGTCCAGGTCGCTATCCACCTAAAATCAGTCCTCAAAAATCAGGAAAAATCAGATTAGTTCAGAAAATTTTCAGAACTAACCGTTCCGGAGCTGAACTGAGTTCGGGGGCCCCCCACGTTAATCCATTAAGGTTCCCGATCGAACCAGGGTGCATTTGGCACCCTGGACACATGGCAAATAGGGCCCCACCGTGGCGGAGCGGTTCCGGCCAAGTCCGACCTCGGCGGCGCCGCGGCTCGGTCGGCGGACCGCGGTCCGGTTACTTTTCCAGGGTGGGTCCAAGCATGAGATCGGTCGGCCTGACCCCCTCTACCCCCTGGCACGTGCGAAATTCCCATGGGTTTGGGATTTTAGGGGCTGGAGCACCCCTCTCTCTCATTTCACCCCTTCCAAACGCCCCACACCCTCTTTTTCGATTTTTTCTCAAAAACCCATCCTCCAAACCTTCAAATCTTCCATTTTCTTCCATAACTCACACACCCCAACCTTCCACAACAAATTCTAGCTTCCTCCTTTCCCCATTTTCTCAAGTTGGAGCTCTCATACCCCTCCTTGGAGCTCAAAAATCGGGTAATCTACTAACCCATTCCATTCTCTTCTTGTTTCTCCTTCATTTCCTACCTCTAGTGCTCTTTCCACACCCATTGGATTGTTGTTTGTGGAGGATCAAAGAGATCAGCCCCTTGTCCCCCCATTTGGCAATTTTCCATGGCCCTCCTTGGTGTGGTGGCTACCATTTTTTCCATTTCCTCCGTCCTATCTCTCATGGGAAAGAGGAAAACCGCGGCCGATGACGCCGGCCCAAGTAGGCCAGCCCATTCCCGAAGAAGATCCGATGTTGGGGCCGGCACAAGCACCGTGCGGGAGTTTAGGTCGAAGCGAGACCTGGATCCTGACCATCCCGCCAGAAATGCTTATCCGATAGGCATTGAATATGGGCGCTTCGCGGGCCGCAAGGTTGTGTTTGAAGCTCATGTGGATGAAAGGATGTTCGGGCTACACCCGATGATGGACCACTTGGTGGATATCGGATGGAATTCTATATTTGAAGGCGAGTCTCCCGCATGTGAGAACACGGTTCGCGCTTTCTACGCTCACATCGTGGACTCATCGCAGAGAGCCTCTTCGCCATCGTCTCTCGTGAGGGGCATAAGGCGCACAATCACCGTGGATGAGGTGGTTCGAATCACGAAGATCCCGCTTGGTCAAGTGCACTAGTGATGACTTCTCTAGAAGTGCGCGGAAAGGGATCGTCGCACGCGATATCTCTCGTGGTCGCCGGTTACTTGGAAGCGAGGAAATTGTATTGCGGCGACAAAGATGACCGAAGACTTCCGTTTACTCCATCACATTTTCACATACAATGTATACCCACGGTGGGGTAACCGCACGGAGTGTACTCGGGTGATGGTGGACTTTCTGTACAAGATGGGACGCGGGGACAACATATGCCTACCCACATTCATCCTATCCCAGATAGTTCATATTGTTCGTTCTGCCAGGAACGATCTTTCGCTCCCATTTGGCCGTCTGATCTGCAAGATGGCTCGTGATGTCGGCTATAGACTCAACATGGAAGACCTTGCACCAGTCCGAGTCATAAATGAGGCGACACTCAAGAATATGAAGATCGGCCCTCAACAGCGGCAAGCACGACTCGACGAGTCTGGAGATGAGTCGGATAGCGCCGGTGAGGAGAGTGTTGACCTCCAAGCAGAGAGTGATGAGGAGCGTGGTGATGACATACAGGAAAAAGAATCTGAGGCTCAGGACACCGAGGAGAGTTCACCCCCTGCGGCTCAGGAGCAGGGTGTGGATCGAGATGCTTTTGATGCGCGATTAGCCCATCTTGAGGAGGGGCAAGCCGCCCTGCAGCAAGAGGTTGGACAAGTTCGGGTTGAGCTTGGTGAGACTCGAGCCAAGCTTGAAGAGACTGAAGCCTACATGAAGAGGAGCTTTAAGAAGGTGTCTCGTACGTTGAAGGTCATTTTGTGCTGTGTGCAGGACAAGAACGCTCCTCCTCCACCGCCTACTTCGGATACTTAGTCATCCATGTTGTTATATGTTGTGTTTGCTTTGGTTACCGCGATAGGCGGTTTATGTTTTCATGTAGATGAAGTAGTAGATAGTAACATGTTTTGGGTGTTTGATGTAGTGGATGTATTGGCTATGATGTGAATTCTGTCGTGATTCATGTAACTCTGTATTCCATGTATTATGACAATTTTGGGTAAATGAAAAGCATATAGCCTCTTTTGTTTTGATGATGTGTGGAATGCTTAAGTGCTTTATGGAGTGTATTGTGCCTTATCTCACAAATGATTCTACCCTATGTTGTATAGGGCATGCCGCGACAGTATACGCGAGCACCCGCACATCTTCTTCTGACCGGCTCTATGGACCAGACTCCTTCTGGTAGTAGCGGTCCTACGGACCGAGGATTGGGATCTGATCAGCCTCCTGCTGGTCCTATCGGTGGATAACCACCTTATACGCCCCCGGTCCGTGAGCAGTATCGGCCGTCATCTTCTGCGCAGCATGACTCTCAGGCTGCTCCGTCGACTGATAGGTTCGAACAGCTGATGATGATGATGCATCAGCAGCAGATGCAAAGAAGAAGAGCGGAGATACAGAGCAGAAGACCACCAAGCCTTATGGCCACTATCGCTGAGGCCTTGTCCCGTGGTGGTAGTGCGACTCCACCTACGACATCTGCACATCCTGATGAGCATTCTCGAGCCTCCCGCTCGGGTTGAGGATGTGCCTCTGCCCCCATCCGTCGCACCTCCTACTGGAGAGGTCGGTACTGTGGTTTACTCGAGCGATTTCAGCGCTTGAGGCCTCCCTCATTTATGGGTTCTCACTGCACCCGAGGAGGCGAGTTCGCTTGACCGCATCTCTAAGATGCTTCGGATGCTACATTGCTCGAGGCGAGCAGGTGGAGCCGGCCGCTTTCATGTTTGAGAGGGAGGCCGCTTTATGGTGGGACAGACAGGCGTCGCGCACGGTCGCAGAGAGATTTCGTGGGACCCGGGAGGCTTTCGAGTCTCGGTTCCACGAGAAGTACTACCCGCACGACGTATCGGCATGAGCGGGAGGATGAGTTTCGCGCCTCGTGCGGGAGGCATGACGATCACGGAGTACGAGCACCGCTTCACAGAGTTGGGCCGCTTTGTCCCGACTATACTGGTGGATGAGCAGATGCGGATGAGTCGTTTCTCCTTGGGTTTGCGACCAGAGATACGGTCGAGGATTTGCTGCCTCAGTATCCCCACCTACGCGGCATTGGTCCACATGTCTATGACGGCCGAGCAGGATGTGGACCGATTGGCCAGATCACGTGGTGCTATGGTTGCGAGGCCACGCCAGGATTTGCAGAGCAGGCCTATCTTAGGCAAGAGGCCACGTGCTGATTCGCCCCCAGGCCGCAGACTTGTTGTTCCTATGAGACACCCGTTGGTGACCTGCACGTATTGCGGGAAACCAGGACACCCTGCTGAGAGCTGTTTCTCGTGCATGAGGGCTAGCGGATTTGCGCCACCGCAGAGATTGGATCGCCCTTATCCACAGCCATCGCCTCCACCGCTACTGCACGCTCCCGCACATCCTTCCTTCCGACCTCCCGTGCCGCGCTCGTGCCGCCACATGACCCTTGGCTCCTCGGCCCAACCGCCAGCTGCTCGCGTGCACACGCTTGTCAGCCGAGGCACCGCAGGCGTCGATTTCGCACACGCTTTTAAGGGTACGCTCATGTTCATGGTACTCCCGTTTTTTATTGGTGGACACCGGGTCCACTACTTCTATTATTTCTTGTGGGGCGGTGAAACGCCTATCTTTGCATACGATTCCCACTAAGGGAATGAGACTCACTACGGCCACGGGACCTGTTCGGATGTCACACCTGCTTCGCGAGGGTTGCTCGATAGTTTTGGGTAGCAAAGACACGTTGCTCGTCGACCTTATTGTTGCTCCGCTATGGCACTACGACGTTATACTTGGCATGGATTGGCTCGCCAAGATGAGGGCGGAGATAGATTGCGATGCTCGGATCGTGATCGCCATGGACCCGACGGCACGCCTTCACGTTCCCGGTGCGGTGCCGCTTGGCCCCGTCGAGTTGATTGTTATGTCGCTTTACTTGTGCCGATTGATGGTCCGACACCGGAGGGTACGCCGCGGGTTCGGGAGTTTGTTGGAGTCTTTAAGACTATCCCCGGTTTACCTCCTCGGCGTGAGATTGATTTTACGATTGACCTTACGCTCGGTGCGACGCCCATCTCGTTGCCGACTTATCGTATGCCTCCATGTGAGATGGAGGAGTCATGCGGAAACAGATTGACGAACTTGTAGAGAGAGGTTTTATTCGACCTAGTGTGTCTCCTTGGGGAGCACCCGTGTTGTTCGTGAAGAAGAAGGACGGGTCGCTTGCGGTTGTGTATTGATTACCGTAGGTTGAACCGTGTCACGGTGAAGAACAAGTATCCTTTGCCAGATTGATGATCCGTTCGATCGCCTGAGGGGGCGAAGTATTTCTCGAAGATTGACCTTCGCCGTGGTACCACCAGCTTGCGCGTGAGAGAGGAGGACGTGCGAAGAGACACCTTCGGACGTGCTTCGGCACTATGAGTTTTTGGTGATGTCGTTCGGTCTGACGAACGCACCAGCCGTGTTCATGGATCTGATGAACCGGGTATTTCGGCCCTTCCTTTATCGATTCGTCATCGTCTTTATCGATGACATCTTGATATACTCCACGAGTCGGGAGGAGCACGAGGAGCACTGCGAGCGTATTGGGTACGTTGGAGAAGAACCAGCTTGTTTGCGCAATACAAGAAGTGCGACTTCGGGAGAGGAAGTCAAGTTCCCGGGACATGTAGTGTCCAAGGATGGGATAGCAAGTGGACCTTGCTAAGGTAGCCGCGGTTCAGATTGGCGTGTACCGAGCCGGTTACGAGGTGAGGAGTTTCCTTGTCCGGCCGGGTATTACGGACGTTTCATTCGGGATTTCTCGAAGATCGCCAGTGCCATTGTCTCGCCGACTCGGAAGGACCTCGAAGTTCGCCTGGAATGAGAAGGCGAGGCAGCTTTTAAGGAGCCAAGGACAAGTTGACGTCCGCCCCCGTGCTAGTATTGCTGCAGCAAGGGGTGAAATACACGTGTATACCGACGCGTCTCGCGTTGGTTTGGGTTGTGTGTCCGATGCGATAGGGTGATTTCGTATGCCTCGAGACAATTAAGGAAGCACGAGGAGAATTACCCTACACATGACCCGGAGTTGGCAAATGTCATCTTTTCATTGAAGCTCTGGAGACATTACTCTACGGTGAGGAGTTCGAGCTTTTTCTCGCGACCACAAGAGCCTTAAATACATATTCACACAAATGGATTTGAATATGAGACAAATGCCGATGGATGGAGACCTCAAGGACTTCAAGTTCGAGGTTTCCTACCATCCCGGCAAGGCGAACCTCAGGCAGACGCGCCGAGCCGCAAGAAGGCGATTGCATTTGCGGCACCGCCGATAATAGCCGAGTGGGACATGATGGAGTTTGTGCGGGACTTCGAGTGCAGACTCACCGTCGAGGAGCCTTTTGAGTGTGTTGCGCACGTTCGGGTGCGGCCACTTATTGACGACAGATTGTTGAGGCCCAAGAGGGCGATATACGCCGTCCGAGCTTCGAGAGCAAAGCTAGCGACGCCGTGGACTCCGAGTGGAGAGTTGGTTCGATGGGGGTTTACGATTCCGTGGCCGCCATGTGTTCCCGATGTGGTCGACTTGAGACGCGAGCTTCTCGAGTCCGCCCATAACTCGAAGTTTGCGATGCATCCCGGTAGCACGAAGATGTACCAGATATGAGACGGACGTATTGGTGGGATAACATGAAGGCCCACATTGCGAGTATGTGTCTCGATGTCCGACGTGCCACAGGTCAAGGCGTAACATCGCCGACCTCCCGGACTACTTCACCCATGCCTATAGCGAGTGGAAGTGGGACTTCATCTCCATGGACTTCATATCGTGGGTTGCCGAAGACGAGGAAGGGGCACGATTCCATTTGGGTGATTGTGGACCGGTTGACCAAATCGGCCCATTTCCTCCCTATCAGAGTTACGAACTCTGCAGACGAGCCGGCTAGATTATACATCAAGGAGATCGTCCGTCTGCACGGGTTCCTTTAGAGATCGTGTCCTGGACAGAGACACGCGGTTCACATCTATCTTCTGGACTCGTATCCAAGAGGCGATGGGTGTGAAGTTGAAGTTCAGTACAGCGTTTCATCCTCAGACTGATGGGCAGACAGAGCGGGTGAATCAGATTCTGGAGGATATGTTGCGAGCATGTGTGTTGGACTTCAAGGACAGCTGGGATGACTGTCTTCCGTACGCAGAGTTCGCCTACAACAACAACTTCCAGGCGACTATTGGCATGGCCCCATATGAGGCTCTATATGGTCGACCTGACATGTGAAAGAGTTATTCATTTCCAGAAACTGAGGGCACCGCACTGTTGGGCAGAGGTTGGAGAGCGTAGTCTGATTGGCCCAGAGTTGGTACAGGCGACTACAGAGAAGGTAGACATTATCAGGCGTCGATTACTCACAGCGCAGAGCAGGCAGAAGAGTTACGCCGATACGAGGCGGCGACCGCTGGAGTTCGAGGTCGGGGATCATGTGTTCCTTCGGGTTTCCCCTATGAAGGAGTCCTTCGGTTCGGGAAGAAGGGGAAGCTCACACCGAGGTTTATCTGGTCCATTTCGATACTCGGATCGAGTGGGTGATGTGGCGATCGTCTCGCCTTGCATACACCACTTGCTTCCGTACACAACGTATTTCATGTATCTATGCTGAAGAAGCACGTTCCTCGATCCTTCGCATATCATCGATGGGAGCAGGTACAATTGAGTGAGGATGCTACGTACGAGCTGCGCCCGACGCGTATCCTTGATAGGAAGGAGCAGGTACTACGTAGCAAGGTCATCCCACTTGTGAAGGTGCTTTGGACACATCATTCCGAGGAGGAAGCTACCTGGGAGACTGAGGCCGAGGTCAGAAAGAACTACCCTCAGATTCTCGAGGACTACGAAAAGGTATAAATTTCGAGGACAAAATTTTTTGTTTAAGGGGGGTAGATTGTAACGACCTGTAAATTTCCGACATTGGGTACCACCTCGACCATAAATCAATTAGATTAAATCCTTTAGAAAATTAACAAAGTTAACTAAGTACTAAACTCGATTAGCCATGAAATCCATTGGGATCGCTTTAAATACGATCTGCAAGACCCAAAACTTGCAAAACAAGTGACGCTAGGTTACCCTAAAGTTTCGAACCAAACTCATTTCCCGTCTGCTTCTGAATGAAACGAAACTTCATATTAGGTCTAGATCGCACATCGAGTCCGATTAACACGAAGCTAAGGAACTAGGACCGCCTCACCGGACTTGACAATCATCTCAAAAATCGTCCATCCGATGTTCCACGGCCATTCGTTTTCGATTCGAGCGAGGGAGTGTGAAAAACACTATTCCCATCCTAATAAAAATATCGGAATAGTGATCTCGCATCGTTCGGTTGCACGTCAAGATAAGCAACCCGACCGTCGAATCGACCAAATTACACCCTCGATTAAGAAAAATTTCAGAACATTTACATGTACTTAGAATTTCTGATCGTGGCCCACTGACCGTTGAACTGAAAGTGGTCCGCCACGTGCGATCTGGGAATCCGATCAAGTCGAAAATGTAATCCCACGTAGATCCATAGATGGTGAGCTTAAGTCTGACGTTTGGCTCAAGGAGGGCCACCAGAACCTCTCTTTTGAGCTGGAAAAGTGACGAATATCCTATAATAGCAGTAACCCTTGAACCTGAGTCTATTTTCGGAATGTTTTTGGCTATAAAAGGGGCTTAGAACAGCCCCTCTCACAGCCATACGAATTTGGGATTAAAACCCTAGAGAGAGAGAGAGAGAAAAGAGGGAGAATAGCTTGGGATTTGTGGGAGATCTTCCTCCTACTGCTTTGGGTTGTCACACGGCCTACACCGCTCCATTCCAGGTGTTTTCCCGGCGGTTTCCATTCCGTTTGAAGGTAAGAAACCCTAACCCTAGGTCTGATTTGATGTAAGATCGTTGTAGGTTACGTAAAGGCTAACCGATTCCGCTCTTTAGGCTAGAAAACTCCCGTATACGGAAGTTCAACGACCCTTGCTGATTCGTTGCGATTCCAAAGGCAAAGGTGAGGACTTTAAGTGTATAAGTTACGGTTTTCAACGCTTTCAATGTCAGATAATGGTAGATTCATGATCTGCATGCAATTGCACATGTACAAAGTGCTTTCCGTTTCCTGTTTCGATTAACGTTGTAGAAATTGGAATTTCACATACTCTAGGTATACGTAGAAATACCGTATACGTATTTTTTTTTGGAAAAACGTTTGACATGTTTATTTAATGTATGATTATATGATATATGGATAAAATACTAATTTGGCGAAAGGAATCGCTGAAATACATGTTCATGTGTAAATGCTACGTATGTTGAAATTGTGTATTCTAGAAATACCGTATACGTATTTTTTTTGGGAAAATGTATGACATGTTTATTTAATGTATGATTATACAATATATGTATAAAATACTAGTTTGGCGAAAGGAATCGCTGAAATACATGTTCGCTTGTAAATGCCTAGTATGTTGAAATTGTGTATTCTAGAAATACCGCATATGTGTGAATTTTGGAAATACAATTGTAATGATTATTTGCTGTATGATTATGATATACATGGGTAAAATACTCACGTGGCGAAGGGACAGCCCTAACACGTATTTTGCTAACATACATCATGTATGTTGGAATAGTGTATTCTAAGTGTTTGTGTAGATGCTTGTGTGTGTAAATGCTTGGGTGTTAGTGCCTTAGAGAGGTACTGATATGGGATTCCCGACTCCTTAGAGACATGTAGGATCCTCCATGCGGTGGTTCGCTATAACCACTCACTTGTGATGTGTATGTAATTGTATCCCTATGTGTATGGTGCTTTACAACATGCTTTACAACATGCTTTACAACATGCTTTACTTCATGCTTTACTTCATGCTTTATAACATGCCTGCTAACATGCTTATATTACTTGTTTATCATGCTTTACTCCACATGCTATTGATGAGAATTGTTTGAGTTTGGGACTATGCCTATAGTCCAAACATTCGGTACTGACACAGATCGTGGTCGAGATGCATGTCGCCACAAAAGGATGTGTCTCGGCGAACCCGAGTCGTACTTCGGTTGGCGATAGTGGTTGGCCACACGGAGTGCTTTTGCGCTCCATATCGCCCAACTTGTGGTGCGCCGAGCTAGTCGTGCTCATCAAGTAAACCGAAGTGTATATGTGTGTTCACCATGTTTGGTCGCTATCGCTTGAACCTAGGGTACCAAACTTACCAAGGCGATCCCGTTAACCATGGTACCTCGATCCGCTAAGACGCATGAGCCGGCATGGTGGTATGGGACACCGTGGTCGAGCCGCCGTCGCCTACGCCGGGGCCATGTGCCTCCCCGTAGTGACCATTGCGCAACCAAACTCGTGAGCCGAATACGGTGGTATGGGACACCGTATTCGAGTCGCCGATACATACGGCGAGAGCCAAGTACGGTGAGACCCGTGCTCGTGCCGACGGCGACGAGTCCTCCGTAGTATCATCGAGTGTACTCCAAGTGTCTCGTGATTGGCGACGAGTCTTTCACAAAGAACTAGAGTATGAGTTGAGCCGAGTACGGTGAGACCCGTACTGAGCCGACGGCTAGTGATTGAGCCGAGTACGGTGAGACCTGTACTCGAGCCGACGGCCAACATTGAGCCGCATACGGTGAGATCTGTATCCGCACTAACGGGTGACGAGCCCTTTGCGATGCCTTCACTACGCTTCTCAAACCATAATATCGTATGAGATTAACTAGGATTGACGACCCTAGAATGGATCATGTTTGGGAATGATACAAGGGAGGTACCTTAGTTTCCCAATACTGCTGGTTGAAATGGTCTAATAAAAACTTGGTAATCATGAGCATCATCGCACCGCATGTGCTTTGTAGATGTGGCGCACTGAGGGAGTAAGCATTCGCGAACGTAAGATGATGTCGCTTGAGGGTGGTTTGGCAAGGGCATACAAAGATCATGTCATATCATTTTTGCACTTAACAAGAGTAATTAGAAATGTTTGATTTGTACTGCGTTATCATTACTGCTTGATTGATTTGATAACATGTTAACCTATGCTTTATTGTTCCACTGAGTTAGCTACTCACTCCCATGTTACGGATGACGGTGTTCACAACACCCACCGACTCATCACAGTGTAGATGGTGCCTTGGTTCGAGCCGAGTCCGACTTCGGGAGGATCGTGAGGAGTTCTCCTTTATGCAAGACTGACGGCTATGCTTAGGCCTGCCACATCGCGAGATTTTCGTGGCCTCTCTTGAGGATTGTATTTTGATTTTTGACTTAGAAACAATACATGTATATTGGTACTCGCTTAGTACTCATACTGGAGTTCATAAAATTTTGTTACTTTACATACTTTGAATATAAAATTTCAGTCTTCCGCTTGCCTTTATACAATTGAACTGGATTATGATTTACTGTTTTGGTATAATCTCATTCATGTTTATTGCTCTAACTCAGACAACATTTAACCATCATTGTGTATGTTGCATAAGTGATGCGTTGGAACTCGGTAGTTGAGTTCATACTCGACCCCCGATTTTCAGGGCGTTACACTGCAACCGTCGTATTCTGAGACCATTTGGGCATCCGTAAGTGGGATCGTAGTTGTCGGTACTGAATTTCTCCTTGATCTCCTTGTCCAACAGTAACCTTCATAACTCTCTCTTCAGTTGTCGAATTTAGACTATTTTCAGCTCATTGGAATGGTAACTTGACAAGGTTTTAAATGAGACCAGAATTGGGTAATTTCGAGACCGTTCAATATCCCAAAAGCATGTTGTAACTCTTTGATCGTCATTTTACAATTTCAATTGTTAATCTTTCTAAATCGCGCGATCCAACGGAGGCGCTCATAAGTCCATCGTTTGTTATTGGATTGGTTAGTATTTTTGTCATCTGAAAGGTACTTTAGCGTACTTTCAATCCTGACTACAATCGTCATATTTCGAGACCATTTGGGCATCTGTAAGTGGGATCACACTCGTCGCTACTAAATTTCTCCTTCATCTCCTTGTCTCACAGTAACCTTTATAACTCTCTTCAGTGGTCAAATTTAGACTATTTTGTGCTCATTGGAATGGTAACTTGAGAATCTTCTAAATGAGACCAGAATTCGCTAATTTCAAGACCGTTCGATATCCCAAAAGTATGTTGGAACTCTTCGATCGTCATTTTGTAATTTCGATTGTTAATCTTTCCAAATTGCGCTATCCACCGGAGGCACTCATAACTCCTTCGTTTGATGTCGATTAGGTCGAATTTTAGTCATCTGAAAGGTACTGTATCGCGCTTTCATTCCCAACAGCAACCGTCGTATTCTCGAGACCATTTGGACATCCGTAAGTGGGATCACACTCGTCGCTATTTGAATTTCTCCTTCATCTCCTTGTCCAACAGTAACCTTCATAACTCTCTCTTCAGTGGTCAAATTTAGACTATTTTGAGCTCATTGGAATGGTAACTTGAGAAGCTTCTAAATGAGACCAAAATTGGGTAATTTCGAGACCGTTGGATATGTCAAAAGCATGTTGGAACTCTTCGATTGTCATTTTGTAATTTAGATTTTTGGTCATTTGAAAGGTACTTTAGCGCACTTTCATTCCTAATTGCAACCGTCGTATTTTGAGATCATTTGGGCATCCATAAGTGGGATCGCAGTCGTCCATACTGAATTTCTCCTTCATCTCCTTGTCCAATAGTAACCTCATAACTCTCTCTTCAGTGGTGGAATTTAGACAATTTTGAGCTCATTAGAATGGTAACTTGAGAAGCTTCTAAATTAGACCAGAATTGGGTAATTTTGAGACCGTTCGATATTTTAAAAGCACGTTGGAACACTTCGATTGTCTTTTTGCAATTTCCATTTTTGGTCATCTGAAAGGTACTTTAGCACACTTTCATTCCTGACTGCAACCGTCATATTTCGAGACCATTTGGGCATTCGTAAGTGGGATTGCAGTTGTGCATTTGAATTTCTCCTTCATCTCCTTGTGCAACAGTAACCTTCATAACTCTCTTCAGTGATCAAATTTTGACTATTTTGAGCTCATTGGAATGGTAACTTGACAAACTTCTAAATGAGACCAGAATTGGGTAATTTCGAGACCTTTCGATAGCCCAAAAGCACATTGAAACTCTACGATCATCATTTTGCAATTTTGATTGTTAATCTTTCCAAATTGTGATCCAATGGAGGCCCTCATTTGATGTCGAATTGGGTCAATTTTTGTTCATCCGAAAGGTACTTTTGCGCACTTTCATTCCAAACTGCAATCGTCGTATTCTGAGACCATTTGGGCATCCGTAAGTGGGATCGCAATCGTCAGTACTGAATTCCTCCTTCATCTCCTTATCCAACAGTAACCTTTATAACTCTCTCTTTAGTGGTTGAATTTAGACTATTTTAAGCTCATTGGAATGGTAACTTGAGAAGCTTCTAAATGACACCAGAATTCAGTAATTTCAAGACCGTTCGATATCGCAAAAGCATGTTGGAACTATTTGATCGTCATTTTACAATTTTGATTGTTAATCTTTCCAAATCGCGCGATCCAACGGAGGCGCTCATGAATACCTCCTTTGATGTCGGATTGGGTCGAATTTTGGTCATCTAAAAGGTACTTTAGCGCACTTTCAATCCTGACTGTAGTTGTCGTATTCCGAGACCATTTGGGCATCCGTAAGTGGGATCACAGTCATCAGTACTGAATTTCTCCTTCATCTCCTTGTCTAACAGTAACCTTTATAACTCTCTCTTCAATGGATGAATTTAGACTATTTTGAGCTCGTTGGAATGGTAACTTGACAAGCTTCTAAATGAGACCAGAATTGGGTAATTTCGAGACCGTTAGATAGCCCAAAAGCACGTTGGAACTCTACGATCGTCATTTTGCAATTTCGATTGTTAATCTTTCCGAATCGCGCGATCCAACGGAGGCGCTCATAACTCCCTCATTTTGAGAACGGTTTGCGTCCTGCCCTCAAGAGTCGTATGAGCAGACACATGCTTCCAATGTTTGAGCAGATCATAGAGAGGGCCCAGATCTATGAGTCAGATTGGGCTAGTTTGCAAAGAGCCCGCGAAGGTGCCCTTTGGTAGTTCCCAGTAGCAGCAGCATCGTTCACAGCAGTGACGCACGACCCGCCCAGCATTCGGAGCACCACCAGTACCCCCAACACCACCTTCAGGACCATTTACAGGTACTTGATTTGGGTGCAGTAGGATAGGACATTATGTGCACGAGTGTCCCCATCCCCAATGGCAGCAGCCGAGGACACTACATCAGCCTCCATGACAGCCACCACAGTAGCAGCAGCGACCACATCACCAACCTCCGGGCCTCCCCACGGTAGAGGCGAGATCGGCCACCACAAGTGGCAAGAAAGATCAATAGAGACCTCAGAGGGGACCTGCACCTCCCTAGCAGGCCTAGGGTAGATTTTATGCCGTACAGCAGGACCCTCAGTGATCAGGAGGGGTCGTCGAGGGTACTCTCCCTATTTCTACATGTATTGCACGTGTGTTGTTTGACTATGGTGCATCACATTCCTTTGTGGCCGCTGATTTCTATCGATCAATCGGTTTGCCGATGGATTCTCCGCCCGTGAGGATTTGTCGATCGACGCCCTTAGGGAAGACCGCAAAGATTAGACCAATTTTACTCGTATTGCTGCCCGGTTGGGGACATCTTTTGCCTCGTTGACACATGCTCGTATTGCCGATATCCGATTTTGATGTTATCCTGGGCATGGATTGGCTCACCGAGTACCACGCCATATTGGACTGCTTCGTGAGGACAGTCATGTTCTATATACCCTGGTGTGCCAGAGTTTCAGTTTGTTGCCATGCCCAGAGGAGAGCAACTTTATTACTTGTTATTGTGTGCCATTGAGGATTCAGTTGCTTTGTGTATCGACCAGCTGCCGGTCGTTTGTAGTTTTCCCGATATGTTCCAGGAGATTCCGGGGTTACCACCTCATCGGCACACAGAATTCCAGATTGATCTCATGCCTGGTACCGCGCCTATTTCGAAGGCCCCGTATCGTATAGCACCGTTGGAGTTATGGGAACCGCAAAAGCAGTTAGACGAGTTACGTGAGCTAGGCTTTATCCATCTGAGCGGTTCGTCATGAGGAGCGCTGGTACTCTTCGAGAAGAAGAAGGATGGCTCGTTGAGGCTTTGCGTAGATTACCGTGAGCTCAACAAGGTCACGATCAAGAACAAGTACCTGCTTCCGAGGATCGATAACTTATTTAATCAGCTGCAGGAGGCGCAGTTCTTTTCGAAGATAGACTTGCGGTCTGGTTATCATCAGGTTCGGGTTTGAGATGTGGATATCCCGAAGACAGCCTTCAGGATGTGCTACGGTCATTTTGAGTTCCAGGTCATGTCCTTCGGACTGACCAATGTGCCCGCATGTTCATACAGTTGATGAACGATGTCTTCCGTTCGTATCTTGACCAGTTTGTTGTGGTGTTCATCGAGGACATTCTTATATATTCAAGGACCCGTGAGGAGCATGAGCACCATCTGGAGATTACCTTGTAGACCCTCCATGCACACCAGCTTTATGCGAAGCTGGAGAAGTGCGAGTTCTAGCAGGAGGAGGTGAAGTTCCTCGGTCATGTGGTGAAGAGACAGGGTGTCGCAGTGGACCCCTCGAAGATTGATGCTATGCATCAGTGGGTCCAGCCCACGAACGCCTCTGAGATCCGCAGTTTCCTTGGTTTGGTGGGCTACTATCGACGTTTTATTGAAGGATTCTCTTGTATTGCAGCCCCGTTAACCAGGTTGACCCGGAAGGGTGCCGAGTTCGTGTGGAGCGACTCTTGTGAGCAGGCATTTATGGAGTTAAAGGACCGCTCACATCCGCTCCTGTCCTTACTCTTCCCTCTGGGAGTGATGAATTTGTTATATTTACCGATGCCTCACTAGTCGGCTTGGGTGTTGTCCCGATGCAAAGACGGAAGCCGATGGCTTATGCGTCTCATCAGCTCAAGGTCCATGAGTTGAACTACCTCACACATGATTTGGAGCTAGCAGTGGTCTTCGCACTGAAGGTGTAGAGGTACTATCTTTATGGGGTGAGGTTCAAGCTCTTCTCTGATCACAAGAGCTTGAAGTATCTGTTCTCTCAGTCCGAGCTGAACATGAGGCAGAGGCATTGGATGAAGCTCCTTAAGGACTATAATTTTGACCTCTAGTACCATTTGAGCAAGGCGAACGTGGTGGCTGATGCCCTCAGCCGTCAGTCACGAGGCATGGTGGCACACTTGATGATTCGAGAGTGGAGGATGCTCAAGGATGTAGCAGAGTACGACTTCGAGTTTGGTCTGCAGTCTTCTATTGTCCAGTTATCGAGCCTGTCGATTCAACCCTCTCTTGTCGCAAGGGTGATCGAGGCTCAATAGACAGACAAGTCGTTACAGGATTACCGAGCAGGCGGATCCGAGAGTCAGTCATACTGGTAAGTTGATTCTGATGGTGGACTTCGCTTCAGAGGCCGATTATGTGTCCTGAATGTTCTTAAGTAGTGTCAATATCTTATGATCGAGGCACATCGATCGTGGTTCTCTATCCACCCTAGCTCGACGAAGATGTATCGTGATATGAGGCATCTGTATTATTGGTCGGAGATGAAGCACCGAATAACCAGTTTTGTGGCTGAGTGTGACACATGCCAGCATGTCAAGGCCGATCATCAAAGACCCTCTGGTCTATTGCAGCCATTGAGCATCCCGATGTAGAAGTGAGAGCACATATCTACCGATTTTGTCATGGGTTTGCCGAGGACACAGCGTGGTCATGATGCCATCTGGGTTGTTGTGGACCATCTGACAAAGTCGGCACATTTTCTTGCGATTTGTGAGACTTGACATACGGACCGGCTCACCAAGATGTTTATCGATGAGATCGTGAGACTACATGGTGTTCCTGTCTCGATCGTTTTAGACCGAGACTCGAGGTTTACATCTCAGTTTTGGAGGAGCTTCCAAAGATTGATGGGCACTGATTTGTAGCTCAGCACCGCGTACCATCTGTAGACCAATCAGCAGACTGAAAGGGTCAACCAGATCTTTAAGGATATGCTTCGGGCCCACGCGATTGATTTCTCGGGTAGTTAGGATAAGCATCTGCGATAGGCTGAGTTCGCATACAACAACAGCTATCAGGCGACCATTGACATGGCTCCTTTTGAGGCATCATATGGCAGACCGTGTAGATCTCCTAGTTGTTGGACTGAGGTTGGTGAGCGGCGTCTCCTAGGTCCCGAGCTTGTGCAACAGATGTCAGCGGCTATCGATATCATCAGGTAGAGGATGCGCATAACTCAGAGCCGGCAGAAGAGTTTTACTGACCGTCCGCGTCGTCCCTTGGAGTTTGTCATTGAGGCCCATGTGTATCTCAAGGTCTCACCTATGAAGGGTATGGTTCGTTTTGGAGCGAAGGACAAGCTTGCCCTGAGATTTATAGGACCTTTCGAGATCACCGGGCACGTTGGCATCGTGGCCTATCGGTGTAACATCTTAGATTTTTTGCCACTTGAAATTAGGCGTCCTTCGGCAATGGGTCAATCCTAACACCTGATTAACTTCTTAAACACTCAATTTAAAGGTCTCAAATTTCTTCTTCAAACCATTTTCCTGAAAACCTCATTTTTCCTTCACAAATCTCATCTCTCACTATCTTATCCTTCAAACTTGTTTAAGTGCTTTCATGTTAGAAACAAATCTTGAAGTTTAGGTGAATATAACGACTCGAAAAAAATTAGGTTATGAAATAACTAACCGAAAGCATGTTATAGGTTACCAAACTGCCGTATACGAAAGCTTAGCGAATCCATCGACTCCGTTACGATTCTACAAGAAAAGGTGCGGACTTTAGGTGTATAGGTTATGGTTTTCAACGCTTTCAATGTCATATAATGATAGATTCATGATCTGCATGCAATTGCACATGTACAAAGTGCTGTTTGTTTTCCGTTTCGATTAAAGATGAAGAATATGGAATTTTACATATTCTAGGTATTTGTAGAAAGTACCGTATACTTATAATCTTTAGAAATGTGTTTGCCATGATTATTTGCTGTATGAATATATTATATATGGATAAAATACTCATTTTTGTATTTCCTGTTTATATGGTGCTTTATAACATGCTTTGTAACATGCTTTATGACATGTTTGTTAACATGCTTGACTTACTTTGTTCTCCACATGCTTTGGAATATGGATTGATTGCTTTTGGGACTATGATTTTAGTCCATACAATCGGTACCAGACTTGAGTTGAGTTGAGTTGAGTTGATTTTGGGACAGCGCGAATATAGTGTCCCATACCACCATAATCGGCTCACGAGTTGAGTTGCTCATTGGTCACTACGGGGAGGCACGTAGCCCAGCGTAGGCGACGACCTCGACCACGGTGTCCCATACCACCATGCCCGGCTCATGAGTCTTAGCGGATCGAGGTACCATGGTTAAAAGGGTTTTCACCTGGTAAGTTTGGTACCCTAGGTTCAAGCATTAGTGACCAAACATGGTGAACATACATAAGACAGATCGGGTTGCCTGACGAGCTCAGCTAGCCCGAGCGCACAACAAGTTAAACGACATGAAGTGCATAAGCACTTCGCGTGGCCAACCACTATCGCCAACCGAAGTACGACTCGAGTTCGTCGAACACATCTCACGTGGTGACATGAAACTTAACCACGATCTCCAATCTAAGTACTGATTGTCTGGACTATAATCATAGCCCCAAGCACAATCAATTGTCACCCATAGCATGTGGAGTAAAGCATGATAAACAAAGTAATTCAAGCATGATAAATAAAGTAATTTAAACATGCTAGTAGGCATGTTATAAGCATATTATAAAGCATGATATAAAGCATGTTGTAAAACACTACATTAATAGTAATACAAACACATGTATTGTAAGTAAGTGTTTTAAGGGATCAACCTCATGGAGGTAATCATACACGTCGCTAGGGTAGTTGAGAATCCAATCTCAACATCCTTAAACATTACAATTTACTAACTATTACTCATTCAGACATTTCAACAAACACTTTAAAATACAGGAATCAACATACATGACATATGATGATCACAGAGGTATAAGGCCAAATCCTTTCACTAGGGAGTTACCCAATCATAACACGCATACACCCATGACGGATAGTCATGGCAAGTTGTAGAAACCAAGTTCCATATTCATTCAAATCATTTCCACAAACACTTGGGCCACACATTTTAGCATATATAGTGTGTATTGTGCCGTATGCAGCGTGATTTAGGGCAAATCCTTTCGTCAAAGGGGTATTGCCAATACAACAATCAATTATCCATGACAATTAGTCATGATGCGAGCACGAATGAGAATTCTATACTCATTCAGTCATTTTCACAACACTTAGAATACACTATTACAACATACATGGTCTATGTTAGCAAAACATGTATTAGGGCTATCCTTTAGCCAAGTGAGTATTTTATCCATATATAATATATTACTACAACAAATAATCATGATAAATACATCTCCAAAATTTATACGTATACAGTATTTTCTAGAATACGCATTTTCAACATACATAGTGTATACAAGCAAACATGTATTACGGCGATTTCCTTCGCCAAGCAAAATATTTATAATGCACATAATATATTTATACGACAATTAATCATGACAAACACATCGCTAAAATATACATGTATACGGTGACTGCCATGCATAATCCGTATTTCTACATACATAGTGTTTACAAAGGAACATAGATTACTGGCGATTCCTTTCGCCAAACTAGTATTTTAATCATGTATTGTATAATCATATATTAAATAAATATGTCAAACATTATTCCAAAAGAAATACGTATACGGTATTTCTAAAATACGTAATTTCAACATACGTCGCATTTACAAGTGAACATATATTTTGGCGGTTCCTTTCGCTAAACTAGTATTTTATTCATATATTATATAATCATACATTAAATAAACATGTCAAACATTTATCCAAAAAAAATACGTATACGGTATTTCTACGTATACCTAGAATATGTGAAATTCCATATTTCACAACGTTAATCGAAACAGAAACGGAAAGCACTTTGTACATGTGCAATTGCAAGCGGATCATGAATCTACCATTATCGACATTGAAAGCGTTGAAAACCGTAACTTATACACTTAAAGTCCTCACCTTTGCCTTTGGAAACGAAACGAATCAGCAAGGGTAGAAGAACTTCCGTATACGGGAGATTTCTAGCCTAAAGAGCGGAATCGGTTAGTCGTTACACAACCCACATCGATCCCACCTCAAATCAGACCTAGGGTTAGGGTTTCTTACCTTCAAATGAGACGGAATACGCCAGAAAACACCTGGAATGAAGCGGTGTAGGCCGTGTAAAGGTCCAAAGCAAGAGGAGGGAAATCGCAACAATCTCCAAGTCTTTCTCTCTTTTTCTCTCTCTCCCTCTAGGGTTTTCTCCAAAATTCGTATGGCTGTGAGAGGGGCTGTTCTAAGCTCCTTTTATAGCCACAAACATTACGAAATTAGACTCGGAGTTTCAAGGGGTACCGCTAATATAGGATTTTTCGCTCGCTTTTCCAAATTAAAAGGGAAGTTCTCGTGGCCCTCCTTGAACCAAACGTCGACTTAAGCTCACCATCGATGGATCTACGTGGGATTACGTTTTTGACTCGATCGGATACCCCGCATCACACGTGGCGGACCACTTTCGGCTTCGACGGTCGGTGGGCCACGATCGAAATTCCAAGTACATGTAAATGTTCTGAAATTTTTCTTAATCCGAGGGTGTAATTTGGTCCGATTCGACGGTCGAGGTTACTTAATACACGACGTCAACGAATGATGCCGCATCACTATTCCGGATATTTATTTTTGGATGGGAATAGTGTTTTTCACACTCCTCGCTCCGAACCAAACGAATGGCCATGAAACATCGGATGGAGCTGATTTTGAGATGATTGTTAAGCCCGGTGGGGCGGTCCTAGTTCCTTAGCTTCGGGTTAATCGGACTCCCGATGTGCGATCTAGACCTAATACGAAGTTTCGTTTCATTCCCGAGAGCGGACGGGGAAATGAGTTTGGTTAAACTTTAGGGTAACCTAGCGCCAATGATTCTACAAGTTTTGGGTCTTGCGAACGTATTTAAAGCGATTCGAACGGATTTCGTAGCTAATCTGGTTTCACACCTAGTTACTTTGTCTCATTTCTAAAGGATTTAGTCCTAAGTGAATTCTGGTCGAGATGGTACTCAGGCCTTTGTAGTTTGTATATAAAGTGATCCAAGTTATATTACTTAGCTAGTTTAAGATAGTGTCTAGGGTGAAAGTTCTTAGAAAAATTGGAAGATCAAGGTGATGAATGGGTGAGGTTTGTGAAGGAAATGAGTTCAAAGGCGGCTTTAGACTTTGGGATTCAGTTCTGACAAGTTAATGAGGTATTAGGATCGACCCATTACCTAAGGACATCTAATCCCAGGTTGGCAAAAATCCGGGGAGTTACAAAGGACGGGTCGCTACGGTTGTGTATTGATTACCGTAGGTTGAACCAGGTCACGGTGAAGAACAAGTATCCTTTGCCCAGGATTGATGATCTGTTCGATCAGTTGAGGGGGGCGAAGTATTTCTCGAAGATTGACCTTCGGTCGGTACCACCGGTTGCGCGTGAGAGAGGAGGACGTGCGAGAAGACGCCTTCGGGGCGTGCCGGGCACTATGAGTTTTGGTGATGTCGTTCGGTCCGACGAACGCACCACCGTGTTCATGGATCGATGAACCGGGTATTTCGGCCCTTCCTTTGGGATTCGTCATCGTCTTTATCGATGACATCTTGATATACTCCACGAGTCGGGAGGAGCACAAGGAGCACTGCGAGCGATGGGTACGTTGGAGAAGAACCGGTTGTTTGCGCAATACAAGAAGTGCGACTTCGGCGGGAGGAAGTCAAGTTCTGGGACATGTAGTGTCCAAGGATGGGATAGCATGGAACTTGCTAAGGTAGCCGCGGTTCGGGATTGGCGGCGGCCCCCGAGTCGATTCTTGAGGTGAGGAGTTTCCTTGAGTGCATTTGGGTATTACAGACGTTTCATTCGGGATTTCTCGAAGATCGCCGAGGCCATTGTTTCGATTGACTCGGAAGGACTGAAGTTCGCCTGGAATGAGAAGGTGGAGGCAGCTTTTAAGGAGGTTGAAGGACAAGTTGACGTCCGCCCTGTGCTAGTATTGCCGAGCAAGAGGGTGAAATACACTTGTGTATCTTGACGCGTCTCACGTTGGTTTGGGTTGTGTGCTTTGATGCGAAGGATAGGGTGATTTCGTATGCCTCGAGACAATTAAGGAAGCACGAGGAGAATTACCCTACACATGACCTGGAGTTGGCAGCTGTCATCTTTTCATTGAAGCTCTAGAGACACTACGGTGAGGAGTTCGAGCTTTTCTGCGACCACAAGAGCCTTAAATACATATTCACACAGCGGGATTTGAATATGAGACAGTACGATGGATGGAGACCTTGAAGGACTTCAAGTTCGAGGTTTCCTACCATCCTGGCAAGGCGAACCTTGTGGCAGACGCGCTGAGCCGCAAGAAGGCGATTGCATTTGCGGCACCGCTGATAATAGCCGAGTGGGACATGATGGAGTTTGTGCGGGACTTCGAGCAGAGACTCACTGTCGAGGAGCCTTTTGAGTGTGTTGCGCACGTTTGGGTGCGGCCACTTATTGACGACAGGATTTTTGAGGCCCAAGAGGGCGATATCTGGTGTCTGAGCTTCGAGAGCGGCTAACGACGCCGTGGACTCCGAGTGGAGAGTTGGTTCGATGGGGGTTTACGATTCCGTGGCCGCCTATGTGTTCCCCGATGTGGGTGACTTGAGACGCGAGCTTCTCGAGTCCGCCCATAACTCGAAGTTTGCGATGCATCCTGGTAGCACGAAGATGTACCAGGATATGAGACGGACGTATTGGTGGGATAACATGAAAGCCCACATTGCGGAGTATGTGTCTCGATGTCTGACGTGCCAGCAGGTCAAGGCAGAACATCGCCGACCTCCTGGACTACTTCAGCCCATGCCTATAGCGGAGTGGAAGTGGGACTTCATCTCCATGGACTTCATATCAGGGTTGCCGAAGACGAGGAAGGGGCACGATTCCATTTGGGTGATTGTGGACCGGTTGACCAAATCGGCCCATTTCCTCCCTATCAGAGTTACGAACTCTGCAGACGAGGCCCCCAGCTGGGTGTACATCGGGGAGATCGTCCGTCGCACGGGTTCCTTTAGAGATCGTGTCGGACAGAGACACGCGGTTCACATCTATCTTCCGGGAATCGTATCCAAGAGGCGATGGGTGTGAAGTTGAAGTTCGGTCTGCGTTTCATCCTCGGTGATGGGCGACGGAGCGGGTGAATCGATTCTCGGAGGATATGTTGCGAGCATGTGTGTTGGACTTCAAGGACACTGGGATGACTATCTTCCGTACGCGAGTTCGCCTACAACAACAACTTCCGGCGACTATTGGCATGGCCCCATATGAGGCTCTATATGGTCGACCTTGTAGGGACCTGCACTTGTTGGGCGAGAGGTTGGAGAGCGTAGTCCGGTTGGCCGGAGTTGGTACGGCGACTACAGAGAAGGTAGACATTATTAGGCGTCGATTACTCACAGGCGCGAGCGAGCGAAGAGTTACACCGATACGAGGCGGCGACCGCTGGAGTTCGAGGTCGGGGATCATGTGTTCCTTCGGGTTTCCCCTATGAAGGGAGTCCTTCGGTTCGGGAAGAAGGGAAGCTCACACCGAGGTTTATCGGTCCATTTCGAGATCTTGGATCGAGTGGGTGATGTGGCGTATCGTCTCGCCTTGCATACACCACTTGCTTCCGTACACAACGTATTTCATGTATCTATCTTTGAAGAAGTATGCGTTCTGATCCTTCGCATATCATCGGATGGGAGAGGTACAGTGAGTGAGGATGCTACGTACGAGCCGCTCCCGACGCGTATCCTTGATAGGAAGGAGCAGTACTACGTAACAGGTCATCCCACTTATGAAGGTGCTTTGGACACATCATTCCGAGGAGGAAGCTACTGGGAGGCGAGGCCGGTGAGGTCGAAAGAACTACCCTCGATTCTCGAGGACTACGAAAAGGTATAAATTTCGAGGACAAAATTTTTTGTTTAAGGGGGTAGATTGTAACGACACAGTAAATTTCCGTACATTGGGTCGGGTACCACCTCGACCCGAGAAATCAATTAGATTAAATCCTTTAGAAAATTAACAAAGTTAACTAAGTAATAAACTCGATTAGCCATGTAATCCATTGGGATCGCTTTAAATACGATCTGCAGACCCAAAACTTGCAAAACAAGTGATTGCCAGTTACCCTAAAGTTTCGAACCAAACTCATTTCCCGTCTGCTCTCGGGAATGAAACGAAACCGTATTAGGTCTAGATCGCACATCGGAAGTCCGATTAACACGAAGCTAAGGAACTAGGACCGCCTCACTTTGGACTTGACAATCATCTCAAAATCAGGTCCATCCGATGTTTCACGGCCATTCGTTTCGATTCGGAGCGAGGAGTGTGAAAAACACTATTCCCATCCTAATAAAAATATCGGAATAGTGATCGGCATCGTTCGGTTGCACGTCAAGGTATTAAGCAACCGACCGTCGAAATCGACCAAATTACACCCTCGGATTAAGAAAAATTTCGGGAACATTTACATGTACTTAGAATTTACGATCGTGGCCCACCGACCGTTGAACTGAAAGTGGTCCGCCACGTGCGATCTGGGAATCCGATCAAGTCGAAAATGTAATCCCACGTAGATCCATAGATGGTGAGCTTAAGTCTGACGTTTGGCTCAAGGAGGGCCACCAGAACCTCTCTTTTAAGCTGGAAAAGTGATGAATATCCTATAATAGCAGTAACCCTTGAACCTGAGTCTATTTTCAGAATGTTTTTGGCTATAAAAGGGGCTTAGAACAACCCCTCTCACAGCCATACGAATTTGGGATTAAAACCCTAGAGAGAGAGAGAGAGAAAAGAGGGAGAATAGCTTGGGATTTGTGGGAGATCTTCCTCCTACTGCTTTGGGTTGTCACACGGCCTACACCGCTCCATTCCAGGTGTTTTCTCGGCGGTTTCCATTCCGTTTGAAGGTAAGAAACCCTAACCCTAGGTCTGATTTGATGTAAGATTGTTGTAGGTTACGTAAAGGCTAACCGATTCCGCTCTTTAGGCTAGAAAACTCCCGTATACGGAAGTTCAACGACCCTTGCTGATTCGTTGCGATTCCAAAGGCAAAGGTGAGGACTTTAAGTGTATAAGTTACGGTTTTCAACGCTTTCAATGTCAGATAATGGTAGATTCATGATCTGCATGCAATTGCACATGTACAAAGTGCTTTCCGTTTCTTGTTTCGATTAACGTTGTAGAAATTGGAATTTCACATACTCTAGGTATACGTAGAAATACCGTATACGTATTTTTTTTTGGAAAAACGTTTGACATGTTTATTTAATGTATGATTATATGATATATGGATAAAATACTAATTTGGCGAAAGGAATCGCTGAAATACATGTTCATGTGTAAATGCTACGTATGTTGAAATAGTGTATTCTAGAAATACCGTATACGTATTTTTTTTTGGAAAAATGTATGACATGTTTATTTAATGTATGATTATACAATATATGTATAAAATACTAGTTTGGCGAAAGGAATCGCTGAAATACATGTTCGCTTGTAAATGCCTAGTATGTTGAAATTGTGTATTCTAGAAATACCGCATATGTGTGAATTTTGGAAATACAATTGTAATGATTATTTGCTGTATGATTATGATATACATGGGTAAAATACTCACGTGGCGAAGGGACAGCCCTAACACGTATTTTGCTAACATACATCATGTATGTTGGAATAGTGTATTCTAAGTGTTTGTGTAGATGCTTGTGTGTGTAAATGCTTGGGTGTTAGTGCCTTAGAGAGTGCTGATATGGGATTCCCGACTCCCTTAGAGACATGTAGGATCCCCTCCATGCGGTGGTTCGCTATAACCACTCACTTGTGATGTGTATGTAATTGTATCCCTATGTGTATGGTGCTTTACAACATGCTTTACAACATGCTTTACAACATGCTTTACTTCATGCTTTACTTCATGCTTTATAACATGCCTGCTAACATGCTTGTATTGCTTGTTTATCATGCTTTACTCCACATGCTATTGATGAGAATTGTTTGAGTTTGGGACTATGCCTATAGTCCAAACATTCGGTACCAGACCTGAGATTGTGGCTGAGATGCATGTCGCCACAAAAGGATGTGTCTGGCGAACCCGAGTCGTACTTCGGTTGGCGATAGTGGTTGGCCACACGGAGTGCTTTTGCGCTCCATATCGCCCAACTTGTGGTGCGCTCGAGCTAGTCAGGCTCGTCAAGTAAACCGAAGTGTATATGTGTGTTCACCATGTTTGGTCGCTCTTTGCTTGAACCTAGGGTACCAAACTTACCAGTAGCGATCCCGTTAACCATGGTACCTCGATCCGCTAAGACGCATGAGCCGGGCATGGTGGTATGGGACACCGTGGTCGAGCTGTCGGCTTACGTTGGAGCCATGTGCCTCCCCGTAGTGACCATTGCGCAACTAAACTCGTGAGCCGAATACGGTGGTATGGGACACTGTATTCGAGCTGTCGATACATACAGCGAGAGCCAAGTACAGTGAGACCTGTGCTCGTGCTGACGGGCGACGAGTCCTCCGTAGTATCATCGAGTGTACTCCAAGTGTCTGTGATTGGCGACGAGTCTTTCACAGCAACTAGAGTATGAGTTGAGCCGAGTACGATGAGACACATTACTCGAGTGACGGCTAGTGATTGAGCCGAGTACGGTGAGACCTGTACTCGAGCTGACGGCCAGCAATTGAGCCGCATACGGTGAGATCTGTATCCGCACTAACGGGTGACGAGCCCTTTGCGATGCCTTCACTACGCTTCTCAAACCAAATATCGTATGAGATTAACTAGGATTGACAACCCTAGAATGGATCATGTTTGGGAATGATACAAGGGAGGTACCTTAGTTTCCCAATACTGCTGGTTGAAATGGTCTAATAAAAACTTGGTAATCATGAGCATCATCGCATCGCATGTGCTTTGTAGATGTGGCGCACTGAGGGAGTAAGCATTCGCGAACGTAAGATGATGTCGCTTGAGGGTGGTTTGGCAAGGGCATACAGCATCATGTCATATCATTTTTACACTTAACAAGAGTAATTAGAAATGTTTGATTTGTACTGCGTTATCATTACTGCTTGATTGATTTGATAACATGTCAACCTATGCTTTATTGTTCCACTGAGTTAGCTACTCACTCCCATGTTACGGGATGGTGTTCACAACACCCACCAGACTCTGTCACAGGTGTAGATGGTGCCTTGGTTCAGAAGCCGGAGCCCGACTTCGGGGAGGATCAGGAGGAGTTCTCCTTTATGCAGTACTCTGACGGCTATGCTTAGGCCGGCTACATCGCGGGATTTTCAGGGCCTCTCTTGAGGATTGTATTTTGATTTTTGACTTAGAAACAATACATGTATATTGGTACTCAGTTAGTACTCATACTCTGGAGTTCATAAAATTTTGTTACTTTACATACTTTGAATATAAAATTTCGGTCTTAAAACTTGCCTTTATACAATTGAACTGGAGTATGATTTACTGTTTTGGTATAATCTCATTCATGTTTATTGCTCTAACTCAGACAACATTTAACCATCATTGTGTATGTTGCATAAGTGATGCGTTGGAACTCGGGAGTTGAGTTCATACTCGACCCCCGATTTTCAGGGCGTTACACTGCAACCGTCGTATTCTGAGACGATTTGGGCATCCGTAAGTGGGATCGTAGTTGTCGGTACTGAATTTCTCCTTGATCTCCTTGTCCAACAGTAACCTTCATAACTCTCTCTTCAGTTGTCGAATTTAGACTATTTTCAGCTCATTGGAATGGTAACTTGACAAGGTTTTAAATGAGACCAGAATTGGGTAATTTCGAGACCGTTCAATATCCCAAAAGCATGTTGTAACTCTTTGATCGTCATTTTACAATTTCAATTGTTAATCTTTCTAAATCGCGTGATCCAACGGAGGCGCTCATAAGTCCATCGTTTGTTATTGGATTGGTTAGTATTTTTGTCATCTGAAAGGTACTTTAGCGTACTTTCAATCCTGACTACAATCGTCATATTTCGAAACCATTTGGGCATCTGTAAGTGGGATCACACTCGTCGCTACTAAATTTCTCCTTCATCTCCTTGTCTCACAGTAACCTTTATAACTCTCTTCAGTGGTCAAATTTAGACTATTTTGTGCTCATTGGAATGGTAACTTGAGAATCTTCTAAATGAGACCAGAATTCGCTAATTTCAAGACCGTTCGATATCCCAAAAGAATGTTGGAACTCTTCGATCGTCATTTTGCAATTTCGATTGTTAATCATTCCAAATCGCGCGATCCAACGGAGGCACTCATAACTCCTTCGTTTGATGTCGGATTAGGTCGAATTTTAGTCATCTGAAAGGTACTGTATCGCGCTTTCATTCCCAACAGCAACCGTCGTATTCTGAGACCATTTGGACATCCGTAAGTGGGATCACACTCGTCGCTACTGAATTTCTCCTTCATCTCCTTGTCCAACAGTAACCTTCATAACTCTCTCTTCAGTGGTCAAATTTAGACTATTTTGAGCTCATTGGAATGGTAACTTGAGAAGCTTCTAAATGAGACCAAAATTGGGTAATTTCGAGACCGTTGGATATGTCAAAAGCATGTTGGAACTCTTCGATTGTCATTTTGTAATTTAGATTTTTGGTCATTTGAAAGGTACTTTAGCGCACTTTCATTCCTAATTGCAACCGTCGTATTTTGAGATCATTTGGGCATCCGTAAGTGGGATCGCAGTCGTCCATACTGAATTTCTCCTTCATCTCCTTGTCCAACAGTAACCTCATAACTCTCTCTTCAGTGGTGGAATTTAGACAATTTTGAGCTCATTAGAATGGTAACTTGAGAAGCTTCTAAATTAGACCAGAATTGGGTAATTTTGAGACCGTTCGATATTTTAAAAGCACGTTGGAACACTTCGATTGTCTTTTTGTAATTTCCATTTTTGGTCATCTGAAAGGTACTTTAGCACACTTTCATTCCTGACTGCAACCGTCATATTTCGAGACCATTTGGGCATTCGTAAGTGGGATTGCAGTTGTCGGTACTGAATTTCTCCTTCATCTCCTTGTGCAAGAGTAACCTTCATAACTCTCTCTTCAGTGATCAAATTTTGACTATTTTGAGCTCATTGGAATGGTAACTTGACAAACTTCTAAATGAGACCAGAATTGGGTAATTTCGAGACCTTTCGATAGCCCAAAAGCACATTGAAACTCTACGATCATCATTTTGCAATTTTGATTGTTAATCTTTCCAAATTATGATCCAATGGAGGCCCTCATTTGATGTCGAATTGGGTCAATTTTTGTTCATCCGAAAGGTACTTTAGCGCACTTTCATTCCTAACTGCAATCGTCGTATTCTGAGACCATTTGGGCATCCGTAAGTGGGATCGCAATCGTCAGTACTGAATTCCTCCTTCATCTCCTTGTCCAACAGTAACCTTTATAACTCTCTCTTTAGTGGTCGAATTTAGACTATTTTAAGCTCATTGGAATGGTCACTTGAGAAGCTTCTAAATGACACCAGAATTCAGTAATTTCGAGACCGTTCGATATCGCAAAAGCATGTTGGAACTATTCGATCGTCATTTTACAATTTTGATTGTTAATCTTTCCAAATCGCGCGATCCAACGGAGGCGCTCATGAATACCTCCTTTGATGTCGGATTGGGTCGAATTTTGGTCATCTAAAAGGTACTTTAGCGCACTTTCAATCCTGACTGTAGTTGTCGTATTCCGAGACCATTTGGGCAACCGGAAGTGGGATCACAATCATCGATACTGAATTTCTCCTTCATCTCCTTGTCTAACAGTAACATTCATAACTCTCTCTTCAATGGATGAATTTAGACTATTTTGAGCTCGTTGGAATGGTAACTTGACAAGCTTCTAAATGAGACCAGAATTGGGTAATTTCGAGACCGTTAGATAGCCCAAAAGCACGTTGGAACTCTACGATCGTCATTTTGCAATTTCGATTGTTAATCTTTCCGAATCGCGCGATCCAACGGAGGCGCTCATAACTCCCTCATTTTGAGAACGGTTTGCGTCCTGCCCTCAAGAGTCGTATGAGCAGACACATGCTTCCAATGTTTGAGCAGATCATAGAGAGGGCCCAGATCTATGAGTCAGATTGGGCTAGTTTGCAAAGAGCCCGCGAAGGCGCCCTTTGGTAGTTCCCAGAAGCCAGCAAGAAGATCATTCACAAGAAGGTGACGCACGACCCGCCCAAAGATTCGGAGCACCACCGGTACCCCAACACCACCTTCGGGACCATTTACTGGTACTTGATTTGGGTGCGAGGACGGAGACATTATGTGCACGAGTGTCCCCATCCCCAATGGCAGCAGCCGAGGACACTACATCAGCCTCCATGACAGCCACCACAGTAGCAGCAGCGACCACATCACCAACCTCCGGGGCCTCCCCCACAGCAGTAGAGGCAGTAGATCAGGCCACCACAGTGGCAGCAGCATCAATAGAGACCTCAGAGGGGACCTGCACCTCCCTAGCAGGCCTAGGGTAGATTTTATGCCGTACAGCAGGACCCTCAGTCATCAGGAGGGGTCGTCGAGGGTACTCTCCCTATTTCTGCATGCATTGCACGTGTATTGTTTGACTCTGGTGCATCGCATTCTTTTGTGGCCGCTAATTTCTATCGATCGACCGGTTTGCCGATGGATTCTGCCCGTGAGGATTTGTCAGTATCGACGCCCTTAGGGAAGACTGCAGCATTAGACCAATTTTACTCGTATTGCCCGTTCTGGTTGGGGACATCTTTTTGCCTGTTGACCTGTTCGTATTGCCGATATCCGATTTTGATGTTATCCTGGGCATGGATTGGCTCACCGAGTACCACGCCATATTGGACTGCTTCGTGAGGACAGTCATGTTCTATATACCCGGTGTGCCAGAGTTTCAGTTTGTTGCCAAGCCCAGAGGAGAGCAACTTTATTACTTGTTATTGTGTGCCATTGAGGATTCAGTTGCTTTGTGTATCGACCAGCTGCCGGTCGTTTGTAGTTTTCCCGATATGTTCCAGGAGATTCCGGGGTTACCACCTCATCGGCACACCGAATTCCAGATTGATCTCATGCCTGGTACCGCGCCTATTTCGAAGGCCCCGTATCGTATAGCACCGTTGGAGTTATGGGAACTGCAAAAGCAGTTAGACGAGTTACGTGAGCTAGGCTTTATCCATCTGAGCGGTTCGTCATGAGGAGCGCTGGTACTCTTCGAGAAGAAGAAGGATGGCTCGTTGAGGCTTTGCGTAGATTACCGTGAGCTCAACAAGGTCACGATCAAGAACAAGTACCTGCTTCCGAGGATCGATAACTTATTTAATCAGCTGCAGGAGGCGCAGTTCTTTTCGAAGATAGACTTGCGGTCCGTTATCATCGAGTTCGGGTTTGAGATGTGGATATCCCGAAGACAAATTCGGGATGTGCTACGGTCATTTTGAGTTCCAGGTCATGTCCTTCGGACTGACTAATGTGCCCGCATGTTCATACAGTTGATGAACGATGTCTTCCATTCGTATCTTGACCAGTTTGTTGTGGTGTTCATCGAGGACATTCTTATATATTCAAGGACCCGTGAGGAGCATGAGCACCATCTGGAGATTACCTTGCAGACCCTCCGTGCACACCAGCTTTATGCGAAGCTGGAGAAGTGTGAGTTCTAGCAGGAGGAGGTGAAGTTCCTCGGTCATGTGGTGAAGAGACAGGGTGTCGCAGTGGACCCCTCGAAGATTGATGCTATGCATCAGTGGGTCCAGCCCACGAACGCCTCTGAGATCCGCAGTTTCCTTGGTTTTGTGGGCTACTATCGACGTTTTATTGAAGGATTCTCTTGTATTGCAACCCCGTTAACCAGGTTGACCCAGAAGGGTGCCGAGTTCGTGTGGAGCGACTCTTGTGAGCAGGCATTTATGGAGTTAAAGGACCGCTCACATCCGCTCCTGTCCTTACTCTTCCCTCTGGGAGTGATGAATTTGTTATATTTACCGATGCCTCACTAGTCGGCTTGGGTGTTGTCCTGATGCAGCACGGGAAGCCGATGGCTTATGCGTCTCATCAGCTCAAGGTCCATGAGCTGAACTACCTCACACATGATTTGGAGCTAGCAGCAGTGGTCTTCGCACTGAAGGTGTAGAGGTACTATCTTTATGGGGTGAGGTTCAAGCTCTTCTCTGATCACAAGAGCTTGAAGTATCTGTTCTCTCAGTCCGAGCTGAACATGAGGCAGAGGCATTGGATGAAGCTCCTTAAGGACTATAATTTTGACCTCTAGTACCATTTGAGCAAGGCGAACGTGGTGGCTGATGCCCTCAGCCGTCAGCCACGAGGCATGGTGGCACACTTGATGATTCGAGAGTGGAGGATGCTCAAGGATGTAGCAGAGTACGACTTCGAGTTTAGTCTGCAGTCTTCTATTGTCCAGTTATCGAGCCTGTCGATTCAACCCTCTCTTGTCGCAAGGGTGATCGAGGCTCAGTAGGCAGACAAGTCGTTACAGGATTACTGAGCAGAGGCAGCATCTGAGAGTCAGTCATACTGGTAAGTTGATTCTGATGGTGGACTTCGCTTCAGAGGCCGATTATGTGTCCTGAATGTTCTTAAGTAGTGTCAATATCTTATGATCGAGGCACATCGATCGTGGTTCTCTATCCACCCTAGCTCGACGAAGATGTATCGTGATATGAGGCATCTGTATTATTGGTCGGAGATGAAGCACCGAATAACCAGTTTTGTGGCTGAGTGTGACACATGCCAGCATGTCAAGGCCGATCATCAAAGACCCTCTGGTCTATTGCAGCCATTGAGCATCCCGATGTGGAAGTGAGAGCACATATCTACCGATTTTGTCATGGGTTTGCCGAGGACACAGCGTGGTCATGATGCCATCTGGGTTGTTGTGGACCATCTGACAAAGTCGGCACATTTTCTTGCGATTTGTGAGACTTGACATACGGACCGGCTCACCAAGATGTTTATCGATGAGATCGTGAGACTACATGGTGTTCCTGTCTCGATCGTTTTAGACCGAGACTCGAGGTTTACATCTCAGTTTTGGAGGAGCTTCCAAAGATTGATGGGCACTGATTTGTAGCTCAGCACCGCGTACCATCTGTAGACCGATCGGCAGACTGAAAGGGTCAACCAGATCTTTAAGGATATGCTTCGGGCCCACGCGATTGATTTCTCGGGTAGTTAGGATAAGCATCTGCGATAGGCTGAGTTCGCATACAACAACAGCTATCAGGCGACCATTGACATGGCTCCTTTTGAGGCATCATATGGCAGACCGTGTAGATCTCCTAGTTGTTGGACTGAGGTTGGTGAGCGGCGTCTCCTAGGTCCCGAGCTTGTGCAACAAATGTCAGCGGCTATCGATATCATCAGGTAGAGGATGCGCATAACTCAGAGCCGGCAGAAGAGTTTTACTGACCGTCCGCGTCGTCCCTTGGAGTTTGTCATTGAGGCCCATGTGTATCTCAAGGTCTCACCTATGAAGGGTATGGTTCGTTTTGGAGCGAAGGACAAGCTTGCCCTGAGATTTATAGGACCTTTCGAGATCACCGGGCACGTTGGCATCGTGGCCTATCGGTGTAACATCCTAGATTTTTTGCCACTTGAAATTAGGCGTCCTTCGGCAATGGGTCAATCCTAACACCTGATTAACTTCTCAAACACTCAATTTAAAGGTCTCAAATTTCTTCTTCAAACCATTTTCCTGAAAACCTCATTTTTCCTTCACAAATCTCATCTCTCACTATCTTATCCTTCAAACTTGTTTAAGTGCTTTCATGTTAGAAACAAATCTTGAAGTTTAGGTGAATATAACGACTCGAAAAAAATTAGGTTATGAAATAACTAACCGAAAGCATGTTATAGGTTACCAAACTGCCGTATACGAAAGCTTAGCGAATCCATCGACTCCGTTACGATTCTACAAGAAAAGGTGCGGACTTTAGGTGTATAGGTTATGGTTTTCAACGCTTTCAATGTCATATAATGATAGATTCATGATCTGCATGCAATTAAACATGTACAAAGTGCTGTTTGTTTTCCGTTTCGATTAAAGATGAAGAATATGGAATTTTACATATTCTAGGTATTTGTAGAAAGTACCGTATACTTATAATCTTTAGAAATGTGTTTGCCATGATTATTTGCTGTATGAATATATTATATATGGATAAAATACTCATTTTTGTATTTCCTGTTTATATGGTGCTTTATAACATGCTTTGTAACATGCTTTATGACATGTTTGTTAACATGCTTGACTTACTTTGTTCTCCACATGCTTTGGAATATGGATTGATTGCTTTTGGGACTATGATTTTAGTCCATACAATCGGTACCAGACTTGAGTTGAGTTGAGTTGAGTTGATTTTGGGACAGCGCGAATATAGTGTCCCATACCACCATAATCGGCTCACGAGTTGAGTTGCTCACTGGTCACTACGGGGAGGCACGTAGCCCCAGCGTAGGCCGACAGCTCGACCACGGTGTCCCATACCACCATGCCCGGCTCATGAGTCTTAGCGGATCGAGGTACCATGGTTAAAAGGGTTTTCACTGGTAAGTTTGGTACCCTAGGTTCAAGCATTAGTGACCAAACATGGTGAACATACATAAGACAGATCGGGTTGCCTGACGAGCTCAGCTAGCCCGAGCGCACAACAAGTTAAACGACATGAAGTGCATAAGCACTTCACATGGCCAACCACTATCGCCAACCGAAGTACGACTCGAGTTCGTCGAACACATCTCACGTGGTGACATGAAACTTAACCACGATCTCCAATCTAGTACCGATTGTCTGGACTATAATCATAGCCCCAAGCACAATCAATTGTCACCCATAGCATGTGGAGTAAAGCATGATAAACAAAGTAATTCAAGCATGATAAATAAAGTAATTTAAACATGCTAGTAGGCATGTTATAAGCATATTATAAAGCATGATATAAAGCATGTTGTAAAACACTACATTAATAGTAATACAAACACATGTATTGTAAGTAAGTGTTTTAAGGGATCAACCTCATGGAGGTAATCATACACGTCGCTAGGGTAGTTGAGAATGCAATCTCAACATCCTTAAACATTACAATTTACTAACTATTACTCATTCAGACATTTCAACAAATACTTTAAAATACAGGAATCAACATACATGACATATGATGATCACAGAGGTATAAGGCCAAATCCTTTCACTAGGGAGTTACCCCAATCATAACACGCATACACCCATGACGGATAGTCATGGCAAGCAGGAAACCAAGTTCCATATTCATTCAGTCATTTCCACAAACACTTGGGCCACACATTTTAGCATATATAGTGTGTATTGGCCGTGGCGTGATTTAGGGCAAATCCTTTCGTCAAAGGGGTATTGCCAATACAACAATCAATTATCCATGACAATTAGTCATGGCGAGCACGAATGAGAATTCTATACTCATTCAGTCATTTTCACAACACTTAGAATACACTATTACAACATACATGGTCTATGTTAGCAAAACATGTATTAGGGCTATCCTTTAGCCAAGTGAGTATTTTATCCATATATAATATATTACTACAACAAATAATCATGATAAATACATCTCCAAAATTTATACGTATACAGTATTTTCTAGAATACGCATTTTCAACATACATAGTGTATACAAGCAAACATGTATTACGGCGATTTACTTCGCCAAGCAAATATTTTTTACGAACATAATATATTTATACGACAATTAATCATGACAAACACATCGCTAAAATATACATGTATACGGTACTTCGTACAATACCGTATTTCTACATACATAGTGTTTACAAAGGAACATAGATTGCGGCGATTCCTTTCGCCAAACTAGTATTTTAATCATGTATTGTATAATCATATATTAAATAAATATGTCAAACATTATTCCAAAAGAAATACGTATACGGTATTTCTAAAATACGTAATTTCAACATACGTCGCATTTACAAGTGAACATATATTTTGGCGGTTCCTTTCGCTAAACTAGTATTTTATTCATATATTATATAATCATACATTAAATAAACATGTCAAACATTTATCCAAAAAAATACGTATACGGTATTTCTACGTATACCTAGAATATGTGAAATTCCATATTTCACAACGTTAATCGAAACAGGAAACGGAAAGCACTTTGTACATGTGCAATTGCAAGCAGATCATGAATCTACCATTATCTGACATTGAAAGCGTTGAAAACCGTAACTTATACACTTAAAGTCCTCACCTTTGCCTTTGGAAACGAAACGAATCAAAAGGGTAGAAGAACTTCCGTATACGGAGATTTCTAGCCTAAAGAGCGGAATCGGTTAGTCGTTACACAACCCACATCGATCCCACCTCAAATCGGACCTAGGGTTAGGGTTTCTTACCTTCAAATGAGACAGGATACGCCGGAAAACACTGGAATGAAGCGGTGTAGGCCGTGTAAAGGTCCAAAGCGAGGAGGGAAATCGGCAACAATCTCCAAGTCTTTCTCTCTCTTTTCTCTCTCTCCCTCTGGGTTTTCTCCAAAATTCGTATGGTGTGAGAGGGGCTGTTCTAAGCTCCTTTTATAGCCACAAACATTACGAAATTAGACTCGGTTCAAGGGGTACTTGCTAATATAGGATTTTCGTCGCTTTTCCGGCTAAAAGGGAAGTTCGTGGCCCTCCTTGAACCAAACGTCGACTTAAGCTCACCATCGATGGATCTACGTGGGATTACGTTTTGACTCGATCGGATACCCAGATCATACGTGGCGGACCACTTTCGCTTCGACGGTCGGTGGGCCACGATCGAAATTCCAAGTACATGTAAATGTTCTGAAATTTTTCTTAATCCGAGGGTGTAATTTGGTCTGATTCGACGGTCGGGTTGCTTATCTTGACGCGTCAACGAATGATGCCGATCACTATTCCAGATATTTATTTTTGGATGGGAATAGTGTTTTTCACACTCCCTCGCTCCGAACCGAAACGAATGGCCATGGAACATCGGATGGAGCTGATTTTTGAGATGATTGTTAAGCCCAGTGGGGCGGTCCTAGTTCCTTAGCTTCGGGTTAATCGGACTCCCGATGTGCGATCTAGACCTAATACGAAGTTTCGTTTCATTCCCGAGAGCAGACGGGAAATGAGTTTGGTTCTAAACTTTAGGGTAACCTAGCGCCAATGATTCTACAAGTTTTGGGTCTTGCAGAACGTATTTAAAGCGATTCGAACGGATTTCGTAGCTAATCTGGTTTCATACCTAGTTACTTTGTCTCATTTCTAAAGGATTTAGTCCTAAGTGAATTCTGGTCGAGATGGTACTCAGGCCTTTGTAGTTTGTATATAAAGTGATCCAAGTTATATTACTTAGCTAGTTTAAGATAGTGTCTAGGGTGAAAGTTCTTAGAAAAATTGGAAGATCAAGGTGATGAATGGGTGAGGTTTGTGAAGGAAATGAGTTCAAAGGCGGCTTTAGACTTTGGGATTCAATTCTGACAAGTTAATGAGGTATTAGGATCGACCCATTACCTAAGGACATCTAATCCCAGGTTGGCAAAAATCCGGGGCGTTACAATCTACCCCCCTTAAAACAAAATTTCATCCCCGAAATTGGCTAAGGGTAATAAGGAAAGAGTGAATTATTTCGCTTGCCTAAGTTTTTATTGGTTACAAGTTTCTACGCGTGGTAGGGTATGTACCAGCTGGTTCATTTTAGTCTACCCCCCTTAAAACTTAATTCTTTATCCATTTCTCATACCCTGATGGTTTGCTACCCTTTATTTCTTTACCTATTTGGAGTCTCGACGACAATTCCCACAATTTAGAGTAAGATAGTTGTTTTCATTGTTTGACCAACACGGAGAGACGGTAATAGTGGGCTCGATCCCGATACATCGATCATCTACCGGGCCAGGGTAGGAAGCTCGTCGTATCCCTTCCGAATCCTGGTGGATCCTGGTCGTCCGCTCGTCAGCAGAGAGTCCATCGGTAGTCACCCAGGATTGGGAATTGGGTCAAGCCGCGAAAACTTCGCAGTTGTAGATGTCAGTAACTCCGTAGTCCGATCACTCTCTAAGAGTAGGGAATGTCCATCATTGAAAGGCTCAAATGGTTTATTCTAAGGTTTCCCTTTAGGTCTTAGTCTAAGAGAGTCCTCGATATTATCTATGTCCAAGGAAAGGGTGAATCAAATCTTACTAAATCATCTTAAAACGGTTTCTCATAGTAGAACTTACTAGGGCTTCTATAATGTTCGTATTTATCGAGCACCGTTTCGATCCTGGGCCAATGGGGTAGGGTCCACCATGCTTTCGCTGTGCCACCCAGATCAAGAGATGCAATAGGTAACCTAACTAGATTGGGCTCATAACGTTCTACCCCCCTTAAAACTTATTTTCACCCTCAAGGCTTAAGATTTATGTCCTGCTCCGTACATCGGAACAAGGAGTAATTTACAACCTATCCTTGACATGAAATGAGATGCGGTCTCCCACTACATCAATCTTGGTACCTAGGATTATAGAAAGGGGCTATCACGGATGGGTGCGAGTTTGAGGCAAGATGCCTAATTCTACCAAGAAATTTTTGTCGCGGTCCAGACTTATCCTATTGAATCATGTCTAGCTTAATAGGCAGGCTATCTTTTTACGTTCATAAGCACAATATGTATGCCGACATGGCATGTGATTTGGGACCTAATTCCTAACTGTCTGTTGCCCATTTGGGCAATTCCTTAGGCCTAAAAGACATAGTCTCTACCAGCTATATACTCCTAACACTTTTCAAGGACAAAATTATAAACTTTTAGTTGTAAATGTCGGGCCAACACAGAAAGAATGTTGTGTAGTGGGTCTGAGTCGGATACATGGATCTTCTGCCTAGCTAGGGCAGAAAATTGTCATATCATTTCTTAATCCTAGCTGATCCCGACCTTCTGCTTGATCAGAGCATAGGGTTCATTGGTCACAACCAGGATTGAGAATTCGATCCAAACCACGAATACCTCGCTAATGTGTAGTTTTTTTCTGCCCCGTGTTCCCGATTGTACTAAGTCCTTGAGAAGGCAATTCTGAGGGTGTATTGATTTGATCTAACATTAAATCCAATGGATATATAAGTTTTCTATGAGCGTGAATAGTTTCTATGTCATACAACTTTCCTATGAGTTATTAAAGGAGCCTATGAGTATCAAGAGGATTTCAGCAAAGGAACGGGGTCTCGCTCCTACCTGATCAAACCGACTCACTAAGTATATCACTCAATTATCTTAGCATTTTTTTGTCGTTTACATTTCTTAGCCTAATCAGCAGCCTAGGCTCAACTGATGAGTAGCGGTAATCCACCAGTTGTAATCTAAAGTCTATGCTTACACACTAGATGATTTTAGATCATTTCTAATACAAGAAATTATTCATCGTGTAGGGTCAAATGTTGTCTAAGTGGAATTGAGTTGTCTGTACTTGACGCTCGAGCATTTCACACATGCTCACATCGGCTAAGAAGATCCTGGGGCTTACATTATTAATTTGTTGGATTTCCTATACGGTCAGGTCTGTCGAAAACTAGGAGTATCGCTCTAGGTCCAAAACTCTATGGCCTATTTGTCAAACAACCATTTACTCTAAAAGCTTAAGCTGTCAGAGTGTGGTGGGTGAATGTATATCAAGGGACTTTATCACTTCAACATGATTTGGCCAGTGGTCCTAAGTTGTATTGAATGAGACTACATTGCTAATCCTACCTCGGGATTGGGAGTGGCATGTTTGGTAGGAGGGTGGGTGGGGATTAAAATTAATGGTATAGGCTTTGGAAAATGAGCCTTGTGTGGGAAAGCACGAGATGGGAGTTCCAAATCCCAGGGTAATGAACTTCTAAGTGTTATGGGAAAGGAAAATCTCGGAATTTACTTTTAATTGCGTACATTCTAAACATGATGTCGGAATACATGGGATACACCCAATCTAGGGGCCATACCCTACATATACATTTATTATTACTTTTACAATTCTATCCACCGTAAACTTATCTAATGTAATTTGGCCGAACGGACCCTAAACGTTCTCAAATACTTAAAACATTCTACCAACTACTACACCTATCAACAGGAAAACATAACCACCCTAAGATAGTAGCCCATGCAAACTACAAGACAACATATGGATGAGCTCGGATAGAGCCATGGAAAATGAGGATAAGGAAAATGGGGGGCTGGAGTTTTTGGTTCTCCATGGACTTGAGCCTCAACAGGGATTGTAAAGGCCAAAAAGGTAGGGAATGAAAAAGGTAAAAGGGAGAAATGAGATAGGTTTGAAGGTGAAAAATGAAAAGGTAGGATGGGTTTGGGAGCTCAGATGTTTTTGAGCTTCGAATGGGGGTGTAGGAGCTCAATCGAGAGAAAATGGAACGGGTAGAGGGTGGTTGTTGCTGAAAATGATGAAGTGATGTATGGTTGGCCAGGAAACAACGAAATGGACGTTTGGAGTGGAGGTTTGAGAGAGAAAACAATAATCGAAAAGAGAAAAGGGGCTGTCTTCTTTGATACTCCACGGACAACAGTCCCAAGAGGTGTTGAAGAGGCACAAAGGATAAGGAATGAAGAAGGAACAAGGGAGGAAAGGGATAGGTTAGAAGGCTACACGATTTGAGCTCCAAGTGAGGGGGGTGGGAGCTCAAATGTGAAAGAGAGGGGAAGGATAGGAGGTTAGGGCTACTGTGATCGATGGGAGTGCATGAATCATGGCCGAATATGGTGGAATGAAAGATTGGAGGAAAGATTTGAGGGAGAAAATCGGAAATAGAAGGGGAGGGCGTTTGAAAGGAAAGATGTGAGAGAGAGGGGGGCTTCAGCCCTCAAAATCTCAAATATTTTCCAAAATGGCACGTGCCAGGGAGTAGGGGAGGTCGAGCCGACCAACCCCAGCCCTGGCCCCACACCAGATGGGCCACCGGACCGCGGTCCGCCGCCGGAGCCGCGGCGCCGCCGCGGTCGGACTTGGCCGGAACCGCGCCGCCGCGGTGGGTCCCTGTTCATCATGCTCCCAGGGTGTCAGAAACACCCTGGTTCGACCCTAGGTCCCATCGGATCTAAGTGGAGAGGCCCCCGAATCCGATTCGCTCCATTTTGAGTATTTTTGGGACAATCAGACGTATCTTACAATCCGGAATGAGTTATCTGATGTAAAATATATGAATTTGGGGTAGAACGAGCTAATGAAGCCAACCAACCCCGCTATGCCGGGTTGCGCAGCCCGGAATTGTGAAAAAAGCCTCCGATTGACAGTCATTTCCCCGTTTTAATTTCGTTTTACTAAAATAGTAATTTTTGTTTAGTTACTCTTCATCTGTTGGGGTTTAGGAGTTGCGCTCATCGTGTAAAGAGCTTAGAATAATTAGGAGAATGGTTTGGTAAAGTCAAATAGGACACTTACTATTTTTGGCTGAAAGCCTTGCGCACTAGTAGACATCACAACCTAGGGGTTTTAGTTGTAGTTTGTTTCTGATTTCCTTCCCATTACTTGGTATCCCTATTTAAAGGGTTATGAACTCATTTTTCTTTTGACATTCATTAACCAATTTCGAATGTAGTAGAATTTATTTCTATTTTCTGCTTTCTTCCTCATGGATTCGAGAAGTCTCCGTGAGGAGTCCAGAGAAGTTCCGAGGATTCGGAGTAGTTATCCTCATCACGCCTATCCTATATTCTACCGATTGTCAACGGTTAGGGTGAGGTGAATTGTAATCTAGAATTATCTATAGACGACCTAGAAACATTTTAAGGTCGACCCGTGAGACCAAGGGTTAATACGGACTCGATTTCGGCGTTTGTTTTCAGCGAACTTCGCCAATTGACGAAATCGGGATACCTATGACTGTTTCTACATCCCGTCGCTCCCTCCTAAGTCAGAGTGCATTAGAGTGCGTAGTGTGACCATAACCCAGGTCCGGTTTAATCAAAATCATGCTCTGATACCATCTTGTAACGCCCTGAAAATCGGGGGTCGAGCATAAACTCAACTCCCGAGTTCCAGAACATCACTTATGCAACAAAATGAATGATGATTGAATGTTGACTGTATTCGTGCATTGAACATGAGTGAGATTAAGCCAAAACAACATATCATACTCCAGAGACAGTTAAATTTGCAAGCGGAAGACTATGATAGATAGATAAAATATATAAACTATGATGAGTCTCCAGAGTGTGATAATATTACCAGGTTAAATAATTACGAGGACAGTTCTAAAATATACCTAATGTGATGGCGTGTAATGTCTCCTATCCCAAATACCATAGCCCCGTCAGTACAATACCAGGTCTTCATAGACCTGTCAGAGAGATACATATAGGAGAACTCCTCCTCATCACCATAGAAGTAGTCCGGCTCTGCTTCATAAGCATCGCCATCATCTGAAATTCAACAAATCTGTTTGGTGTGTACAACACCGTCCCGTAACGTGGGAGTGAGTAGCTAACTCAGTGGAACAATAAAGCATAAGTTATCATGTTATCAATACAAATCAAGCAATAATGATAAAGCAGTAAATCAAACACTCCTAGTTACTCGATTAATGCAAGTATGAATGCGGGTATGATGGATGCCCTCTCCAACATACTCCCTCATGCGACACCATCTCACGTTCGCGCATGCTTACATCCCACACGTGCTCCACATCTTCCGTGCACATGCGATGCATGATGAGCATGATTATCGAGTTTTTAATTAGTCCATTTCAAAACACGGGATTGGGAAACTAAAGTACCTCCCTTGTATCATTCCCAAACATGATCCAATCTAGGGTCGTCAGTCCTAGTTAATATCAGACGATGGTGTATTTTCTAGGTCACTGCAGAGGCTGCCAGGGCTGTTACGCACAAAAGGTTGCACCACTCCCCATCACCCCTTAAACGATTCATCACTATACAACTATACGAAAACAGCCTAGTTCATACTCTATATATCGCGGCGAACCCTAAGGCACGCTCGCAACTTCAGAATATGCTCGCGGTCACTACAAAGGGTCAGGGGGTACATTACGCACAAAGGTTGCACCACTCCCCCATCACCTTATCAATGTAGGCCGACAGCACGAATATAGTGTCCCATACCACCATAATCGGCTCACGAGTTGAGTTGCTCACTGGTCACTACGGGGAGGCACGTAGCCCCAGCGTAGGCCGACAGCTCGACCATGGTGTCCCATACCACCATGCCCGGCTCATGAGTCTTAGCGGATCGAGGTACCATGGTTAAAAGGGTTTTCACTGGTAAGTTTGGTACCCTAGGTTCAAGCATTAGTGACCAAACATGGTGAACATACATAAGACAGATCGGGTTGCCTGACGAGCTCAGCTAGCCCGAGCGCACAACAAGTTAAACGACATGAAGTGCATAAGCACTTCGAGTGGCCAACCACTATCGCCAACCGAAGTACGACTCGAGTTCATCGAACACATCTCACGTGGTGACATGAAACTTAACCACGATCTCCAATCTAGTACCGATTGTCTGGACTATAATCATAGCCCCAAGCACAATCAATTGTCACCCATAGCATGTGGAGTAAAGCATGATAAACAAAGTAATTCAAGCATGATAAATAAAGTAATTTAAACATGCTAGTAGGCATGTTATAAGCATATTATAAAGCATGATATAAAGCATGTTGTAAAACACTACATTAATAGTAATACAAACACATGTATTGTAAGTAAGTGTTTTAAGGGATCAACCTCATGGAGGTAATCATACACGTCGCTAGGGTAGTTGAGAATCCAATCTCAACATCCTTAAACATTACAATTTACTAACTATTACTCATTCAGACATTTCAACAAACACTTTAAAATACAGGAATCAACATACATGACATATGATGATCACAGAGGTATAAGGCCAAATCCTTTCACTAGGGAGTTACCCCAATCATAACACGCATACACCCATGACGGATAGTCATGGCAAGCAGGAAACCAAGTTCCATATTCATTCAGTCATTTCCACAAACACTTGGGCCACACATTTTAGCATATATAGTGTGTATTGGCCGTGGCGTGATTTAGGCAAATCCTTTCACAAAGGGGTATTGCCAATACAACAATCAATTATCCATGACAATTAGTCATGGCGAGCACGAATGAGAATTCTATACTCATTCACCATTTTCACAACACTTAGAATACACTATTACAACATACATGGTCTATGTTAGCAAAACATGTATTAGGGCTATCCTTTAGCCAAGTGAGTATTTTATCCATATATAATATATTACTACAACAAATAATCATGATAAATACATCTCCAAAATTTATACGTATACAGTTTTTCTAGAATACGCATTTTCAACATACATAGTGTATACAAGCAAACATGTATTACGGCGATTCCCTTCGCCAAGCAAATATTTTATACGCACATAATATATTTATATGACAATTAATCATGACAAACACATCGCTAAAATATACATGTATACGGTACTTCCATAATACCGTATTTCTACATACATAGTGTTTACAAAGGAACATAGATTGCGGCGATTCCTTTCGCCAAACTAGTATTTTAATCATGTATTGTATAATCATATATTAAATAAATATGTCAAACATTATTCCAAAAGAAATACGTATACGGTATTTCTAAAATACGTAATTTCAACATACGTCGCATTTACAAGTGAACATATATTTTGGCGGTTCCTTTATTTAAACTAGTATTTTATTCATATATTATATAATCGTACATTAAATAAACATGTCAAACATTTATCCAAAAAAATACGTATACGGTATTTCTACGTATACCTAGAATATGTGAAATTCCATATTTCACAACGTTAATCGAAACAGGAAACGGAAAGCACTTTGTACATGTGCAATTGCAAGCAAATCATGAATCTACCATTATCTGACATTGAAAGCGTTAAAAACCGTAACTTATACACTTAAAGTCCTCACCTTTACCTTTGGAAACGAAACGAATCGCCAAGGGGTAGAAGAACTTCCGTATACGGGAGATTTCTAGCCTAAAGAGCGGAATCGGTTAGTCGTTACACAACCCACATCGATCCCACCTCAAATCGACCTAGGGTTAGGGTTTCTTACCTTCAAATGAGACGGAATACGCCGGAAAACACACCGAATGAAGCGGTGTAGGCCGTGTAAAGGTCCAAAGCAGGAGGAGGAGAAATCGGCAACAATCTCCAAGTCTTTCTCTCTCTTTTCTCTCTCTCCCTCTAGGGTTTTCTCCAAAATTCGTATGGCTGTGAGAGGGGCTGTTCTAAGCTCCTTTTATAGCCACAAACATTACGAAATTAGACTCGGGTTCAAGGGCTTGCTAATATAGGATTTTCGTCGCTTTTCCAGCCTAAAAGGGAAGTTCGGTGGCCCTCCTTGAACCAAACGTCGACTTAAGCTCACCATCGATGGATCTACGTGGGATTACGTTTTTGACTCGATCGGATACCCGGATCACACGTGGCGGACCACTTTCGCCCGACGGTCGGTGGGCCACGATCGAAATTCCAAGTACATGTAAATGTTCCCGAAATTTTTCTTAATCCGAGGGTGTAATTTGGTCCGATTCTCGACGGGTTGCTTAATATTGACGCGTCAACGAATGATGCCAGATCACTATTCCAGATATTTATTTTTGGATGGGAATAGTGTTTTTCACACTCCCTCGCTCCGAACCGAAACGAATGGCCATGGAACATCGGATGGAGCTGATTTTTGAGATGATTGTTAAGCCTAGTGGGGCGGTCCTAGTTCCTTAGCTTCGGGTTAATCGGACTCCCGATGTGCGATCTAGACCTAATACTGAAGTTTCGTTTCATTCCCGAGAGCAGACGGGAAATGAGTTTGGTTCTAAACTTTAGGGTAACCTAGCGCCAATGATTCTACAAGTTTTGGGTCTTGCAGAACGTATTTAAAGCGATTCGAACGGATTTCGTAGCTAATCTGGTTTCACACCTAGTTACTTTGTCTCATTTCTAAAGGATTTAGTCCTAAGTGAATTCTGGTCGAGATGGTACTCAGGCCTTTGTAGTTTGTATATAAAGTGATCCAAGTTATATTACTTAGCTAGTTTAAGATAGTGTCTAGGGTGAAAGTTCTTAGAAAAATTGGAAGATCAAGGTGATGAATGGGTGAGGTTTGTGAAGGAAATGAGTTCAAAGGCGGCTTTAGACTTTGGGATTCAGTTCTGACAAGTTAATGAGGTATTAGGATCGACCCATTACCTAAGGACATCTAATCCCAGGTTGGCAAAAATCTGGGGCGTTACAAAGGACGGGTCGCTACGGTTGTGTATTGATTACCGTAGGTTGAACCAGGTCACGGTGAAGAACAAGTATCCTTTGCCCAGGATTGATGATCTGTTCGATCAGTTGAGGGGGGCGAAGTATTTCTCGAAGATTGACCTTCAGTCAGGGTACCACCAGTTGCGTGTGAGAGAGGAGGACGTGCGAAGACGGCCTTCGGACGTGCCGGGCACTATGAGTTTTTGGTGATGTCGTTCGGTCTGACGACGAACGCACCGGCCCGTGTTCATGGATCGATGAACCGGGTATTTCGGCCCTTCCTTTACCGATTCGTCATCGTCTTTATCGATGACATCTTGATATACTCCACGAGTCGGGAGGAGCACAAGGAGCACCTGCGAGCAGTATTGGGTACGTTGGAGAAGAACCAGTTGTTTGCGCAATACAAGAAGTGCGACTTCTGGCAGGAGGAAGTCAAGTTCCTGGGACATGTAGTGTCCAAGGATGGGATAGCAGTGGAACTTGCTAAGGTAGCCGCGGTTCAGGATTGGCAGCAGCCTGAGTCGGTTACTGAGGTGAGGAGTTTCCTTGGTCTGGCTGGGTATTACAGACGTTTCATTCGGGATTTCTCGAAGATCGCTAGGCCATTGTCTCAGTTGACTCGGAAGGACCTGAAGTTCGCCTGGAATGAGAAGGTGGAGGCAGCTTTTAAGGAGCTGAAGGACAAGTTGACGTCCGCCCCTGTGCTAGTATTGCCAGAGCAAGGGGTGAAATACACTGTGTATACTGACGCGTCTCACGTTGGTTTGGGTTGTGTGCTGATGCAGAAGGATAGGGTGATTTCGTATGCCTCGAGACAATTAAGGAAGCACGAGGAGAATTACCCTACACATGACCTGGAGTTGGCAGCTGTCATCTTTTCATTGAAGCTCTAGAGACACTACGGTGAGGAGTTCGAGCTTTTCTGCGACCACAAGAGCCTTAAATACATATTCACACAGCGGGATTTGAATATGAGACAATACATTTAGATGGATGGAGACCTCAAGGACTTCAAGTTCGAGGTTTCCTACCATCCTGGCAAGGCGAACCTTGTGGCGGTGACGCGCGCCGAGCCGCAAGAAGGCGGTGCATTTGCGGCACCGCCGATAATAGCCGAGTGGGACATGATGGAGTTTGTGCGGGACTTCGAGCGAGACTCACCGTCGAGGAGCCTTTTGAGTGTGTTGCGCACGTTCGGTGCGGCCACTTATTGACGAGATTGTTGAGGCCCAAGAGGGCGATATACTACTTGTCGAGCTTCGAGAGCAAGCTAACGACGCCGTGGACTCCGAGTGGAGAGTTGGTTCTGATGGGGGTTTACGATTCCGTGGCCGCCTATGTGTTCCTGATGTGGCTGACTTGAGACGCGAGCTTCTCGAGTCCGCCCATAACTCGAAGTTTGCGATGCATCCTGGTAGCACGAAGATGTACCAGGATATGAGACGGACGTATTGGTGGGATAACATGAAAGCCCACATTGCGGAGTATGTGTCTCGATGTCTGACGTGCCAGCAGGTCAAGGCAGAACATCGCCGACCTCCTGGACTACTTCAGCCCATGCCTGGCGAGTGGAAGTGGGACTTCATCTCCATGGACTTCATATCGGGGTTGCCAAAGACGAGGAAGGGGCACGATTCCATTTGGGTGATTGTGGACCGGTTGACCAAATCGGCCCATTTCCTCCCTATCAGAGTTACGAACTCTGCAGACGAGCTGGCTAGATTGTACATCAGGGAGATCGTCCGTCTGCACGGGGTTCCTTTAGAGATCGTGTCGGACAGAGACACGCGGTTCACATCTATCTTCTGGAATCGTATCCAAGAGGCGATGGGTGTGAAGTTGAAGTTCAAGTCTGGCGTTCATCCTCGGGCCGATGGGCGGAGACGAGCGGGTGAATCAGATCTGGAGGATATGTTGCGAGCATGTGTGTTGGACTTCAAGGACAGCTGGGATGACTGTCTTCCGTACGCAGAGTTCGCCTACAACAACAACTTCCAGGCGACTATTGGCATGGCCCCATATGAGGCTCTATATGGTCGACCTTGTAGGGCACCGCACTGTTGGGCAGAGGTTGGCGAGCGTAGTCTGATTGGCCCAGAGTTGGTACAGGCGACTACAGAGAAGGTAGACATTATCAGGCGTCGATTACTCACAGCGCAGAGCAGGCAGAAGAGTTACGCCGATACGAGGCGGCGACCGCTGGAGTTCGAGGTCGGGGATCATGTGTTCCTTCGGGTTTCCCCTATGAAGGGAGTCCTTCGGTTCGGGAAGAAGGGGAAGCTCACACCGAGGTTTATCGGTCCATTTCAGATACTGGATCGAGTGGGTGATGTGGCGTATCGTCTCGCCTTGCATACACCACTTGCTTCCGTACACAACGTATTTCATGTATCTATGCTGAAGAAGTACGTTCCTGATCCTTCGCATATCATCAGATGGGAGAGGTACAGTTGAGTGAGGATGCTACGTACGAGCTGCTCCCGACGCGTATCCTTGATAGGAAGGAGCAGGTACTACGTAGCAAGGTCATCCCACTTATGAAGGTGCTTTGGACACATCATTCCGAGGAGGAAGCTACCTGGGAGACTGAGGCTGAGGTCAGAAAGAACTACCCTCAGATTCTCGAGGACTACGAAAAGGTATAAATTTCGAGGACAAAATTTTTTGTTTAAGGGGGGTAGATTGTAACGACCTGTAAATTTCCGTACATTGGGTCGGGTACCACCTCGACCAGAAATCAATTAGGATTAAATCCTTTAGAAAATTAACAAAGTTAACTAAGTAATAAACTCGATTAGCCATGTAATCCATTGGGATCGCTTTAAATACGATCTGCAAGACCCAAAACTTGCAAAACAAGTGACGCTAGGTTACCCTAAAGTTTCGAACCAAACTCATTTCCCGTCACTCTCTCTGGGAATGAAACGAAACTTCGTATTAGGTCTAGATCGCACATCGAAAGTCCGATTAACACGAAGCTAAGGAACTAGGACCGCCTCCTTTGGACTTGACAATCATCTCAAAAATCGTCCATCCGATGTTTCACGGCCATTCGTTTCGATTCGGAGCGAGGGAGTGTGAAAAACACTATTCCCATCCTAATAAAAATATCGGAATAGTGATCTCGGCATCGTTCGGTTGCACGTCGGTATAAGCAACCTCGACCGTCGAAATCGAGACCAAATTACACCCTCGGATTAAGAAAAATTTCAGAACATTTACATGTACTTAGAATTTCGATCGTGGCCCACTGACCGTTGAACGAAAGTGGTCCGCCCGTGCGATCTGGGAATCCGATCAAGTCGAAAATGTAATCCCACGTAGATCCATAGATGGTGAGCTTAAGTCTGACGTTTGGCTCAAGGAGGGCCACCAGAACCTCTCTTTTAAGCTGGAAAAGTGACAAATATCCTATAATAGCAGTAACCCTTGAACCTGAGTCTATTTTCGGAATGTTTTTGGCTATAAAAGGGGCTTAGAACAGCCCCTCTCACAGCCATACGAATTTGGGATTAAAACCCTAGAGAGAGAGAGAGAAAAGAGGGAGAATAGCTTGGGATTTGTGGGAGATCTTCCTCCTACTGCTTTGGGTTGTCACACGGCCTACACCGCTCCATTCCAGGTGTTTTCCCGGCGGTTTCCATTCCGTTTGAAGGTAAGAAACCCTAACCCTAGGTCTGATTTGATGTAAGATCGTTGTAGGTTACGTAAAGGCTAACCGATTCCGCTCTTTAGGCTAGAAAACTCCCGTATACGGAAGTTCAACGACCCTTGCTGATTCGTTGCGATTCCAAAGGCAAAGGTGAGGACTTTAAGTGTATAAGTTACGGTTTTCAACGCTTTCAATGTCAGATAATGGTAGATTCATGATCTGCATGCAATTGCACATGTACAAAGTGCTTTCCGTTTCCTGTTTCGATTAACGTTGTAGAAATTGGAATTTCACATACTCTAGGTATACGTAGAAATACCGTATACGTATTTTTTTTGGAAAAATGTTTGACATGTTTATTTAATGTATGATTATATGATATATGGATAAAATACTAATTTGGCGAAAGGAATCGCTGAAATACATGTTCATGTGTAAATGCTACGTATGTTGAAATTGTGTATTCTAGAAATACCGTATACGTATTTTTTTGAAAAAATGTATGACATGTTTATTTAATGTATGATTATACAATATATGTATAAAATACTAGTTTGGCGAAAGGAATCGCTGAAATACATGTTCGCTTGTAAATGCCTAGTATGTTGAAATTGTGTATTCTAGAAATACCGCATATGTGTGAATTTTGGAAATACAATTGTATTGATTATTTGTTGTATAATTATGATATACATGGGTAAAATACTCACGTGGCGAAGGGACAGCCCTAACATGTATTTTGCTAACATACATCATGTATGTTGGAATAGTGTATTCTAAGTGTTTGTGTAGATGCTTGTGTGTGTAAATGCTTGGGTGTTAGTGCCTTAGAGAGGTACTGATATGGGATTCCCGACTCCCTTAGAGACATGTAGGATCCCCTCCATACGGTGGTTCGCTATAACCACTCACTTGTGATGTGTATGTAATTGTATCCCTATGTGTATGGTGCTTTACAACATGCTTTACAACATGCTTTACAACATGCTTTACTTCATGCTTTACTTCATGCTTTATAACATGCCTGCTAACATGCTTGTATTGCTTGTTTATCATGCTTTACTCCACATGCTATTGATGAGAATTGTTTGAGTTTGGGACTATGCCTATAGTCCAAACATTCGGTACCAGACCTGAGATTGTGGCTGAGATGCATGTCGCCACAAAAGGATGTGTCTGGCGAACCCGAGTCGTACTTCGGTTGGCGATAGTGGTTGGCCACACGGAGTGCTTTTGCGCTCCATATCGCCCAACTTGTGGTGCGCTCGAGCTAGTCAGGCTCGTCAAGTAAACCGAAGTGTATATGTGTGTTCACCATGTTTGGTCGCTACTGCTTGAACCTAGGGTACCAAACTTACCAGTAGCGATCCCGTTAACCATGGTACCTCGATCCGCTAAGACGCATGAGCCGGGCATGGTGGTATGGGACACCGTGGTCGAGCTGTCGGCTTACGTTGGAGCCATGTGCCTCCCCGTAGTGACCATTGCGCAACTAAACTCGTGAGCCGAATACGGTGGTATGGGACACTGTATTCGAGCTGTCGATACATACAGCGAGAGCCAAGTACAGTGAGACCTGTGCTCGTGCTGACGGGCGACGAGTCCTCCGTAGTATCATCGAGTGTACTCCAAGTGTCTGTGATTGGCGACGAGTCTTTCACAGCAACTAGAGTATGAGTTGAGCCGAGTACGGTGAGACCTGTACTCGAGCTGACGGCTAGTGATTGAGCCGAGTACGGTGAGACCTGTACTCGAGCTGACGGCCAGCAATTGAGCCGCATACGGTGAGATCTGTATCCGCACTAACGGGTGACGAGCCCTTTGCGATGCCTTCACTACGCTTCTCAAACCATAATATCGTATGAGATTAACTAGGATTGACGACCCTAGAATGGATCATGTTTGGGAATGATACAAGGGAGGTACCTTAGTTTCCCAATACTGCTGGTTGAAATGGTCTAATAAAAACTTGGTAATCATGAGCATCATCGCACCGCATGTGCTTTGTAGATGTGGCGCACTGAGGGAGTAAGCATTCGCGAACGTAAGATGATGTCGCTTGAGGGTGGTTTGGCAAGGGCATACAGCATCATGTCATATCATTTTTACACTTAACAAGAGTAATTAGAAATGTTTGATTTGTACTGCGTTATCATTACTGCTTGATTGATTTGATAACATGTCAACCTATGCTTTATTGTTCCACTGAGTTAGCTACTCACTCCCATGTTACGGGATGGTGTTCACAACACCCACCAGACTCTGTCACAGGTGTAGATGGTGCCTTGGTTCAGAAGCCGGAGCCCGACTTCGGGGAGGATCAGGAGGAGTTCTCCTTTATGCAGTACTCTGACGGCTATGCTTAGGCCGGCTACATCGCGGGATTTTCAGGGCCTCTCTTGAGGATTGTATTTTGATTTTTGACTTAGAAACAATACATGTATATTGGTACTCAGTTAGTACTCATACTCTGGAGTTCATAAAATTTTGTTACTTTACATACTTTGAATATAAAATTTCAGTCTTCCGCTTGCCTTTATACAATTGAACTGGAGTATGATTTACTGTTTTGGTATAATCTCATTCATGTTTATTGCTCTAACTCAGACAACATTTAACCATCATTGTGTATGTTGCATAAGTGATGCGTTGGAACTCGGGAGTTGAGTTCATACTCGACCCCCGATTTTCAGGGCGTTACACTGCAACCGTCGTATTCTGAGACCATTTGAGCATCCGTAAGTGGGATCGTAGTTGTCGGTACTGAATTTCTCCTTGATCTCCTTCTCCAACAGTAACCTTCATAACTCTCTCTTCAGTTGTCGAATTTAGACTATTTTCATCTCATTGGAATGGTAACTTGACAAGGTTTTAAATGAGACCAGAATTGGGTAATTTCGAGACCGTTCAATATCCCAAAAGCACGTTGTAACTCTTTGATCGTCATTTTACAATTTCAATTGTTAATCTTTCTAAATCGCGCGATCCAACGGAGGCGCTCATAAGTCCATCGTTTGTTATTGGATTGGTTAGTATTTTTGTCATCTGAAAGGTACTTTAGCGTACTTTCAATCCTGACTACAATCGTCATATTTCGAGACCATTTGGGCATCTGTAAGTGGGATCACACTCGTCGCTACTAAATTTCTCCTTCATCTCCTTGTCTCACAGTAACCTTTATAACTCTCTTCAGTGGTCAAATTTAGACTATTTTGTGCTCATTGGAATGGTAACTTGAGAATCTTCTAAATGAGACCAGAATTCGCTAATTTCAAGACCGTTCGATATCCCAAAAGAATGTTGGAACTCTTCGATCGTCATTTTGCAATTTCGATTGTTAATCATTCCAAATCGCACGATCCAACGGAGGCACTCATAACTCCTTCGTTTGATGTCGGATTAGGTCGAATTTTAGTCATCTGAAAGGTACTGTATTGCGCTTTCATTCCCAACAGCAACCGTCGTATTCTGAGACCATTTGGACATCCGTAAGTGGGATCACACTCGTCGCTACTGAATTTCTCCTTCATCTCCTTGTCCAACAGTAACCTTCATAACTCTCTCTTCAGTGGTCAAATTTAGACTATTTTGAGCTCATTGGAATGGTAACTTGAGAAGCTTCTAAATGAGACCAAAATTGGGTAATTTCGAGACCGTTGGATATGTCAAAAGCATGTTGGAACTCTTCGATTGTCATTTTGTAATTTAGATTTTTGGTCATTTGAAAGGTACTTTAGCGCATTTCATTCCTAATTGCAACCGTCGTATTTCGAGATCATTTGGGCATCCGTAAGTGGGATCGCAGTCGTCCATACTGAATTTCTCCTTCATCTCCTTGTCCAACAGTAACCTCATAACTCTCTCTTCAGTGGTGGAATTTAGACAATTTTGAGCTCATTAGAATGGTAACTTGAGAAGCTTCTAAATTAGACCAGAATTGGGTAATTTTGAGACCGTTCGATATTTTAAAAGCACGTTGGAACACTTCGATTGTCTTTTTGCAATTTCCATTTTTGGTCATCTGAAAGGTACTTTAGCACACTTTCATTCCTGACTGCAACCGTCATATTTCGAGACCATTTGGGCATTCGTAAGTGGGATTGCAGTTGTCGGTACTGAATTTCTCCTTCATCTCCTTGTGCAACAGTAACCTTCATAACTCTCTCTTCAGTGATCAAATTTTGACTATTTTGAGCTCATTGGAATGGTAACTTGACAAACTTCTAAATGAGACCAGAATTGGGTAATTTCGAGACCTTTCGATAGCCCAAAAGCACATTGAAACTCTACGATCATCATTTTGCAATTTTGATTGTTAATCTTTCCAAATTGTGATCCAATGGAGGCCCTCATTTGATGTCGAATTGGGTCAATTTTTGTTCATCCGAAAGGTACTTTAGCGCACTTTCATTCCAAACTGCAATCGTCGTATTCTGAGACCATTTGGGCATCCGTAAGTGGGATCGCAATCGTCGTACTGAATTCCTCCTTCATCTCCTTGTCCAACAGTAACCTTTATAACTCTCTCTTTAGTGGTCGAATTTAGACTATTTTAAGCTCATTGGAATGGTCACTTGAGAAGCTTCTAAATGACACCAGAATTCAGTAATTTCGAGACCGTTCGATATCGCAAAAGCATGTTGGAACTATTCGATCGTCATTTTACAATTTTGATTGTTAATCTTTCCAAATCGCGCGATCCAACGGAGGCGCTCATGAATACCTCCTTTGATGTCGGATTGGGTCAAATTTTGGTCATTTAAAAGGTACTTTAGCGCACTTTCAATCCTGACTGTAGTTGTCGTATTCCGAGACCATTTGGGCATCCGTAAGTGGGATCACAGTCATCAGTACTGAATTTCTCCTTCATCTCCTTGTCTAACAGTAACCTTTATAACTCTCTCTTCAATGGATGAATTTAGACTATTTTGAGCTCGTTGGAATGGTAACTTGACAAGCTTCTAAATGAGACCAGAATTGGGTAATTTCGAGACCGTTAGATAGCCCAAAAGCACGTTGGAACTCTACGATCGTCATTTTGCAATTTCGATTGTTAATCTTTCCGAATCGCGCGATCCAACGGAGGCGCTCATAACTCCCTCATTTTGAGAACGGTTTGCGTCCTGCCCTCAAGAGTCGTATGAGCAGACACATGCTTCCAATGTTTGAGCAGATCATAGAGAGGGCCCAGATCTATGAGTCAGATTGGGCTAGTTTGCAAAGAGCCCGCGAAGGCGCCCTTTGGTAGTTCCCAGTAGCAGCAGCATCATTCACAGCAGTGACGCACGACCCGCCCAGCATTCGGAGCACCACCAGTACCCCCAACACCACCTTCAGGACCATTTACAGGTACTTGATTTGGGTGCAGTAGGACAGGACATTATGTGCACGAGTGTCCCCATCCCCAATGGCAGCAGCCGAGGACACTACATCAGCCTCCATGACAGCCACCACAGTAGCAGCAGCGACCACATCACCAACCTCCGGGGCCTCCCCCACAGCAGTAGAGGCAGTAGATCAGGCCACCACAGTGGCAGCAGCATCAATAGAGACCTCAGAGGGGACCTGCACCTCCCTAGCAGGCCTAGGGTAGATTTTATGCCGTACAGCAGGACCCTCAGTCATCAGGAGGGGTCGTCGAGGGTACTCTCCCTGTTTCTGCATGCATTGCACGTGTATTGTTTGACTCTGGTGCATCGCATTCTTTTGTGGCCGCTAATTTCTATCGATCGACCGGTTTGCCGATGGATTCTGCCCGTGAGGATTTGTCAGTATCGACGCCCTTAGGGAAGACTGCAGCATTAGACCAATTTTACTCGTATTGCCCGTTCTGGTTGGGGACATCTTTTTGCCTGTTGACCTGTTCGTATTGCCGATATCCGATTTTGATGTTATCCTGGGCATGGATTGGCTCACCGAGTACCACGCCATATTGGACTGCTTCGTGAGGACAGTCATGTTCTATATACCCGGTGTGCCAGAGTTTCAGTTTGTTGCCAAGCCCAGAGGAGAGCAACTTTATTACTTGTTATTGTGTGCCATTGAGGATTCAGTTGCTTTGTGTATCGACCAGCTGCCGGTCGTTTGTAGTTTTCCCGATATGTTCCAGGAGATTCTGGGGTTACCACCTCATCGGCACACCGAATTCCAGATTGATCTCATGCCTGGTACCGCGCCTATTTCGAAGGCCCCGTATCGTATAGCACCGTTGGAGTTATGGGAACTGCAAAAGCAGTTAGACGAGTTACGTGAGCTAGGCTTTATCCATCTGAGCGGTTCGTCATGAGGAGCGCTGGTACTCTTCGAGAAGAAGAAGGATGGCTCGTTGAGGCTTTGCGTAGATTACCGTGAGCTCAACAAGGTCACGATCAAGAACAAGTACCTGCTTCCGAGGATCGATAACTTATTTAATCAGCTGCAGGAGGCGCAGTTCTTTTCGAAGATAGACTTGCGGTCTGGTTATCATCAGGTTCGGGTTTGAGATGTGGATATCCTGAAGACAGCCTTCAGGATGTGCTACGGTCATTTTGAGTTCCAGGTCATGTCCTTCGGACTGACTAATGTGCCCGCATGTTCATACAGTTGATGAACAATGTCTTCCATTCGTATCTTGACCAGTTTGTTGTGGTGTTCATCGAGGACATTCTTATATATTCAAGGACCCGTGAGGAGCATGAGCACCATCTGGAGATTACCTTGCAGACCCTCCGTGCACACCAGCTTTATGCGAAGCTGGAGAAGTGTGAGTTCTAGCAGGAGGAGGTGAAGTTCCTCGGTCATGTGGTGAAGAGACAGGGTGTCGCAGTGGACCCCTCGAAGATTGATGCTATGCATCAGTGGGTCCAGCCCACGAACGCCTCTGAGATCCGCAGTTTCCTTGGTTTTGTGGGCTACTATCGACGTTTTATTGAAGGATTCTCTTGTATTGCAACCCCGTTAACCAGGTTGACCCGGAAGGGTGCCGAGTTCGTGTGGAGCGACTCTTGTGAGCAGGCATTTATGGAGTTAAAGGACCGCTCACATCCGCTCCTGTCCTTACTCTTCCCTCTGGGAGTGATGAATTTGTTATATTTACCGATGCCTCACTAGTCGGCTTGGGTGTTGTCCTGATGCAGCACGGGAAGCCGATGGCTTATGCGTCTCATCAGCTCAAGGTCCATGAGCTGAACTACCTCACACATGATTTGGAGCTAGCAGCAGTGGTCTTCGCACTGAAGGTGTAGAGGTACTATCTTTATGGGGTGAGGTTCAAGCTCTTCTCTGATCACAAGAGCTTGAAGTATCTGTTCTCTCAGTCCGAGCTGAACATGAGGCAGAGGCATTGGATGAAGCTCCTTAAGGACTATAATTTTGACCTCTAGTACCATTTGAGCAAGGCGAACGTGGTGGCTGATGCCCTCAGCCGTCAGCCACGAGGCATGGTGGCACACTTGATGATTCGAGAGTGGAGGATGCTCAAGGATGTAGCAGAGTACGACTTCGAGTTTGGTCTGCAGTCTTCTATTGTCCAGTTATCGAGCCTGTCGATTCAACCCTCTCTTGTCGCAAGGGTGATCGAGGCTCAATAGGCAGACAAGTCGTTACAGGATTACTGAGCAGAGGCAGCATCTGAGAGTCAGTCATACTGGTAAGTTGATTCTGATGGTGGACTTCGCTTCAGAGGCCGATTATGTGTCCTGAATGTTCTTAAATAGTGTCAATATCTTATGATCGAGGCACATCGATCGTGGTTCTCTATCCACCCTAGCTCGACGAAGATGTATCGTGATATGAGGCATCTGTATTATTGGTCGGAGATGAAGCACCGAATAACCAGTTTTGTGGCTGAGTGTGACACATGCCAGCATGTCAAGGCCGATCATCAAAGACCCTCTGGTCTATTGCAGCCATTGAGCATCCCGATGTGGAAGTGAGAGCACATATCTACCGATTTTGTCATGGGTTTGCCGAGGACACAGCGTGGTCATGATGCCATCTGGGTTGTTGTGGACCATCTGACAAAGTCGGCACATTTTCTTGCGATTTGTGAGACTTGACATACGGACCGGCTCACCAAGATGTTTATCGATGAGATCGTGAGACTACATGGTGTTCCTGTCTCGATCGTTTTAGACCGAGACTCGAGGTTTACATCTCAGTTTTGGAGGAGCTTCCAAAGATTGATGGGCACTGATTTGTAGCTCAGCACCACGTACCATCTGTAGACCGATCGGCAGACCGAAAGGGTCAACCAGATCCTTAAGGATATGCTTCGGGCCCATGCGATTGATTTCTCGGGTAGTTAGGATGAGCATCTGCGATAGGCTGAGTTCGCATACAACAACAGCTATTAGGCGACCATTGACATGGCTCCTTTTGAGGCATCATATGGCAGACCGTGTAGATCTCCTAGTTGTTGGACTGAGGTTGGTGAGCGGCATCTCCTAGGTCCCGAGCTTGTGCAACAGATGTCAGCGGCTATCGATATCATCAGGTAGAGGATGCGCATAACTCAGAGCCGGCAGAAGAGTTTTACTGACCGTCCGCGTCGTCCCTTGGAGTTTGTCATTGAGGCCCATGTGTATCTCAAGGTCTCACCTATGAAGGGTATGGTTCGTTTTGGAGCGAAGGACAAGCTTGCCCTGAGATTTATAAGACCTTTCGAGATCACCGGGCACGTTGGCGTCGTGGCCTATCGGTGTAACATCCTAGATTTTTTGCCACTTGAAATTAGGCGTCCTTCGGCAATGGGTCAATCCTAACACCTGATTAACTTCTCAAACACTCAATTTAAAGGTCTCAAATTTCTTCTTCAAACCATTTTCCTGAAAACCTCATTTTTCCTTCACAAATCTCATCTCTCACTATCTTATCCTTCAAACTTGTTTAAGTGCTTTCATGTTAGAAACAAATCTTGAAGTTTAGGTGAATATAACGACTCGGAAAAATTAGGTTATGAAATAACTAACCGAAAGCATGTTATAGGTTACCAAACTGCCGTATACGAAAGCTTAGCGAATCCATCGACTCCGTTACGATTCTACGAGAAAAGGTGCGGACTTTAGGTGTATAGGTTATGGTTTTCAACGCTTTCAATGTCATATAATGATAGATTCATGATCTGCATGCAATTGCACATGTACAAAGTGCTGTTTGTTTTCCGTTTCGATTAAAGATGAAGAATATGGAATTTTACATATTCTAGGTATTTGTAGAAAGTACCGTATACGTATAATCTTTAGAAATGTGTTTGCCATGATTATTTGCTGTATGAATATATTATATATGGATAAAATACTCGTTTTTGTATTTCCTGTTTATATGGTGCTTTATAACATGCTTTGTAACATGCTTTATGACATGTTTGTTAACATGCTTGACTTACTTTGTTCTCCACATGCTTTGGAATATGGATTGATTGCTTTTGGGACTATGATTTTAGTCCAGACAATCGGTACCAGACTTGAGATCGTGGTTGAGATTCATTTCACCATGTAGGATGTGTTTGACGAACCCGAGTCGTACTTCAGTTGGCGACAGTGGTTAGGCCACGCGAAGTGCTTATGCACTTCATGTCGTTCAATTGATTGTGCGCTCGAGCTAGTCAGGCTCGTCAAGTAACCCGATCTGTCTAATGTATGTTCACCATGTTTGGACGCTACTGCTTGAACCTAGGGTACCAAACTTACCAGTGAAATCCCTTTTACCATGGTACCTCGATCCGCTAAGACTCATGAGTCGAGCATGGTGGGATGGGACACCGTGGTCGAGATGTCGGCCTACGCTGGGGCCATATGCCTCCTCGTAGTGACCAGTGAGTAACCAGACTTGTGAGCCGATTATGGTGGTATGAGACGCTATATTCGTGCTGTTGGCCTACATTGATAAGGTGATGGGGGAGTGCTGCAACGAATGCGAGTAATGTGACCACTGACCCTTTTTGTAGTGACCTCGAGCATACTCGAATTTACGGTGAGGCGACGAGTTTTGCCGCAGTGTATAGAGTATGAACTAGGCCTGTATCTGTATAGTGATGAACCGTTAAAGAGGTGATGGGGGAGTGGTGTAACCATTGTGTGTAACACCACTGCGCACTCTGCGGAATACCTAGAAATACATTATCATATGAGATTAACTAGGACTGAAGACCCTAGAATGGATCATGTTTGGGAATGATACAAGGGAGGTACCTTAGTTTCCCAATACCGCTATTTGAAATGGACTAATAATTACTCGGTAATCATGCTCATCATCGCACCACATGTGCCTGGTAGATGTGGAGCACTGAGGGAGGTATGCATCCGTGAACGTAAGATGATGTCGCATGAGGGTGGTTTGGCAAGGGCATCCATCATGACTGCATTCATACTTGCATTAATAAGAGTATTTAGAATTGTTGATTGTACTGCTTTATCATTACTGCTTGACTGAGTTGATAACATATTAACCTATGCCTTATTATTCCACTGAGTTGATCACTCACTCCCACGTTACGGGACGGTGTTGTACACACCAACCAGATTTGTTGAGTTTCAGGTGATGGCGATGCTTATGAAGCAGAGTCAGACTACTACTATGATGTTGAGGAGGAGTTCTCCTACATGTAACTCTCTGACAGGTCTATGAAGACCTGGTAATGTATTGACGGGGCTATAGTACTTGGGATAGGAGACATTACACTTCCTCACATTTGGTATATTTTATAACTGTACTTGTAATTATTTAACCTGGTAACATTATCACACTCTGGAAACTCACCACTGTTTTTATATTATATATATATCTATCACAGTCTTCCGCTTGCAATTTAATTGTCTCTGGAGTATGATATGCTGTTTTGGCTTAATCTCACTCATGTTCAATGCACGAATACAGTCAACATTCAATCATCATTCATTTTGTTGCATAAGTGATGTTCTGGAACTCGGGAGTTGAGTAACTACTCGACCCCCAATTTTCAGGGCGTTACAAGATGGTATCAAGCATGATTTGGATTAAACCGGACCTGGGTTATGGTCACACGACGCACTTTGATGCACTCTGACTTAGGAGGCGGCAACGAAACATAAAAATCGACTTAGGATTTTTCAAATTCGCCGAATGGCGAAACCGACCGAAATCGACCGCTGAGATTGGGCCCGTACACACCCATGATCACACGTGAAACGATCCCGAATTACTTCTAGACCGTCAGTCGACGGGTTTGAGTCGTTCCCTAGAAACGAATGTCCTTAGGTTGTGGGTCAACCACAACACCTTACACTTCATCTCAAAGCCTAAAACCCCTTTTATCCAATTCCTTCAAATTCTCTCCTTGCACCACTTCATTCTTTAATTTTTTTCTAAATCCTTTCATATCAGATATAAATTCTAACATATAAATTATGAAGAATAATACTTAAACAAAAAATTTTTACTATAAATAGTGAATATATGTAGAAATTGGACTTTTGACCATTCAAATTATGGAATCTCATGAAATAAATGGGTTAGTTGGATAAATTAGCACCTCCTACCCCAAAATCATATGCTACATATCATATAAACTCATTCCGGTTTGTAAATTGGCCCCGAAAATGCCTTAAATGGAGTCGGGGGCCAAACGGAGCACTTGCAGGGGGACCCAGGGTGGGACCCATATTTTTTTGGGGCCTAGGGGTCACGAGGACCTTACCCAAATGGCGAGTCATCGCTAACCACTCCAAAAGTCGGTGAGGCCCTCCCCAAGTCGGCGAGGCCTCCCCAGGTTTCGGACCCGGCCTGTCGGGCTGATCATGTTTGGGGCCTAGGGGAACCCCCTGGTATATGGGCCGTCCCTTAAAACCTTCCCAAACTAGTACTTCCTTCACAAATTAGTACTCCCTTAAAACCTTCCCAACCTCCCTTTCAATCGCCCATTCCACTGTTTTATGTTAAAACCCACACCCCTCCATCATTCATAGCAACACCTACCCTTTACCCTTTCCGTTTTTCCTCATTTGAGCTCACACACCCCCTCATTTGAAGCTCAAAACCGTGTAAGCTCTCAACCCATCCTATTTCTTCATTTCCTTTCTTCAAACCCTATCTTTTGGGGCCTTTACAATCCCTGTTGAGGTTCAAACTCGTGGAGAATCAAAAGTTCCAGCCCCTACGTTAGGATCTTTGTGTTTTCATGTTGATGGAATGTGTCGAATGTTTGGCACGTTAGAGTTGTACACGATAATTGTGAATTCCTTCCACCCCTCCACCATTACTCCTCTTGGCCTCACCATTTCACACCCATATGAACACAAAATCCACATTTTTTTGTGTCCCATAACTTTCATAACCTCCGAACGTTAGGACGTTTAGGGCCCGTTCGGCCAATTGCATTAAGTAAGATTAAGGTGGCTAGAATTGTAAAAGTAACAATAAATGTATGTAAAATGTATGTGTAAGGTATGGTCCCTAGATTGGGTGTATCCCATGTTTTCCAATACCATGTTTGGAGTGTATTCAATTAAAAGTAAATTCCGAAATTCCCTTTCCAAGTACACTTAAAAATTCATTATCCTGGGATTTGGAAATCCCATCTCACACTTCCAACACAAGACTCATTTTCCAAAGCCTATAAAATTAATCCCCTCCCACCCTCCTACCAAACATGCCACTCCAAATCCTGAAGTGGGATTAGCAATGCAGTCCCATTTAAGATAATAGGCCCTAGAGTTTTGGACCTAGAGTGGTGCTCTTAGATTTCGACAGGCCTAACCGTGTAGGAAACCCAACAAATTTATAATGTGAACCTTAGGACCCTCTTCGTTAGAATGAAAATATGTGAAATGCTCGAGCGTCAAGTACAAGTAACTCAGTTCCAATTAGACAACTTTGACCCTAGGTGATAAGACCCTTTCTGTATTAGAAATGATGTGAACTCATCTAGCATAAGAGCATAGACTTTGGACTACACCTATGGATTTCCACTACTCCTAAATTAAGACTAGACCACCGGTTACATTAGAAAATGCCAGAGACTGATAGATGTAGCTAAGTCAAATCAATACACCCCTTTGATCTGGGTGGCGCAGCGAAAGCGTGGTGGACCCTATCCCACTGACCCAGGATCGAAACTGTACTCGTTAAATACGAACATTATAGAAGCCCTAGCAAGTTCTACTATGAGAAACCGTTTTAGGATGATCTAGTAAGATTTGATTCACTATTTCCTTGGACATAGATAATAACGAGGACTCTCTTAGACTAAAACCTAAAGGGCAACCTTAGACATAGGCAATTTGAGCCTTTCAATGATGGACATTCCATAAGTTTTTAGAGTGATCGGTCTACGAAGATACTGAAATATAAACTGCGAAGCATTCGCGGCTTGACCCAATTCTCAATCCTGGGCGACTACCAATGGACTCACTGCTTGGCCGAGCAGAAGACCAGGATCCACCAGGATTCGGAAGGGATATGATGAGCTTTTTACCCTGGCCTGGTAGCTGATCGATGTATCGAGATCAAGCCCATTATAACCGCCTCTCCGTGTTGGTCAAACAATGAAAACAACTATCTTACTCTAAATAATTGAAGATTGTCGTCAAGACTCCAAATAGGTAAAGAAATAAATTGTAGCAAACCATCAGGATATGAGACATAGATAAAGAAATAAGTTTTAAGGGGGGTAGACTAAAATTAACCAGGCTAGTATATACCCTACCACGTGTAGAAACTCGAAATCAATAAAACTTAGGCAAAAGAAATAAGTAAATCTTTCCTTATTACCCTTAGGCAATTTCGGGGATGAAATTTTATTTTAAGGGGGGTATATTGTAACATCCCGGATTTTTTACCACTTGGAATTAGGCGTCCTTCGGCAATGGGTCAATCCTAACACCTGATTAACTTCTCAAACACTCAATTTAAAGGTTCAAATTTTTTCTTCAAACCATTTTCCTGAAAACCTCATTTTTCCTTCACAAATCTCATCTCTCACTATCTTATCCTTCAAACATGTTTAAGTGCTTTCATGTTAGAAACAAATCTTGAAGTTTAGGTGAATATAACGACTCGGAAAAAATTAGTTATGAAATAACTAATCGAAAGCATGTTATAGGTTACCAAACTGCCGTATACGAAAGCTTAGCGAATCCATCGACTCCGTTACGATTCTACGAGAAAAGGTGCGGACTTTAGGTGTATAGGTTATGGTTTTCAGTGCTTTCAATGTCATATAATGATAGATTCATGATCTGCATGCAATTGCACATGTACAAAGTGCTGTCTGTTTTTCGTTTCGATTAAAGATGAAGAATATGGAATTTTACATATTCTAGGCATTTGTAGAAAGTACCGTATACGTATAATCTTTGGAAATGTGTTTGCCATGATTATTTGCTGTATGAATATATTATATATGGATAAAATACTCATTTTTGTATTTCCTGTTTATATGGTGCTTTATAACATGCTTTATAACATGCTTTGTAACATGCTTTATGACATATTTGTTAACATGCTTGACTTACTTTATTCTCCACATGCTTTGGAATATGGATTGATTGCTTTTGGGACTATGATTTTAGTTTAGACAATCGGTACCAGACTTGAGATCGTGGTTGAGATTCATTTCCCCACGTAGGATGTGTTTGACGAACCCGAGTCGTACTTCAGTTGGCTGGTTAGGCCACGCGAAGTGCTTATGCACTTCATGTCGTTCAATTGATTGTGCGCTCGAGCTAGTCAGGCTCGTCAAGTAACTCGATCTGTCTAATGTATGTTCACCATGTTTGGACGCTACTGCTTGAACCTAGGGTACCAAACTTACCAGTGAAATCTCTTTTAACCATGGTACCTCGATCCGCTAAGACTCATGAGTCGGGCATGGTGGTATGGGACACCGTGGTCAGGTTGTCGGCCTACGCTGGGGCCATATGCCTCCCCGTAGTGACCAGTGAGCAACCAGACTCGTGAGCCGATTATGGTGGTATGAGACGCTATATTCGTGTTGTTGGCCTACATTGATAAGGTGATGGGGGAGTGCTGCAACGAATGCGAGTAACAGCCCTGACAACCCTTTGTAGTGACCTCGAGCATACTCTGAATTTGCAGTGAGGCGACGAGTTTTGCCGCAGTGTATAGAGTATGAACTAGGCCTGTATCTGTATAGTGATGAACCGTTAAAGAGGTGATGGGGGAGTGGTGTAACCATTGTGCGTAATGTACCACGACGACCTCTGCGCAACGACCTAGAAATACATTATCATATGAGATTAACTAGGACTGACGACCCTAGAATGGATCATGTTTGGGAATGATACAAGGGAGGTACCTTAGTTTCCCAATACCGCTATTTGAAATGGACTAATAATTACTCGGTAATCATGCTCATCATCGCACCACATGTGCCTGGTAGATGTGGAGCACTGAGGGAGGTATGCATCCGTGAACGTAAGATGATGTCGCATGAGGGTGGTTTGGCAAGGGCATCCATCATGACTGCATTCATACTTGCATTAATAAGAGTATTTAGAATTGTTGATTGTACTGCTTTATCATTACTGCTTGACTAAGTTGATAACATATTAACCTATGCCTTATTGTTCCACTGAGTTGATCACTCACTCCCACATTACGGGACGGTGTTGTACACACCAACCAGATTTGTTGAGTTTCAGGTAATGGCGATGCTTATGAAGCAGAGTCAGACTACTACTATGATGTTGAGGAGGAGATCTCCTACATGTAACTCTCTGACAGGTCTATGAAGACCTGGTAATGTATTGACGGGGCTATAGTACTTGGGATAGGAGACATTATACTTCCTCACATTTGATATATTTTTGAACTGTACTTGTAATTATTTAACCTGGTAACATTATCACACTCTGGAGACTCACCACTGTTTTTATATTATATATATCTATCAAAGTCTTCCGCTTGCAATTTAACTGTCTCTAGAGTATGATATGTTATTTTGGCTTAATCTCACTCATGGTCAATGCACGAATACAGTCAACATTCAATCATCATTCATTTTGTTGCATAAGTGATGTTCTGGAACTCGGGAGTTGAGTAACTACTTGACCCCCGATTTTCAGGGCGTTACAATCGGCTTGCCTTGCCATCTCAGTTGTCTGGTGTCCACAACATTTTTCACGTCTCTATGTTGAGGAAATATGGGTTAGACATCGTTCTTGTTATTGATTGGCAGCCTCTAGAGGTTCGTGAGGATGCTTCTTACATCGAGCAGCCAGTTCGTATACTCGATCGGAAGGAGCAGGTCCTACGAGCCAAGGTCATTCCCTTAGTAAAGGTCATTCCCTTAGTAAAGGTGCAGTGGGGCCATCATAATGTGGATGAGGCATCTTGGGAGTGTGAGGTGGAGATTCGAGAGCGCTATCCCCATCTTTTCGATGTTTGATTGTATGTTGTATTATATTTTGATTATATATGATGATATGTTTCCTATTCCCTTATGAGTTATGTTGAGCTGCGATGGTAGTGTAAATTTTGAGGAAGAAATTTTTATTAGGTGGGGAGAGCTGTAAGACCCGTATCCTAGTCCGTACTGTTCCGTCGACTTCCGCGATCCTTCTCATCGAATTCTGCAACTTACGACATATAATCAACGTTGCGATAGACCCTAAGTCGTATCTTGTAGAATTGAGTCAACTTAATCCGAGACTTGTATCGTTACGACTGTACCATCACCGCGGTTTCAACGCCGCGACTCACACACCGATTGGATACCCTAGCCGAGAGATGTGGACCCACATTTAGTTCGAGGATAACGCCGGGCGTTGTAAATCTCAAGATAATTTCTACAACATGTCACATCCATCAATCAATCAATCCCATCAAGGGTCAAGTACACCATCACCTCACACCCATCCCCAAGCAACCCATAAGTCAAAAGTTTCTTACACCACTCGTTCCCTTCTTACACAATCTACCCAAAAGTCAACAAAATCTTACACAACCCATTCCTCTCTCACATCCATCACTCCATCCCCATCTCTCTCTCACATCTCCTTACAACCCCTTCTCTCTCTTTCTCAACACTCTATCCCAAGCAAGCAAGAGAACTCACACGTCCATGGTTTCCAAGAGAGAAAAGTGAGTTGTGTGACCCACTTTTCCATCCCTTTAACCTTCATCCTAGCCATTCAAACCTCATCTCCCTTTGTCAAAGTGAAGCATAAGAAGATTGGCTTTCCAACAGACCAAGAAGATCGATGGAGGGTGCTTCTATAGGCTAGATTTTCATATTTTTATGATGGGCCAAGTGAGGCCTACCGATCAATGGTATGGATCTCACTTGGGACCCTAAGATGTGGCTGATGGCCCACCTTGATCTTCATGATCATTCCATGATGGGGCCATTCTCCATGGACCCCATCATGATGTTTATTTTCTAGCTTGAAAATGGGTCATCTAGACCTTACATCTTGGTGGAGAAGGGATCTCCACCGTTGATCTTTGATTTGGAGGGCCTACATGCAATGGGACACACTTGATGTATGATTGGATGCTTGAAACGGAGGGCCCATAGTGCCGGGGTCCCTCCATCACACGTGTCCCTCTTTCTCTCTTTCTCTCTCCCTCTCGTTTTATTTATTTAATTATGTGTGTGATGATATGACATGCATTTCATCCAAGTCATCTATAGGTGGGGCCCACCTTATAAGTATTGTATCCACACCCCACATCATTTGGTGGCCCACATATGCAGCCAACTTGAAATGCAAACCGTCCACCATCCCTGGACGCTGGACGATTGAATGAAAAACACGAATATGAGCTTATTTCAAAGCTCATTGGGTGGGCCACTCATGTAGGCCCCACCTTGATGTATGGATTCAATCCAATCCATCCATCCTATTTACCAACTCATTTTAGGCGTTGAGCCGAAAAATGAGGTTGATCTGAGTATCTGGTGGGTCATAGCATTGAAAACAATGTCATTACCATTGGAAATCTACCCTGATAATTCTATACAGTCAAAAATATCCGATATGGGACTTGTTTGGTCCATCTTAGGCCATGAAAACCAGTGGTCGGGGTGGATTCGGCTGAAGTGGGCCCCACGCGTGAAAAACCTAAAAAAATGGGTTTTCAAAAAAAAGAAAAAAAAAGAGAAGAAGCAAGGTAGCACTGCTGCCGCTAACACCACTAGAGGCGCAGGCAGCACTTGCACTTGCAAGCCAGCGGACAGGGACCCACGGTCCCAGCCGTGGGCCCCACCATAATGTATGTTTTGTATCTACCCCCATCCATTTGGCGGGACCCTTCCTGAAGTGGGCCCCCTCCAAATTTCAGCCGTATATGTGGCTCAGGTGGCTCACATCATAAGAAACAATTGTGATTGCAGGGCTGCCATTGAAACCTATTTTGGGTTCACAGGAGTTATGGATCATTGTGAAATTTGTTTTTCCTCTTCAGCTGGGTAGGTGTGACCCTATTAACATATTAGATGGAGATAAACGTTATGGTGGGCCCCACATGGAGTCCACAGTGATGCATGTGTTGTATTCCCACCGTCCGCTTGGACGGTGGAGCCCAAAGTGATGCATATGTTGTATTTCCCACCGTCTAGGAGGACGGTGGAGCCTACAGTAATGTATGTGTTTTATTAACACCGTCCACTACCGTGGACGGTGAATCCCACCTGAAATTGCATGCGCCTAAAACTTGGTCTAAACCCTCAAGCTAGTGGACACGCATAATGGATGGGCTGGATTTTTAAACCACATCTCGGTGGGCCCAAAGAAAAATGGTTATGAATGTTTTAATGGTGCACGACACCTCTCAACTTCTGTATGTGGTGTGGCCCACACAAGTCATGGATTGACTTGATTTTTGAGACCTAGGCCCACAATGGACTGGTGCATCTATCTGATGGTGTTGATGTTCGAAACGCATCACGGTGGGGCCCACATAGCTCGACCTCATGGAACGTTAAAATCAGCTCGAATGCACTGTACCTTTTCCCATATATATATATATATATATATATATATATATATATATATATAGACACACACACACACAAGATGGTGGGCTTTATGGGCCCTACCATGATGCATGTGTTGCATCCAAACGGCCTAACCATTTGGCAAGCTTGTCTTAACATGCTTGAGACTAAAAATAAGATGGATCTATAATTCAAGTGGACCCCACCTTGGTATGTGGATGAGACCCATCTTGGTTTAAATGTGGTCATCTATTGGGGGCCACCTTGGTATATATAAGGCCCAAGTGATTAGGCCCACCTTGCCATAATTATGGCCCATTGTTGAGGCTCTCCTTGATGTGTGTGAAGCTGTTGTTGAGGCCCACTTTGATGTGAATGTAAAGCCCATGTTATGAGGTCCATTTGATGTATTTTAAGGCCCATATGATATGACCCATTGCAATGTAGATAAGGTCCCTTTGATGCAGTCCATTTGATTTATAAAAGGCCATATGACATGGCCCATTTGATGTATTTAAGGCCCATGGTTCGAGGCCCAACAAGATTCCTTAGGGTCCATTGCAATGAGCGATTCCTCCATGGTTTGTGTAATGATGTTTGATGACGGACCATGCCTTGGGAGTAATGTTGGTTTGACGTCCACATTATAAGAATAATGTTGGTTAAATGTCCGCATTATAACTCTCCCTAGGGCTCATCGATAGGCCCATACTTGTCGATAGTTCATCACTTTGTAACCTGTATCTCCATGATTCATGCGCATACGCATCATATGTATGCTTGATATGAGAAATGTTTGATCATAGCATAAGCCGTTGGGCTGAGACATTTTCGGGAGTCCATATGAGACGAAGTGCCCGACATGAGCATGTGGTACGTACGAGATTGCTGCATGACTGATGGTATAACTCATGCATTTCGCATTGTGTGTCGTGATCACTGCAAGCCCTAGCGACATCAGGGCTGTGACCTTCATAGGCACATCGTGGATGGTCGTATCGGATACCGAAAATATTGGCTCTAGCATTGTGGGCACTTAGGATGTCCTTGGGTAAAAATTTTAGAACCTTTTTGGTACCAAGGAATGCTCCAACGTCTAGACTGAGTGGATACATGAGTGCCCGAGTGCCGAATACCAGTAGGCCGCGTCTCCCAGTATGTCGTGGTCGGTTGGAAGAGGGTGTGGCCTTATTCGCCTCAGTGAGGGGGCTATAAGCTAGGCTGAGTTTGACCAGCTCGCAAATGAGTCTGCTATCAATGAGCTGGTAGGTATTGGCAGACTACTGGTCAGACGGATAGTGAGGTCTCTTCCACTTACTTGACTGTGCAGCTAGGTAGGAGGCAGTTAGTGTGAGGTGTATTAGACCCCGGTGTTATCCAGAGAGGAACTATATTGATATGTGTACTTAATGAGTACTGACACGCTTGCTTTGCATATCGCATATGACATTTGGCTATATAGGCCTCGCATTGCATGGCATTGGTATGGCCGATAGCATTCATGCATTGCATTACATAGCTTTGGTACAGCTAATAGCATTCATGGACTTACCGCATATTTTTGCATTACTCTGATATTGTATACTTGGCACTCGTCTTGTGCACACACTTACACTACCCTCTAAGCTTTTGTAAGCTTATGCATGACCGTTGCGTGCAGGTAGCATTGGATAACAGCAGTGCTGAGGCAGGAGGGCGCGTCGGATTCTTTTGGAGCTTTTGATCATCCTGTATTTCTCTTTCCCCATTGTACTTAAAAAGTTTTTGATATAGTGGATATGTGGTCATGTTGTTTTGTGACTTGGTTATGCTTGTGGTTATGCTCCCTTACAAAAAAAATTCTTCCTGAAAATCCTCCTTGTAGGATCCTAGGATCGTAATCTGGCATGTGAATGTCGGGATCCGAGAATGGGGCACTACGGAGGTTATCGGCGCCAGATTCGGCGACCGAAAATTTTGTAAGCCCGGTTTCCGAGTTTGGGGCGTGACAGAAGTTGGTATCAGATCATAACTTGGGAATACCTGAGATCACATCACATATCTGCTATGAACATAGAATGAATAGGTTCCGTGTCCGAATAACTTAGCAATTTTTCGACATAGACCATTGACGTTTATGCCTTCGAGAATTCTCAAGGCTGATAGGCCATTGTTGTTTCTTGTAGGATGTAATGGCTAGAAGAGCGACCCGAGCGAATCCCGCTCCACCAACTGTGACTCCCGCTCCACCACCTGCTACTCCCGCTTTACCACCTCCGACTTCCGCTCAACCACTAGATATTCCTACTTTCCAGCCCGAGAATGTCACTCCTTTACCTGAGACCGGTGCGGATCCAATCATACCAGTGAGTGCCACCCAGGTGCAGCAGATGCTTCAGACGATGATCGTCATTCTTCATGGGCAGAGCATGCATCCCACTGTTACACCAGCCGAGGCCGAGTAAGAGCGTGCGAGCGCCCTTCTCAAGGACTTTCGACAGCACGATCCTCCGCGTTTCCAGGGTGAGCCAGACCCTACTGCAACAGAGATACGGTGCTCTGAGGTGGAGAAGATATTCGACACCATGAGATGTATGACCCAGCAGTGAGTTACCTTAGCCATGTTTTTTCTTTAGGGTGAGGCTCAGCATTAGTGGGCATCTGTCGCCTGATAGTAGCGGCTGAGTTCATGTGGACCTGGGAGGACTTTGTGGACCAGTTTGACCGAAAGTTCTTTCCCGAGCATGTGCTACAGCAGCGTGCATTAGAGGTTGAGACTCTGGCCCAGGGAAACATGATTGTGTCCTAGTATGAGGCTCATTTCGTCGCACTATCGAGATTCGCGACGTATCTTGTTGATGATGAGGGGCGGAAGGCCCATCGTTTTGAGAACGGTTTGCATCCTGCCCTCAGGAGCCATGTGATCGGACACATGCTTCCGACGTTTGAGCAAATCGTAGAGAGGGCCTAGATCTACGAGTCAAATTGGGCCAGTTTGCAGAGAGCCCGTGACCAGAGAGGAGATCAGAAGTGGAAGGTGCCCTTTGGTAGTTCCCAGCAGCAGCAACATCGTTCACAGCAGCGACGCACGACCCGCCCAGCATTCCGAGCATCAGCAATACCCCCAGCACCACCTTCAGGACCATTTACAGGTACTTGTTTTGGGTGCGGTAGGAAAGGACATCGTGTGCACGAGTGTCCCCATCCGCAACGGCAGCAGCTGAGGACACCGCATCAGTCTCCACGACAGCCACCACAGCAGCAGCAGTGACCGTAGCACCAGCCTCCCGAGCCTCCCCCACAGTAGCAGGAGCAGCAGATCAGGCTGCCACAGCGGCAGCAACATCAACAGAGACCTCAGAGGGGACCTGCACCTCCTCAGCAAGCCCATGACAGATTTTATGCCATACAGCAAGACCCTTAGTCATCAGGAGGGGTCGTCGAGAATACTCTCCTTGTTCCTGCATGCATTGCACGTGTATTGTTTGACTCTGATGCATCGCATTCCTTTATGGCCGCTGATTTCTGTCGATTGACCGGTTTGCCGATGGAGTCTGCCCGTAAGGGTTTGTCAGTATCGACGCCCTTAGGGAAGACTGCAGCATTAGACTAATTTTGCTCGTCTTGCCCCATTCTAGTCGGGGACATCTTTTTTCCTACTGACCTGTTCGTATTGCCGATGTCTGATTTTGATGTTATCCTGGGCATGGATTGGATCGCCGAGTATCACGCCATATTGGACTGCTTCGCGAGGACAGTCACGTTCTGTATACCCGGCGTGCTAGAGTTCCAGTTTGTTGCCGAGCCCAGAGGAGAGCAACTTTCTTACTTGTTATCGTGTGCCGTTGAGGATTCAGCTGCTTTGTGTATCGACTAGTTGCCGATCGTTCGTTGTTTTCCCGATGTGTTCTAGGAGATTCTGGGGTTACCACCTCGTCGGCACACTGAGTTCCAAATTGATCTCGTGCCCGGTACCGCGCATATTTCGAAGGCCCCGTATCGTATGGCACCGTTGGAGTTACAGGAACTGCAAAAGCAATTGGATGAGTTGCGTGAGCTAGGCTTTATCCGTCCGAGCAGTTGCCGTGGGGAGCACCGGTACTCTTTGTGAAGAAGAAGGATGGCTCTTTGAGGCTTTGCGTAGATTACCGCGAGCTTAACAAGGTCACAATCAAGAACGAGTACCCGCTTCTGAGAATCAATGACTTGTTTGATCAGCTGCAGGAGCGTAGTTCTTTCGAAGATAGACTTGCGGTCCGGTTATCATCAGGTTCGGGTTCGAGATGAGGATATCTCGAAGACAGCCTTCAGGACGCGCTATGGTCATTTTGAGTTCCAGGTCATGTCCTTCAGACTGACCAATGCACTCGCAGTGTTCATGTAGTTGATGAACGAGGTCTTCAATCCATATCTCAACTAGTTTGTTGTGGTGTTCATCGACGACATTCTTATATATTCGAGGACCCGTGAGGAGCATGAGCGCCATCTGGAGATTACCTTGTAGACCCTCCATGCACACTAACTTTACGCGAAGCTAGAGAAGTGCGAGTTCTGGCAGGAGGAGGTGAAGTTCTTCGGTCATGTGGTGACAAGACAGGGTGTTGCAGTGGACCCCTCAAAGATTGATGTCATGCGTCAGTGGAGCTAGCCCACGAACGCCTCTGAGATCCGCAGTTTCCTTGGTTTGGTAGGCTACTACCGACGTTTTATTGAGGGATTCTCTTGTATTGCAGCCTCGTTGACCAGGTTGACCCGGAAGGGTGCCAAGTTCGTGTGGAGCGACTCTTGTGAGTAGGCATTTATGGAGTTAAAGGACCCCCTCACGTCCGCTCCTGTCCTTACTCTTCCCTCTGGGAGTGATGGATTTGTTGTATTTATGGATGCCTCATGAGTCGGCTTGGGTGCTGTCTTGATGCAGCACGGGAAGTCGGTGGCTTATGCATCTCGTCAGCTCAAAGTTCATGAGCTGAACTACCCCACACATGATTTGGAGCTGGCAGCAGTAGTCTTCGCACTGAAGGTGTTGAGGCACTATCTTTATGGGGTGAGGTTCGAGCTCTTCTCTGATCACAAGAGCTTGAAGTATCTGTTCTCTCATTCCGAGCTGAACATGAGGCAGAGGCATTAGATGGAGCTCCTTAAGGACTATGATTTTGACCTCCAGTACCACCCGGGCAAGGCGAACGTGGTGGCGGATGCCCTCAGCCATCAGCCACGAGGCCTGGTGGTGCACTTAATGATTCGGGAGTGGAGGATGCTCGAGGATGTAGCAGAGTACGACTTCGAGTTTGGTCTGCAGTCTTCTATTGTCCAGTTATCGAGCTTGTCGATTCAACCCTCTCTTGTCGCAAGGGTGATCAAGGCTCAGCAGGTAGACAAGTTGTTACAGGAATACCGAGCAGAGGCAACATCTGAGAGTCAGTCAGACTGGCAGGTTAGTTCTGATGGTGGACTTCACTTCAAAGGCCGATTATGTGTCCCAGAAGTTCCTGAGTTGCGCCGAGATCTTACGACCGAGGCACATCGATCGCGGTTCTCTATCCACCCTGGCTCGACGAAGATGTATCGCGATATGAGGCATCAATATTATTGGTCGGGGATGAAGCGCCAGATAGCCAGTTTTGTGGCCGAGTGTGACACATGCAAGCGTGTCAAGGCTGATCATTAGAGACCCCCTGGTCTATTGCAGCCATTGATCGTCCCGATGTAGAAGTGGGAGCACATATCTATGATTTTGTCATGGGTTTGCCGAGGACTCAGCGCGGTCATGATGTCATTTGGGTTGTTGTGGACCATCTGACAAAGTCGGCACATTTTCTTTCGTTTCGTGAGATTTGGCATACGGACCGGTTCGCCAAGATGTTTATTGATGAGATTGTGAGACTGCACGGTGTTCCTTTCTCGATCGTTTCAGACCGAGACTCGAAGTTCATATCTCAATTTTGGAGGAGCTTCCACAGAGCGATGGGCACTGATTTACAGCTCAGCACAGCGTACCATCCGCAGACCGATGGGCAAACTGAAAGGGTCAACCAGATCCTTGAGGATATGCTTCGGGCCTGCGCAATTGATTTCTCGGGTAGTTGGGATGAGCACATGCGATTAACTGAGTTCGCATACAACAACAGCTATCAGGGGACCATTGACATGACTCCTTTTGAGGCATTATATGCCAAACCGTGTAGATCTCCTAGTTGTTGGACTGAGGTTGGAGAGCAGCGTCTCCTAGGTCCCGAGCTTGTGCAACAGACGTCAGAGGCTATCGATATCATCAGGCAGAGGATGCGCACAGCTCAGAGCCGGCAGAAGAGTTTTGCTGACCGTCGGCATCATCCCTTGGAGTTTGTCGTTGGAGACTATGTGTATCTCAAGGTCTCACCCATGATGGGTGTGGTTCATTTTGTAGTGAAGGGCAAGCTTGCCCCGAGATTTATAGGACCTTTCGAGATCACCGGGCGCGTTGGCACCGTGGCCTATCGGCTTGCCTTGCCATCTCAATTGTCTGGCATCCACAACGATTTTCACGTCTCTATGTTGAGGAAGTATGGGTCAGACATCGTTCCTTTTATTGATTGGCAGCTGCTAGAGGTTCGTGAGGATGCTTCTTACATCAAGTAGCCAGTTCGTATACTCTATCAGAAGGAGCAGGTCATGCGGACCAAGGTCATTCCCTTAGTAAAGGTGCAGTGGGGCCATCATAGTGTGGATGAGGCGTCTTGGGAGCACGAGGCAGAGATTCGCGAGCGCTATCCCCATCTTTTCGATGTTTGATTGTATATTGTATTATATTTTGATTATATATGATGATATGTTTCCTATTCCCATATGAGTTATGTTGAGTTGCGATGGTAGTGTAAATTTCGAGGATGAAATTTTTATTAGGTGGGGAGAGCTATAAGACTCGTATCCTAGTCCATATTGTTCCATCGACTTCTGCGATCCTTCCCATCGAATTTCGGTAACTTGCGATGTATAATCAACATTGTGATCGACCCTAAGTCGTATCTTGTAGAATTGAGTCAGCTTTATCCGAGACTTGTATCGTTGCGACCACACCGTTGCCACGGTTCCAACGCCGCGACTCACGCACCGACTCGATACCCTGGTCGAGAGATGTGGACCCACATTTAGTTCGAGGAAAACGCCGCGCGTTACAAATCTCAAGAGAATCTCTACAACATATCACATCCATCAATCAATCAATCCCATTAAGGGTCAAGTACACCATCACCTCACACCCATTCCTAAGCAACCCATAAGTCAAAAGTTTCTTACACCACCCATTCCCTTCTTACACAATCTACCCCAAAAGTCAACAAAATCTTACACAACCCATTCCTCTCTCACATCCATCACTCCATCCCCATCTCTCTCTCACATCTCCTTACAACCCCTTCTCTCTCTTTCTCAACACTCTATCCCAAGCAAGCAAGAGAACTCACACGTCCATGGTTTCCAAGAGAGAAAAGTGAGTTGTGTGGCTCACTTTCCCATCCCTTTAACCTTCATCCTAGCCATTCAAACCTCATCTCCCTCCGTCAAAGTGAAGCACAAGAAGATTGGCTTTCCAACGGACCAAGAAGATCGACGGTGGGTGCTTCTATAGGCTAGATTTTCATATTTTTATGATGGGCCAAGTGAGGCCTACCGATCAATGGTATGGATCTCACTTGGGACCCTAAGATGTGGTCGATGGCCCACCTTGATCTTCATGATCATTCCATGATGGGGCCATTCTCCATGGACCCCATTATGATGTTTATTTTCTAACTTGAAAATGGGTCATCTAGACCTTACATCTTGGTGGAGAAGGGATGTCCACCATTAATCTTTGATTTGGAGGGCCCACATGTAATGGGACCTACTTGATGTATGATTAGATGCTTGAAACGGAGGGCCCATAATGCTGGGGTCCCTCCATCACACGTGTCCCTCTTTCTGTCTTTCTCTCTCCCTCTCTTTTTATTTATTTAATTATGTGTGTGATGATATGGCATGTATTTCATCCAAGTCATCTATAGATGGGGCCCACCTTATAAGTATTGTATCCACACCACACATAATTTGGTGGCCCACATGTGCAACCCACTTGAAATGCAAATGTAACGCCCGCCTCGAGCATCCCTCTCGAGTTCCGACACTTATGCAACAAAATGGACAATTGAATGAAAAACATGAATATGAGCTTATTTCAAAGCTCATTGGGTGGGCCACTCATGCAGGCCCCACCATGATGTATGGATTCAATCCAATCCGTCCATCCTATTTACCAACTCATTTTAGTCGTTGAGCCGAAAAAAGAGGTTGATCCGAGTATATGGTGGGCCATAGCATTGAAAATAATGTCACTACCATTGAAAATCTACCCTGATAGTTCTATACACCAAAAAAATCCGATATTGGACTTGTTTGGTCCATCTCAGGCCATGAAAACTAGTGATCGGGGTGGATTCATGGTTAATATCGACGGGTGTATTTTCACGCATGAAAAACCTAAAAAACCCCTTAAAGGTTTTCAAAAAAAATATATCGCGGCGAAAAAAAAACTTCAGAAGAAGCAAAGCGCTGTGGTCAAGTACGCACAAAGGTTGCACCCACTCCCCCATCACCTTATCAATGTGGGCCGACACCACCAGAGCGCATACCACCATAGCTCACGAGTTAAGTTGCGCGTGCAACCAGTAGGCGACAAACTCGACCACGGTGTCCCATACCACCATGCGGCTCATGAGTCTTAGCGGACAGGACCATGGTTAAAAGGGTTTTCACCGGGTTTGGTACCCAGGGCCCCACCATAATGTATGTTTTGTATTTACCCAAGTTGTCCATTTGGTGGGACCCTCCCAACCGAGTGGGCCCCATCCAAATTTCCAATCTAGTACCGATTGTCCTGATATGTGGCTCGTGTGCTCACATCGAAGAAACAATTGTGATTAAAGGGTCGCTAGAAAATATTTTATCATTGCAACCTATTTTGGGTTCAGAGGAGTTTTGGATCATTGTGAAATTTGTTTTTCCTCTTCAGCTGGGTATGTGCGACCTTATCAACAGATTAGATGGAGATAAACGTTATGGTGGGCCCCACATGGAGCCTAAAGTGATGCAAGTGTTGTATTTCCCATCGTCCATTATCCATGACAATTAGCGAATAGTGGAGCCCACAACACTATTACAACATACATGTATGTGTTTGTATTAACACCATGACAATTAATCCAAACACATCGCTAAAATATACATGGTGGATCCCACATAAATTTACATGCGCCAAACTAGAAACTTGGTGTCAAACATTATTCCAACCCTCAAGCTAGTGGACAAACATAATGGATGGGCTGGATTTGCAAACCACATCTCGGTGGGCCCAAAGAAAAATGGTTATTAATGTTTTAATGATGCACAGCACCTCTCAACTTCTGTATGTGGTGTCGCCCACTGAAGTCATGGATTGACTTGATTTCTTACCCATTATACACTTAAAGTTTGAGGCCCCTGGCCAGCAGGCCCGCGATGGGTTGGTGTATCTTATGGGGTCGATGGTGTTGATGTTCTCACCATCTATGGATCTACGTGGGAACGCATCACGGTAGGGCCCACACAACTCGACCTCATGAGACGTTAAAATCAGCTCAAGCGCACTGTACCTTTTCCCATATATATATATACATATATATATATATATATGTATATAGATATATACACACGATGGTGGGCTTTATGGGCCCTACCATGATGCATGTGTTGCATCCAAATGGCCTAATTACCATTTCTTGCAGATCATATTTAAAGCTTGTCTTAACATGCTTGAGACTAAAAATAAGATGGATTTATAGTTCAAGTGGACCCCACCTTTGTATGTGGATGAGACCCATCTTGGTTTAAAGGTGGTCATCCATCTGGGCTCGACAAGTTAATGGGGATCGACCACCTAAGGACATCTAATCCCAGTATATATAAGGCCCAAGTGATTAGCCCCACCTTGCCATAATTATGGCCCATTGTTGAGGCTCTCCTTGATGTGTGTGAAGCTGTTATTGAGGCCCACTTTGTTGTGAATGTAAGGCCCATGTTATGAGGCCCATTTGATGTATTTAAAGGCCCATGGGATATGGCCCATTGTAATGTACATAAGGTCCCTTTGATGCGGCCCACTTGATTTATAAAAGGCCATTTGACGCGGCCCATTTGATGTATCTAAGGCCCATGGTTCGAGGCCCAATAAGATGTCCTTAGGGTCCATTGCAATGAGCGATTCCTCCATGGTTTGTGTAATGATGTTTGATGACGGGCCATGCCTTGGGAGAAATGTTGGTTTGACGTTCACATTGTAAGAATAATGTTGGTTAAATGTCCGCATTATAACTCTCCCTAGGGCCCATTGATAGGCCCATACTTGTCGATAGTTCATCACTTTGTAACCTGCTTAGTATATCTCCATGATTCATGCGCATACGCATCATTTGTATGTTTGATATGAGAAATGTTTGATCATAGCATAAGTCGTTGGGTTGAGACATTTTCGGGACTCTATATGAGACGGAGTGCCCGACATGAGCGTGTGGTACGCACGAGATTGCTGCATGACTGACGGTGTGACTCATGCATTTCGCATTGTTGTCGTGATCATTGCACGCCCTAGCAACATCAGGGCCGTGACCTCCATAGGCATATCGTGGATGGTCGTATCGGATACCGAAAATATTGGCTCTAGCATTGTGGGTACTTAGGATGTCCTTAGGTGAAAATCTCAGAACCTTTTTGGTACCAGGGGATGCTCCAAGTCTAGACCGCTTGGATACATGAGCCCCCAAGTGCCAAATACTAGTAGGCCGCGTCTCCCACTATGTCGTGGCCGGTTGGAAGGGGGTGTGGCCTTATTCGCCTAAGTGAGGGAGCTATAAGCTAGGCTAAGTTTGACTAGCTCGCAAATGAGTCCGCTATCGACGAGCCGGGTAGGTATTGGTAGACTACTGGTTAGGTGGATAGTGAGGTCTCTTCCACTTACTTGACTGTGCAGCTAGGGAGGAGGCAATCAGTGTGAGGTGTATTAGACCCATGTTTAGTTCGAGGAAAATGCCGCGTGTTCCAAATCCCAAGAGAATCTTTACAACTTGTCACATCCATCAATCAATCAATTCCATCAAGGGTCAAGTACACCATCACCTCACACCCATCCCCAAGCAACCCATAAGTTAAAAGTTTCTTACACCACCCATTCCCTTCTTACACAATCTACCCCAAAAGTCAACAAAATCTTACACAACGCATTCCTCTCTCACATCCATCACTCCATCCTCATCTCTCTCTCACATCTCCTTACAACCCCTTCTCTCTCTTTCTCAACACTCTATCCCAAGCAAGCAAGAGAACTCACACATCCATGGTTTCCAAGAGAGAAAAGTGAGTTGTGTGGCCCACTTTCCCATCCCTTTAACCTTCATCGTAGCCATTCAAACCTTATCTCCCTCTGTCAAAGTGAAGCACAAGAAGATTGGCTTTCTAACGGACCAAGAAGATCGACGGTGGGTGCTTCTATAGGCTAGATTTTCATATTTTTATGATGGGCCAAGTGAGGCCTACCGTTCAATGGTATGGATCTCACTTGGGACCGTAAGATGTGGCTGATGGCCCACCTTGATCTTCATGATCATTCCATGATGGGGCCATTCTCCATAGACCCCATCATGATGTTTATTTTCTAGCTTGAAAATGGGTCATCTAGACCTTACATCTTAGTGGAGAAGGGATCTCCACCGTTGCTCCTTGATTTGGAGGGCCCACATGCAATGGGACCCACTTGATGTATGATTAGATGCTTGAAACGGAGGGCCCATAGTGCCGGGGTCCCTCCATCACACGTGTCCCTCTTCTGTCTTTCTCTCTCCCTCTCTTTTTATTTATTTAATTATGTGTGTGATAATATGGCATGTATTTCATCCAAGTCATTTATAGGTGGGGCCCACCTTATAAGTATTGTATCCACACCACACATCATTTGGTGGCCCATATGTGCAGCCCACTTAAAATGCAAACTGCCTAGCGTCCCTGGACGCTGGACGATTGAATGAAAAACACGAATATGAGCTTATTTCTCATTGGGTGGGCCACTCACGCAGGCCCCACCTTGATGTATGGATTCAATCCAATCCGTCCATCCTATTTACCAACTCATTTTAGGGGTTGAGATGAAAAATTATGTTGATCCGAGTATCTGGTGGGCCATAGCGTTGAAAATAATGTCATTACAGTTGGAAATCTACCCTGATAGTTCTATACATCGAAAAATATCCGATATTGGACTTGTTTAGTCCATCTCAGGCCATGGAAACCAGTGGTCGGGGTGGATTCGGATGAAGCGGGCCCCACGCATGAAAAACCTAAAAAAATGGGTTTTCAAAAAAAAAAAGAAAAAGAGAAGAAGCAAGGCAGCACTGCTGCCACTGACACCACCAGAGGCGCAGGCAGCGCCTGCGCGTGCAGGCCGGCGGACAGGGACCCATGGTCCCAGTCATGGGCCCCACCATAATGTATGTTTTGTATCTACCCCGTCCATTTGGTGGGCCCCCTCCAAATTTCAGCCGTATATGTGGTTCAGGTGGCTCACATCATAAGAAACAATTGTGATTGAAGGGCTGCCATTGAAACCTATTTTGGGTTCACAGGAGTTTTGGATCATTACGAAATTTATTTTTCCTCTTCAGCTGGGTACGTGCGACCTTATCAACAGATTAGATGGAGATAAACGTTATGGTGGGCCCCACATGGAGCCCACAGTGATGCATGTGTTGTATTCTCACAGTCTAGGCAGACGGTGGAGCCCAAAGTGATGCATGTGTTGTATTTCCCACCGTCCAGGTGGACGGTGGAGCCCACAGTAATGTATGTGTTTTATTAACACCGTCCACTGTCGTGGACGGTGGGTCCTGCCTAAAATTGCATGCGCCTGAAACTTAGTCTGAGCCCTCAAGCTAATGGACACGCATAATCGATGGGCTGGATTTGCAAACCACATCTCGGTGGGCCCAAACAAAAATGGTTATGAATGTTTTAATGGTGCATGGCACCTCTCAACTTCCTTTTGTGGTGTGGCCCACACAAGTCATGGATTGACTTGATTTTTGAGACCTAGGCCCACGATGGACTGGTGCATCTATCTGATGGTGTTGATGTTCAAAATGCATCACGGTGGGGCCCACACAGCTCGACCTCATGGCACGTTAAAATCAGTTCAAGCGCACTGTACCATTTCCCATATATATATATATATATATATATATATATATATACAATGGTGGGCTTTATGGGCCTTACCATGATGCATGTGTTGCATCCAAATGGCCTAACCATTTGGCAAGCTTGTCTTAACATGCTTGAGACTAAAAATAAGATGGATCTATAGTTTAAGTGGACCCCACCTTGGTATGTGGATGAGACCCATCTTGGTTTAAATGTGGTCATCCATTGGGGGCCACCTTGGTATATATAAGGCCCAAGTGATTAGCCCCACCTTGCCATAATTATGGCCCATTGTTGAGGCTCTCCTTGATGTGTGTGAAGTTGTTGTTGAGGCCCACTTTGATGTGAATGTAAGGCTCATGTTATGAGGCCCATTTGATGTATTTAAAGGCCCATGGGATATAGCCATTGCAATTTACATATGGGCCCTTTGATGCAGCCCGCTTGATTTATAAAAGGCCTTATGATGCGGCACATTTGATGTATCTAAGGCCCATTGTTCGAGGCCCAACAAGATGTCCTTAGGGTCCATTGCAATGAGCGATTCCTCCATGGTTTGTGTAATGATGTTTGATGACGGGCCATGCCTTGGGAGCAATGTTGATTTGACGTCCACATTGTAAGAATAATGTTGGTTAAATGTCCGCATTATAACTCTCCCTAGGGCCCATCGATAGGCCCATACTTGTCGATAGTTCATCACTTTGTAACCTGCTTAGTATATCTCCATAATTCATGCGCATACGCATCATATGTATGCTTGATATGAGAAATGTTTGATCATAGCATAAGCCATTGGGCTGAGACATTTACGGGACTCCATATGAGACGGAGTGCCCGACATGAACACGTGGTACGCGCGAGATTGCTACATGATTGATGGTGTGACTCATCCATTTTGCATTGTGTGTCGTGATCATTGCACGCCCTAGCGCCATCAGGGCCGTGACCTCCACAGACACATCGTGGATGGTCGTATCGAATACCAGAAATATTGGATCTAACATTGTGGGCACTTATGATGTCCTTGGGTGAATCCCAGAACCTTTTTGGTACCAGGGGATGCTCCAACGTCTAGACTGAGTGGATACATGAGCGCCCAAGTGCCGAATACCAGTAGGCCGTGTCTCCCACTATGTCGTGATTAGTTGGAAGGGGGTGTGGCCTTATCCGCCTGAGTGAGGGGGCTATAAGCTAGGCTGAGTTTGACCAGCTCGCAAATGAGTCCGCTATCGACGAGCCGGGTAGGTATTGGCAGACTACTGGTCAGGCAGATAGTACGGTCTCTTCCACTTGACTGTGCAGCTAGGGAGGAGGCAGTCAGTGTGAGGTGTATTAGACCTTGGTGTTATCCAGAGAGGAATTTTATTGATATGTGTACTTGATGAGTACTAACACGCTTGTTTTGCATCTCGCATATGACATTTGGCTATATAGGCCTTGCATCGCATGGCCTTAGTATGGTCGATAGCATTCATGCATTGCATTACATAGTTTGGTACAACTGATAGCATTCATGGACTTACCACATATTTTCGCATTACTTTGATATTGTATACTTGGCACTTGCCTTGCACACACACTTACACCACCCTCTAAGCTTTTGTAAGCTTATGCACGACCGTTGCGTGCAAGTAGCGTTGGACAGCAGCAGCGCTGAGGAAGGAGCGCGTGTCAGATTCTTTTAGAGCTTTTGATCATCCTGTATTTCTCTTTCCGCATTTTACTTAAAAAGTTTTGATATAGTGGATATGTGGTGATGTTGTTTTGTGACTTGGTTATGCTTGTGGTTATGCTCCCTTACAAAAAAAATTCTTACTGAAAATCCTCCTTGTAGGATCCCAGGATCGGAATCTAGCATGTGAATGCCGGGATGTGAGAATGGCGCACTACGGAGGCTGTCGGCGCCAGATTCGGCGATTGGGAATTTTGTGAGCCCGGTTTCCGATTTTGGGGCGCGACAGTTCGATATTGCAAAAGCACATTGAAACTATTCTATCGTCATTTTACAATTTCGATTGTTAATCTTTCCAAATCGCGTGATCCAACGAAGGCGCTCATGACTCCCTCCTTTGATGTCGGATTGGGTCGAATTGTGGTCATCTGAAAGGTACTTTAGTGCACTTTCATTCCTGACTGCAATCTTCATATTCCGAGACCCTTTGGGCATCCATAAGTGGAATCGCACTCATCGCTACTAAATTTCTCCTTCATCTCCTTGTCCAATAGTAACCTTCATAACTCTCTCTCTTTAATCGTCGATTTTAGACTATTTTGTGCTCATTGGAATGGTAACTTGAGAAGCTTTTAAATGAGACCAGAATTGGGTAATTTCGAGGCCGTTCGATATCCCAAAAGTACGTTGGAACTCTTCAATCGTCATTTTGCAATTTCAATTTATGGTCATCTGAAAGGTACTGTAGCGCACTTTCATTCTTAACTGTAACCGTTCTATTCCAAGACCATTTGGGCATCCGTAAGTGGGATCCCAGTCGTCGGTACTAAATTTCTCCTTCATCTCCTTGTCCAATAGTAACCTTCATAACTCTACCTTCAGTTGTCAAATTTAGACTATTTTGAGTTCATTGGAATGGTAACTTGACAAGGTTTTAAATGAGACCTGAATTGGGTAATTTCGAGACCGTTCGATATCCCAAAAGCACGTTGGAACTCTTCGATCGTCATTTTGCAATTTCGATAGTTAATCCTTCCAAATCGTGCAATCCAACGGAGGCACTCATAACTCCCTCGTTTGATGTCCGATTGGGTCGATTTTTGGTCATTTGAAAGGTACTTTAGCGCACTTTCATTCCTAACTGCAATCGTCGTATTCCGAGACCATTTTTTGCATTCTTAAGTGGGATCACAGTCGTCGCTACTGAATTTCTCCTTCATCTCCTTGTCTAACTGTAACCTTCATAACTCTCTCGTCAGTGGTCGAATTTAGACTATTTTGAGCTCATTGGAATGGTAACTTGACAAGCTTCTAAATGAGACCAGAATTGGGTAATTTCGAGACCATTTGATAGCCCAAAAGCACGTTGGAACTCTATGATCGTCATTTTGCAATTTCGATTGTTAATCTTTCCAAATCACGCGATCCAACGGAGGCACTCATAACTCCCTCGTTTGATGTCAAATTGGGTCGATTTTTGTTCATTTGAAAGGTACTTTAGCGCACTTTCATTCTTGACTGCAATCATCGTATTCCGAGACCATTTGGGCATCCGTAAGTGGGATCGCAGTCGTCAGTAGCGAATTTCTCCTTCATCTCCTTGTCCAATAGTAACCTTCATAACTCTCTCTTCAGTGGTCGAATTTAGACTATTTTGATCTCATTGGAATGGTAACTTGAGAAGCTTATAATAACACCAGAATTCCGTAATTTCGAGACCGTTCGATATCACAAAAGCACGTTGGAACTATTCGATCGTCATTTTGCAATTTCGATTGTTAATCTTTCCAAATCGCGCAATCCAATGGAGGCAGTCATGACTCCCTCCTTTGATGTCAGATTGGGTCGAATTGTGGTCATCTGAAAGGTACTTTAACACACTTTCATTCTAGACTACAATCGTCGTATTCCGAGTCCATTTAGGCATCCGTAAGTGGGATCACACTCGTCGCTACTAAAGTTTTCCTCCATCTCCTTATCCAACGGTAACCTTCATAACTCTATCCTCAGTGGTCGAATTTAGAGTATTTTGTGCTCATTGGAATGGTGACTTGAGAAGCTTCTAAATGAGACCAGAATTGGGAAATTTTGAGACCGTTCGATATCCCAAAAGCACATTGGAACTCTTCGATTGTCATTCTGCAACTTCGATTGTTAATCCTTCCAAATCGTATGATCCAACGGTGTAACGACCCGTAAATTTCTGTACAAGGGTTCGAGTATCACCTCGACCAGAAATCACTTAGGATTAAATCCTTTAGAAATTTAACAAAGTTAACTAAGTGCTAAACTAGGTTAGCCATGAAATCCATTAGAATCACTTTAAATACGATCTGCAAGACCCAAAACTTATAGAATCATTGACGGTAGGTTACCCTAAAGTTTAGGATCAAACTCATTACCCGGCTATTCTCGAATGACTTGGAACTTCGTATTAGGTCTAGACCACACATCGGAAGTCCGATTAACACGAAGTTAAGGAACTAGGACCGCCTCACCGGGCTCGACAACCATCTCTAAATCAAGTCCGACAATGTCCCACGGCCATTCGATCGCGTCCGAGCGAGGGAGTGTGAAAACCACCATTTCCTTTACAAAATAAATATCTTAAATAGTGATCTCGCACCATTTGTTTGCGGATCGGATTAAGCAACCAGACCGTCGAATCGGACCAAATTACACCCTGGATCGGGAAAAATTTCAGTACATTTACATGTACTTGGAATTTCTGGATCGCCCCACCGACCGTTGAATCGAAAGTGGTCCACTCCATGTGATCCGGGAATCCGATCGAGTCGAAAACGTAATCCCACGTAGATCCATGAGTTGTGAGCTTAAGTCCGACGTTTGGCTCAAGGGGGCCGCCAAACACTCTTTTGAGCCGGAAAAGCGCCGAATTGCTTATAATAGTCGTACCTCTTGAACCTAGAGTCTGTTCCTGGGAGGTTTTAGGCTATATAAGGGCCTTAGAACAGCCCCTCTCACAGCTATACGAATTTGGGATAAAACCCTAGAGAGAGAGAAAAGAGAGAGAAAGCTTAGGAGAAGTGGGAGAATCTTCCTCCTATTATTGCAAATCACCCCACGGCCGCACCACCCCTTCCTTGACGTTTTTCCAGCGACACCGACTCCGTTTTAAGGTAATAAATCCTAACCCTAGACCTGTTTTGAGGAGTGTAGGCTGCAGGTTATGAAATAGCTAACCGATTTTCCTCTTTAGGCTAGAAAACTCCCGAATACAGAAGCCCATCAAACCTTGCTGATCCGTTGAGATTCCAAGAGGCAAGGTGAGGACTTTAGGTGTATAGGTTGCGGTTTTCAACGCTTTTAATATCAGATAATGGTAGATTCATGATCTGCATGCAATTGCACATGTACAAAGTGCTTTCCGTTTTCTGTTTCGATTAAAATTGTAGAATTTGAAATTTCACATACTCTAGGTATTCGTATAAAATACCGTATATGTATTTTTTATGGAAATGTGTTTGACATGTTTATTTGTCGTATGGATATATAATGTATGGATAAAATACTTAATTGGCGAAAGGATTCGCCTAAATACATGTTTACTAATAAACACTATGTATGTAGAAATACGGTATTGTAAGAAGTACCGTATACATGTATATTTTAGCAAGGTGTTTGTCATGATTAATTGTTGTATAAATATATTATGTGCGCATAAAATAATTGCTTGGTGAAAGGAATCGCCGTAATACAAGTTCCCTTGTAAATACTATGTATGTCGAAATTGGGTATCCTAGAAAATACCCCATGCGTATAAATTTTGCTGATGTAATTATCATGATTATTTGCTGTATGAATATGATATATACGTATAAAATACTAGTTTGGTAAAGGGACAACACTAGTGCACTTTCCTCTAACATACGTCATGTATGTTGAAATAGTGCATTCCAAGTGTTGGTGAAATTGCTTGTGAGTGTAAGTGCTTAAGTGTTAGTGCCTTAGGTAGGTGCTGAGATGGGGTTCTCAACTACCTTAGAGTCATGTATGATACCCTCCATGTGGTTGTTTACTCTAACACTCACTTATGAAATATATGTATATGTATCCCTATTTGTATAGTGCTTTACAACATGCTTTTGAATATGCTTTGTAACTTGTTTATTAACATGCTTTATGACATGCTTTATAACATGATTGCTAGTGTTCTTGAATTACCATGTTATCATGTCAGACTTCACATGCTATGGTTAGGAATTGATTGAGCTTGGGACTATGTCCATAGTCCAGCATCCGAAGATCGACTTGGAGTTGTGGTTGAGATTCGTTTCGCCACACATGATGTGTTGGCGAACCCGTGTCGTACTTCGGTTGGCGATAGTGGTTGGCCACACGAGGTGCTTCTATGCTTCATATCACCCAACTTGTTGTGTGCTCGAGCCAGCCGAACACGTCAAGTAACCCGTGTGTCTTATATATGTTCACCATGTTTGGTTGCTAATGTTTGAACCCAGGGTACCAAACTTAACAGTGAAAATCCCGTTAACCATGGTACCTCGATCCGCTAAGACTCATGAGCCGGGCATGGTGGTATGGGACACCGTGGTCGAGCTGTCGGCCTATGCTGGGGCTACATGCCTCCCGTAGTGACCAAAGGAGCAACTTAACTCGTGAGCCGATTATGGTGGTATGGGACACTATATTCGCGTTGTCGCCCTACATTGATAAGGTGATGGGGGAGTGGTGCAACCTTTATGCGTAATGTTCTCGACACCCTTTGTAGTGACCGCGAGCATATTCTCGAAGTCGCAAAGCGCCTTAGGGTTCGCCGCAATATATAAGTATGAACTAGGCCTCGTTTCGTATTGTGATGAATCGTTTAAGGGGTGATGGGGAGCGGTGCAACCTTTGTGTGTAATGCACTCCGGCCTCTCAAGCGACCTAGAAAACACACCATCGTCTCGATATTAACTAGGACCGACGACCCTAGAATGGATCATGTTTGGGAATGATACAAGGGAGGTACCTTAGTTTCCCAATCCCGTCGTTTGAAATGGATTAATTAAAACTCGAATCATGCTCATCATGCATCGCATGTGCCTAGGAAGATGTGGAGCACCGTGGGATGTAATCATGCCGCGAGCATGAGATGGTGTCGCATGAGGGAGTATGTCTCATGAGGGCATCCATCATACCTGCATACATACTTGCATTAATAAGAGTAACTAGGAGTGTTTGACTTCCTGCTTTATCATTACTGATTGACTGCATTGATAATATGATAACTTATACCTTATTGTTCCACTGAGTTAGCTACTCACTCCCACGTTACGGATCTGTTGCGCACACCAACCGTACTGTCTCGTGTTTAGGCGAGCCGACAACTCGGGAGGCGAGCCTGATTATGACGATGACCGTGAGGAGTTCTCGTATATGCGCTTCTCTCGCGCTTCGACTAGGTCGTCAGATCCGAAGGGTTTTTGGCAGTGGATTGTACTTAGTTTTATTTTTGATATGTTGTTTATAAAACAGACATGTTTATGGTGACTCAGATGGATTCATACTCTAGAGAATGAAACGTTTATTTTGTTCTTTACATACATATATATATATATAGTTCAGTCTTCCGTTTGCTTTTATACAATTGACCTGGAGTATGAATTACTGTTTTGGTATAATCTTATTCATGTTTATTGCTCTAACACGCATACAACATTCAAACATCATTAAATATGTTGCATAAGTGATGCGTTGGAACTCGAGAGTTGAGTTACACTCGACCCCGATTTTCGTGGCATTACAAGTTGGTATCGAGCATGATTTTGATTAAACCGGACCTGAGTTATGTTCCCACAACATATGCTGATGCATGACAACCTAGGAGGGTGCGAGAAAACATAGAAACAGTCCTTTAGGTTTTCCCGACTTCGTCATTCGACGAAGTTCATCGAAAATAGACATTTTAATCGAGTTTGTACTCGATCCTGACCGCACGTATTGATCCCAAATCACTTCTAGACTGTCTATTGACGTGTCTAGATCGCTATCCACCCAAATCCAGTTGTTAAAAATCAGAAAAGATCAGTCCAGATCTGAAATTTCTCGGAAACATCCGATCTGGAACCGAATCGAGTTGGGGGCCTCCCCACTTAAATCCAAAGGGACCCAGGGTCGAACCAAGGTGCATTTGGCACCTTGGGATCATGGGGAACATGGCCCAACCGCGGCGGCGCGGCTCCGGCCAAGGCGGACCGCGGCGCGCCGCCGTCAGGTGGCCCATCTGGTGTGGGGCCGGGCCTGGGAACGGTCGGCCCGACCTCCCCAATCGTGTGGTGCGTGCGGTTTGGGCTGGGGTTTAAGATTTTTAGGGCTGGAGCCCCCCTCCCTCTCACATCTTCCCTTCCAAACGCCCATCCCCTCCATTTCTGATTTTTCTCTCAACCCATTCCCCTAAATCACTCAATCCCCCATTTTCGTCCATAACTCACCCACTCCCATTGATCACAAAAGTCCTAGCCACCTACCCTACCCTTCCTTTCACGTTTGAGCTCTCATATCCCCCATTTGGAGCTCAAATTCGTGCAACCTTCAAACCCATCCCGTTTCTCCCTTGTTCCTTCTTCATTTCTTGTCATTCGTGTCTCTCCAACACCTGTTGGGACTGTTGGTTGTGGAGAACCAAAGAGGTCAGCCCTTCTCTCCCTTTCCTCCATCTCCATGGCTCTTTTTGAGTTGGTCACGGCCATATTTTCCTTGTCTTCCATCCTCTCTCTCATGGGAAAGAGGAAAACTAATGATGCTGAAGCTGGGCCGAGTCGCCCTACTCATTCCAGAAGAAGGGCTGATGATGGGGCCGGTTCTAGCACCGTTCGGGAGTATAGGTCGAAGCGAGACCTGGATCCCCAACTGCCGCTCAGGGATGCACTACCGATCGGTTTCGAATACGGTTGTTTTGCTAACCGTAAGGTCGTGTTTGAAGCTCACGTGGATGAAGGGATGTTTGGAACACACCCAATGATGGACCATTTAGTGGATGTCGTCGGATGTGGTCCTATATTTGAAGGCGAGTCTCCCACATGTGAGAACACGGTTCACGCCTTCTACGCTCATATCATAGACCCATCATTGGAGCCGCTTCGCCACCACCGTCTCTGTGAGGGGCATAAGGCGTACGATACGTGGGCCGAGGTGGCACGACTCCTGAACATCTCGCGTGGTGAAGTGCTTCCAAACGACGACTTCTCCAGGAGTGCGCGAGAAAGGGATCGCCGTACGCGATACCTTTGTGGTCGACGAGTCTCTTGGACGCGAGGAAACTGCCTTCCATCGACAAAGATGACGGATGACTTCCATTTGCTCCACCATATTTTCACATATAATGTGTATCGACGGTCGAGTAACCGTATAGAGTGTACTCGGTTGATGGTGGATTTTCTATACAGGATGGGACATGGAGACAACTTATGCCTACCCACGTTCTTCCTGTACGTATAGTTTAGGTTGTCCGATCTGTCAGGAATGACCTCTCACTCCCATTTGGCCGCCTGATATGTAGGGTGGCTCGTGATGTCAGCTATAGGCTCAACATGGAAGACCTTGCGCCAGTCCGAGTCATAAATGAGGCTACACTTAACAACATGAAGATCAGCCCTCGCCAGCGGCAAGCCCGGCTCGACGAGTCTGGTGATGAGTTGGATAGTGCCGGTGAGGAGAGTGTTGACCTCGAGACTGGTAGTGAAGATGGTGGCGGTGATGAGATTCAGGAAGAGGAACCTGCGGCCCAGGATACTAAGGAGAGTTCACCTCCTGCGGCCCAGGAGCAGGGCACCGATCGGGCTTCCATAGATGCGCGTTTAGCACGTCTCGAGGAGGGCCAAGCCGCCCTGCGACAGGAAGTCGGGCGGGTCCAAACCAAGCTAAGCAAGGTGTCTCTCACCTTGAAGGTCATCCTGTGTTGTCTACAGGACAAGAATGCTCCTCCTCCATCGCCTGATTCGGATGCCTAGTCTTCTACGTTGTTGTGTGTGGTTGTTTCTTTTGGTTACCGCGTTAGGCGGTTTATGTTTTCATGTAGAAGATCTAGTAGATAGCAGTATGTTTTAAGTGTTTGATGTTGTAGACGTATCGGCTTACATATTATTTCTGTCATGATTCATGTAACTCTGTATTCCATGTATTGTGACAATTTTGGGTAAATGAAAAGCAGGTAGCCTCTTTGTTACGATGATGTGTGGATGCTTAAAAGTGCTTATATGATGCATACTATTCCCACTAAGGGACTGAGACTTACTACGGCCACTGGGACTTTTTCTGATATCGCACGGTTATGTGAGGGTTGCTCTGTGGATTTGGGTAGCCGCATTGTGCTCGTCGACCTCATTGTTGCTCCGCTGTGGCACTACGATGTTATTCTCGGTATGGACTGGCTCTCGAAGATGAGAGCAGAGATAGATTGCGATACTCGAGTCGTGACGGCCTATGGATCGACGACGCAGCTTTCACGTTTCCAAGACAGGCCGGGCTTACCGCCGTGTTGACTGTTATACTGCTTTATTAGTGCCGATTGATGGTCCGATGTTGAGAAATACGCCGGTGGTTCGAGAATTTGCAGACGTGTTTGAGACTATTCCTGGTTTACCTCCTCGGTGCGAGATCGATTTTACAATTGATCTTACGCCTGTGCGACACCCATCTCATTGCCGACTTATCGTATGCCTCCATGTGAGATGGAGGAGCACGGGAAACAGATTGACGAGCCGGTAGACAAGGGTTTTATACGACCTAGTGTGTCTCCTTGGGGAGCACCCGTGCTATTTGTGAAGAAGAAGGACTCGGTCGCTACTGCTATGTATTGACTACCGTAGGTTGAACCAGTCACAAGTGAAGAACAAGTATCCTTTGGCTGTGATAGATGATCCGTTTGATCGCTGGGGGGGCGAAGTATTTTTCGAAGATTGATCTACGCGGGTACCACCGCTGCACGTGAGAGATGAGGACGTGCGTAAGACAACAGACGTGCTTTGGGCACTATGAGTTCTCGGTGATGTCGTTCGGCCTTACGAACGCACCACCGTGTTCATGGATCTCGATGAATCGGTATTTCGGCCCTTCCTCAGACCGATTCGTCATCATCTTTATTGATGACATTTTGATATACTCTACTAGTCAAGAGGAGCACGAGGAGCACCTGAGAGCGGTATTGGGTACACTGAAGAAGAACCAGTTGTTCGCACAGTACAAGAAGTGCGACTTCTGGCAGGAGGAAGTCAAGTTCCTCTGACATGTAGTGTCCAAGGATGGGATAGCAAGTGGACCTTGCTAAGGTAGCCACTGCTCAGATTGGCAAGCACTGCTCTGCTATCCGAAGTAAGGAGTTTTCTTGGCTTAGGTATTACAGCGCTTCATTCGTGATTTCTCAAAGATTGCTGTGTCGTTGTCTCGCTTGACCCTAAGGACCTGAAGTTCACCTAGAATGAGAAGGCGGAAGCAGCTTTTCAGGAGCTGAAGGACAGACTGACGTCCGCCCCTGTGCTAGTATTGCCAGAGCAAGGGGAGAAATACACGATATATACTGACGCGTCTCGCATTAGTTTAGGTTGTGTCCTGATGCGAAGGACAGGGTGATTTCGTATGCCTCGAGACAATTAAGGAAGCACGAGGAGAATTACCCTACACACGACTGGAGTTGGCAAATACATCTTGCATTGAAGCTCTGAGACATTACCTCTACGGAGAGGAGTTCGAGCTTTTCTCGCGACCACAAGAGCCTTAAGTACATATTCACATAAAATGCGAGACTTGAATATGAGACAACGTCGATGGATGGAGACCTCAAGGACTTCAAGTTCGAGGTTTCCTACCATCCCGGCAAGGCGAACCTCAGGGCAGACGCGCTGGCTGCTGAGCCGCAAGAAGGCTATAGCATTTGCGGCACCGTTGATGATAGCTGAGTGGGACATGGTTGAGTTCGTGCGAGACTTTGAGCAGAGACTCACTGTGGAGGAGTCATTTGAGTGTGTTGCGCACGTTCGGGTGTGACCACTTATTGACGACAGAGTTATTGAGGCCCAGAAGGGCGATATGCGGCTGTCTGAGCTTCGAGAGCAAGCTAGCGACGCCGAGGACTCCGAGTGGAGAGTTAGTTCTGATGGGGGTCTACGATTCCATGGCCGCCTATGCGTTCCTGATATGCCTGACTTGAGACGCGAACTTCTCGAGTCTGCCCATAACTTGAAGCTTGCGATGCATCCTGGTAGCACGAAGATGTACCGGGATTTGAGACAGACGTATTGGTGGGATAATATAAAGGCCCACATCGCTGAGTTTGTGTCTCGATGTCTGACGTGCCAGCAGGTCAAGGCTGAACATCGCCGACCTCTTGGACTGCTTCAGCCCATGCCCATAGCAGAGTGGAAGTGGGACTTCATCTCCATGGACTTCATATCTGGGCTGCCGAAGATGAGGAAGGGACACAATTCTATTTGGGTGATTGTGGACCGGTTGACCAAATCGGCCCATTTCCTCCCTATCAGAGTTACGAACTCTGCAGACGAGCTGGTTATGTTGTACATCAGGGAGATCGTCCATCTCCATGGAGTTCCTTTAGAGATCGTGTCGGAAAGAGACACTCGGTTCACATCTATCTCCTGGACTCGTATCCAGGAGGCGATGGGTGTGAAGTTGAAGTTCAATACGGCGTTTCATCCTCAGACTGATGGGCAGACAGAGCGGGTGAATCAGATTCTGGAGGATATGTTGCGGGCATGTATGCTGGACTTCAAGGACACTGATGACTGTCTCTCCTTACGCAGTTCGCCTACAACAACAGTTTTCAGCGACTATTGGTATGGCGCCATATGAGGCCCTATATGGCCAGTCCTTGCAGGCACCGCATTGTTGGGCCGAGGTTGGCGAGCGTAGTCCGATTGGCCCTGAGTTGGTTTCAGGCGACTACAGAAAAGGTCGATATCATCAGGCGTCGACTACTTACATCATAGAGCAGGTAAAAGAGTTACGCCGATACGAGGCGGCGACCGCTTGAGTTTGAGGTCGGGGATCATGTATTCCTCCGAGTTCCCCTATGAAGGGAGTCCTTCGGTTTGGGAAGAAGGGGAAACTCACGCCGAGGTTTATCGGTCCATTTCAGATACTGGATCGTGTGGGTGATGTGGCGTATCGTCTCGCTTTGCCCACACCACTTGCATCTGTATACAACGTATTTCATGTATCTATGCTGAAGAAGTACGTTCCTGATCCTTCACATATCATCAGATGGGAGTAGGTACAGTTGAGAGAGGATGCTACGTATGAGTTGCGCCCGACACGTATCCTTGACAGAAAGGAGCAGTATCACAGTAGCAAGGTCATTCCACTCGTGAAGGTACTATGGACACATCATTCGAGGAGGAAGCTACTTGGGAGACCGAGGCCGAGGTCGTGAAGAACTACCCTCGATTCTCGAGGAATACAAAGGTACAAATTTCGAGGACGAAATTTTTGTTTAAGGGGGGGTAGATTGTAACGACCCGTAAATTTTCAGTACAACGGTTCGAGTATCACCTCGACCAGAAATCACTTAGGATTAAATCCTTTAGAAATTTAACAAAATTAACTAAGTGCTAAACTAGATTAGCCATGAAATCCATTAGAATCGCTTTAAATACGATCTCCAAGACCCAAAACTTATAGAATCATTGACGCTAGGTTACCCTAAAGTTTAGATCAAACTCATTACCCTGGCTATTCTCTGAATGACTTGGAACTTCATATTAGGTCTAGACCGCACATCGAAAGTCCGATTAACACGAAGTTAAGGAACTAGGACCGCCTCACTGAGCTCGACAACCATCTCGGAAATCAAGTCCAGACAATGTCCCACGGCCATTCGATCGCGTCGGGAGCGAGAGAGTGTGAAAACCACCATTTCCTTTACAAAATAAATATCTTGAATAGTGATCTGGCACCATTTGTTTGCGATCAAGATAAGCAACTGCACCGTCGAATCGCACCAAATTACACCCTGATTAGAAAATTTTAGGTACATTTACATGTACTTGGAATTTCGGATCGTGGCCCACTGACCGTTGAACTGAAAGTGGTCCTCTCCGTGTGATCTGGGAATTCGATCGAGTCAAAAACGTAATCCCACGTAGATCCATGAGTTTTGAGCTTAAGTCTGACGTTTGGCTCAAGGGGTGCCGCCAGAAACACTCTTTTCGAGCTGAAAGCGCCGAATTGCTTATAATAGTCGTACCTCTTAAACCGAGTCCTGTTCGGAGGTTTTAGGCTATATAAGGGCCTTAGAACAGCCCCTCTCACACCATACGAATTTGGGATAAAACCCTAGAGAGAGAGAGAAAAAAGAGAGAGAAAGCTTAGGAGAAGTGGGAGAATCTTCCTCCTATCAAGGTAAATCACCCCACGGCCGCACCACCCCTTCCTCGACGTTTTCCTAGGCGACACCGACTCCGTTTTAAGGTAATAAATCCTAACCCTAGACCTGTTTTGAGGAGTGTAGGCTATGCAGTTATGAAATAGCTAACCGATTTCCCTCTTTAGGCTAGAAAACTCCCGAATACGGAAGCCCATCAAACCTTGCTGATCCGTTGAGATTCCAAGAGGCAAAGTGAGGACTTTAGGTATATAGGTTACGGTTTTCAACGCTTTCAATGTCAGATAATGGTAGATTCATGATCTGCATGCAATTGCACATGTACAAAGTGCTTTCCATTTTCTGTTTCGATTAAAATTGTAGAATTTGGAATTTCACATACTCTAGGTATTCGTATAAAATACCGTATACATATTTTTTATGGAAATGTGTTTGACATGTTTATTTGTCGTATGGATATATGACGTATGGATAAAATACTTAATTGGCGAAAGGATTCGCCTAAATACATGTTTACTAATAAACACTATGTATGTAGAAATACGAGATTGTAAGAAGTACCGTATACATGTATATTTTAGCGAGGTGTTTGTCATGATTAATTGTTGTATAAATATATTATGTGCGCATAAAATAATTGCTTGGCGAAAGGAATCGCCGTAATACAAGTTCCCTTGTAAATACTATGTATGTCGAAATTGGGTATCCTAGAAAATACCCCATGCATATAAATTTTGCTGATGTAATTATCATGATTATTTGCTGTATGAATATGATATATATGTATAAAATACTAGTTTGGTAAAGGGACAACCCTAGTGCACTTTCCTCTAACATACGTCATGTATGTTGAAATAGTGCATTCCAAGTGTTGGTGAAATTGCTTGTGAGTGTAAGTGCTTAAGTGTTAGTGCCTTAGGTAGGTGCTGAGATGGGGTTCTCAACTACCTTAGAGTCATGTATGATACCCTCCATGTGGTTGTTTACTCTAACCACTCACTTATGAAATATATGTATTTGTATCCCTATTTGTATAGTGCTTTACAACATGCTTTTGAATATGCTTTGTAACTTGTTTATTAACATGCTTTATGACATGCTTTATAACATGATTGTAGTGTTCTTGAATTACCATGTTATCATGTCAGACTTCACATGCTATAGTTAGAATTGATTGAGCTTGGGACTATGTCCATAGTCCGTGCATCCCAGACGACTTGAGTTGTGGTTGAGATTCTGCTTTCGCCACACATGATGTGTTGGCGAACCCGTGTCGTACTTCTATTGGCGATAGTGGTTGGCCACACAAGGTGCTTCAAGGCTTCATATCGCCCAACTTGTTGTGCGCTCGAGCCACCAACACGTCAAGTAACCCGTGTGTCTTATGTATGTTCACCATGTTTGGTCGCTAATGTTTGAACCTAGGGTACCAAACTTACCGCTGAAAATCCCGTTAACCATGGTACCTCGATCCGCTAAGACTCATGAGCCGGCATGGTGGTATGGGACACCGTGGTCGAGCCGTCGCCCCTACGCCGGGCTACGTGCCTCCCCGTAGTGACCAAAGGAGCAACTTAACTCGTGAGCCGATTATGGTGGTATGGGACACTATATTCGCGCATTGTCGGCCTACATTGATAAGGTGATGGGGGAGTGGTGCAACCTTTGTACGTAACAGCCCTGGCAGCCCTTTGTAGTGACCGCGAGCATATTCTCGAAGTCGCAGCAGTGCCTTAGGGTTCGCCGCGATATATGAGTATGAACTAGGCCTGTTTCTCGTATTGGATGAATCGTTTAAGGGGTGATGGGGAGCGGTGCAACCTTTGTGTGTAATGTTCTCGGCAACCTCTCGCAGGACCTAGAAAACACACCATCGTCTCGATATTAACTAGACCGACGACCCTAGAATGGATCATGTTTGGGAATGATACAAGGGAGGTACCTTAGTTTCCCAATCCCGCCGTTTTGAAATGGATTAATTAAAACTCGGTAATCATGCTCATCATGCATCGCATGTGCCCGAAGATGTGGAGCACTGTGGGATGTAAGCATGCCGCGAGCGTGAGATGGTGTCGCATGAGGGAGTATGTCGGTGAGGGCATCCATCATACCTGCATACATACTTGCATTAATAAGAGTAACTAGGAGTGTTTGACTTCCTGCTTTATCATTACTGCTTGACTGCTTAATAATATGATAACTTATGCCTTATTGTTCCACTGAGTTAGCTACTCACTCCCACGTTACGGACGATCTGTCACGCACACCAACCGTACTGCCTCAAAGTTTAGGCGAGCCGACAACTCGGGAGGCGGAGCTCGATTATGACGAGGACCAGAGGAGTTCTCGTATATGCGCTTCTTCAAGGCGCTTGACTAGGGTCCGTCAGACTCAAGACGGTTTTGCAGGATTGTACTTAGTTTTATTTTTGATATGTTGTTTATAAAACAGTACATGTTTATGGTGACTCGATGGATTCATACTCTAGAGAATGAAACGTTTATTTTGTTCTTTACATACATATATATATAGTTCAATCTTCCGCTTGCTTTTATACAATTGACCTGAGTATGAATTACTGTTTTGGTATAATCTTATTCATGTTTATTGCTCTAACACGCATACAACATTCAAACATCATTAAATATGTTGCATAAGTGATGCGTTGGAACTCGAGAGTTGAGTTACACTCGACCCCCGATTTTAAGGGCGTTACAAACGGAGGCGCTCATAAGTCCCTCGTTTGTTGTCGGATTGGGTCAAATTTCGGTCATCTGAAAGGTACTTTAGAGCACTTTCAATCCTGACAGCAATCATCGTATTCCGAGAACTTTTGGGCATCCGTAAGTGGGATCACACTCGTCGCTGCTGAATTTCTCCTTCATCTCCTTGTCTAATAGTAACCTTTATAACTCTCTCTTCGGTGGTCGAATTTAGACTATTTTGAGCTCATTGGAATGATAACTTGACAAGCTTCTAAATGAGAACAGAATTGGGTAATTTCGAGACCGTTAGATAGCCCAAAAGCACGTTGGAACTCTACGATCGTCATTTTGCAATTTCAATTGTTAATCTTTTCAAATCGCGCGATCCAACGGAGGCGCTCATGACTCCCTCGTTTAGAGTCGAATTGGGTCGATTTTTGTTCATCTGAAATGTACTTTAGCACACTTTCATTCCTTACTGCAATCGTCGTATTCTGAGACCATTTGGGCATTCGTAAGTGGGATCACAAATGCCGTCGCATCGAATTTCTCCTTCATCTCCTTGTCCAACAAAGAACCTTCATAACTCTCTCTTCAAAGGGGTCGAATTTAGACTATTTTGAGCTCATTGGAATGGTAACTTGAGAAACTTCTAAATGAGACCAGAATTTGGTAATTTCGAGACCGTTGGATATTGCAAAAGCACGTTAGAACTATTCGATCGTCATTTTGCAATTTCGATTGTTAATCTTTCAAAATCGCGCGATCAAACGGAAGCGCTCATGACTCCCTTCGTTGATGTCGGATTGGGTCGAATTGTGGTCATCTGAAAGGTACTTTACCGTACTTTCATTCCTGACTGCAATCGTCAGATTCTGAGACCCTTTGGGAATCCGTAAGTGGGATCACATTGGTCGCTACTGAATTTCTCCTTCATCTCCTTGTCCAATAGTAACCTTCATAACTCTCTCTTCAATGGTCGAATTTAGACTATTTTGTGCTCATTGGAATGGTAACTTGAGAAGCTTCTAAATGAGACCAAATTGGGTAATTTCGAGATCGCTTCGATATCCCAAAAGTACGTTGGAACTCTTCGATTGTCATTTTGCAATTTCGATTTTTGGTCATCTGAAAGGTACTTTAGCACACTTTCATTCTTGACTGCAACCATTATATTTCGAACCATTTGGGCATCCGTAAGTAGCATCCCAAATCCGTAAGTGTTCGCACTCAGCATCTTGAATTTCTCCTTCACCTCCTTGTCAACCAAGAATCTTCATAACTCTATCTTCAGTTGTCGAATTTAGATTATGTTGAGCTCATTGGAATGGTAACTTGACAAGGTTTTAAATGAGATCAGAATTGGGTAATTTTGAGACCGTTCGATATCCCAAAAGCACGTTGGAACTCTTCGATCGTCATTTTGCAATTTCGATAGTTAATCCTTCCAAATCATGCGATCCAACGGAGGCGCTCATAAGTCCCTCATTTGTTGTCGGACTGGGTTGCATTTTGGTCATCTGAAAGGTACTTTAGCGCACTTTCAATCCTGACTGCAATCGTCATATTCCGAGACCATTTGGGCAAGGGTAAGTGTGATCACGGTTGTCGCTACTGAATTTCTCCTTCATCTCCTTGTCCAACAGTAACCTTCATAACTCTCTCTTCAGTGGTGGAATTTAGACTATTTTGAGCTCATTGGAATGGTAACTTGACAAGCTTCTAAATGAGACCAGAATTGGGTAATTTCGAGACCATTCGATAGCCCAAAAGCACGTTGGAACTTTACGATCGTCATTTTACAATTTTGATTGTTAATCTTTCCAATTCGGGTGATCCAACGGAGGCGCTCATAACTCCCTTGTTTGATGTCAAATTGGTCAATTTTTGTTCATCTGAAAGGTACTTTAGCGCACTTTCATTCCTGACTGCAATCATCGTATTCTGAGACCATTTGCGCATTCGTAAGTGGGATCACAGTCGTCGCTACTGAATTTTAACTTCATCTCTTTGTCCAACAGTAACCTTCATAACTCTCTCTTCAGTGGTCAAATTTAGACTATTTTGAGCTCATTGGAATGGTAACTTGAGAAGCTTCTAAATGACACCAGAATTCAGTAATTTCGAGACCGTTCGATATCGCAAAAGCACGTTGGAACTATTCGATCATCATTTTACAATTTTGATTGTTAATCTTTCCAAATCGTGCGATCCAACCATGGAGGCGCTCATGACTCCCTCCTTTGATGTCGGATTGGGTTAAATTGTGGTCATCTAAAAGGTACTTTAGCGCACTTTCATTCCTAACTGCAATCATCGTATTCCGAGTCTATTAGGGTATCCATAAGTGGGATCACACTCGTCGCTGCTGAATTTCTCCTCCATCTCCTTGTTCGACAGTAACCTTCATAACTCTGTCCTCAGTGGTTGAATTTAGAGTATTTTGTGCTCATTGGAATGGTAACTTGAGAAGCTTCTAAGTGAGATCAGAATTGGGAAATTTCGAGACCGTTCGATATCCTAAAAGCAAGTTGGAACTCTTCGATTGTCATTTTGCAATTTCGATTGTTAACCCTTCTAAATCGTGCAATCCAACGTAAGCGCTCATAAATCCCTCGCTTGTTGTCGAATTGGGTCAAATTTTGGTCATCTGAAAGGTACTTTATAGCACTTTCAATCCTGACCGCAATCGTCATATTCCGAGACCATTTGGGTATCCGTAAGTGGGATTACACTCGTCGATGTTGAATTTCTCCTTCATCTCCTTGTCTAACAGTAACCTTTATAACTCTCTCTTCAATGGTCGAATTTAGAGCTATTTTGAGCTCATTGGAATGGTAAGTAGACAAGCTTCTAAACGAGACCAGAATTGGGTAATTTTGAGACCGTTAGATAGCCCAAAAGCACCTTGGAACTCTACGATCGTCATTTTGTAATTTCGATTGTTAATCTTTCCAAATCGCGCGATCCAATGGAGGCGCTCATAACTCCCTCGTTTAAAGTTGAATTGGGTCAATTTTTGTTCATCTGAAACGTACTTTAGCGCACTTTCATTCCTGACTACAATCATTGTATTCTGAGACCATTTGGGCATCCGTAAGTGGGATCACAGTCGTCAGTACTGAATTTCTCCTTCATCTCCTTGTCCAACAGTAACCTTCATAACTCTCTCTTCAGTGGTTGAATTTAGACTATTTTGAGCTCATTGGAATGGTAACTTGAGAAGCTTCTAAATGAGAGTAGAATTCAGTAATTTCAATACTGTTGGATATTGCAAAAGTAAGTTGGAACTATTCAATCGTCATTTTACAATTTTGATTGTTAATCTTTCAAAATCGCGCGATCTAATGGAGGCGCTCATGACTCCCTCCTTTGATGTCGATTGGGTCAAATTGTGGTTATCTGAAAGGTACTTTAGCGCACTTTCATTCCTGACTGCAATCGTCATATTCCAAGACCCTTTGGGCATCTGTAAGTGGGATCACACTGGTCGCTACTAAATTTCTCCTTCATCTCCTTGTCCAACAGTAACCTTCATAACTCTCTCTTCAATGGTCGAATTTAAACTATTTTATTTTCATTGAATGTTAACTTGAGAAGCTTCTAAATGAGACCCAGAATTGGGTAATTTCGAGAACGTTTGATATCCCAAAAGTATGTTAGAACTCTTTCGATCATCATTTTGCAATTTCGATTTTTGGTCATCTTTTCAAAAGGTATTTTACCACACTTTCATTCTTGATCAGCAACCGTTGTATTTTCGAGACCATTTTTGGGCATCGTATGTGGGATCCCAAATCATCATGATCTTGAATTTCTCCTTCATCTCCTTGTCCAACAATAACCAGCATAACTCTATCTTCAGTTGTCGAATTTAGACTATTTTGAGCTCATTAGAATGGTAACGTGACAAAGTTTTACATAAGATTAGAATTGGGTAATTTCGAGACCGTTCGATATCCTAAGAGCACGTTGGAACTCTTCGATCGTCATTTTGCAATTTCGATAGTTAATCCTTCCAAATCGCAAGTGCAATCCAACGGAGACGCTTCATAAGTCCCTCATTTGATTGCCTGGATTGGGTCGAATTTTGGTCATCTCGAAAGGTACTTTAGCTCACTTTCAATCTGATTGCAATCATCATATTCGAGACCATTTGGGCATCCGTAGTGGGATCACACTCGTCATTCTCGAATTTCTCCTCCATCTCCTTGTCCAACAAAGAACCTTCATAACTCTCTTCGTGGTCGAATTTAGACTATTTTGAGCTCATTGGAATGGTAACTTGACAAGCTTCTAAATGAGACCAGAATTGGGTAATTTCAAGACCATTCGATAGCCCAAAAGCACGTTGGAACTCTACGATCGTCATTTTGCAATTTCTATTGTTAATCTTTCCAAATCGCGCGATCCAACGGAGGCGCTCATCACTCCCTCGTTTAAAGTTGAATTGGGTCAATTTTTGTTCATCTGAAATGTACTTTAGAGCACTTTTATTCCTGACTGCAATTGTCGTATTCTGATTTGGGCATCCGTAAGTGGGATCGAAGTCGTCAGTACTGAATTTCTCCTTCATCTCCTTGTCCAACAGTAACCTTCATAACTCTCTCTTCAGTGGTCGAATTTAGACTATTTTGAGCTCATTGGAATGGTAACTTGAGAAGCTTTTAAATGAGAGTAGAATTTAGTAATTTCGAGACCGTTGGATATTGCAAAAGCATGTTGGAACTATTCGATCGTCATTTTACAATTTCGATTGTTAATCTTTCAAAATCGCTTGATCCAACGGAAGCACTCATGACTCCCTCCTTTGATGTCTGATTGGGTCGAATTGTGGTTATCCGAAAGGTACTTTAGCGCACTTTCATTCCTGACTACAATCGTTGTATTCCGAGACCCTTTGGGCATCCGTAAATGGGATCACATTGGTCGGCTGTCTTTGAATTTCTCCTTCATCTCCTTGTCCAACAAGAATCTTCATAACTCTCTTCAATGGTCGACTTTAGACTATTTTGTGCTCATTGGAATGGTAACTTTGAGAAGCTTCTAAAATGAGACTAGAATTGACTGTAATTTTCGAGACTGCTCGATATCCTAAAAGTTACGTTTTCTAAATCTTTTCGATCGCCATTTTTCGTAATGTCGGATCGATTTTTGGTCATCCTGAAAGGTACTTTAGCACACTTTCATTCTTGAATACAACCGTTGTATTTCGAGACCATTTGGGCATCTGTAAGTGGGATCCCAGTTGTCATTACTGAATTTCTCCTTCATCTCCTTGTCCAATAGTAACCTTCATAACTCTATCTTCATTGTCGAATTTAGACTATTTTGAGCTCATTAGAATGGTAACTTGACAAGGTTTTAAATGAGATCACCAATTGGGTACTTTGAGACCGTTCGATATCCCAAAAGCACGTTGGAACTCTTTGATCATCATTTTGCAATTTCGATAGTTAATCCTTCTAAATCAAGCGATCCGACGGAGGCGCTCATAAGTCCCTCGTTTGTTGTTGGATTGGGTTGAATTTTGGTCATCTAAAAGGTACTTTAATGCACTTTCAATCCTCGACAGCAATCGTCGATTCCTGAGACCATTTGGGCATCCGTATGGATCACACTCAATCACCATCGAATTTTTCTCATTCATCTCCTTATATAACAAGAATCCTTTATAACTCTCTTTCAGTGGTTGAATTTAGACTATTTTGAGCTCATTGGAATGGTAACTTGAGAAGCTTCTAAATGAGAGCGAATTCGGTAATTTCAAGACCGTTGGATATTGCAAAAGCAAGTTGGAACTACTTCGATCGTCATTTTACAAATTTTGATTGTTAATCTTTCAAAATCGCGCGATCCAATGGAGGCGCTCATGACTCCCTCCTTTGATGTCGGATTGGGTCGACTATTGTGGTTATCTCGAAAGGTACTTTCAGCACTTTCATTCCCCGATCGCAATCGTCGCATATTTCAGACCCTTTGGGCATCCGTAAGCGGGATCACACTCGTCATCCATTAATGACTTTCTCCTTCATCTCCTTTGTCCAACAAAGAATCCTTCATAATTCTCTTCAATGGTCGATTTAGACTATTTTGTGCTCATTGGAATGTTAACTTGAGAAGCTTTCTAATGAGACCGAGTGACCAGATTTCGAGATCGCTCGATATCCCAAAAGTATGTTGAACTCTTCGATCGCTATTTTGTAAATTTCAATTTTTGGTCATTCGAAAGGTACTTTAGCACACTTTCATTCTTAGATCATGAACCGGTTGTATTTGCATCGAGACCATTTCGGGCATCGGTAAGCGAGATCCAGGGCATCGGTATTGTGAATTTCTCCTTCATCTCCTTGTCCAACAATAACCTCCGTATAACCTTCTATCTTCGCTTGTCGGACTTAGACTATTTTGAGCTCATTAGAAACTGGCAACGCGACAAAGTTTTATAAGATTAGAATTGGGTAATTTCGAGACCGTTTGATATCCTAAAAGCACGTTGGAACTTTTCTGATCGTCTATTTTACAATTTTAATAGTTAA